>OY997272.1:429511301-430711301 GCA_963921465.1 Triticum timopheevii
GTGATTTTTTATGCCGCCGCAAATTCTTGTTCCGAGGAGATCCAATCTGGAGGTCTGTTTCGCACTAGTAGAAAACACCTATTAGTCCCGGTTCATAAGGGTCTTTAGTCCCGGTTTATGAACCGGGACTAATGGGTCGTTACTAATACCTCCACCCATTAGTCCCGGTTCAAACACGAACCGGGACAGATGTGCCTCCACGTGGCCGGTCCGCCGAGCCCAGTCAGGGGGGCCTTTGGTCCCGGTTGGTGGCACCAACCGGGACCAAAAGTCCATGTTTTTTTTAGAAAAGTGGCTGCTTTAGGGATTTTGGGTGTTATTTTTAGGTTGTTATTAGCTAGCTAATAGAGAGAAGTGTCCTCCCTTATATCTTCGTCCTTGGTTTACCAACGTTGCTGCTATGTTCATTTCACCCGCTGATATAACAACTCATGCATGCTCGCATCATACATCATCATATATAATAACAAGTCCTACTAATCATGCATCATCATACAAACTTCTACTCGTTATTAATAATAAGTCATACGATCATCATCCTCATAGTCAGCGAACCCAACCCTACATAATTGTTCTTAGCACATGATCATCAGTATCAGGTAGGACCTAAACACCCTTAAGGTAAAATAGCATAAAATAATATAGACCCTGACTCTCCATTATGAAGAATGTCGATCATCCTGTCTCCAATTCTTGCCCTTCGCTGCCTTCTGCTTCCAAGAAGCTCCTTACGACTGTCCATACATTTTTTTCCATTCTTTGATTGTCATGTCTCCACTTCTTTTAGAAACCCGGTATGAACAGTGGAGATTCGTAGGAAGACCTGGTTGTATGTTCAAAACATGAAGGGTATTGTGCGTATACATCAGATGAGGCACACAATCATCCGGGATTATCTGTTGAAAAACATAGTACTCCCTCCGTTTTTATTTAGTTCGCATATTAGCTTTGGTCAAAGTCAAGCTTTACAAACTTTGACCAAGTTTATATACAAAAATATTAAGATATACAATAACAAATCAACAACATTAGATTTATTCTTAAATGTACTTTCACATCGTATAAATTTATTATGATAAATGTCTATATTGTTTTCTATAAACTTGGTCAAACTTTATGAAGTTTGACTTCAGTCAACTCTAATATGCAGAGTAAATAAAAACGGAGGGAGTAATAACTTCGTAGTTAGCAATGATGTACTAGTTTTAGAAGTGTGCAAAAAGATGCACAAATGTTGTAATAGTAAAAAATAATCTTACCAGGGTATCTCCATGGTAGTTACCGTAGTTCAACACGTGCACTAGTGGTACGTATTGACCATAATGTTGAGGAGTTTGATTGTAGATATTGTAATTCTCAAGATCAGTACAAAATGCGACCAGATGATTTTTCTCCTGATAAGTTAATTCGGAGCCTTCGGTGTAGTAGGTTCTGTCTACCATCTTCCGCACATTCTTTGAAGAATGAAAATAAGCTGTCAATGGAAATAAGTTGTCAACTATTTTGAAATAAACAATATAAATTACTTAATAACTATGTTAAGCTCACATGGGGGAAGAATTGGAGGTGTATCCACAAGGACCCAAATCGAAGGTCTCTCTTGCTCGATTATAGGATCACCAAGATCCATGGTGACAAGCATACCCTCATCAATACCATACATCTTGCAAAGTGCTTCCCAATTTTTGCAACCAAAATGGGTTACACTCTGAGCATTGTACAACTTTACTTGAAAATCCACACCATGATGGGTACTTAGGATAATTTTTTTGGTTTCAAAACTTTCATGGTCTTCAAAACCATCCTCTCCAAGACATAGCGTCTTGCAAAGCATGGGATAAGCTAGTCGAATTGGAAAAGATGAAAAATACACGTTAAAATAGTTGAAGTCATGCTTAATTACGAAAAAAACTATTGTCATCGTTGCGTACCGTATGAACATCGCAGGTCTCCTCGAGCTTAATGCTGAAGCGCCGATCTTCGTCCAGCTCAATGAACCTATCGCACATACCTCGGTTGTCGTGGCACCAGTCGCACTCCCCCGGGAGATTTTCGTCGTCTGAGTACGGCATTTCCGGCCTATGTTCATAATTCAAATATTAAACTAGATTATTAATCATGGGTTGACTATCGGTGATGTACGTAGCTCCTCCTTTCATTCCCGAGTGCATTATTACACCAAATTGTCTAGCACATGAGAATGAAGGAGAACTTATCCAATATGAGCATTCAATAAGCAAAACCAAATCATAAAATAAGCAAAACCAAATCATAAAATAAAGTAGTACTCAAATTAGAATGCATTCAATAATTATAAGCAAAAGTACATCATCTCTTGGTGTCCGTACATCGTCGAATATTATCATTAATATAGCATCACTAATACAACTAGAACCGTAGCGCCCGACGGGTATCGACGCGGGCGGTGGACACCCAAAGATAAGGAACCATCACAGGATCATAGCTCCAATGAGATCCCTGAAGAACCTGCCAGGTATTGTCGAACCTGCCCTCCACACTACAAGAAATATGTCAACTTATGACCTTCTGTCAGTGACCCTGGAAGAATTGGTCATAGATTTATGACCACTTGAAACCAATTGGTCAAAAGCTGTTCGAGGGGCTCCAAACCCTAAACCATTGCGACCATTTTGGTCAGAAAGGTCATAATTTCCTTACATGAAATGGTCATAAAGCTAACAGCGCTAGTCCGATGCCTTATTTCTAGTTGTTAACGACCAATATAGATGGTCATAGCCTTGTAAATTATGGTGGGTTGCTATGACTAGGCGCCACCTCATCAGTTTTGCCTATGTGTCATGTCCATGTGGCAGTTTTTGCCCTAGGTTGTGAAGCAACCTATATTTCTGTCATTCCCAAAATTCCCAAAAAAATCTCATAAATTCTTTGGGTCATATCTTCGTCAAATATGTAAAAACCTTCCTTGCCTAGTTCAAAAATAATTCAAAAATATTCATTTTCCTATTCAGTTCAGAGTAACAGTTTGTGAAGGAAGTACCACTTTGGCATGTCCAAATAGTATCCATTTTCTACAGTACTTTCCTATGCCCAAATAACCATCCTCCACCAAATGCCAGCTCAATCCATTCATTATTTTGAGCCGAGCTTCAACATTCGTATTTATGTCCAGTGTGGTGGTTTGCAAAGCAAGTACCACCTAGGCTCCTCCTTTTGAGCTGAAAATTTGTGAAGACGGTCTTCTTAGTAACTGATCATCCTCAGCCAAAACTCACGCCCATTAGCCATGTACATTTCCCGTACCGCTAATCAAACACTTGGCCGCTAATTCATGTTTGAGCATCGATCGGTCTCCTCGTGAGAATCTTATGTTGTAATTTTGTTTCTAGCACCTACCTGGGGAGTGCTCAACCCACTAGACATGCCTAGGCTGCCCAGAACACATGGCAATGCCACGGTCACGCGGTGACCATGCGACGGGCATGCGAGTTTACGCGCTCTAGAGTTGGGGCCCTCGGCCACCGCCCAAACCTCGACGTATCACCACCAAACAATGTATTTATGATTAAATAGGTACTTATGTAACTAGAAATGATTTTTGGAAAAAATAAATAGCAAACTATGAGGCAGCTGTAGTTCAAATTTGACCCGCTTCCACCTGAATCGGTGGGAATTTGTCTTTTTCACCAGAGGTGGATCAAAACTTTTGACACCCAACCATTTTGTCAATTGTGCATTAAATATGTCCTAATATTTTATAAAAATGATTTGGTACAATTTTGCAACAAATATATGGTAGGTCCTTCACAAAAAAAACCTCATTTCGGGCACTCGAAAAATGGAAAATGAATTTTCCGTGCAAAGAAAATGAAAACTCCCTTTGGCAACATTGTTTGGAATTCCAAGATGCACCCTTGTGCACAATATGAGATCATTTAAACAAACTATGCCATGAATGTGACCATGAGATTGAGCGTTTGAGTTGAAATCCATGAATCTTCACACATGATAGCTCATTTATGAGAATACTTTTCTAAACTAATTTCTGTATTACAAGATTATTATTTTTCCTGGAAACTTGGTCACATATAATGACACAATGCGAGGGTTTTCCAATTTTTTGATTTTTTTTTTGATTTTTTATGCCCGTTTGAAAATGCGGTCAAAACGGCGGGCTTGACCGTTGCTAGCTAGTGGTTGAATCTTGGAAATTTTTTGATGTTTCTATGATTAAATAGATACTTATGTACCTAGAAATGATTTTTGGAAAAAATAAATAGCAAACTATGAGGCAGCTGTAGTTCAAATTTGACCCGCTTCCACCTGAATCGGCGGGAATTTGTGTTTTTCACCAGAGGTGGATCAAAACTTTTGACACCCAACCATTTTGTCAATTGTGCATTAAATATGTCCTAATATTTTATAAAAATTATTTGGTACAATTTTGCAACAAATATATGGTAGGTCCTTCACAAAAAAAACCTCATTTCGGGCACTCGAAAAATGGAAAATGAATTTTCCGTGCAAAAAAAATGAAAACTCCCTTTGGCAACATTGTTTGGAATTCCAAGATGCACCCTTGTGCACAATATGAGATCATTTGAACAAACTATGCCATGAATGTGACCACGAGATTGAGCGTTTGGGTTGAAATCCATGAATCTTCACACATGATAGCTCATTTATGAGAACACTTTTCTAAAATAATTTCTGTATTACAAGATTATTATTTTTCCTGGAAACTTGGACACATATAATGACACAATGCGAAGGTTTTCCAATTTTTTGATTCTTTTTGAATTTTTTATGCCCGTTTGAAAATGCGGTCAAAACGGCGGGCTTGACCGTTGCTATCTAGTGGTTGAATCTTGGAAAACTTTTGATATTTCTCTTATTAAATAGATACTTATGTACCTAGAAATGATTTTTGGAAAAAATAAATAGCAAACTATGAGGCAGCTGCAGTTCAAATTTGACCCGCTTCCAACTGAATCGGCAGGAATTTGTCTTTTTCACCAGAGGTGGATCAAAACTTTTGACACCCAACCATTTTGTCAATTGTGCATTAAATATGTCCTAATATTTTATAAAAATGATTTGGTACAATTTTGCAACAAATATATGGTAGGTCCTTCACAAAAAAAACCTCATTTCGGGCACTCGAAAAATGGAAAATGAATTTTCCGTGCAAAGAAAATGAAAACTCCCTTTGGCAACATTGTTTGGAATTCCAAGATGCACCCTTGTGCACAATATGAGATCATTTGAACAAACTATGCCATGAATGTGACCATGAGATTGAGCGTTTGGGTTGAAATCCATGAATCTTCACACATGATAGCTCATTTATGAGAACACTTTTCTAAAATAATTTCCGTATTACAAGATTATTATTTTTACTGGAAACTTGGTCACATATAATGACACAATGCGAAGGTTTTCCAATTTTTTGATTTTTTTTGAATTTTTTATGCCCGTTTGAAAATGCGGTCAAAACGGCGGGCTTGACTGTTCCTAGCTAGTGGTTGAATCTTGGAAAACTTTTGGTGTTTCTCTGATAAAATAGGTACTTATGTACCTAGAAATAATTTTTGGAAAAATAAATAGCAAACTATGAGGCAGCTGTAGTTCAAATTTGATCCGCTTCCAGCTGAATCGGCGGAAATTTTTCTTTTTCACGAGAGGTGGATTAAAAGTTTTGACACCCAACCATTTGGTTATTTTTACATTAAATATGGTCTAGTATTTTAGAAAAATGATTTGATACAATTTTGCAACAAATATTTGGTATGTTCTTCACAAAAAAACTCATTTTGAGCACTCGAAAAATGAATTTTTGTGCAAAGAAAATGAAAAGTTCCTTATTACTATTTTGTTATTTTTTTCTTCTAAAAACTAGGTCACATTTGATGACATGATGAGAAGGTTTTTCATTTGTTTCATTTTTTTCCAATGTATCAGGTCAAGTAAATAGCTAAGATGATCTAACATCTTATTTTTAAATTTATCACGACTAATTCAATTGGTCATAATATTGTATTGCGTTCTGATTGGTCCGTGGACAAGGCACACGGATCATGCACAAAACACCATTGGATCTTCCCGGATCCAACGGTAGCCGTCGCTCCTCGCCTCCCCCACCAACCCCACCTGAGGCAAAACCCTAGCTGGCATCTTCCATCCACCCCCCCCCCCGCCTTCTTTCTTTCTTTCTTTCTTTCTTCCTCTCCCCTCTCCCCCGATGCAGATCCTCTCATCCTCGTCCACCCAAGAAACCCTAGCCCCCTTCTCCCAATCGCCGCGGCTGCCCAGATCCAATCCAAGTCAGAGCCCCCGGCCTCCATCTCCATTCCTGCGTGCGTCGGCCACCTCCCTCCGGCGGAGCTCGACCCCCACCCCCCAAGCGCCGCTGCTCCACCCTCTCCCGCGCCCCTCGATCCCAGATCCCCATCTCCAAGTCACCCTCTCCCTCCCTCAGATCTCGATCCGCCGCCGCCCACCATCGACGACCCTCACCATAGACGAGATCGAGCTCCTCCCTCCCTCCCGTTCTCCCCTAGCCTTATCCACTCCGAGCCAACCAACCACTCCGTCCTTGGGATTTTGTCGCGCGGCGCCTTGTCTCGCCGGCCCGGTGACCACAGGCAGGCAGTCCACGGCCAGGATGGCGGCGTGCCCCGCCACGACCACGTACGCGCACGACACTCCGCACCTCCCCTCCCTCTCCTACGGTTCCTAACATATGTGCTCCTCTCCTCTCCTTGGGTGACATGCAGGGCTCGCGTGGGAGCAGCGCACAGCAGAGGCCTCTAGAGGAGAAGCGGGAGGAGCCCGACCGTCCTCGCGCGCCCGGCCCATGGCAGGAGCACCACGGCGCGCGCCTCGGAGCTACAACATCTCCTTCGGCGACTTCTTCTTCGGCATCCTGCCGGCCACGCTCGTAGGCGTCGACCAGCCTGGGTCGTCGGCTCCTCTGAGCCCGAGGTACGGATTTGGGTCCATTCCTTTTCCTTCTCGAGCAACCTTGGTGAGCCAGCCGAAGCAATGTCGATTCATCCACCTGAACCCCGTTGATTCCGCTCTGTAATGTCTGCGCAGCATCGCCTCTGCACCTGCTCTGTTAGTTCCATCGCGTACTACCTAGGTCGACTTCTTTGTAGTGCTTAGCCCTGTCAAGGGAATCAGGCCACTGTTGCGTACGGACCTGTAATCTCTGTGAAATACTAGAGGAAATAGGTTGGTTTAGTCAGTAACACCAGCTCTGGAGTGTGCAGAAATTGCTATGTTCGTCTGATTTGTTGGTTTGTATTTCCATATACAAGTTCAGTTCGGCAGGGGAATGTGGATATGGATATGTGACAAATTCCACCTGCACAGGGGATGTGGATATGTGATGGTGATATGAGGAAATGTGGTTGTAGTATTTTCTGCACAATTTCCTCGTGTCTCCATCACGGCCTCTTTGCAGGTTTAATTTCCTTGAGACTCCCTGTAGCTTCCTTCTGAAGGATGGCAATGTTGCACACATCTTAGAATGAAAGCTGAACCATCCTGAATTTAGAGCAATCTCTGAAGATACAGTGAAAATTATTAGAACAAAGATACATAGCTCCTTACTGGGTTCCCACTTTACTAAATTTCTGTGCTGGTTAATGATAATGATGCTTCTTTTTCATTGTCTAGACATTTCGGATAGCAGGTTCTCCAGCCAGCCGTATTTTCTTCCAAGAAATATTGAATAACTTGTTTACTTCATTTTTTAAAAACAGATAATACATATTGAATTATTCATATTAATCTAAAATAATAACCAAACAACTAAAGGACAGTGGATTACTAGCATGCATGTGTGACTTAGTTTTTGGTGTGTTTTGCTTGCAGGTCATTGTTGTGAAGGCCGCCACAGGAAGGCGTGGGGGACTTGGCACAAGGCCGGTGATCGAATCTATGCTCTCTGCTCCATGGAAAGGCCTAAATTCAGCTTGACAGAGAGCACACAAATGGTTGCATAGTGTGTTTAGGTTGTGGAACTTATAATTAGAAGGTTTAGAAAATGTTAGTCGAGCTAACTGTTCACAATCTGAAGTAACTTTAACTTGGTACAAAATTGGTCTTATATTAGTTTTATATCACAAAAGTAGTGAGGTTCCTACTGCTTATTAGTATCACCTTTGGATTATTACTGCGTTCGGTTCACCACTGTACTGATTATCTTGGCGAGCATTTGTTTAATAACTAGAATACATTGTCTGCTGGGAACTCTATTTACCTTACCTTACATGTACAATGCACAAGGTCAGTTTGCGTACTATTACAAATGTCTGCGAGGGTCCTTTGTGCTACTAGTGATATTGATCGATTCTTTGCAAGACAATCACATACACATATGCCTAAGCAGCTTAATTGATTGCAGCTTAATTGATTCCGACTATCTGAACAAGTTACTGTTATCCAAATGATTTTGCCTACAATAAGCTATTATTCACCATTGGTTCAGTAGATGTTTATGTAGTAGAAAATTACACTACCAGTGATAGTCTGAATCTAACATGATCAACATCTTACTCCTGTATTTGTCTTGCCCATAGTACTCCCGTATGAGTAACCGTATACTCCTGTAGTTTTTCCTTCCTGTAGTGCAGAGATGGAGTAGTTTGTCCTGCTTGTGTGATGTTCTTTCCAGCATATTAGCTGTGTACTCTAATTACTGGAGTATTCTATAGATTTTTTCAATTAAAACTACTCCAGAGATGTTATTTCCAGCATCGACATAATTTATTTTCTTTTGTTAATGGTTACTACTGATGGTGCAGACTTTCCATGTATGCTCTCACAATCTAAACTAATTTATAGTTTTACTGAAACTGTAGTTTTTGTAGTTTTATTTTGTGTTCTTATAGTTTTACTTAAACTGTAGTTTGGTCCATCTTTACACCAGCTGTAGTTTTCTGAATTTTTGTGCTTTCTATGATGGAGTATGCTTCGACGGGAGCATCCGTGGAGAGGGTCAGGGAGTGAGTCTCAGAGCTCGCTCATCCACTTGGAGGTACGCACCTTGCTAAATCTTGGTGCAACTTATCATCAGATTTTCTTTGAAACTTGGCGTTGATTGGTCTGAAGATGAAACTATAGTACTATACACACGACATGCAGCAGCCACTTATATCAAACAGTGGAGCAGTGTTGTTGTCCTGAATGTTACCTCAAGTTTATCGTTTACCGGAAGTTTCAAATTAGAAGTTTCAAATTCTTATGCTGGTTTATGTTCTCTTTGTAGGTTATGAGATATGGTGCTGGAGAGATGCCATTAGCAAACTGGAAGGGTTGCAACCAAATCCAATCGGCAGCATGGCAGTGGTCTCTAAATATTCAGCGATTCCTTTTTTGTTTGGCCTTCTTGTAGGTTTGCACATAAGTGGAAGTTGTAGTGTATATTAGTAGTCGCTGGAGCTGTGATGGTGATCTTTCTTTTGAGTGGCTGTCGTTTGTTATGACAATCTTTTAGTTGCTGCTTCTTATGTATAGATAATGTGATGAATATGTAACTGCAACAGATGATGTATGATTGTACAGTGAAACAAATGTTGCTTTGATAGCAAAATTGAAAAAACTGAATTGTTTCTCTGTTGTCCAGTCCTTTGAATCAGCGGGCTGAAAATATTGATGGGCTGGAAGAGGCCTTAGCCCAAACAATATTGGACAAAAAAATGAATGGACCGCAAAAAGGCTGAGGCCCAAAAAATGGAAGAAGCTTAGAAAAAAGGCTGGCCCAAAAGAATAAATGGCTGTTGGGCTTGGCCCATGAACCCAACAAAAAATTGATGAAAAGAACACAAATAGGCCGAATTGTTGGGCTAGGCCCATGTAGAAAATTGAATTGGACCGGGCTGAATCTTGTGCCACGTCAGATTGCTACGCTGGATGCCTACGTGGCCTGGGGAGGTTGCTAGTGACCAAAACGCCACAGTAGACATATTTTGGTCATAAACGTCTACGACCTTCTCACAAAGAAGGTCGCTATAGTCAGTTTACGACTGCCAACTTTTGACCTTCTGTTTTTGGTCACAAAAAGGTCATAAATGGAAATTTGTGACCTTTCAGTGACCAATAGTCAAGGTCACAAGTTGACATATTTCTTGTAGTGCCAATGCAACCATGTAGCGACGGACGTGCTCGTCCTCCTCGCTAACACGGTGACGTACCACCTCCGCGGTGTCCGGAAGCCTCGGCACCGTCACTGGCCCACGCGACCGCCACCAAACAAGGATCGGGTCAATAACGGGCTGCCTCCTCACCAACCTACGTCCCCCGGAAGGTAGCACCTCCCAATACCAGCCCGGCGAAGCCCAGTTCCGAACATGACCCTGATCAAGCAGGCCTCCACCGCCGAGTCGACGACGACGAGGATGCGAGATAGGCATCGCCGACGTCGATGCGGGAACTACTTCTATATATAGTTAAATAAAGTAGTTTTATTAATTAAGTCAACTATCTAGTTCAACTACTAAGCACTTACTATAAATAAATAAATTAGTACTTACTAAAAACAAACTACTTCTATATATAGTAAAATAAATTAGTTTATTAAATCAATTAGCTAGTTCAACTATATATATATGAAGCACTTATTATAAATAAAATAAAATAGTACTTACTAAAAATGAACAAATTAATTACACAATCTAAATTACACAATATCAACTACATATCTAAATTACACCACATCTAATCTAACAAAAAGATCTATTAACAATAATATCACCAAACATGCATATTCAACAATAATATCACCAAAAAAATCTATTAACAGAAGAAAAAAATCTAACATAATATGAACAAATTAATTACACAATCTAAATTACACAATATGAACTACATATCTAAAATACTACACATCTAATCTAACAAAAAAACTATTAACAGAAAACAAATCTAACATAATATGAACAAATTAATTACAAAATCTAAATTACACAATATGAACTACATATCTAAATTACTACACATCTAATCTAACAAAAAAATATTAACAGAAAAAAAATCTAACATAATATGAACAAATTAATTACACAATCTAAATTACACAATATGAACTACATATCTAAATTACTACAAATCTAATCTAACAAAAAAATCTATGAACTACAAAAAAATCTAACAAAAATAAAAAAAGTTGCTCACGGCCGGCGACGACGATGGCGGCGGCGACGGCGAGGTGCGGCGCTGGGCGGCAACGGCGTCGAGGCGGCGCGGGCCGGGGCGGCGATGTCGGGGCGGCAGGACGGGCGGCGACGGTGTCGGGGCGGCAGGGCGGGGCGGCGACGGCGTCGGGGCGGGGCAGCGACGGTGAGGTGGCGGCAGGGGACGGTGCGCGGCGTCGGGAGGATAGATCGAAGTCGGGGCGGGGCGGCAGTGCTACTTATATAACACATGCCACCTTTAGTCCCGTTTGGAGCCACCGGGACCAATGCCACCTTTAGTCCCGGTTGGAGCCACCAACCGGGACCAAAGGCCTCTTTTCAGCAGCCCTAACCGGGACAAAAGAGGGGCATTTGTCCCGGTTGGTGCCACCAACCGGGACTAAAGAGGGGGATTGGTACCGGTTGGTGCCAGCAACCGGTTCCAATGCACCCGTCTAATTACTTATTTATTTTCTGCAGCTATTTTTTTAGTTGATTCTTTCTGCAGCTGTTTTTAATTAGTCCCACCTCGCCAAGCGAGACGCACTCGCAGCGGTTTATAAGCCCTGAGTGCAGAGACGATGAAGAAGAGGCTCAATGCTCACCTGCACGTTGCTTAGCTTCAAGCCTTGAGGATTAGGGTAGACTGCACGGTGATGTGTGCAGTGCAGTTTACACTATTCCGAAAGGCTTGAAGCTAATTAACGAGCATTGCGCCTCTTTTTTATTTTTAATGACTTATTACAACTCAGAAATAAAAAGAAAAAAATAAATATAGCACAAAAGAAAAAAAACTATATAAAAAACTACTCAGAAATAAATAGAAGAAAAAATAGTTGTGATTAACTTTACTAAAAAATGAGCATAGATGCTTATTTTTAATGACTTATTACAATTCAAAAATAAATAGAAGAAAAAATAGTTGTGATTAACTTTACTAAAAAATGAGCATATATGCTTATTTTTAATGACTTATTACAACTTAGAAATAAAAAGAAAAAAAATAAGTATAGCAGAAAAGAAAAAAACTATATAAAAAACTACTCAGAAATAAATAGAAGAAAAAATAGTTGTGATTAACTTTACTAAAAAAATGAGCATAGATGCTTATTTTTAATGACTTATTACAATTTAGAAACAAATAGAAGAAAAAATAGTTGTGATTAACTTTACTAAAAAATGAGCATAGATGTTTATTTTTAATGACTTATTACAACTTAGAAATAAAAAGAAAAAAAATAAATATAGCAGAAAAGAAAAAATATATATATAAAACTACTCAGAAATAAATAGAAGAAAAAATAGTTGTGATTAACTTTACTAAAAAATGAGCATAGATGCTTATTTTTAATGACTTATTACAATTTAGAAACAAATAGAAGAAAAAATAGTTGTGATTAACTTTACTAAAAAATGAGCATAGATGCTTATTTTTAATGACTTATTACAACTTAGAAATAAAAAGAAAAAAATAAATATAGCAAAAAAGAAAAAAAAACTATATAAAAAACTACTCAGAAATAAATAGAAGAAAAAATAGTTGTGATTAACTTTACTAAAAAAATGAGCATAGATGCTTATTTTTAATGACTTATCACAATTCAGAAATAAATAGAAGAAAAAATAGTTGTGATTAACTTTACTAAAAAATGAGCATAGATGCTTATTTTTAATGACTTATTACTACTTAGAAATAAAAATAAAAAATAAATATAGCAGAAAAGAAAAAAACTATATAAAAAACTACTCAGAAATAAATAGAAGAAAAAAAGTTGTGATTAACTTTACTAAAAAAATGAGCATAGATGCTTATTTTTATTGACTTATTACAATTCAGAAATAAATAGAAGAAAAAATAGTTGTGATTAACTTTACTAAAAAATGAGCATAGATGCTTATTTTTAATGACTTATTACAACTCAGAAATAAAAAGAAAAAATAAATATAGCAGAAAAGAAAAAAAACTATATAAAAAACTACTCCGAAATGAGCATAGATGCGCTTATAGAGAAAATTCAACCTAAATTCATAATAAATTTCTACTAACTTTAGAGAAATTCAGTATGAATTTAGGTTAAATTCCCTGTATAAGGGCATCTATTTTCATTTTGAGAGGAGCTCAACAAGGCAGAGAGGGAGGGGCTTATAAACCGATCTGAGCCCCCTTCGGTTGGCGAGGTGGGACTAAACTCTGGCCGCAACGAGGACCAACCCTTTAGTCCCGGTTGGTGGCATGAACCGGGACTAAAGGTCAGCCTTTGGTCCCGGTTCAAGCCACCAACCGGGAGCAATGGTGGTGGGCCAGGAGCGAGGCCCATTGGTCCCGGTTCGTCCCATCAACCGGGACCAAAAGGTCCACACGAACCGGGACCAATAGCCCACGTGGCCCGGCCGGCCCCCGGGGCTCACGAACCGGATCCAATGCAACCATTGGTCCTGGTTCTGGATTGAACCGAAACTAATGGGCTGGCCCGGCCTGGACCATTGCCCCCTTATCTACTAGTGTCGGCACCCTACCAGAGGGGGAATCCATCATCGGAGGCTTCTTCATCAACAATGTTGCCTCCATGACCATATGTGAGCAGTTCCCTTAGGACCTTAGGGTACATAGCAATAGCTAGATGGCATCATCTCTGCCTTGTGATTCAATACAAAGTTCCCGTTAGCTGGCTCACATGTTCGGGGTTCATATGTTGTAATCGGTGGTTTGTTTGTTGGGATATGATGAATTATCACTTTATGATCAGATTGTTCCACTAGTAGAAAAAGGACCTAATGTGAGACACATTAATGCCAGTTCGATTTTGGCCCGGTACTAATGGTACCATTAGTGCCGGTTCGAACGGCTATGCATTAATGCCGGTTCTGTTAGGGAACGTTGCAGAAAACAAAAATTTTCCTACGGTTTCACCAAGATCCATCTAAGAGTTCATCTAGCAACGAGTCATTAGATGCATCTACGTACCTTGTAGATCGCGAGCGGAAGCGTTCAAAGAACGGGGATGATGTAGTCGAACACGACGTGATCCAAATCACCGGAGATCCTAGCACCGAACGGACGGCACCTCCGCGTTCAACACACGTACGGAACAGCCACGTCTCCTCCTTCTTGATCCAGCAAGGGAGGGAGGAGAGGTTGAGGGAGATGGCACCAGCAGCAGCACGACGGCGTGGTGTTGATGGAGCTGCAGTACTCCGGCAGAGCTTCGCTAAGCACTATGGAGGAGGAGGAGGTGTTGGAGAGGGAGAAGGAGGCAACCAAAGGCCAAGGTGTCAAGGTATGAAGTCCCTCCTCTCCCCCACTATATATAGGAGGGCCAAGGGGGGGTGGCCGGCCCTAGGAGATCCAATCTCCTAGGGGGCGGCGGCCAAGGGGAGGTTTCCCTCCCCCCCAAGGCACCTAGAGGTGCCTTCCACCACTTGGACTCTTCCCTCAAGGGGAACCCTAGGCGCATGGGCTTTTGGGGCTGGTGCCCTTGGCCCATGCAGGCCAAGGTGCACCCCCTACAGCCCATGTGGCCCCCCGGGACAGGTGGACCCACCCGGTGGACCCCCGGGACCCTTCCGGTGGTCCCGGTACAATACCGATAACCCCGAAACTTGTCCCGATGCCCGAAACAGGACTTCCCATATATAAATCTTTACCTCCGGACTATTCCGGAACTCCTCGTGACGTCCGGGATCTCATCCGGGACTCTGAACAACATTCGGGTTACTGCATATACATATCTCTACAACCCTAGCGTAACCGAACCTTAAGTGTGTAGACCCTACGGGTTCGGGAGACATGTAGACATGACCGAGATCGCTCTCCGGTCAATAACCAACAGCGGGATCTGGATACCCATGTTGGCTCCCACATGCTCCACGATGATCTCATCAGATGAACCACGATGTCGAGGATTTAATCAACCCCGTATGCAATTCCCTTTGTCAATCGATATGTTACTTGCCCGAGATTCGATCGTCGGTATCCCAATACCTCGTTCAATCTCGTTACCGGCAAGTCACTTTACTCGTACCGTAATGCATGATCCCGTGACCAGACACTTGGTCACTTTGAGCTCATTATGATGATGCATTACCGAGTGGGCCCAGTGATATCTCTCCGTCATACGGAGTGACAAATCCCAGTCTCGATCCGTGTCAACCCAACAGACACTTTCGGAGATACCTGTAATGCACCTTTATAGTCACCCAGTTACGTTGTGACGTTTGATACACCCAAAGCACTCCTACGGTATCCGGGAGTTACACGATCTAATGGTCAAAGGAAAAGATACTTGACATTAGAAAAGCTCTAGCAAACGAACTACACGATCTCACGCTATGCTTAGGATTGGGTCTTGTCCATCACATCATTATCCTAATGATGTGATCCCGTTATCAATGACATCCAATGTCCATAGCCAGGAAACCATGACTATCTATTGATCAACGAGCTAGTCAACTAGAGGCTCACTAGGGACATGTTGGTGTCTGTTATTCACACATGTATTACGATTTCCGGATAATACAATTATAGCATGAATAAAGACAATTATCATGAACAAAGAAATATAATAATAATGCTTTTATTATTGCCTCTAGGGCATATTTCCAACAGTCTCCCACTTGCACTAGAGTCAATAATCTAGTTACATTGTGATGAATCGAACACCCATGGAATTCTGGTGTTGATCATGTTTTGCTCTAGGTAGAGGTTTAGTCAACGGATCCGCTACATTCAGGTCCGTATGTATTTTACAAATCTCTATGTCTCCATCTTGAACATTTTCACGAATGGAGTTGAAGCGACGCTTGATGTGCCTTGTCTTCTTGTGAAACCTGGGCTCCTTGGCAAGTGCAATAGCTCTAGTGTTGTCACAGAAGAGCTTGATCGGCCCCGACGCATTGGGTATGACTCCTAGGTCGGTGATGAACTCCTTCACCCATATTGCTTCATGTGCTGCCTCCGAGGCTGCCATGTACTCCGCTTCACATGTAGATCCCGCCACAACGCTCTGCTTGCAACTGCACCAGCTTACTGCCCCACCATTCAAAATATACACGTATCCGGTCTGTGACTTAGAGTCATCCAGATCTGTGTCGAAGCTAGCGTCGACGTAACCCTTTACGACGAGCTCTTCGTCACCTCCATAAACGAGAAACATTTCCTTAGTCCTTTTCAGGTACTTCAGGATATTCTTGACCGCTGTCTAGTGTTCCTTGCCGGGATTACTTTGGTACCTTCCTACCAAACTTACGGCAAGGTTTACATCAGGTCTGGTACACAGCATGGCATACATAATAGAACCTATGGCTGAGGCATAGGGGATGACACTCATCTCTTCTATATCTTCTGCCGTGGTCGGACATTGAGCTGAGCTCAATTTCACACCTTGCAAAACAGGCAAGAACCCTTTCTTGGACTGATCCATTTTGAACTTCTTCAAAATCTTATCAAGATATGTGCTTTGTGAATGACCTATGAGGCGTCTCGATCTATCCCTATAGATCTTGATGCCTAATATATAAGCAGCTTCTCCAAGGTCCTTCATTGAAAAACTCTTATTCAAGTAGGCCTTAATGCTGTCCAAAAGTTCTATATCATTTCCCATCAAAAGTATGTCATCTACATATAGTATGAGAAATGCTATAGAGCTCCCACTCACTTTCTTGTAAACACAGGCTTCTCCATAAGTCTGTGTGAACTCAAACGCTTTGATCATCTCATAAAAACGAATGTTCCAACTCCGAGATGCTTGCACCAGCCCATAAATCGAGCGTTGGAGCTTGCACACCTTGTCAGCATTCTTAGGATCGACAAAACCTTCCAGCTGCATCATATACAATTCTTCCTTAAGGAAACCATTAAGGAATGCCGTTTTGACGTCCATTTGCCAAATTTCATAATCATAAAATGCGGCAATTGCTAACATGATTCGGACGGACTTCAGCTTCGCTACCGGTGAGAAAGTCTCATCGTAGTCAACCCCTTGAACTTGTCGATAACCCTTAGCTACAAGCCGAGCTTTATAGATGGTCACATTACCATCCGCGTCTGTCTTCTTCTTAAAGATCCATTTATTTTCTATGGCTCGCCGTTCTACGGGCAAGTCAGTCGAAGTCCATACTTCGTTTTCATACATGGATCCTATCTCAGATTTCATGGCTTCTAGCCATTTGTCGGAATCTGGGCCCGCCATCGCTTCTTCATAGTTCGAAGGTTCACTGTTGTCTAACAACATGATTTCCAAGACGGGGTTGCCGTACCACTCTGGTGTGGAACGTGTCCTTGTGGACCTTCGAATTTCAGTAGGAGCTTGATCAGAAGTATCTTGATCATCATCATTAACTTCCTCTCTAGTCGGTGCAGGCACCTCAGGAACATTTTCTTGAGTTGCGCCATTTTCCGGTTCAAGAGGTAATACTTCATCAAGCTCTACTTTCCTCCCACTTACTTCTTTTGAGAGAAACTCTTTCTCCAGAAAGGACCCATTCTTGGCAACAAAGATCTTGCCTTCGGATCTGAGGTAGAAGATATACCCAACAGTTTCTTTAGGGTATCCTATGAAGACGCATTTTTCCGATTTGGGTTCGAGCTTTTCAGGTTGAAGTTTCCTGACATAAGCATCGCATCCCCAAACTTTTAGAAACGACAGTTTAGGTTTCTTCCCAAACCATAATTCATACGGTGTCGTCTCAACGGATTTCGACGGTGCCCTATTTAAAGTGAATGCGGCAGTCTCTAAAGCATAGCCCCAAAAGGATAGTGGTAAATCGGCAAGAGACATCATAGATCGTACCATATCTAATAGAGTGCGATTACGACGTTCGGACACACCATTACGCTGAGGTGTTCCAGGCGGCGTGAGTTGTGAAACTATTCCACATTTTCTTAAGTGTGTACCAAACTCGTGACTCAAGTATTCTCCTCCACGATCTGATCGTAGAAACTTGATTTTCCTGTCACGTTGATTCTCAACTTCACTCTGAAATTCCTTGAAATTTTCAAAGGTCTCAGACTTGTGTTTCATTAAGTAGACATACCCATATCTACTCAAGTCATCAGTGAGGGTGAGAACATAACAATAGCCACCGCGAGCCTCAACACTCATTGGACCGCACACATCAGTATGTATGATTTCCAATAAGTTGGTTGCTCGCTCCATTGTTCCTGAGAATGGAGTCTTGGTCATTTTACCCATGAGGCATGGTTCGCACGTGTCAAATGATTCGTAATCAAGAGACTCTAAAAGTCCATCAGCATGGAGCTTCTTCATGCGTTTGACACCTATGTGACCAAGGCGGCAGTGCCACAAGTATGTGGGACTATCACTATCAATCTTACATCTTTTGGTACTTACACTATGAATATGTGTAGCATTACGCTCGAGATTCATAAAGAATAAACCATTCACCATCGGAGCATGACCATAAAACATATCTCTCATATAAATAGAACAACCATTATTCTCGGATTTAAATGAGTAGCCATCTCGAATTAAACGAGATCCTGATACAATGTTCATTCTCAAACTTGGCACAAAATAACAATTATTGAGGTTCAAAACTAATCCCGTAGGTAAATGTAGAGGTAGCGTGCCGACGGCGATCACATCGACCTTGGAACCATTCCCGACGCGCATCGTCACCTCGTCCTTCGCCAGTCTCCGTTTATTCCGCAACTCCTGCTGTGTGTTACAAATATGAGCAACGGCACCGGTATCAAATACCCAGGAGTCACTACGATTACTGGTAAGGTACACATCAATTACATGTATATCAAATATACCTTTGGTTTTGCCGGCCTTCTTGTCCGCTAAGTATTTGGGGCAGTTCCGCTTCCAGTGACCACTTTCCTTGCAATAAAAGCACTCAGTCTCGGGCTTGGGTCCATTCTTTGGCTTCTTCCCGGCAGCTTGCTTGCTGGGCGCGGCAACTACCTTGCCGTCCTTCTTGAAGTTCTTTTTACCCTTGCCCTTCTTGAACTTAGTGGTTTTATTGACCATCAACACTTGATGTTCCTTCTTGACTTCTACCTCTGCTGATTTCAGCATAGCAAATACCTCAGGAATGGTCTTTTCCATCCCCTGCATATTGAAGTTCATCACAAAGCTCTTGTAGCTTGGTGGAAGCGACTGGAGGATTCTGTCAATGACCGTATCATCCGGGAGATTAACTCCCAGCTGAGTCAAGCGGTTATGTAACCCAGACATAGTGAGTATGTGCTCACTGACAGAACTATTTTACTCCATCTTACAGCTGAAGAATTTGTCGGAGACTTCATATCTCTCGACCCGGGCATGAGCTTGGAAAACCATTTTCAGCTCTTCGAACATCTCATATGCTCCATGTCTCTCAAAACGCTTTTGGAGCCCCGGCTCTAGGCTGTAAAGCATGCCGCACTGAACGAGGGAGTAGTCATCGGAACATGCCTGCCAAGCGTTCATAACGTCTTGTTCTGCAGGGAGAACAGGTGCATCACCTAGCGGTGCCTGTAGGACATAATCTTTCTTGGCAGCTATGAGGATGATCCTCAGGTTCCGGACCCAGTCCGTATAGTTGCTGCCATCGTCTTTCAGCTTGGTTTTCTCTAGGAACGCGTTGAAGTTGAGGACTACGTTGGCCATTTGATCTACAAGACATATTGTAAAATATTTAGACTAAGTTCATGATAATTAAGTTCATCTAATCTAATTATAATGAACTCCCACTCAGATTTGACATCCCTTTGGTCATCTAAGTGTTACACGATCCGAGTCGACTAGGCCGTGTCCGATCATCACGTGAGACGGACTAGTCATCATCGGTGAACATTCTCATGTTGATCGTATCTTCCATACGACTCGTGTTCGACCTTTCGGTCTCCGTGTTCCAAGGCCATGTCTGTACATGCTAGGCTCGTCAAGTTAACCCTAAGTGTTTTCGCTGTGTAAAACTGTCTTACACCCGTTGTATGTGAACGTAAGAATCTATCACACCCGATCATCACGTGGTGCTTCGAAACGACGAACTGTAGCAACGGTGCACAGTTAGGGGAGAACACTTCTTGAAATTTTGTAAGGGGTCATCTTATTTACTACCGTCGTCCTAAGTAAACAAGATGCATAAAACATAATAAACATCACATGCAATTATATAAAGTAGTGACATGATATGGCCAATATCATATAGCTCCTTTGATCTTCATCTTCGGGGCTCCATGATCATCTTGTCACCGGCATGACACCATGATCTCCATCATCATGATCTCCATCATCGTGTCTTCATGAAGTTGTCACGCCAACGACTACTTCTACTTCTATGACTAACACGTTTAGTAATAAAGTAAAGTAGTTTACATGGCGTTCTTCAATGACACGCAGGTCATACAAAAAATAAAGACAACTCCTATGGCTCCTGCCGGTTGTCATACTCATCGACATGCAAGTCGTGATTCCTATTACAATAGCATGAACATCTCATACATGACATATAGATCATTCATCATTCATCACAACTTTGGCCATATCATATCACAAAGCACTTGCTGCAAAAACAAGTTAGACGTCCTCTAATTGTTGTTGCATGTTTTACGTGGCTGAAGTAGGGTTCTAGCAAGAACGTTTTCTTACCTACGTGAAACCACAACGTGATTTGTCAACTTCTATTTACCCTTCATAAGGACTCTTTTCATCGAATCCGCTTCAACTAAAGTAGGAGAGACAGACACCCGCCAGCCACCTTATGCAACTAGTGCATGTTAGTCGGTGGAACCGGTCTCACGTAAGCGTACGTGTAAGGTTGGTCCGGGCCGCTTCATCCCACAATACCGTTGAAGCAAGATAAGACTAGTAACGGCAAGAAAGTTGACAAATCTATGCCCACAACAAATTGTGTTCTACTCGTGCAAGAGAACTACGCATAGACCTAGCTCATGATGCCACTGTTAGGGAATGTTGCAGAAAACAAAAATTTTCCTACGGTTTCACCAAGATCCATCTAAGAGTTCATCTAGCAACGAGTCATTAGATGCATCTACGTACCTTGTAGATCGCGAGCGGAAGCGTTCAAAGAACGGGGATGATGTAGTCGAACACGACGTGATCCAAATCACCGGAGATCCTAGCACCGAACGGACGGCACCTCCGCGTTCAACACACGTACGGAACAGCCACGTCTCCTCCTTCTTGATCCAGCAAGGGAGGGAGGAGAGGTTGAGGGAGATGGCACCAGCAGCAGCACGACAGCGTGGTGTTGATGGAGCTGCAGTACTCCGGCAGAGCTTCGCTAAGCACTATGGAGGAGGAGGAGGTGTTGGAGAGGGAGAAGGAGGCAACCAAAGGCCAAGGTGTCAAGGTATGAAGTCCCTCCTCTCCCCCACTATATATAGGAGGGCCAAGGGGGGGTGGCTGGCCCTAGGAGATCCAATCTCCTAGGGGGCGGTGGCCAAGGGGAGGTTTCCCTCCCCCCCAAGGCACCTAGAGGTGCCTTCCACCACTTGGACTCTTCCCTCAAGGGGAACCCTAGGCGCATGGGCTTTTGGGGCTGGTTCCCTTGGCCCATGCAGGCCAAGGCGCACCCCCTACAGCCCATGTGGCCCCCTGGGACAGGTGGACCCACCCGGTGGACCCCCGGGACCCTTCCGGTGGTCCCGGTACAATACCGATAACCCCGAAACTTGTCCCGATGCCCGAAACAGGACTTCCCATATATAAATCTTTACCTCCGGACTATTCAGGAACTCCTCGTGACGTCCGGGATCTCATCCGGGACTCCGAACAACATTCGGGTTACTGCATATACATATCTCTACAACCCTAGCGTAACCGAACCTTAAGTGTGTAGACCCTACGGGTTCGGGAGACATGTAGACATGACCGAGATCGCTCTCCGGTCAATAACCAACAGCGGGATCTGGATACCCATGTTGGCTCCCACATGCTCCACGATGATCTCATCGGATGAACCACGATGTCGAGGATTTAATCAACCCCGTATGCAATTCCCTTTGTCAATCGATATGTTACTTGCCCGAGATTCGATCGTCGGTATCCCAATACCTCGTTCAATCTCGTTACTGGCAAGTCACTTTACTCGTACCGTAATGCATGATCCCGTGACCAGACACTTGGTCACTTTGAGCTCATTATGATGATGCATTACCGAGTGGGCCCAGTGATATCTCTCCGTCATACGGAGTGACAAATCCCAGTCTCGATCCGTGTCAACCCAACAGACACTTTCGGAGATACCTGTAATGCACCTTTATAGTCACCCAGTTATGTTGTGACGTTTGATACACCCAAAGCACTCCTACGGTATCCGGGAGTTACACGATCTAATGGTCAAAGGAAAAGATACTTGACATTAGAAAAGCTCTAGCAAACGAACTACACGATCTCACGCTATGCTTAGGATTGGGTCTTGTCCATCACATCATTATCCTAATGATGTGATCCCGTTATCAATGACATCCAATGTCCATAGCCAGGAAACCATGACTATCTATTGATCAACGAGCTAGTCAACTAGAGGCTCACTAGGGACATGTTGGTGTCTGTTATTCACACATGTATTACGATTTCCGGATAATACAATTATAGCATGAATAAAGACAATTATCATGAACAAAGAAATATAATAATAATGCTTTTATTATTGCCTCTAGGGCATATTTCCAACAGGTTCGTTTTGAACCTTTAGTACCGGTTTGTGCCACGAACCGGTACTAAAGGGGTGGTGGCAGGCTGGCGTCAGGCCGGGGCCCGGCGATCACCTTTAATCTGGCCCACCATGAGTAGGACTCCCTTCTTTCCTAGTTGGAGTAGGAGAAGGGGGGAAGGAGGAGGGAGAGAGGAAGGAAAGGGGGGCGCCGCCCCCCTCTCCTTATCCTATTCGGACTAGGGGGGAGGGGTGCGCGGCCCAGCCCTTGCCTCCTCTCCTCCTCTCCACTAGGGCCCATGTAGGCCCATTAAGCCCCCGGGGGGTTCCGGTAACCTCCCAGTACTCGGTAAAATCCCGATTTCACCCGGAACACTCCGATATCCAAATATAGGCTTCCAATATATCAATCTTCATGTCTCGACCATTTCCAGACTCCTCGTCATGTCTGTAATCTCACCCGGGACGCCGAACAAACTTCGGTTCATCAAAACTCATAAACTCATAATATAACTGTCATCGAAACCTTAAGCGTGCGGACCCTACGGGTTCGAGAACTATGTAGACATGACCTAGAACTATTTCCGGTCAATAACCAATAGAGGAACCTGGATGCTCATATTGGCTCCCACATATTCTACGAAGATCTTTATCGGTCAAACCGCATAACAACATACGTTGTTCCCTTTGTCATCGGTATGTTACTTGCCCGAGATTTGATCGTCGGTATCTCAATACCTAGTTCAATCTTGTTACCGGCAAGTCTCTTTACTCGTTATGTAACGCATCATTCCATAACTAACTCATTAGTTACATTGCTTGCAAGGCTTATAGTGATGTGCATTACCGAGAGGGCCCAGAGATACCTCTCCGACAATCGGAGTGACAAATCCTAATCTCGAAATACGCCAACTCAACATGTACCTTCGGAGACACCTGTAGAGCTATTTTATAATCACCCAGTTACGTTGTGACGTTTGGTAGCACACAAAGTGTTCCTCCGTTAAACGGGAGTTGCATAATCTCATAGTCATAGGAACATGTATAAGTCATGAAGAGAGCAATAGCAACATACTAAACGATCAAGTGCTAAGCTAATAGAATGAGTCATGTCAATCACATCATTCTACTAATGATGTGATCCCGTTAATCAAATGACTACTCATGTCTATGGTTAGGAAACATAACCATCTTTGATTAATGAGCTAGTCTAGTAGAGGCATACTAGTGACAATATGTTTGTCTATGTATTCACACATGTATCATGTTTCCGGTTAATACAATTCTAGCATGAATAATAAACATTTATCACGATATACGGAAATAAATAATAACTTTATTATTGCCTCTAGGGCATATTTCCTTCAGTCTCCCACTTGCACTAGAGTCAATAATCTAGTTCACATCACCATGTGATTTAACACTAATGTTCACATCTGCATGTGATTAACACTCATAGTTCACATCGTCATGTGACCCACACCCAAAAGGTTTACTAGATTCAATATCTAGTTCACATTGCTATGTGATTAACACTCAACGAGTACTAAGGTGTGACCATGTTTTGCTCGTGAGAGAAGCTTAGTCAACGGGTCTGTCACATTCAGAGCCGTATGTATTTTGCAAATATTCTATGTCTACAATGCTCTGCACGGAGCTACTCTAGCTAATTGCTCCCACTTTCAATATGTATCCAGATTGAGACTTAGAGTCATCTGGATCAGTGTGAAAGCTTGCACCAATGTAACTTTTTACGACGGGCTCCTTTATCACCTCCATAATCGAGAAATATTTCCTTAGTCCTCAGTAAGGATATTCTTGACCAATGTCCAGTGATCTACTCCTAGATCACTATTGTACTCCCTTTCCAAATTCAGAGCAAGGTACACAATAGCATAGCATACTTTATAGAACCTATGACTGAGGCATAGGGAATGACTTTCATTCTCTTTTCTATTTTCTGCCGTGATCGGGATTTGAGTCTTACTCAATTTCACACCTTTGCAACACAAGCAAGAACTCTTTCTTTGACTGTTCCATTTTTAACTATTTCAAAATCTTGACAAGGTATGTACTTATTGAAAAACTTATCAAGCGTCTTGATCTATCTCAATAGATCTTGATGCTCAATATGTAAGTAGCTTTACTGAGGTGTTTCTTTTATGCTTTCCAGAAAAATTCTACATCATTTCTGATCAACAATATGTTACTCACATATATTTATCATAAAGGCGGTAGTGCTCCCACTCACTTTATTGTAAATACAGGCTTCACCGCAAATCTGTATAAAACTATATGCTTTGATCAACTTATCAAAGCGTATATTCCAACTCTGAGATGCTTGCACCAGTCCATAGATGGATTGCTGGAGCTTCCACATTTTGTTATCACCTTTAGGATTGACAAAACCTTCTGGTTGCATCATATACAACTTTTCTTTAAGAAAACCATTAAGGAATGCAGTTTTGACATCCATTTGCCAGATTTCATAAAATGTGGTAATTGCTAACATGATTCGGACAGATTTAAGCATCGCTACAGTTGAGAAAATCTAATTGTAGTTAACACTTTGAACTTGTTGAAAATCTTTTTTGCGACAAGTCAAGCTCTGTAGATAGTAACACTACTATCAGCGTCTGTTTTCCTCTTGAAGATCCATTTATACAATATGGCTTGCCGATCATCGGGAAACTCCACCAAAGTCCACACTTTGTTCTCATACATGGATCCCATCTCATATTTCATGGCCTCAAGCCATTTCACGGAATCTGGGCTCATCATCGCTTCCTCATAGTTCGTAGGTTCATCATGGTCTAGGAACATGACTTCCAGAACAGGATTACCGTACCACACTGGTGCGGACTGTACTTTGGAAGACCTACGAGGTTTTGTAGTAACTTAGTCTGAAGTTTCATGATCATCATCATTAGCTTCCTCACTAATTGGTGTAGGAATCACTGGAACTGATTTCTGTGTTGAACTACTTTCCAATTCAGGAGAAGGTACAAATTACCTTATCAAGCTCTACTTTCCTCCCACTCACTTCTTTCGAGGGAAACTCCTTCTCTAGAAAGGATCCATTCTTAGCAACGAATGTTTTGCCTTTGGATCTGTGATAGAAGGTGTACCCAACAGTTTCCTTTGGGTATTCTATGAAGACGAACTTCTCCGATTTGGGTTCGAGCTTATCAGGTTGGAACCTTTTTCACATAAGCATCACAACTCCAAACTTTAAGAAACGACAGCTTAGGTTTACTGCTAAACCATAGTTCATACAGTGTCGTCTCAACGGATTTAGATGGTGCCCTATTTAAAGTGAATGCAGCTATCTCTAATGCATAACCCCAAAACGATAGTGGTAAATCGGTAAGATACATCATAGATCGCACCATATCCAATAAAGTGCGGTTACGATGTTCGGACACACCATTACGCTATGGTGTTCCATGTGGCATGAGCTGTGAAACTATTCCACATTGTTTAAAATGAAGGCCAAACTCGTAACTCAAATATTCTTCTCTATGATCAGATTGTAGAAACTTTTATTTTCTTGTTACGATGATTCTCCACTTCACTCTGAAATTCTTTGAACTTTTCAAATGTTTTAGACTTGTGCTTCATTAAGTAGATATACGCATATCTGCTCAAATCATCTGTGAAGGTCAGAAAATAACGATACCCTGCCACGAGCATCAACACTCATTGGACCGCATACATCGGTATGTATTATTTCCAACAAATTAGTAGCTTGTTCCATTGTTCCGAAGAACGGAGTTTTAGTCATCTTGCCCAAAAGGCACAGTTCGCAAGCATCAAATGATTCATAACCAAGTGATTCCGAAAATCCATCTTTATGGAGTTTCTTCATGCGCTTTACACCGATATGACCCAAACGGCAGTGCCACAAATAAGTTGCACTATCATTATTAACTTTGCATATTTTGGCATCAACATTATGAACATGTGTATCACTATGATCAAGATTCAATAAACCATCACCATTGAGTGTATGACCATAGAAGGTTTTATTCATGTAAACAGAATAACAATTTATTCTCTATCTTAGATGAATAATCGTATCGCAATAAACATGATCTTATCATATTTATGCTCAACGCAAACACCAAATAACATTATTTAGGTTTAACATTAATCTCAAAAATATAGGGAGTGTGTGATGATGATCATATCAATCTTGGAACTACTTCCAACACTCATCGTCACTTTCCCTTCAACTAGTCTCTGTTTATTCTGTAACTCCTATTTTGAGTTACTAATCTTAGCAACCAAACAAGTATCAAATACTCAGGGGCTACTATAAACACTAGTAAGGCACACATCAATAACATGTATATCAAATATACCCTTGTTCAATTTGCCATCCTTCTTATCCACCAAAAATTCAGGGCATTTCCGCTTCCAGTGACCATTTCCTTTGCAGTGTAAGCACTCAGTTTCAGGCTTTGGTCCAACTTTGGGCTTCTTCGCAGGAGTGAAAACTTGCTTGTCATTCTACTTGAAGTTCCCTTTCTTTCCCTTTGCCCTTCTCTTGAAACTAGTGGTCTTGTCAATCATCAACACTTGATGCTCTTTCTTGATTTCTACCTTCGTCGATTTCAACATCACGAAGAGCTCGAGATTCTTTTTGTCATCCCTTGCATACTATAGTTCATCACGAAGTTCTAATAACTTGGTGATGGTGACTAGAGAACTCTGTCAATCACTATCTTATCTGGAAGATTAACTCCCACTTGATTCAAGCGATTGTAGTACCCAGACAATCTGAGCACATGCTCACTAGTTGAACGATTCTCCTCCATCTTTTAGCTATAGAACTTATTGGAGACTTCATATCTCTCAACTCGGGTATTTGCTTGAAAATATTAACTTCAATTCCTGGAACATCTCATATGGTCCATGACGTTCAAAACGTCTTTGAAGTCCCGATTCTATGCCGTTAAGCATGGTGCACTAAACTATCAAATAGTCATCATATTGAGCTAGCCAAACGTTCATAACGTTTACATTTGCTCCTGCAACAGGTCTGTCACCTAGCGGTGCATTAAGGACATAATTCTTCTGTGCAGCAATGAGGATACCTCAGATTACGGATCCAATCCGCATCATTGCTACTAAGATCTTTCAACACAATTTTCTTTAGAAACATATCAAAATAAACATATGAAAGCAACAACGCGAGCTATTGATCTACAACATAATTTTTAAAACACTACCAGGACTAAGTTCATGATAAATTTAAGTTCAATTAATCATATTACTAAAGAACTCCCACTTAGACATACATCTCTCTAGTCATCTAAGTGATCACGTGATCCAAATCAACTAAACCATGTCCGATCATCACGTGAGATGGAGTAGTTTTCAATGGTGAACATCACTATGTTGATCATATCTACTATATGATTCACGCTCGACCTTTCGGTCTCCGTGTTCCGAGGCCATATCTGTATATGCTAGGCTCGTCAAGTTTAACCTGAGTATTCCGCATGTGCAACTGTTTTGCACCCGTTGTATTTGAACGTAGAGCCTATCACACCCGATCATCACGTGGTGTCTCAGCACGAAGAACTTTCGCAACGGTGCATACTCAGGGAGAAAACTTCTTGATAATTAGTGAGAGATCATCTTATAATGTTACCGTCAATCAAAGCAAAATAAGACGCATAAAGGATAAACATCACATGCAATCAATATAAGTGATATGATATGGCCATCATCATCTTGTGCTTGTGATCTCCATCTCCAAAGCACCGTCGTGATCACCATCGTCACTAGCGCGACACCTTGATCTCCATCGTAGCATCGTTGTCGTTTCGCCACCTATTGCTTCTACTACTATCGCTACCGCTTAGTGATAAAGTAAAGCAATTACAGGGCGCTTGCATTTCATACAATAAAGCGACAACCATATGGCTCCTGTCAGTTGCCGATAACTCGGTTACAAAACATGATCATCTCATACAATAAAATATAGCATCATGTCTTGACCATATCACATCACAACATGCCTTGCAAAAACAAGTTAGACGTCCTCTACTTTGTTGCTGCAAATTTTACATGGCTGCTACGGGCTGAGCAAGAACCATTCTTACCTATGCATCAAAACCACAACGATAGTTTGTCAAGTTAGTGTTGTTTTAACCTTCGCAAGGACCGGGCGTAGCCACACTCGGTTCAACTAAAGTGAGAGAGATAGACACCCGCCGGTCACCTTTAAGCAATGAGTGCTCGTAACGATGAAACCAGTCTCGCGTAAGCGTACGCGTAATGTCGGTCCGGGCCACTTCATCTCACAACGCCGCTGAACCAAAGTATGACATGCTGGTAAGTAGTATGACTTGTATCGCCCACAACTCACTTGTGTTCTACTCGTGCATATGACATCTACGCATAAAACCTGGCTCTGATGCCACTGTTGGGGAACGTAGTAATTTCAAAAAAATTTCCTACGCACACACAAGATCATGGTGATGCATAGCAACAAGAGGGGAGAGTGTTGTCCATGTACCCTCGTAGACCGAAAGCGGAAGCGTTAGAACAATGCGGTTGATGTAGTTGTACGTCTTCACGGCCCGACCGATCAAGCACCGAAACTACGACACCTCCGAGTTCTAGCACACGTTTAGCTCGATGATGATCCCTGGACTCCGATCCACCAGAATGTCGGGGAAGATATCCGTCAGCACGACGGCGTGGTGACGATCTTGATGTTCTACCGTCGCAGGGCTTCGCTTAAGCACCGCTACAATATTATCGAGGACTATGGTGGAGGGGGCACCGCACACGGCTAAGAGATCAAGAGATTAATTGTTGTATCTAGAGGTGCCCCCTGCCTCCATATATAAAGGAGCCAAGGGGGAGGGGCGGCCGGCCAAGGTGGGGCGCGCCAAGGGGAGTCCTACTCCCACCGGGAGTAGGACTCCCTTCTTTCCTAGTTGGAGTAGGAGAAGGGGGGAAGGAGGAGGGAGAGAGGAAGGAAAGGGGGGCGCCGCCCCCCTCTCCTTGTCCTATTCGGACTAGGGGGGAGGGGTGCGCGGCCCAGCCCTTGCCTCCTCTCCTCCTCTCCACTAGGGCCCATTTAGGCCCATTAAGCCCCCGGGGGGTTCCGGTAACCTCCCGGTACTCCGGTAAAATCCCGATTTCACCCGGAACACTTCCGATATCCAAATATAGGCTTCCAATTTATCAATCTTCATGTCTCGACCATTTTGAGACTCGTCGTCATGTCCGTAATCTCATCCGGGACTCCGAACAAACTTCGGTTCATTAAAACTCATAAACTCATAATATAACTGTCATCGAAACCTTAAGCGTGCGGAACCTACGGGTTCGAGAACTATGTAGACATGACCTAGAACTATTTCCGGTCAATAACCAATAGCGGAACCTGGATGCTCATATTGGCTCCCACATATTCTACGAAGATCTTTATCGGTCAAACCGCATAACAACATACGTTGTTCCCTTTGTCATCGGTATGTTACTTGCCCGAGATTTGATCGTCGGTATCTCAATACCTAGTTCAATCTTGTTACCGGCAAGTCTCTTTACTCGTTATGTAACGCATCATTCCGTAACTAACTCATTAGTTACATTTCTTGCAAGGCTTATAGTGATGTGCATTATCGAGAGGGCCCAGAGATACCTCTCCGACAATCGGAGTGACAAATCCTAATCTCGAAATACGCCAACTCAACATTTACCTTTGGAGACACCTGTAGAGCTCCTTTATAATCACCCAGTTACGTTGTGACGTTTGATAGCACACAAAGCATTCCTCCGGTAAACAGGAGTTGCATAATCTCATAGTCATAGGAACATGTATAAGTCATGAAGAAAGCAATAGCAACATACTAAATGATCAAGTGCTAAGCTAACAGAATGGGTCATGTCAGTCACATCATTCTACTAATGATGTGATCCCGTTAATCAAATGACAACTCATGTATATGGTTAGGAAACATAACCATCTTTGATTAATGAGCTAGTCTAGTAGAGGCATACTAGTGACAATATGTTTGTCTATGTATTCACACATGTATCATGTTTCTGGTTAATACAATTCTAGCATGAATAATTAACATTTATCATGATATAAGGAAATAAATAATAACTTTATTATTGCCTCTAGGGCATATTTCCTTTAGAAGTATTATTTTTAGATGCAGTTGGATAACGGTTTACATATCACGGATCTAATGTCTATATGAGATTATACCATGAATGATCATAGTAATAAATATAAATATTGTAATTTAATCATTGCCCAACATTAATTTATTCACCATATTACACTTTGTGCTTGGTGAGATGCCACTAGTGAGCCTATGGTCCCGTGTGGAATGATAAATGGTAAAATATGATCCATAGTCTTGTTGGGGGAATGCGGTAATTTCAAAAAAAAATCCTACGATCACGCAAGATCTATCTAGATGATGCATAGCAGCGAGAGGGGGGAGTGTTGTCTACGTACCCTCGTAGATCGAAAGCGGAAGCGTTATGACAACGCGGTTGATGTAGTCGTACGTCTTCATGATCCGACTGATCCTAGCACCGAAGGTACGACACCTCCGCGATCTGCCCACGTTCAGCTCGGTGACGTCCCACGAACTCTAGATCTAGCTGAGGTCGAGGGAGAGTTTCGTCAGCATGACGGCATGGTGGCGGTGATGATGAAGTTACCGGCGCAGGGCTTCACCTAAGCACTACGATGATATGATCGAGGTGGAAATCTGTGGGGGCACCGCACATGGCTAAACAATCAACTTGTGTGTCTATGGGGTGCCCCCCTCCCTGTATATAAACGAGTGGAGGAGGGGGGGGCGGCCCTCTCATGGCGCCCAGGGGGAGTCCTACTCCCAGTGGGAGTAGGATTCTCCCTTCCCTAGTTGGAGTAGGAGAGGAAGGAAGGGGGATAGAGAGGGAAGGAAAGGGTGGGACGGCCACCCACCCAATTCGAATTGGGCTTGGGGGTGCGCCCTCCACCTGGCCGCCTCCTTCTCTCTCCCACTAAGGCCCAATAAGGCCCATACAGTCCCAGGGGGGTTCCGGTAACCCCCGGTACTCCGGTAAATGCCCGAACTCACCCGGAACCATTCCGATGTCCAAACATAGTCTTCCAATATATTGATCTTTATGTCTCGACCATTTCAAGACTCCTCGTCATGTCCGTGATCACATCCGGGACTCCGAACAACCTTCGGTACAACATATCACATAAACTCATAATACCAAGCATCATCGAACGTTAAGCGTGCGGACCCTACGGGTTCGAGAACTATGTGGACATGACCGAGACACATCTCCAGTCAATAACCAATAGCGGAACCTGGATGCTCATATTGGTTCCTACATATTCTATGAAGATCTTTATCGGTCAAATCGCATAACAACATACGTTGTTCCCTTTGTCATCGGTATGTTACTTGCCCGAGATTCGATCGTCGGTACATGAATACCTAGTTCAATCTCGTTAACGGCAAGTCTCTTTACTCGTTCCGTAATACTTCATCCTGCAACTAACTCATTAGTCACAATGCTTGCAAGGCTTATAGTGATGAGTATTATCGAGAGGGCCCGGAGATACCTCTCCGAAACACGGAGTGACAAATCCTAATCTCGATCTATGCCAACCCAACAAACACCTTTGGAGACACCTGTAGAGCACCTTTATAATCACCCATTTACGTTGTGACGTTTGGTAGCACACAAAGTTTTCTCCGGTATTTGGGAGTTGCATAATCTCATAGTCTGAGGAACTTGTATAAGTCATGAAGAAAGCAGTAGCAATGAAACTGACACGATCATAATGCTAAGCTAATGGATGGGTCATGTCCATCACATCATTCTCCTAATGATGCGATCGCATTCATCAAATGACAACACATGCCTATGGTTAGGAAACATAACCATCTTTGATTAACGAGCTAGTCAAGTAGAGGCATACTAGGGACTATATGTTTTGTCTATGTATTCACACATGTACTAAGTTTCTAGTTAATACAATTCTAGCATGAATAATAAACATCTATCATGAATTAAGGAAATAAATAATAACTTTATTATTGCCTCTAGGGCATATTTCCTTCAAGTCTTGCCTCTAAGACGAGCTCAAGTGTTGTTGGTGATCATGTTTTTCGGATCTTAGGATATTGTTAAGTGTAACGATAGTCCTAAAACAACTTTGAGAATATGATGTTGGGAGATCGATCATATTGAATCGACCAAAACTTGTTTGTTATACTTTGACATATAATCATCACAAGTCAATTGTTATAACACGAAGAGTTAACGTGTAATTTAGTTCCTTAGACCATGAGAGCATCATAGTCTCTTCTTACCGTATGATGGACTTTGGGGTCGCTCAAACGTCATATGTAACAGGGAGATCATAGTGAAAACATACAGGTTCACTGAAAAGTTTGACAAGGGGCTAGATAGCTCAAGAGTGAGATTTGCTTCTCCGACGATGGCAAGATATTCTTAGGGCCGTCTCAGTGTGATGGCATTCATCATCGTCGGGTCAGACACAGGTGACTATCTCACGGGGATGCGGGAACATGTCAATGAGAAAGAAGAACAAAACTAGTAACGAGGAGACCGGTATAGTGAGCATGATAATGACTCAAGAGGATATCGATTATCTCACCTCGGGTTTTGTGATGTACCGTGAAGCAAAGGGAATAGCACATGATGACCAAAGGTTCACTCTAGTGTCATTTGTATACTCATAGGGATTGATATGGATGCCCATGGTTCCTCTATCGATCACTGATCGAAAAGGGTTTTGTTCATGTCTATTTTTTTATCGAACCCACGGGGTCACAAGCTTAAGGTAATCACGATCAGCTTTATTAGTGGAGCAAGATTTATGACGAAATATTTATGAAATATTTTCATTAAATTTGAAATAGTTTTAACAGAAACCGGAAGGGTTTCGGGGTTTACCGGGTAATACTAGAAATTAATATATAGGTGGAAAATATTTCTGTATATGTTAAATTAATAATAAAAGGCTCTAATAATGATTATGAGGCTTTTATATTGAATTAAATATCAACTGGCATTAAAAGGCCAAGTGGTGGAAGGATATTGAGCATATGTGGCCTAATAGTAGGTGGCGCCCCCTACCTTCATGGAGAATCTAGGGGCCAGAATTGGAGGAAGGTTCCCCCTCCTAGGCCAGCGCAAGAGGGAGGGAGACCTCCCCCCCCTTGTGTGGTGGCCCCTCCCCTCTGACCTATATATACTAGGGTATTTGGCCCTTGTAGACACTAGTTTTGGAGTCTCCTCTAGTTCTTAGTTCTAGTTCTAGTTGATCCAATTAGAGCTAGATCTAATCCTCTCTAGTCCTCATAATTAGAAGCCCAGTGTGGTTCTAATCTTCTCCCTCTAATTCTTAAGCGATGATTAGCTCTGGATGGCAAAGTGCTGTCGGATCGTCACGACCGTACGCTTGCAAACTATGGAGAGGTCGTGGTTTCGGTCTTCCATTCGAGGAATCGTTCGTGAACGGTTCGAGGGACTTCAAGTATGATCTACACCGACTCGTCTTCTTCCACTGCAACTTGGAGTTGGTAACGATCTGATCTAAACCGTTATTGCGACTTCATAGTGTTCTTGGTTGATCGTAGGGTAACATTTTCTGTTTTTTACTATGTTTCCCAATAGTAAGTAGACCCACGACTTTGGTTTAGGTTGGGATGTGTAATGGGTTTCTACTCACCAAAATGCTCCATCGGTGTACTTGATTGCATGGTTCCAGTTAATGCCATAAGGCCCTTGTGTAGTATCTCAAGTTGTTTATGATTAATGTTATTTGGAAAGCCTTATTCACTTCCACTTCATCCATATTTCTAGCTTCTTCGGCATCAAGCATTGCCACTCTCACCTCAAGGCATGGTGCATCCTTCGCTGATACATCCAAATACCGTGGGAGAACTTCCTCATGTTCTCCCACACATAAACCCATAGGTCTTTCTCAAAACAACCATTATACCTAACTATCATGGCATTTTCATAACCACTCTAAGATACATTTCCATGCAACGTTCATCATCATCCACATTACAATACATGACTAGATATGTGATCCTTCATTATCATTTCTTTTGAATGTATATATAATCGACATGATATTTGTGTGGCAAGGCATTGTTATTCATTTTCATATATGCTACTCTAGATCATTACACATCCTGGTACACTTGCAGATGCATTAGTACAGAGTTTCTACATCATGTTCATATTGATTACTTGAGTTGAGTTATGAGAAAATTCAAGAAGTTTATTATTCACCATTACTAGCATAATGCTCGTGTGTTGCTATGAAGACATGAAAAAACGAGAAGTTACCACTGGCTTAGGATATTGTCAAAAGATGATGGGTCTTGTGGTTGTTGCATGGTTCATGATTAAAACGAGAGCAAAAATATAATGAAAGATCATGTTTAGATCGTTGAAGAATCTTAAGCAACCAGAATATTTGCTTTGCAAGATTAATAGTGAGATAATATTTTGAAGTTTGAAATACATGAGAATGGCAACGAGTAAGTTGAATGCAGAAGATTGTGAAATTTCAATTTGTTTGCTCTCTTCTTCAATGATAGAGCTAGAAGAATTAGCTGGGCATAGAAACTAAAATCAAGACCATGATTTTTAATTTGGGTTCGCTAATACGTCTCCATAGTATCTACTTTTCCAAACACTTTTGCCCTTGTTTTGGACTCTAACTTGCATGATTTGAATGGAACTAACCCGGACTGGCGCTGTTTTCAGCAGAATTGCCATGGTGTTATTTTTGTGCAGAAATTAAAGTTCTCGAAATGACCTGAAACTCCACGGAGAATATTTTTGGAATTAATAAAGTACCGGCAAAAGAATCAATGCCAGGGGGCCCACACCCTGTCCACGAGGGTGGGGGCGCACCTACCCCCTGGGCGCGCCCCCTGCCTCGTGGGCCCCCTGATGCTCCACCGACCTCAACTCCAACTCAATATATTCACGTTCGGGGAGAAAAAAATCAAAGAGAAGGGTTCATCGCGTTTTACGATACGGAGCCGCCGCCAAGCCCTAATCTCTCTCAGGAGGGCTGATATGGAGTCCGTTCGGGGCTCCAGAGAGGGGAATCCGTCGTCGTCATCATCATCAACCTTCCTCCATCACCAATTTCATGATGCTCACCGCCGCGCGTGAGTAATTCCATCGTAGGCTTGCTGGACGGTGATGGGTTGGATAAGATTTGTCATGTAATCGAGTTAGTTTTGTTAGGGTTTGATCCCTAGTATCCATTTTGTTCTGAGATTGATGTTGCTATGACTTTGCTATGCTTAATGCTTGTCACTAGGGCCTGAGTGCCATGATTTCAGATCTGAACCTATTATATTTGCATGGATATATGTGAGTTCTTGATCCTATCTTGCAAGTCAATAGTCACCTATTATGTGTTATGATCCGTTAACCCCGAAGTGACAATAATCGGGATACTTACCGGTGATGACCATAGTTTGAGGAGTTCATGTATTCACTAAGTGTTAATGCTTTGGTCCGGTACTCTATTAAAAGGAGGCCTTAATATCCCTTAGTTTCCAATAGGACCCCGCTGCCACGGGAGGGTAGGACAAAAGGTGTCATGCAAGTTCTTTTCCATAAGCACATATGACTATATTCGGAATACATGCCTACAATACATAGATGAACTGGAGCTAGTTCTGTGTCACCCTATGTTATAACTATTGCATGAGGAATCGCATCCGACATAATTATCCATCACTGATCCAATGCCTATGAGCTTTTCACATATTGATCTTTGCTTAGTTACTTTATCGTTGCCACTGTTACAATTACTACAAAACTGCTACTATTACGTTTGCCACTGTTACCGTTACTTCCATACTACTTTGCTACTAAATACTTTGCTGCGGATATTAAGTCTTTTAGGTGTGGTTGAATTGACAACTCAACTGCTAATATGTGAGAATATTCTTTGGCTCCCCTTGTGTCGAATCGATAAATTTGGGTTGAATACTCTACCCTCGAAAACTATTGCGATCCCCTATACTTGTGAGTTATCAAGACTATTTTCTGGCGCCATTGCCGGGGAGCATAGCTCTATTCTTTGAGTCACTTGGGATTTATAGCTGCTGATCACTATGAGGAACTTGAAAGACGAGAAAACCAAGATTTATCCCTCAACTACAAGGGGAGGTAAGGAACTGCCATCTAGCTCTGCACTTGATTCTCCTTCTGTTTTGAGTAAACTTGCGACACCTAAACCTGCTTCTGCTATTAATTCTAATATGTCGCATGTTGTTGATGATGCCACTTCCGCTATGCGTGATGCTTATGATGAAACTACTTCTATACTTGATAATACTGTGCCGTTACGTGAATTTCTTGATGAACAACTTGCTAGGGCTAGAGAGAATGAAATTATTGAAACTGATAATACTGATGAAAGTGATGATGAAGATTCTCCCCCTAGATATGAATTGCCTATTGTGCCTGAGGGTTATGTTATGGATGAAGAAACTACTAGAGATTTTCTTGCTTGCAACGATAGATCTGATCTTAAGAAATTACTAGCTAAGCTGAAAGAAAAGTCTATGAATGCTAGAATGAAATATGACCCTGCTTTTGCTACTTCACCTATCTGTATTACTGATAAGGATTTTGATTTATTTGTCTATCCTAAGATAATTACTTTGGTTGAATCTCATCCTTTTTATGGCTATGAATCTGAAACTGTTGTGGCACATCTTACTAAATTGAATGATATAGCCACCCTATTCACTCACGAGGAAAAAATTCGTTACTACTATATCCTTAAGCTATTTCCATTCTCATTAAAGGGTGATGCTAAAATATGGTTTAATTCTCTTGATCCTGGTTGTGTGCGTAGTCCTCAGGATATGATTTATTACTTTTCTGCTAAATATTTCCCCTCTCATAAGAAACAAGCTGCTTTAAGGGAAATATATAATTTTGTGCAAATTGAAGAAGAGAGTCTCCCACAAGCTTGGCGGAGGCTTCTCCAATTACTTAATGCCTTGCCTGATCATCCTCTCAAGAAAAATGAAATACTTGATATCTTTTATAATGGACTAACCGATGCTTCCAGAGACCACCTAGATAGTTGTGCTGGTTGTGTTTTCAGGGAAAGAACTATTGATCAAGCTGAATTGTTAGTGAATAATATGTTGACTAATGAAAACAATTGGACACTTCCTGAACCAACTCCTAAGCCAACTCCAAAGAAAAGGGATATTCTATTTCTCAGTCCTAAAGATATGCAAGAGGCAAAGAAATCTATGAAAGAAAGGGGTATTAAAGCTGAAGATGTTAAGAATTTACCGCCTATTGAAGAAATACATGGTCTTGATAACCCGACACGGGTAGTAAAGGTAAATTCTCTCTATAGATTTGATGAAGGTGATATTCCTCGTTATAAGTCTGCTAGTCAATGCTTGGATGAGTTTGACAATTTTATTGTTAAACAAGAAAACTTCAATGCTTATGTTGGTAGACAATTGAAATGCAATGCTTATATGATTGAACACTTGAGTGATTATATGTCTAGAGTTAAAGTTGAACTTAAACTTATTAGTAAACATGCTTCCATGGTCACCACTCAAGTAGAACAAGTGCTTAAAGCACAAAATGATTTTCTCAATGAATTAAATAATAAGAAAAATGATGATGCTGTTAGAGTTGTGACTAGAGGTGGTAGAATGACCCAGGAACCTTTGTATCCTGGGGGCCACCCTAAGAGAATTGAGCAAGATTCTCAGAGAAATAATGTTGATGCATCTAGTCCTTCTAAAAATAATAAGAAGAAAAATGATAGGACTTTGCATGCTTCTAGTGAACCTGTTGTTGACACACCTAAGAATCCCAATGATATTTCTATTTATGATGCTGAAACACAATCTGGTAATGAACATAAACCCAGTGATGATTTAATTATGATGTTCATGTTGATGCTCAACCTAGCAATAATAATGATGTAGAGGTTGAACCTGCTGTTGATCTTGATAACCCACAATCAAAGAATAAACGTTATGATAAGAGAGACTTAGTTGCTAGGAAGCACAGTAAAGAAAGAGAACCATGGGTTCAGAAACCCATGCCTTTTCCTCCTAAACCATCCAAGAAACAGGATGATGAGGATTTTGAGTGCTTTGCTGAAATGATTAGACCTATCTTTTTGTGTATGCGTTTGACTGATATGCTTAAAATGAATCCTTATGCTAAGTACATGAAAGTTATTGTTACAAATAAAAGAAAGATACTGGAAGCTGAAATTTCCACCATGTTTGCTAATTATACTTTTAAGGGTGGAATACCACAAAAATTAGGAGATCCAGGAGTACCAACTATACCATGCTCCACTAAAAGAAACTATGTTAAAACTGCTTTATGTGATCTTGGAGCCGGTGTTATAGTGTTATGCCTCTCTCTTTATATCGTAGACTTAATTTGAATAAGTTGACACCTACTGAAATATCTTTGCAAATGGCCAATAAATCAACTGCTATACCTGTCGGTATTTGTGAGGATGTGCCTATTGTGGTTGCAAACATTACTATTTTAACGGACTTTGTTATTCTTGATATTCCCGAGGACGATAGTATGTCAATTATCCTTGGTATACCCGTTTTGAATACTGCAGGGGCTGTTATTGATTGCAACAAAGGCAATGTCACTTTTCATGTTAATGGTAATGAGCATACGGTACACTTTCCGAGGAAACAACCTCAAGTCCACAGTATCAATTGTACTGGAAAATTTTCAACGATTTCTATTGGAGGTTTTGAATTTCCTCTTCCTACTATCAAGAAGAAATATGATATTCTTATTGTTGGTACGTGCATATCCCTGTTGAGGTAACCTAGTGTTATTCCAAATTCTCCGGTTTCATGCGATTCGGAATGAGTTTGTTAACAAGACTTGATCAACCTTGTTAGTGGATTCCTTTTGATGAGCAATGGATGAAGTTAGAAAGCACAACTCTCTGTACCCTCCTTTTACTTTCTGTTATTTAGATTAAATAAAGCAAAAATAATATTTTCTGTCTATTTTCTGAATTATCCTTGCAATAAAAAATACCCCAAAAATAAAAGTTCTTCAAATGTCCCGAAAATGAAATATGATTTTTTCTAGAATATTTAAGGATTATTAGCACGGAGAACACACTAGATGGGGCAACCGCCTGGACACGAGGGTCCAGGGCGCGCCCCCTGCCTCGTGGGCCCCACGTGGCCCCTGTCCACTTATTCCAGCACCCACACACTTCGTCTTCCTCCAAAAAAATCACCAACCAGCTCAAGCATGAGTTCTAGCTCATCTTGCTGCCATTTTTGATCTCCTTGCTCAAAGCTTCATTCACGAAACTGTTTTCGAGGATTGTTCTTCGGTATGTGACTCCTCCAATGGTCCAATTAGTTTTTGTTTTAGTGCTTTACTCATTGTAAAATTTTGCTGCTAAGGTGACCCTGTTCTTGAGCTTGCATGTCAAATTTATATGGTCCCAAGTAGTTATAATGCATGATACAATCCCTAGGCACTTGTGGGAGTAGTTGCTATCAATTTTGTTGAGTTTGGTTCACTTTTATTTTGAGTTACTAAAAATTTCAGAAATTTTCAGAAAATGATGAAGAGATTATTGAGGGGCCCTTCGAGCCGAAGCTCGAAGGATAAGCAAAGTGAAGAGGATAAAAAGCCCAAATATAATCTCCCTCGTACCGCGGAGGTTCGGCCGTGTGAATGGCCTTGTGATGAGTTCTTGAGAGCAGCCGGGATTCATGATGATTTTTATTATTTGGCTGAGAATGCAGGCCTCACCGACTTCCTCCACGACCAGCTCGATCAGTATCTCCTACTCACTAATATTTTTGTGCAAAATTTTCATTTCCATGCTGCGAGATCACCACCTTCGGTGGATTTTTATCTATATGATGAGTATAAGGAGATGTCACTTTATGACTTTTATCGGGTCTGCAAGATACCCTTTGTGGGAATCATAGAGGAACCACATCGTAGTGATGTGGATGGATTTATTGATAGAATTGTTGTAGGGGAAACAAGGAAAGTTTCTGATGCAAGAATTACTAGTATACATTTTCCTATTCTACGTTACTTTGCGATATTTGCTGGCAGATGCTTAATTGGTCGCGGGAACAGTGGAAATCTTAGTACTCCTAATCTTGTCATTTTGCGCCATGCTTTGTTTCGTGATAGAACCTTCAACTTAGGCGATATTATTGCTAAGCGATTAAGTCTGAACCGTACAAAGGGCCCCATCTTTGGAGGCATCTTTGCTTCACGCCTTGCTGAACACTTTGAGATACCTATTAGGCATTATGAGAAAGAGGAAAAGTTGTTGCTGAAGGAAATATGCCCTAGAGGCAATAATAAAGTTATTATTTATTTCTGTATTTCATGATAAATGTTTATTATTCATGCTAGAATTGTATTAACCGGAAACATAATACATGTGTGAATACATAGACAAACATAGTGTCACTAGTATGCCTCTACTTGACTAGCTTGTTGATCAAAGATGGTTGTGTTTCCTAACCATAGACATGAGTTGTCATTTGATTAATGGGATCACATCATTAGAAGAATGATGTGATTGACTTGACCCATTCCGTTAGCTTAGCACTTCATCGTTTAGTATGTTGCTGTTGCTTTCTTCATGACTTATACATGTTCCTGTAACTATGAGATTATGCAACTCCCGTTTACCGGAGGAACACTTTGGGTGCTACCAAACGTCACAACGCAACTGGGTGATTATAAAGGAGTACTACAGGTATCTCCAAAGGTACATGTTGGGTTGGCGTATTTCGAGATTAGGTTTTATCACTCCGATTGTCGGAGAGGTATCTCTAGGCCCTCTCCGTAATGCACATCACTATAAGCCTTGCAAGCAATGTAGCTAATGAGTTAGTTACGGAATGATGCATTACATAACGAGTAAAGAGACTTGCCGGTAACGAGATTGAACTAGGTATTGCATACCAACGATCGAATCTCGGGCAAGTAACATACCGATGACAAAGGGAACAACGTATGTTGTTATGCGGTTTGACCGATAAAGATCTTCGTAGAATATGTAGGAGCCAATATGAGCATCCAAGTTCCGCTATTGGTTATTGACCGAGAATAGTTCTAGGTCATGTCTACATAGTTCTCGAACCCGTAGGGTCCGCACGCTTAACGTTACGATGACAGTTCTATTATGAGTTTATGAGTTTTGATGTACCGAAGGAGTTCGGAGTCCCGGATGAGATCGGTGACATGACGGGGAGTCTCAAAATGGTCAAGACGTAAAGATCGATATATTGGACGACTATATTCGGAGTTCGGAAAGGTTCCGAGTGATTCGGGTATTTTTCGGAGTACCAGAGAGTTATGGGAATTCACCGGGGAGTATATGGGCCTTATTGGGCTTTAGGGGAAAGAGAGAGGAGAGGTTGGGCGCCCCCCAAGGCCTAGTCCGAATTGGACTAAGGGGAGGGGCTGCGCCCCCTCCTTCCTTCTCTTCTCTTCCCCCTTTCCTGGACTCCTACTCCTACTACTTGGAAGGGGGGGAATCCTACTCCCGGTGGGAGTAGGACTCCTCCTTGGTGCGCCTGGTCCTAGGCCGGCCACGCCCTCCCTTGCTCCTTTATATACGGGGGCAGGGGGCACCCTAGAACACACAAGTTGATATTTGTGATCGTTCTTTAGCCGTGTGCGGTGCCCCCCTCCACCATATTCCACCTCGGTCATATCATTGCGGTGCTTAGGCGAAGCCCTGCGTCAGTAGAACATCATCATCGTCACCACGCCGTCGTGTTGATGGAACTCATCCCCGAAACTCTGCTGTATCGGAGTCCGGGGATCGTCATCGAGCTGAACGTGTGCTGAACTCGAAGGTGTCGTACGTTCGGTGCTTGGATCGGTCGGATCGTGAATATGTATGACTACATCAACCGCGTTGTCATAACGCTTCCGCTTACGGTCTACGAGGGTACGTGGACAACACTGTCCCCTCTCTCGTTGCTATGCATCACCATGATCTTGCGTGTGCGTAGGAATTTTTTTGAAATTACTACGTTCCCCAACAGTGGCATTCGAGCCTAGGTTTTATGCGTAGATGTCATATGCATGAGTAGAACACAAGTGAGTTGTGGGCGATACAAGTCATACTGCTTACCAGCATGTCATACTTTGGTTCAGCGGTATTGTTGGATGAAGCGGCCCGGACCGACATTACGCGTACGCTTACGCGAGACTGGTTTTACCGTCGTGCTTTGCACACAGGTGACTGGCGGGTGTCTGTTTCTCCAACTTTAGTTGAACCGAGTGTGGCTATGCCCGGTCCTTGCGAAGGTTAAAACAGCACCAACTTACCGAACTATCGTTGTGATTTTGATGCGTAGGTAAGAACGGTTTTTGCTAAGCCCGTAGCAGCCACGTAAAAATTTGCAACAACAAAGTAGAGGACGTCTAACTTGTTTTTGCAGGGCATGTTGTGATGTGATATGGTCAAGACGTGATGCTATATTTTATTGTATGAGATGATCATGTTTTGTAACCGAAGTTATCGGCAACTGGCAGGAGCCATATGGTTGTCGCTTTATTGTATGAAATGAAAACGCCCTGTAATTGCTTTACTTTATCACTAAGCGGTAGCGATAGTCGTAGAAGAAATAGATGGCGTAATGACAACGATGCTATGATGGAGATCAAGGTGTCGCGCCGGTGACGATGGTGATCACGACGGTGCTTCGGAGATGGAGATCACAAGCACAAGATGATGATGGCCATATCATATCACTTATATTGATTGCATGTGATGTTTATCCTTTATGCATCTTATCTTGCTTTGATTGATGGTAGCATTTTAAGATGATCTCTCACTAAATTATCAAGAAGTGTTCTCCCTGAGTATACACCGTTGCTAAAGTTCTTCGTGCTGAGACACCACGTGATGATCGGGTGTGATAGGCTCTACGTTCAAATACAACGGGTGCAAAACAGTTGCACACGCGGAATACTCAGGTTAAACTTGACGAGCCTAGCATATAACAGATATGGCCTCGGAACACGGAGACCGAAAGGTCGAGCGTGAATCATATAGTAGATATGATCAACATATTGATGTTCACCGTTGAAACTACTCCATCTCACGTGACGATCGGACATGGTGTGGTTGATATGGATCACGTAATCACTTAGAGGATTAGAGGGATGTCTATCTAAGTGGGAGTTCTTAAGTAATATGATTAATTGAACTTAAATTTATCATGAACTTAGTCCTAGTAGTATTTTGCATATTATGTTATAGATCAGTAGCTCGCGTTGTTGCTTTCATCTGTTTATTTTGATATGTTCCTAGAGAAAACTGTGTTAAAAGATGTTAGTAGCAATGATGCGGATTGGATCCGTGATCTGAGGTTTATCCTCATTGCTGCACAGAAGAATTATGTCCTTGATGCACCGCTAGGTGACAAACCTATTGCAGGAGCAGATGCAGACGTTATGAACGTTTGGCTAGCTCAATATGATGACTATTTGATAGTTTAGTGCACCATGCTTAACGGCTTTAGAATCGGGACTTCAAAGATGTTTTGAACGTCATGGACCATATAAGATGTTCCAGGAATTGAAGTTAATATTTCAAGCAAATACCCGAGTTGAGAGATATGAAGTCTCCAACAAGTTCTATAGCTAAAAGATGGAGGAGAATCGCTCAACTAGTGAGCATGTGCTCAGATTGTATGGGTACTTCAATCATTTGAATCAATTGGGAGTTAATGTTCCAGATAAGATAGTGATTGGTAGAATTCTCTAGTCACCATCACTGAGTTACTAGAACTTCGTGATGAACTATAGTATGCAAGAGATGACGGAAACGATTCCTGAGCTCTTCGTGACGTTGAAATCGACGAAGGTAGAAATCAAGAAAGAACATCAAGTGTTGATGATTGACAAGACCACTAGTTTCAAGAAAAGGGCAAAGGGAAAGAAAGGGAAACTTCAAGTAGAATGGCAAACAAGTTGTCACTCCCGTGAAGAAGACCAAAGCTGGACCAAAGCCTGAAACTGAGTGCTTACACTGCAAAGGAAATAGTCACTGGAAGCGGAAATGCCCTAAATATTTGGTAGATAAGAAGGATGGCAAAGTGAACAAGGGTGTATTTGATATACAGGTGTTTGATGTGTGCCTTACTAGTGTTTATAGTAGCCCCTGAGTATTTGATACTTGTTCGGTTGCTAAGATTAGTAAATCGAAACAGGAGTTACATAATAAACAGAGACTAGTTGAGGGGAAGTGATGATGAGTGTTGGAAATAGTTCCAAGATTAATATGATCATCATCACACACTCCCTATATTTTCGAGATTAGTGTTAAACCTAAATAAATGTTATTTAGCGTTTGCGTTGAGCATGAATATGATTTGATCATGTTTGTTGCGATACGGTTATTCATTTGAAGTTAAAGAATAATTGTTATTCTGTTTACATGAATAAGACCTTCGATGGTTATACACCCAATGAAAATAGTTTGTTGGATCTCGATCATAGTGATACACATATTCATAATATTGATGCCAAAAGATGCAAAGTCAATAATGATAGTGCAACTTATTTGTGGCACTGTCGTTTGGGTCATATCGGTGTAAAGCGCATGAAGAAACTCCATAAAGATGGATTTTTGGAATCACTTGGTTATGAATCATTTGATGCTTGCGAACCGTGCCTTTTGGGCAAGATGACTAAAACTCCGTTCTCCGGAACAATGGAACAAGCTACTGACTTATTGGAAATAATACATACCGATGTATGCGATCCAATGAGTGTTCATGCTCGTGGCAAGTATCGTTATTTTCTGACCTTCACAAGATGATTTGAGCAGATATGGGTATATCTACTTGATGAAACATAAGTCTGAAATAGTTGGAAGGTTCAAAGAATTTTAGAGTAAAGTGGAAAAATCATCGTAACAAGAAATAAAGTTTCTGCGATCTGATCGCAGAGACGAATATTTGAGTTACGAGTTTGGTCTTCAATTAAAACAATGTGGAATAGTTTCACAGCTCACGCCACCTGGAACACCACAACGTTATGGTGTGTCCGAACATCGTAACCGCACTTTATTGATATGGTGCGATCTATGATGTCTCTTACTGATTTACCACTATTGTTTTGGGGTTATGCATTAGAGACAGGTGCATTCACGTTAAAAAGGGCACCATCTAAATCCGTTGAGACGACACCATATGAACTGTGGTTTAGCAAGAAACCCAAGTTGTCGTTTCTTAAAGTTTGGGGCTGTGATGCTTATGTGAAAAAGTTTCATCCTGATAAGCTCAAACCCAAATCGGAGAAGTGCGTCTTCATAGAATACCCAAAGGAAACTGTTGGGTACACCTTCTATCACAGATCCGAAGGCAAGATATTCGTTGCTAAAAATGGATCCTTTCTAGAGAAGGAGTTTATCTCGAAAGAAGTGAGTGGGTGGAAAGTAGACCTTGATAAGGTAATTTGTACCTTCTCCCGAATTGGAAAGTAGTTCATCACAGAAATCAGTTCCAGTGATTCCTACACCAATTAGTGAGGAAGCTAATGATGATGATCATAAAGCTTCAGATCAAGTTACTACCGAACTTTGTAGATCTTCCAGATTAAGATCCACACCAGAGTGGTACGATAATCCTATTCTAGAAGTCATGTTACTAGACCATGATGAACCTACGAACTATGAGGAAGCGATGATGAGCCCAGATTCCGTGAAATGGCTTGAGGCCATGAAATCTGAGATGGGATCCATGTATGAGAACAAAGTGTGGACTTTGGTGGAGTTGCCCAATGATCGGCAAGCCATATTGTATAAATGGATCTTCAAGAGGAAGACAGATGCTGATAGTAGTGTTACTATCTACAAAGCTCGACTTGTCGCAAAATGTTTTTCGACAAGTTCAAGGTGTTGACTACAATGAGATTTTCTCAACTGTAGCGATGCTTAAGTCTATCCGAATCATGTTAGCAATTGCCACATTTTATGAAATCTGGCAAATGAATGTCAAAACTGCATTCCTTAATGGTTTTCTTAAAGAAGAGTTGTATATGATGCAACCAGAAGGTTTTGTCAATCCTAAAGGTGCTAACAAAATGTGCAAGCTCCAGCGATCCATCTATGGACTGGTGCAAGCATCTCAGAGTTGGAATATACGCTTTGATCAAAGCATATAGTATTATACAGACTTGCGGTGAAGCCTATATTTAAAAGAAAGTGAGTGGGAGCTCTGTAGCATTTCTGATACTATATGTAGATGACATATTGTTGATCAGAAATGATATAGAATTTCTGGATAGCATAAAGGGATACTTGAATAAAAGTTTTTCAATGAAAGACCTCGGTGAAGCTGCTTACACATTGAGCTTCAAGATCTATATAGATAGATCAAGACACTTGATAAGATTTTTCAATGAGTACATACCTTGATAAATTTTTGAAATAGTTCAAAATAGAACAGTCAAAGAAGGAGTTCTTGCCTATGATGCAAAGGTGTGAAGTTGAGTAAGACTCAAGCCCGACCATGGCAGAAAATAGAAAGAGAATGAAAAGTCATTCCCTATGCCTCAGTCACAGGTTCTATAAAGTATGCTATGCTATGTACCAGACCTATTGTATACCTTGCTCTTTATTTGGAAAGGGAGTACAATAGTGATCTAGGAGTAGATCACTGGACATTGGTCAAAATTATCCTTAGTGGAATAAGGATATGTTTCACGCTTATGGAGGTGACAAAAGGTTCATTGTAAAGGGTTACGTCGATACAAGTTTTGGCACTGATCCAGATGACTCTAAAGTCTCAATCTGGATACATATTGAAAGTGGGAGCAATTAGCTAGAGTAGCTCCATGCAGAGCATTGTAGACATAGAATATTTGCAAAATACATACGGTTCTGAATGTGACAGACCCGTTGACTAAGCTTCTCTCACGAGAAAAACATGATCACACCTTAGTACTCTTTGGGTGTTAATCACATAAGCGATGTGAACTAGATTATTGACTCTAGTAAAACCCTTTGGGTGTTGGTCACATGACGAATTGAACTATGGGTGTTAATCATATACAGATATGAATATTGGTGTTAAATCACATGGCGATGTGAACTAGATTATTGACTCTAGTGCAAGTGGGAGACTGAAGGAAATATGCCATAGAGGCAATAATAAAGTTATTATTTATTTCCTTATTTCATGATAAATGTTTATTATTCATGCTAGAATTGTATTAACCGGAAACATAATACATGTGTGAATACATAGACAAACATAGTGTCACTAGTATGCCTCTACTTGACTAGCTTGTTGATCAAAGATGGTTGTGTTTCCTAACCATAGACATGAGTTGTCATTTGATTAACGGGATCACATCATTAGAAGAATGATGTGATTGACTTGACCCATTCCGTTAGCTTAGCACTTGATCGTTTAGTATGTTGCTATTGCTTTCTTCATGACTTATACATGTTCCTGTAACTATGAGATTATGCAACTCCCGTTTACCGGAGGAACACTTTGGGTGCTACCAAACGTCACAACGTAACTGGGTGATTATAAAGGAATACTACAGGTGTCTCCAAAGATACATGTTGGGTTGGCGTATTTCGAGATTAGGTTTTGTCACTCCGATTGTCGGAGAGGTATCTTTGGGCCCTCTCGGTAATGCACATCACTATAAGCCTTGCAAGCAATGTAGCTAATGAGTTAGTTACGGAATGATGCATTACATAACGAGTAAAGAGACTTGCCGGTAACGAGATTGAACTAGGCATTGGATACCGACGATCGAATCTCGGGCAAGTAACATACCGATGACAAAGGGAACAACTTATGTTGTTATGCGGTTTGACCGATAAAGATCTTCGTAGAATATGTAGGAGCCAATATGAGCATCCAGGTTACGCTATTGGTTATTGACCGAGAAAAGTTCTAGGTCATGTCTACATAGTTCTTGAACCCGTAGGGTCCGCACGCTTAACGTTACGATGACAGTTATATTATGAGTTTATGAGTTTTGATGTACCGAAGGAGTTAGGAGTCCCGGATGAGATCGGGGACATGACGAGGAGTCTCGAAATGGTCAAGACGTAAAGATCGATGTATTGGACGACTATATTCGGAGTTCGGAAAGGTTCCGAGTGATTCGGGTATTTTTCGGAGTACCGGAGAGTTAAGGGAATTCGCCGGGGAGTATATGGGCCTTATTGGGCTTTAGGGGAAAGAGAGAGGAGAGGTTGGGTGCCCCCCAAGGCCTAGTCCGAATTGGACTAGGGGGAGGGGCTGCGCCCCCTCCTTCCTTCTCTTCTCTTCCCCCTTTCCTTGACTCCTACTCCTACTACTTGGAAGGGGGGAATCTACTCCCGGTGGGAGTAGGACTCCTCCTTGGTGCGCCTCCTCCTAGGCCGGCCACCCCCACCCTTGCTCCTTTATATACGGGGGCAGGGGGCACCCTAGAACACACAAGTTGATCTTCGTGATCGTTCTTTAGCCGTGTGCGGTGCCCCCCTCCACCATATTCCACCTTGTCATATCGTTGCGGTGCTTAGGCGAAGCCCTGCGTCGGTAGAACATCATCATCGTCACCACGCCGTCGTGTTGACGGAACTCATCCCCGAAACTCTGCTGGATCGGAGTCCGGGGATCGTCATCGAGCTGAACGTGTGCTGAACTCGGAGGTGCCGTACGTTCGGTGCTTGGATCGGTCGGATCGTGAAGACGTACGACTACATCAACCGCGTTGTCATAACGCTTCCGCTTACGGTCTGCAAGGGTACGTGGACAACACTCTCCCCTCTCTCATTGCTATGCATCACCATGATCTTGCGTGTGCATAGGAATTTTTTTGAAATTACTACGTTCCCCAATAGTTGCACCCTATTTTTCTAGATTATAAGAGTATGGTAGCACATGAATTTATTGTTAAAAATAGGAAAATGATGCTTAAGTATAATTTGATATTTAATAAAAGTCACAGTGGGACTATTATCCTGCCTGCACCCTCTTTGTTTAACATACTTTCAGGCACGTACCTCATCTTGCCCGAGGCCATTTATGCATACTGGAGGCTGACACAAGCTCTAGAGCCTGAGCCGGAACCACCACTTGACCCTTATCAACAGTCCGTTTATCAGTGGGATCCGGAGGAGATCACCAACCAGCGGCACCCAGATGGCACTCCTCCGCACACCGGAGAAGGCAGCTTTGATCTGTGGCATTAGACCAACTTAGGCCAAAAGCCTAAGCTTGGGGGAGTATGTATTTCTCACTGACATTACATTCATGTTCACACACTCATTCCAGTTGTCGGTGCTCATACTTTTTCATTGTACTATCCATACTAGTTTATTTTATTTTCTAAGCCTTCTTCTTGTGTGTTTGAAAACCCTTAAGAAAAACCAAAAAAATAGTTATAGCTTTTAGTTAGTTTACTTTCCATGCCTGTAGTAGTAGTAATTAAAAGAAAACTCAAAAAGATTTCTCGTTCTTCTTTTGCTTGTTGGGAGCTTTCCCGTGTAAATAGTTTTATTTCTTTTCTTTTCTTTCGGGGTCGAGAGGAGAAGACCATGATAAAAATGTGGAGTGGCTCTCATATACATTATTGTTGATTTAACCAAGAGCCCATATTACCTTGTCTTCTCCCTTGTATTAAATGCTTGCAGATTCCAGGTTAGTCCAATGCACGTGCACTATTATTATTATCCACACCATTCGGTCATGCAAGTGAAAGGCAATAATGACGATATATGATGGACAGATTGAGATGAGAGAAGCTGGTATGAACTCGACCTATCTTGTTTTTGTAAATATGATTAGTTCATCATTCTTGATTCAGCCTATTATGAATGAAACATGTTTGCAATGACAATTAGAAATTATAGTTGCTCATGCCATGCTTAATTAGCTAGGAGTTTATAATGGTTTACCTTGCGTGCCAACATGCTATTAAAATGGTTGTGATGTGGTATCATAGGATGGTATCCTCCTTTGAACGATTCAAGTGACTTGACTTGGCACATGTTCACGCATGTAGTTGAAACAAAATCAACTTAGGCTCCACGATATTTATGTTCATGGTGATTTATATCCTACTCATGCTTGCACTTAGTGTTGATTAATTTTAATGCATGTTCATGACTGTTGTCGCTCTCTAGTTGGTCGCTTCCCAATCTTTTTCTAGCCTTCACTTGTACAAAGCGGGAATACTGCTTGTGCATCCACTTCCATAAACCCCAAAGTTATTCCATATGAGTCCACCATACCTTCCTATATGCGGTATTACCTGCCGTTCCAAGTAAATTTGTATGTGCCAAACTCCAAAGCTTCAAATGAAATTATGTTTTGTATGCTCGAACAGCTCATGTATCAACTAGGGTTGTCTATATCTTCCATGCTAGGTGGGTTATTCTCACGAGGAGTGGACTCCGCTCCTCACTCATGAGAAAATGGCCGGTAACCGGGATGCCCAGTCCCATGCTCAAATCAAAATAATTGCAAACAAAACTCCCCCAGGATTGTTGCTAGTTGGAGGCACCCATTGTTTCGGGCAAGCCATGGATTCATGCTTGTTGGTGGTGGGGGGGGGGGTATAAACTTTGCCATTCTATTTGGGAACCGCCTGTAATGTGTGTAGCATGGAAGATATCGAGATCTCTTGGTTGTTATGTTGACAATGAAAGTATACCACCCAAAATATTATTTATCTCTGTTTCAAAACTCAAGATCTGGCACCTCTACAAATCTCTGCTTCCCTCTGTGAAGGGCCTATCTATTTACTTTTAAGTTGAGTCATCATCCTCTTACTAAAAAGCACCAGTTGGAGAGCACCCCTGTCATTTGCATCCATTACTATTAGTTTATATTGAGTATGACTGGATCTCTTTTACCATGAATTACAATGTCTATTCAGTCCTTGACCTTCAGGGGTGCTCTGCATTTATGTTTTGCAGTCTCAGAAAGGGCTAGCGAGATACCATCTTGTTATGTCATATTATGATTCTTTTGAGGAAGTGTTGTCATCCGAGATTTATTATTATTGCTCACTAGTTGATTATGCCATTGATATGAGTAAACATGAGACCTAAGTGTTATTGTGAATGTGGTTAGTTCATAATCTTTGTTGAAAACTTGAATGTTGGCTTTACATATTTGCAAATACAAGAGCAAATAGAGTTTGTAAAATTTATTCTTTATCACTTTCAGTTTGTCAACTGAATTGCTTGAGGACAAGCAAAGGTTTAAGCTTGGGGGAGTTGATACGTCTCCATCGTATCTACTTTTCAAAACACTTTTGCCCTTGTTTTGGACTCTAACTTGCATGATTTGAAAGGAACTAACCCGGACTGACGCTGTTTTCAGCAGAATTGCCATGGTGTTATTTTTGTGCAGAAATAAAAGTTCTCGGAATGACCTAACACTCCACAGAGAATATTTTTGGAATTAATAAAAAATACTGGCAAAAGAATCAAGGCCAGGGGGCCCACACCCTGTCCACGAGGGTGGGGGCATGCCTACCCCCCTGGGCGAAGCCCCCTGCCTCGTGGGCCCCTGATGCTCCACCGTCCTCAACTCCAACTCCATATATTCACGTTCGGGGAGAAAAAAATCAGAGAGAAGGATTCATTGCATTTTACGATACGGAGCCGCCGCCAAGCCCTAATCTCTCTCGGGAGGGCTGATCTAGAGTCCATTGGGTACTCCGGAGAGGGGAATCCGTCGCCGTCGTCATCATCATCCTTCCTCCATCACCAATTTCATGATGCTCACCGCCATGCATGAGTAAATCCATCATAGTCTTGCTGGATGGTGATGGGTTGGATGAGGTTTATCATGTAATCGAGTTAGTTTTGTTAGGGTTTGATCCCTAGTATCCATTATGTTATGAGATTGATGTTGCTATGACTTTGCTATGCTTAATGCTTGTCACTAGGGCCTGAGTGCCATGATTTCAGATCTGAACCTATTATATTTTCATGAATATATGTGAGTTCTTGATCCTATCTTGCAAGTCAATAGTCACCTATTATGTGTTATGATCTGTTAAACCCGAAGTGACAATAATCGGGATACTTACCGGTGATGACCATAGTTTGAGGAGTTCATGTATTCACTAAGTGTTAATGCTTTGGTCCGGTACTCTATTAAAAGGAGGCCTTAATATCCCTTAGTTTCCAATAGGACCCCGCTGCCACGGGAGGGTAGGACAAAAGATGTCATGCAAGTTCTTTTCCATAAGCACGTATGACTATATTCGGAATACATGCCTACATTACATTGATGAACTGGAGCTAGTTCTGTGTCACCCTATGTTATAACTATTGCATGAGGAATCACATCCGACATAATTATCCATCACCAATCCAATGCCTACGAGCTTTTCACATATTGATCTTTTCTTAGTTACTTTAACGTTGCCACTGTTACAATTACTACAAAACTGCTACTGTTACTTTTGCCACTGTTACTGTTACTTCCATACTACTTTGCTACTAAATACTTTGCTGAAGATATTAAGTCTTTCAGGTGTGGTTGAATTGACAACTCAACTGCTAATACTTGAGAATATTCTTTGGCTCCCTTTGTGTCGAATCAATAAATTTGGGTTGAATACTCTACCCTCGAAAACTGTTGCGATCCCCTATACTTGTGGGTTATCATTTGCATACTTGCATTTATTGTTTGTGTTTTTATAAGAGTGTTATTCTCACATTAGGGTAGTGGTGTATTTATTTATTTGGGATAGGTCTCACGCTAAGTAAAAGTAACATTTATTTATTGAACGTTGCTACTACCACATGTGAAGGAAATGCCTTTGTTTATTTATGTGGTCCCACATGTGAACTCACAACCAACTCCAATATGTATAAATGGGAAAGTTAGAGTGTTGCTTCTTTTAAGAGATCAAAATGGAGAAAAAAAGAACATAAAATAAAAGAGAGGATAAGAGAAGGAGCAACACTAATATTCCTTTTTAGAATACACTAGTAGTATCACCTGGTCTTCCTAGATCTCATATAGTGCTTCAAAGTAGCAGTAGCACTATTGCATTGTAATAGAGAATTCATGTACTTCATGTTTCATACAATAGTAGGAACTTTCACATTATATAACTTGGGTTTGTACTCTATCCGTCCCATATTAAACATCGCTGAAATGGATGTATCTAGCATTGAAATATGTCCAGATACATCCATTTCAACGACGGCTAAATGGGACAGAGATAATATATTCTTCGTAATATATTAAAATTCTTGATGAATTGGCAACTTGGATGCACGCCCCACTAGTCCATATGACAGAATTCATACACTCATAGCTTTAGTGCATCCATTGCATGGCAATCGTTGCTCCTTGCATTGACATCGATTATAGGACCTCTCCATTGCCTAATGATTAAGTGTGTTTATGCAACACTATCTTACTTTTGACCTCTCATAAAAATCCATCATCATTCACTTTTTCCCATAAGTGATAAGTCCTAAACTCACGCTTGAGTGTTGCCTGAGTAGATTAAGTGGCTAATGAATAAATACTATGTAGTTATTGTGCTTGGTAGGCATAGGGTTGGTTTATGATAAGATTTCCATTAGACACAACGAAAGACATAAGTCGATGTTGAGTTCCAATATCAAATTCACATTCTTTCTAAACTTATGGCAAGGAAAATGTTGAGTTAACACATTGACCAAGAAAATCAAGAGGAAGTTCATTTAAGTGCTTAGTTATTGCTTGCTTGTTATCAATTACAGACAATTACTTTGCATCGTTATTCCTTGAGTTAAACCTTTATGAGACCGTGTCAGATAATCATGTTCGTGTTAAGGTAGCATTCACAATAAAAAATTATTAGTTTTTATCATCTATTTGGTCGAGGACAATCAGATATTATACTTTGGGTTGTTGATATGTCTCAAAAGTATCTGCATTGTCTTTCTATTTTCATGCTACTTTGTATTGTTATTGCGTCACTTTGGCACAAATTTATATTCGTTTATTGGATTAACCTAAATTATCAAGTGCTCAGTGCTAGTTATTGCTTTTTCTATGTTTTTGGACTTTGTAGAAAAATATTGTTTTGTGGACCAAAAATAAAATAAAAATGTTGGGCAAAGTTTCACATCCGGACGGAGCGAGGAGCATCAGAGGTGGCTAGAGCCCCCTCAGGCCACCACGCAGTAGGCCCATGCGACCTGGCCTTAGTGATGGGGAACGAAGCATGAAAATAAAAAAATCCTACGAAACACCCAAGATCTAATCTAGGAGATGCATAGAAATGAGGGGGGAGTGTGTCTACATACCCTTGTAGACCGAAAGCGGAAGTGTATATAACGTGGTTGATGTAGTCATACTCTTTGAGATCCAATCACGTTCCAATCCAATCTAGCGCCGAACAGATGGCACCTCTGTGTTCAGCACATGTGCGGCTTGATGACGTCTCCTCATTCTTGATCTAGCAAGCAAGAGAGGAGAATTAGACTAGATCTCAACTAGCATGACTGCGTGGTGGAGATGGTGGTGGTGCAATCCCGGCAGGGCTTCGCCAAACACTGCCGGAACCAATCTGAGAAGAAAACAGAGTGTTGGGATGGTGGTGGTGCAATCCCAGCTCCTCCCTCTCCCCCACTGTTTATAGGAGGCAAGGGGGAGGCCTAGGGTGCAGCCTTGGCCCCTCCTCCAAGGGTCGGGCGCCTGCCTAGGGAGGAATCCTCCCTCCCCAAGACACCTAGGGGGTGCCTTCCCCCCTTAGGACCCTTTCCCTTTTTCCTTGTTCTAGGCGCATGGGCTGCTTGGGGCTGGTCCTCCTGACCCATGTAGGCCAGGGCGCACCCCCTATAGCCCATGTGGGCCCCCGGGGCAGGAGAACCACCTGGTGGACCCCGGACCCCTTTTGGCACTCCCGGTACAATACCGATAATGCCCAAAACTTTTTCGGCGACCAAAACTGGACTTCCTATATATGAATCTTTACCTCCGGACCATTGGAGCTCTTCGTGATGTCCGAGATCTCATCCGAGACTCTGAACAACATTTGGTTACCAATACACATATCCCAATACTACTCTAGCGTCATCAAACTTTAAGCGTGCGGACCCTACGGGTTCGAGAATCATGTAGACATGACCGAGACTCCTCTCCGGTAAATAACCAATAGCGTAACCTGGATGCCATATTGGTTCCTATGTATTCAACGGAGATCTTTATTGGTTGAACCACAATGTCAAGGATTCAGACAATCCCGTATGGAATCCCCTTTGTCCGGCGATATGTTACTTGTCCGAGAATCTATCGTCGGCATCTTCATACCTAGTTCAATCTCATTAGTGATAAGTCTCTTTACTCGTTCCGTAGTACAATATCCCGTTACTAAACTCATTAGTCACAAGAAGCTTCTTATGATGTTGTATTACCGAGAGGGCCCAGAGATATCTCTCCGTCAAACGGAGTAACAAATCCCATTCTCGATCCATGCAAGCCAACAGACACCTTCAGAGATACCTGTAGAGAACTTTTATGATCACCCAGTTATGAGGTGATGTTTGATAGCATACAAGGCATTCCTCTGGTATCCGGGAGTGGTGTGGTCTCATGGTCAAAGGAACAGATACTTGACATGAAGAAAGCTATAGCAAATAATTAAATGATGTGATGCTAAGCTTACGGTTGGGCCTATCCATCACATCATTCTCCTAATGATATGATCCCGTTATCAAATGACAACTCATGTCCATGGTTAGGAAACCTTAACCATCTTTGATCAACAAGCTAGTCTAGTAGAGGCTCACTAGGGAGACTGTGTAGTTTATGTATTCACACATGTATTTAAGTTTTCGATCAATATAATTCCGACATGAACAATAAACATTTATCATAAACAAGAAATATGATAATAACCATTTTATTATTGCCTCTAGGGCATATTTCCAACACTTAGGCCATGAGGTGGGGCTGCGTGGAGCCCCTACCCTACCTCTCCATCAGTTCTCAATTCCCATGCCTTTATACTCTACCAAAAATTAAAAAATGAGGAATTTTCTTGTCGTCGCCACCACGCATCATTCTGAGGCAAGCCAATACGGAGATCATTTCCAGTACTTTATTGAAGAGGGAAAACATAACTAGAGCTATCTTCATCAACCTTGCTGCCACCATGTCCATGTGTGAGTAGTCCTCCTTGGACTACGGGGCCATAATAGTATCTAGATGACATCCTCCCTCCCTTGCTTCTCAATACAAAGACCACATGAGCTACCCTAGATGATTATGATCCATCTGATGTAATTCTCTCTATGTTTGTTGTGTGCTAAATTGTCACTTTATGACTAGATCTATATATGGGTTTCTTTTGGATTCTTATTACTTCTTTGTTGCCTGATTTATATACATATATGCTCTCTAGTCTATTAGTATTTCGCTGGCCAGGATTTGATTGATGATCTCCAAGAGGGAGTTGTATGCTAGTTGTGTTCAATCTTACAAGTAATCTATCCCAGTGACAGAAAGGGAAAACTTGTAATATGTTATTTCCACTAAGGATAAAGAGGTAGTTGCCCAGTTGTTTTGCTGGTGAACAGGAGGCAAAGAGAATATACTATTACATTATGTCACTTTGCTTAATGCAATGCTCTGTTTTTAGTCAATACTTAGATATGTATGTTGAATAGGGGTCTCGGGTGGAATATTAGATATAGATGCAGTTGGGTAACGGTTTATAGATACAAGGACATAATGCCTAAGCAATCATGACATGTATGTTCAATCATATACACTGCAATTTAACCAATGCACAACTATAACTTGCCCTATGCTATGTTTTCTAGAGAGATGCCACTAGTGATACCATGGATCCTAGTCCTTTATTCCTCATAATCACAACTTCGATCACTTTATATTTTTTGTTTACATTCTGAACATTTTACTTTTTGTTCTACAATACAATTTCAAACATTTGATACAATAATTCTTGTAACTAGCAAAGCTAGTGGTATTGACAACCTCACTACACCAAGTTGGGGACCAAGAGAAAGTTTCTTAGCTGTGTACATGTACCTATCATTGACCAACTGTCGAGAACTCCACATATTGATACCTTTGTTCTCAATTGAGGGAATACTTACTTCGTACTGCAAACCCTTACTCTTCAGGGCCCAACGACCTCCTACATTGGAAGCAAGAAGTAGATGGCGGTCTTGGGCAATGGTGTGACGGGACTCCTTGAGATAGGGTAGCAACTTGGTATGACTTGGGATTGAAACCTTGAGCTGCAAGGCAACATGCTTGTTAGCTCGGTCAACATGTCCCATCGGGGACAGTTGGGCGATATGCCAGGCCGTCAGCCCCAAAAGTGGTTCTAGTGGTTGTGCTATATGGTTAGTGCGCTTGTTCAATGTGGGCTTCGTAGCTAGGTCGTGTGGTATTGCAGCTTGAGGTTGAACGATTGTATGTTGGGGTGGTGTCCCTGGAAGGCGGTGTTGGCTGAACACGCAGGGACGATGGAGTGGTGGATGTCTGGGCGATGGCCCCAAGAGTTTAGCAACTTCAAAGTTTCAACTTCATGTCATGTGGGTGACGGGGTTGCCTTCAATGTTGGTTGTCAGCATACCATTTGATGCAAGTGACGAAATTCATAGCGGAGTGCATGATTTATCACTTCTACGGGAGAGTCGGTGGCTGCTACTCCCATAACAATATAATATACTAGTATATGTTTGATATGATAGGTTCCGCCCGAGTGCCCTAATTGATGTTTCGAAATACCATGCCAATTGAGGCAGTACAACAAATCCAGATTTGATGCTCCCCTCAGGTATAGGATGTACTTGTTACATACTAATTAAGAATGTACTGCATATAAGCTATGATGTTTTCATGATATATAAACAATAAAAACTATTGCGCTAACTACAAGGTATTGTTAATTATATCAGCCGCATCATATTTTTTTCATAATGGTTGAATTAATATGTTTTTGACTATAGAAACAAACCACATAAAATATGTGTATCGATCAACGCAGAGGCTGGGTTTACCTCCTTTTCGGAGGAGAAGAGACAAACCATAGCTCTTTTCGCAAGTAAAAAATAACAGTATTGTTTCGTCTAACACTAGTGCAGCTATTGTCCCGGTTCGTAAGGACCTTTTTAGTGCCAATTCTGAAACCGGCACTAAAGGGTGGGGATTAAAGGTCCCCCCTTTAGTGTTGGTTCGTCACGAACTGGGACCAAAGGCCCACCACGTGGCACGAGCCCGCGCCGGGGGGCTGGGGACCTTTAGTCCCGGTTGGTTACACCAATCAGGACTAAATGGTTTATGGGTTTATGATTTGTTTTTTCTTTTAATTTAGTGTTTTCCATTTAATTCTTTTTCATTTCAAACATATTTTATGCTACTACATATTATACACGTTATGCATATATATAAATAGAATTTCTCATAGAACCGATCATATATATATCATCGAAACTCGCACGGCCATTCACATACACATGTATATACAATTTGGTATATACAATTTTTCATACAATTTGCAGATCATTACATGGAGGCATGACAGCTTGTAATGGAATTCTCCTTTGGGATCTATGACCTGGTCGAGCAAAAATCCCGCTATTTCCTCTTGAATCGCTCGTAAGCGATCCTTTGGTAGGAGCTGATCCCGCTTCTCCCTCATCTTTAAAGAAGGAGATCAATATGCATGTATTAGTTGTGTGTGTATATATTAGATAATGATGTAGAAATTGTGAATAGTGTTCTGGCAAACATACCCATTGGAGTCTATCATTTCTGCTCCTTTCTGACGTCATCATGTGAATGTTCTCGCAAATGTAGTATGCTCATAAATTAGTCCCCGGCGACTGCTTCAGGGCCTTTATGAAAATAGAATTCAATCAGATAATAATTAATCATGCATGATAATGGTATTGAAACTAGAATTAAAGAGATGCACAGATGTATCTAGTAGTACTTAATTACCTTGGGTCGCATTCACCATTGGCCTTCAACCTGTTTGATGAACTTCTGCCAAGCCCTGCCCGCCGGCAAAGAAAATGAATAAAGGAGTTATTAATAAGTTGATATCAAGGTATGAACTAAAGAGGCCGACATATAGTTCGATAATGATTGAAATTACCTGTCGACCCTCCCCTTCAAGATTTAGTAGTCATTAACCTCTTTAAGTAGTGAGTCTAATACTTGAACTTTTCCCTCGTAAACTTCAATGATTAGCAGGATCCAGTGAAAACTGCATGCGGACACGTTTGTATAATTAAGCGGGCATGTGCATAACTCATCAACTACACTTATTAACATCTAGTAAGAAAAAAATAGAATTTGTAGTACAACACAATGTCACTCACCCGAAGTTGTAAGGAAGTAGTATTTCTGGTTGGCTATTTAGTCGCACCAACAACTCTAGCAAGCTTTTCTCTGTGTCTTTTCGATCCCATTCATGTGACCATGTCTCTTGATTAATGGTATTTGGGTCAATGAACCCAATGCCATAGCATCCAGCTCTTTTCATTTCATACATCTTCATTCTGCATAATATCACAGAAAAGAATATATAGTGAGGATAATTACAGGTATTGAACGAGCACTACAATTAGCTAGAGACTTAAATTATAGAAATAAATCACTTACGGACAATAGAAACCGTTGATAGATTTGTCGAGTGTGTCTTGATTGAGTAACTGAAACATTTCTTCAAACTCAACCCACAACTCTTTTTTATGGTAGTAATACTCTGTCTCGACGTTCACCATGAGGGACTCTCGATCGGTAGTCTTTGCTTCTCTCAGGTACCATTGATGCAATTCATACATTCTCGTTGATAGAAGCGGGATCTGCTCAGGCTTGGACATAGGTTGGCCGCGCACATATTTCCATTCACGTGCAATCCAGTTGTTAGACTGCTCCGGGTGTTTGGAGCGTAGAATATTCTTGTGTTCCTCGATATACGGAGCCACCAAGGAGGAATTTTGTAGAACTGTGTAGTGTGCTTCAGTGAGAGAATGCCCGTTCATACATATTATTGCTTTCAGTCATAGCGTGCCTTTTCCACCCAGTCTGCCCTCATGCCGCGATTCAGGAACACCAATCGGCTTAAGGTCAGGAATAAAGTCAACACAAAACTCAATGACCTCCTCATTTTCATGGCCCTTGGAGATGCTTCCTCTGGCCTAGCACGGTTATGAACATATTTCTTTAAGACTCCCATGAACCACTCAAAGGGGAACATATTGTGTAGAAATACAGGACCCAGAATGGCAATCTCTTCGGCTAGGTGAACTAGGACGTGTGTCATGATATTGAAGAAGGATGGTGGGAACACCAACTCGAAACTGACAAGACATTGCGCCAAATCATTCTCTAACTTTGGTATGATTTCTGGATCGATTACCTTCTGAGAGATTGCATTGAGGAATGCACATAGCTTCACAATGACTAATCAAACATTTTCTGGTAGAAGCCCCCTCAATGCAACCGGAACCAGTTGCGTCATAATCACGTGGCAGTCATGAGACTTTAGGGTCTAAAACTTTTTCTCTGCCATATTTATTATTCCCTTCATATTCCACGAGAAGCCAGACCAGACCTTCATACTGAGCGGGCATTCAAAGAAGATTTCTTTCTCTTCTTTGGTAGGAGCGTAGCTGGCACGACCCTGATGTATGTCGTTTTTCCGTGCATATGTTGCTGGTCCTCCCGTGCCTCCGGTGTATCTTTTGTCTTCCCATACACGCCCAAGAAGCCTAGCAGGTTCACGCAAAGATTCTTCGTCACGTACATCACATCGATTGCAGAGCGGACCTCTAGGTCTTCCAATAGGGTAGGTCCCAAAATATAGATTTCTTCTTCCGCATGGGTGCGCGTCTGTCAGCGTCATTCAGAACAGATTGTCCGCTAGGACCCTTTCCAAAAATTACTTTTAAATCCTTGACCATATCAAGTACATCATCACCAGTACGGCGGCGAGGCTTCTTCTGGTGATCTGCCTCACCTTTGAAATGCTTGCCTTTCTTTCTTACGGGATGCCTACTCGGAAGAAATCGACGATGTCCCAAGTACAAATTCTTCTTACAATTATCCAAATATATATTGTCGGTATCATCCAAACAGTGCATGCATGTGTGGTATCCCTTGTTTTTCTGTCCTGAAAGGTTACTAAGAGCAAGCCAATCATTGATGGTCACAAACAGCAACACATGTAGGTCAAATTCCTCTTGTCCGTGTTCATCCCACGCATGTACACCTTTTTCATTCCACAACTATAAGAGTTCTTCAACTAATGGCCTTAGGTACACATCAATGTCGTTGCCGGGTTGCTTAGGACCTTGGATGAGCACTGGCATCATAATGTACTTCTGCTTCATGCACAACCAAGGAGGAAGGTTATACATGCATAGAGTCACAGGCCAGGTGCTATGATTGCTGCTTTGCTCCCCAAAGGATTAATTCCATCTGTGTTTAGACCAAACCATACGTTCCTTACCACTTTCTCTTTATTTTTCTCCACTGCGACCCGTCAGTGGGTACTCTCAGCTTTCCGTCTTTCTTATGGTCTTCTCTGTACCATCGCATCAACTCGGCATGCTCTTTGTTTTGGAACAAAGGTTTCAACCGTGGGATTATAGGAGCATACCACATCACCTTGGCAGGAATCTTCTTCCTGGGGCGCTCGCCCTCAACATCATCAGGGTCATCGCGGCTGATCTTATAGCGCATTGCACCGCATATCGAGCATGTATTAAAATCCTCGTACTCACCGTGGTAGAGGATGTAGTCATTAGGGCATGCATGTATCTTCTGCACCTCTAATCCTAGAGGGCAGACAACCTTCTTTGCTTCGTACATACTATCGGGAAATTCGTTGTCCTTTGGAAGCATCTTCTTTAACATTACCAGCAACTTTTCAAATCCCTTGTCGGATGCACCATTCTCTGCCTTCTATTGTAGCAATTCCAGTGTGGTGCCTAGCCTTTTCTTGTCAGCTTCGCAATTTGGGTACAACAATTTCTTGTGATCCTCTAACATGCATTGTAACTTCAGCCTCTCCTTTTTAGTTGTGCAGTTTCTCTTTGCATCGGCAATGGCCCGACCAAGATCATCAGCGGGCTCATCTGATGCCTCTTCTTCAACTTCTTCCCGCTTTGCCGGCTCAGCTTCTTCCCCCATTGTTGTACAATCGTATTCAGGGAACCCATGGCCAGGATAGCTGTCGTCGTCCTCTTCTTCTTCATTGTCTTCCCTCATAACCCCGCTTTCTCCATGTTTGGTCCAAACATTATAGTGGGGCATGAAACCAGACTCAAATAGGTGGACGTGAATGGTTCTTGACTTAGAGTAACACTGATCATTCTTACAGACAGCATATGGACAACACATAAAGCCATCCGCCCACTTGTTTGCCTCAGTCGCAATCAGAAAAGTATGCATGCCTTTAACGAACTGGGGAGAGCATCGGTCATCGTAGATCCATTGTCGGCTCATCTTCATTACACAACACCAAAAAGTCCAAATTAATACAAGTTCATACACAGTTATTCTCATAAAACAACATACAAACTCTTTAGCTAAAGCATTTAAATGCAACAACAAATGCGATCAAGATCGCAACTAAGGTAACAATTGATCCAACAACATAATGATACCCAACCTCACTATCAATGACATATTTTCTAATCTTTCTAATCTTCAAGCGCATTTTCTCCATCTTGATCTTGTGATCATCGACGACATCAGCAACATACAACTCCATTTTCATCTTCTCTTCTTCAATTCTTTTCAATTTTTCTTTCAAATACTCATTTTATTTTTAAACTAAATTTAACCTCTCGACAAGAGGGTCGGTTGGAATTTCCGCTTCACATACCTCCTAGATAAAAATATCATTGTCAACTTGATGGGCATAATTTGTCATAAACATGAAATGCAACAACTAGTTATAAAAGAGAATATACCACATCGGAATCATAAACCGGACGAGGGCCGACGGGGACGGATATCAAAACCATGCCACTATGTATAACAAACAACGTACGGGTAAGAAAGTTATACAAGTAACTATATATCTAAATCACACAAACATGATTTTTTTTATGAAAAAGATAAGAACAAGAGGCTCACCACGGTGGTGCCGGCGACATGACGGTGCGGGCGATCGACGGTGGTTAGGACGGGGACGGGAAGGCACTAAGTAAACCACACCTACATACGCAAACTAAGAGTTAATTTGAGCTCAAATTGCATATAAATCAAATAAACTACCACATATAATTACTCCCAAAGTAAAACCCACAAATCACTATACTTGTAGAGCATTGCAAGAGCTAATCTAGCAATGAGAGATAAAAGGACAAAGTTACTAACCTTTGTGATCACTTGAATGGATGGGGCCCTTCAAATCTTGACAAATTTTGGGCAAAATGTAGGATGAGCTCGAGCTTTGGGGAAGAACAGAGAGGAGGGGAAAGGGGAAGAACAGAGCGAGCTCGATCCTGGGCTGGATGAAGGGTTTATATAGGAAAACCTTTTGTCCCGGTCCATGACACAAACCGGGACTAAATGTGAGCTTCTAGTACCGGTTCGTGCCACGAACCGGGACTAAAGGGACTGGTGGGGCCCCAGACCAACACCAGCCTGCCATCACCCCTTTAGTCCCGGTTCGTGACACGAACCAGTACTATAGGTTCAACACGAACCGGGACTAATGATGCCCGCCCGCCTAGAAGTTGGAACCGGCACTAATGGTCACATTAGTGCCGGTTTGTTTACAAACCGAGACTAATGTGTCTCACGTAAAGTAATTTTTCTACTAGTGACAAACAATACCTTGGGATATGGTTCTAGTATACAACAAGATGAGCTCCTTGATTTTATTTTATTTTGCAAGCACACAATGGGCATACGCCTAGCTTGCTTACAAACTCCACGCACATGTCTAGCTTGCTACTCGTACAAATGCTTAGCCCCATTCCCTGCGCTGAATCAATCTGAAGATTGATTGCAGAAAAACTACTATGCTACACATGCAGGAGAGAGACACTTCTTGTTGCCGGTCTCCCCTTGTTTGATCTCTTCTTTTCACAAATTAAAGTGAGGGGTCCAAGGAAATGAGAGCCCAGGCAAAAAGCAGCACTTTTTGTGTAGTGTCATTGACCTTACCAGACTATATACACTTGGAAAGCCTCAGGAGACAAAATCATGGGCCTTAACGCCCAGAATGATGGCATCATATAGGCGTCTTGTACTAGCTAGCTACCCTGATTAGCCTCCAGCTCCCAAACCAATTATCCCTAGAGTCCCTTTGTCACTGAGACGATTTAGACGACACGGCTAGTTCCATGTCATTTTGGTTCTCTCTGTTGGATGTGCTTCTCGGTAAAGCGACGGTCTGCACTAATTACCTTCGTTAGGAAGTGATATTCTACTCCCTTTTTTTGTACAGCGGTGCGGTAGAGTGAATCCACTGGGGCAGCCAGCAGATCTGCGTCCCGGCCCCCTTCTTGCCTTACCAACCAACCTGCAAGATGATGGCGGAATGGTTAGGGTATGTCTGGGACGGACGTACAATGATGGCGTCGCAGACATATCGGGAACAAAAGGGAAAAGGGGAAGGGAAACCCTAGAAATATTCTCTTGGTAGCCACTCAATCATGGGTGACCACACATGATTGGGTTAATTACCAACAACATCGGCGCACAACACGAACCACCATGTGGTCCTGTTCCTCATGGGAAGCAGCAAATAAGCCACAAGAATATGCGTAGTATATGGTGTTCTAGCTATAGGAATGAGCGATCTGTCACTCCTTGCCTGCCTATTACGAATTTTTAGAAATACTCGCGCATTATGATCTTGAGTAGAGTCGCCATGTTAGTCAAGATTCCCCCGAATTGCGTGGGGTTCTCTTCTCGGTTGCCGCCAACGTTTATTTTTCTAGGTAGTACAGTAGTGGATTCATGCATTATTAGTAGTGCATTATTCACTTCCAGGGACGCATATATGGAATTATGGATGCAGGGACTTGCCTTACCGGGCATAGTAGGCGGTGTTGTGTTCATACACAATGGAGACAGAGAGAGAGAGAGACACACACACACACACACACACACACACACACACACACACACACACAGAGAGAGAGAGAGAGAGAGAGAGAGATGGCTCTTTCAGTGATGTGGGTGACGAAAATGACGCCGGTGATTAGGACGATTTGCAACCACATGTAGAGTAGCTATAGCTTGAAGAATATCTACTGGAAACATCCCCGTGAGAAAGGCACATAGGGCACTTGATATTGGTAGGAAACCTATCTAGCTGAAAGAGACAAGGTGGACTGTCGGTATCAGATCAAATTTCCCTTTGTAAAAGACGGTACCGTAGTGGGGTGTAGTAAACAAGTACTGTAATAGTGCATGTATTTAGACAAAGGATGATATCGTGTGTCGATTAATTTAGCTCCTACAGGCATGTTGCGTGTTGATTTCACAAGCAAGATTCTTTTCAGCCAGGAATCCCCGACCGAGGAAAAATCACCAGCCGCCTGATCGTGAACACTATCAAGTTGTGATAGAACAGCAGCGGCAGGAAAAAGAGTTGCCCGGCCGGCACGCCGGCACCGGCCTGGCTATCCATCCCTCTCGGCTCTCGCCCGCGATCTCCTCCCAAGGAAGGACACGAGAAAAACGGCCCCAAAAACCACCCACGCAGCCGCAGCCGAGCAAAGCTACTGGATCATTCCTCCACCACCCCCCACACCCCCACTTGTTAAAAGGCTCCGCCGCTCCGCCCCCGCCTCTCTCCTCGCTCCCGCTATTTATCCGACGGCACCCTCCCGCGCTTAAACCCCTCGCGCTCCCCCCACTCCACCACACCGCCCTCCTCCCTACGCCCCGCCCGCGCCGGCGTACGTCCTGCTGCTGCGCGCGCGCTCTAGCCTCGGCCCCTCCCTCGGTCCATGGCGGAGGCTCTGGGAGCGCTGTGCCGCGGCGGAGGCTGGTCCTACGCGGCCATCTGGCGCTCCGACCGTCGCGACCCACGGTGAGTCATCACAGAGCAATACGCATCGCTCATGCGCCTGCGGCTGCTCCTAGATCTGCATGACCTGGGTGGGTCTCTTGCTAGGTGTCTAGGTGTCTAGCTCCTGCCGGTAGTTCAGGAAATTCTGGTTCTGTGTTTCTTCAGAAATTGTACGTGCAACTTTACACCGCGGCCTTCATTTTTCTCGGGATTTCCCGTGGAGTACGAGATCCCAACATCAGACTTGCGTAACAGTGTATCTCGTCCTAAAAATGAAAAAATCGAAGAGCACATTGGGATCTCAAGCTGAATTTGCATTTTTGTCCCGTTTCCTCCCAACCGTTCTGACAAAAAAAAAAGGTTAAAAGAAAAGCTTATCTGAACTCTATAGTGTGTGTTATTCTGTATGCTCTGTCAACAGGGATAGTACACGTACGTAGCCCTCAAGGACTTTCTTTAGGCAAGAAAGTAGTGCATATCCCACTAGCAGTCCTCTCCTCTTGTAGCTATCCGATCTCTGCCTGTAAGCTGTAAGCACGTACGCGATACTGTGGAATTTTTTGGTCAAATCTTCTGAGGATATCTTTCTTTTAGGCACTGGAAAAAGTTAACCATCATCAGCCATTTTAATTGTACGTGTTTCTTTGCCTAGTAATGTCAGATCTCTTATCCAAACTTTCTCGAAAAAAAATAATGTGAGATCTCTTAGACCTGTGCAAAGTTAGATCCTTTTCTCCCTGGAACTTGTACATTTCAGCCTACCTGCTCATTTGTATTTATTTTTCAGAACTCTGCTGATTCGGCATATAAAACTGTAGTTTCTTACCTATGCTTTGCTTCTCATGTACAAGTTTGCTGACGATTGGAGAGTGCCACTGTGAAGATGAAGCCCGAAAAGTTGTTGAGAATATGCTTAATCAAGTCCATGTTGTTGGAGAAGGGTATGTCACAGTGACGTCCTTTTATGCTTGATTCAGTTTTCTTTTGCAAGTCTTTACATCGGTATCTCTGCTTTAAATGGTTTTGTGTCATTTCTCAAAAAAGAAATGGATTTGTGCCGACTTGTGGCTAAATACTGCAACAATTTTTCCCTGTTAAGGCGTTATCGAATAGTTATGAGCCCTGATTTTGCAGAATATTTGAGATTAACATATATGGTGTTAACTCTCTCAAAAATGGTGTTAACTCTCTCAGTGTCAGCACTATTTTTCCCCGACATTTCCTTTTTCAATTTGTACTGTTCCATCAAGTTGCTTTTGCTCTCAACTACTTTGCTGATAATGACTCGTCTTCGATTTCAGCATCATAGGGTCAGCTCTAGTAAGTGGGAAGTGCCAATGGATTTCCGATGATGATTCCTTTAGTTTGGTTCAGACATGCAACGCAGAAAACCTAGGCATATTTCAGGTATAAATTTCTTGCTCTCTGTTCACATGTGTTTCTTTAAATGATGTTCTTAGAAATTTACTAAACTATCACAAGCATGAATCTTCAAAAAAGTGTTTAGACAACTAAAAGACTAGTTGGCCTGATAACACCTTGTCTATAAGTGCACTTGGATTATTTATTAGAAAAAACGCATGGACATATAATTCACGTTTTTCCTGTCCATACTTCCTTTTAGTTTATTGCAGAAAGTAAGAAGTTCCCTTATTTTAACAGAGGAAGGTACCTTCTTGTAGGGCTATACTTGGTGGCAACATCAGTTCATGAGCGGAATAAAGGTTATTCGCCTTTTCTTCTTTCCATCAAGCTTCTTATAAACATCCATTTAAGGCAGTTGGGGCAGAACTGTCTTAATGATTAGCAGAACTTTTGATTAGTCACTGAAAAGCGCACATCTTCTACAGACTATTGCAGTAATACCTATCCCGGCGCTTGGTGTGGCGCAGTTTGGCTCGGTGCAAAAGGTTAGTGCATATGAATTTCTCAAATGCAACTCTTACAATTGTTCGTTATAGAAACACAATCTTTTTCATGATATCAACCTTTGTGTTGCTTCCTAATATCGTTGGTTCAGTCTAAAACAACTGTTCGCAAGAGTTCATTTGAAGCTGCTATCTTTGACTGATGCCAATTCTTAGAAAAGAAATATTTCCTGTTTAGACTGCTATATGTTTATTGCTATGTCAGTTAGAGAAGAACAAGAGCTTGCCGTATGCTATTAGCTATATGTTCTCTGAACTTCCTCCTTAGCATAAATGCATTATATCATTATGCATCACGACATAACAATTGTATAATTCTGATGAAAATTTAATCTTTCCCATTCACCAGGTATCTGAGAGCTTGGAGTTTCTGGAACATGTTAAAGGCACACTTTGTCGAAGGGAAAGCATCTTATGGGATCCTTCAACCAAACATATTCATGGAGATGCTCTCCCTCATAATACCCAATTTCAACTCAATTCTCTGAGCGCAAAGTGTCTTATGCGTATCAAAGATGACCCAGAAAACATGAAACTTCTTGAGAACATAGTAGGCATAGAATCTCTAGGGAGTTTAGTAAGTACTTCGAGCAGTTACTCTCCGAGATCTTCAAATGGTTTCACTTCCTACGGAAGTTGCAACGGTCGAAATCCGCCTCATATAGTGGCCATGCCAGTGAACTCCAAGTCAATAAATGCAGTCAGGTTATTTCATAATGGCGGCAATTTGATGCAGCACAATAGTGGTTCAGAAAATCCATTACAGCTTCGATCTGCTAAACAGCCTGATTCTAGTTTAGCAAGTGCAACCACATCCTATTCCAGTTTAAACAATCTTCCTAGAATAGAGCATGAGCTGTCATGCACACCCAACAATCTAGGATACCACCTTCAAAGTGAAGATTCATCTAGTTACCGTAACTCATTCTCAGCTTGTTTTTCTGTGGGTGATGAGCTCAAACCCATGTTATTTGACAACAACAACAGCAACAACAACAACTCTCCTGTTCAAAGTAACCCAATGCATGAGGTCGATACTACCGGATTTACTTCACAGGCTAATTGTGCAGTCTATGAGTTGCCAAATGAAATATTGGAAGAAACGACTGCAGGGACGGTAAGCTCTCGCGGAGGAGGCAATGGAAATGCCAGTTTGCTACAAAGCACTGTATTCGATCCCCTCATGCATGATTGGTGGGATAGCAGTGTCCTGCTAGCAGGAAACATTCCAGATTTCGGTGCCACTACCACATCCTCTGCGACAGAACAGGCAAATAGTGATCCATTATCAGTTGAAGGGAGGGGGTTGTTTTCAGAATCTGTCCTTGAAGAACTGCTTGGTGCTAGTGGTAATTTGAATACAGATACAGCATGTGGCTCTGTTGTCTCTAGCACTGGTCCATTAGCTGGTTGTTTCTCAGGCTGTGAATTACCAGGGTACACCCTCCAGCAAGATTCTTCTTACTCGGCATGCAAGGAACAAGTACCACCATTGAACTTCCCTTCCAGCAGCTATACATCTGAAAATGTGCCAAATGGAGCATCAAAGGCAATACCAGTGTCCCTGGCCAATTTATCTATGGATGACAGTTGCAGTCTGCACACTGCAAATTCCAAGGTCGGCCAGGTAACAAATCCTGAGGGAGTAAAGGTTATAAAGAAAAGAGCTAGACCAGGTGAGAGCACGCGGCCAAGACCGAAGGACCGGCAGCAGATACAAGATCGCGTCAAGGAATTGCGTGAGATAGTCCCAAACAGTGCAAAGGTATACTTATTGATCACACCATGTTTCTTTCTGTTTAAGCTTATAGGTAGAAAATTACTGAGCTGTATATTGTGCACAACAGTGTAGCATTGATGCTTTGTTGGACCGGACAATCAAGCATATGATCTTTCTGCAAGGTGTAACTAAGTATGCAGAGAAAATTAAGCAAGCCGATGAACCCAAGGTATGTCATGCTGATGACAGCATATAAACCATATGGAACTTCAACATTTCTTCTTAGATTTTCCCTGTACTGACTTTCTATTCATGTGATTATGAAGATGATAAGCAAAGATAGTGGTGCCGTCTTGAAGGATAACTCAAGTGGTGTTGTCTTGAAAGATAACTCTAGTGCTGCAAGCAATGGTGGCACCACGTGGGCCTATGAAGTTGCAGGACAGACCATGGTGTGCCCAATAATTGTAGAGGATCTTTCACCGCCCGGTCAGATGCTTGTGGAGGTATGGTTTAGAAGCGATCTGCTATTTTCCCTTAGCCCCAGTGCAGAAATTTGAGACATTCTCTTTGCTGTTTAACAGATGCTATGTGAGGAACGTGGCTTTTTCCTAGAGATAGCAGACACCATCCGTGGGTTTGGATTGACAATCTTGAAGGGGCTGATGGAGCTCCGTGATGGCAAGATAATGGCACGATTCCTCGTCGAGGTAGAGAAGAAATATTTGTTCGGCCTTCTTAATTATTTGGCGGGGGTGACATATCACTTTCCTGGCTTCGTTATTTTATCATTTTAACATTATTATGGTGGCTTCGCAGGCAAACAAGAACGTGACTAGGATGGACATATTTTTGTCACTTGTTCAGCTGCTACAACAAAATAGCCACAACAGATCTTCTGACCAGCTAGCGAAGGTCATTAGCAGCGGGGTTCGATCTTTCGCGGAGCATCAGCAATCTCCAATGTTGATTCCAGTTGGACTTGCTGAGAGATGACAATGAACACAAACATTTGGAGAAGATCATATTGGGGAGTACCAACTAGAGACATTCAGAGTGTTGAACGGTGCTGGATGTTGATTGGCAGGCGTTAATAGGAGTACAAGTGTAAGATGTAGCGGATGTGCATTGTGTCCTGAAGAAAAGTTTCATTTACTAGTGTTTATCAGGAGCTATACAAGTTCTTTTCCTTTTTTGAATTTTTTGTACAAGTTCTTACGTAACCAGTTTAGGAACGTCATGTTAGTTGTTTCTTGTTTGTAATTGAAACACTTGTGTGAATGTATGTTATCTGTTGTGTGTGTAGTGACGACTGAATTTTCGACCGAAGAAAATGATATGTCAAGAATTGGGTTATCTTTGCTCTTTTTGTATGTCAGGTAACACAAAGTGTGCCACTCACTCTGTTCCAAATTATTTGAAGTTTTAGTATGGAACTGAAGGAGTACATCTTTCAAATAATTTGGAACCGAATGAGTACATCTTTCAAATAAAATACTAGTCTTAATCCGTTTTAGGTTTTTCTTTCAAGCCTTTAGGCTAGGCTTAGCCGAAAAACCTAGTGTGGCTCGGTTGCCAGGCTTTTGTGTCTAAGCCGTCGACTCAGAGGGGTTTTCATAAAGAGAAGTTTTCAACGAGTTCTTATTTTCCTAGGTCTAATAATATGTTTACTGGTTCGTTTTCACCGGAAGAGTCGGACGGTCCATGCTCAGGAAGGACATGGTGTGTTTCAAAAAGACATCAAGTACCTATGTGATTTAGTGGAAATCATAATCTTTTTTACCTGAAATCATAATCTTTTTGGTAGCCTAAGACCAGTAAACAACAGTAGGTAGGCCGAGGTAAACCCTATTTGACATGCGTCAAATAGCGAGCAAATCACATAGGGATACACCGATGGGCTGGGTGTGACACCCTGTTTTTGCTGGTTTTTGTCATCATACTTTTCATCTGCCTTTTCTTTGATATGGTTTTTTTAGTTAATTAATTTGGACTTAGCACTTGGGCATTGTTTTGATTTTCACCCAAGTGATCCCCTCTCACCTCACACAACCTCTCTTGATCTCCCATTCATCATCAAAATGCTTTGGAATATTTTTCTTATAAAGAAAATATTCATTTTCCTATTGAAAATGGTATATTTTCATTTCCCCTCCAAGGCTACCCCTCTGTTTATTTCTCAGAAAAATCTGAGAAAATTCTCACACACCCTTTGGGAAATGCCTCATCACCCTATGCAAAAATATCATATGGTCATGTGACCAAATTTGCTAGGCAAAATCATTTGCATTCTGCCCTGAAAATGCACTTTGCAAAGAAAGTGTATTATTCCTTCATACAATGAAGCTGATTTTTCTTGAGCTTCATTACCCTCCTAAGAAAACCTTAACCCCAAGAGATTATCCCTAAACTCCTTCTAGAACCCCTCCAAACGCAGTGCACAAATTTCTGTCCAGAAACTTGTTGCTGAGCTCTTGTTCAATCCGGTCGGCCTGGCAGTGTGAGATCTCTTCTCCTAGACCAAACACTGCACGTACAACACACTAGACAAGGTTTGGCATCGCCTGGGCATCGTTTTGGCACAGTTCGCGTGGTGACCGCGTGCGGATATGGGCTCTGGCATGTGTTCGGCGCGCTCTGCGCTGCGCCCGAGCCCCTGTTCAGCACGTGCCCGTCGCAGCGCTCACCTCCGACTGCCGCACCTCACCACCAACCTCGACACATCACCCTTGACCCCTCCCTGCAGCTCGCCGACGCCGGAGCCGCCGCAGCGAGCACGGGCACGTCGCGGCCAAGCGCATGGTGCGCTCGTGCCTCTGTCCCCATCCTCCCTCGCGCCCTGTGCTTGTCTTTGAGCTCCCACAGTGGCCGCGTGAGCCCTGACCTCTTCTTCCCCTCCCTCTGGCGCTCCTCGTCGTTGTGCGCCGCTTCCAGAGCCCTCCAGCGGAGCCGAGACCCCCACCCCCTCCGCCTATAAATAGGGCCTACCCCTGGCCTCTCCGAGCATCTCAACCCCCTCGGCCAACCACCACAACACCGTAGACAGCGGCAGCCCGGCCGGGCAGGCCTCTGGCCGCCGTCCTGACCCGAGCTCACCGGCGATCCCCTCCTGTTGCTCCCCACCTCTCCAGTGCCCCTCGAGCTCCATCTTCTTCTCCGGCGACTCCCTGGAGGTCCACTGGTGCTAGCTGACCCCGTTGGAGCCCCTGGAACCGCCCACCCTCGCCGTCTTCCTCATCTCCGGAGAACCCCGTCCGAAGCCGCCGCTGGAGACGCCGTTTCCGAGCTACTCCGGCCACCTCTCGTCAAGCTACGGGTACAGGCAGGTGCGCCAGAGCCTCCTCTACCCATCCCTCCCTCTCAGAACGGTCGTTGAGCCCTCCTCGCCGGAGAGAGCCCCGACGAAGCGCCGTCGTCCTCTGTTTCTCTCCCCCTCTCCTCAAAACCCGACAGGCGGGGCCCACTGTCAGCCTCCCCACTCGCGCCCGAAGCGGTACGAGTGGAGTCGTATTCTGTGAATACATCTTCGACGTCACCCCCCAGGATTTCTTTTATTCAAATTTAAATTCATTTTTGACCAGTAACTTTGACCAGTTCTAACTCCTAGACTATAAGTCAAAATGAGTTGATTCTTTTTGTATTGGTTTTGTATTGGAATTCTCTAGGCGCACACCAAATTTGAGATTTTTCCTTCCTTTCTAGAATTTCTGGTGAATTTCAGAGTGGTTTTTGATATTTTCTTTTGCTGTTTTTAATTATTTTCAGAGGGAGAATCTTGCCTTGAGGAGAACCAGGAGGAGTGTGACCCTCCTCTGTGCTAAGGCAAGCCACCACAAATATTTGCATAGTGTCATTTCAATAACTATGATTTTTTCCAACTTGAATATGATTTATTTCATGCATTAAATCATTTATATAATATTGCTTAAGTTATTGCATTTGTTATGCTAGAAGTGTTTAGCTTGCTGTAGTACTTCAGTGCATGGACTAGTTTAGTGCAGTAGAATTACTTTGGTAACATGACTATGGTTGATAATGCTCAGTATTATTTTCATATGATGGTTAATACTTATATTCTCACCATACTAAAGTCATAACTAAAAGTGATGGAGTTTAACCGGTGCCTTTATATGATCAGTAGTGCGTGATGATTCTTTGAGGTTGATTCGTTGCATTTCAGTGTTATGTGAATATAGTTGCATGTCATATGGTTTCATGTTCATGGCATACTATGGCTCGAGTTATTTTATTTCAAGTTAAACCTGATGATAATTCAACTTGAACATAATGTTGATCGAGTCATGGTGCCACCGAATCGAGCTTCCCAGTGCAACCACATTTGTCTTTATGGGAAGGCCTTTATTCAGTCCGTTGTCATGCCTCTGGTCGGTGCCTCCAACAAGGGAAGGTTATGGGCGTGCGGTACCCTGGCCCGGTAAGCAGACATAACCTTGTGTGCCCATTGTTGTTTTGGTACCATGTCCCCGTTTGGGACCGTTGATGTTTTTGCCACGACAGTGGCCGTTGGATGCCACGGGTTGGCATCGGGGCCACCCATGATTTAGTCCAGAGGGGAGTTGGCGGAGTGGCCGAGAGAGTGTCATGGCAATGGGTTGGTTTTGTCGGAATGTCGTTGGTCCACCCGAATGGGCTTGGAGGCCATGGGTTCCGTGGTGTGGGTACAGTGTGCTAATCTCTGCAGAGTGTTTATTAAATCTATCGATAGCCGCGTCCACAGTTACGGATACAGTTCCTAGTAGGTCACAGCATAGATCAACAACAATAAGTTAATTTTGCACACTAAGGTCATACAGATGGCACTGATTATGCGATGATAATGTTGAAACCATGAAGATGGTTGGTGTTCGAACCAAAGGGTTGGTTTCGTTCGTGATCCGGAGGTGATCACCGTATTGATGATGTTGGTTACGAGGTAACCCGTATGGTAAGGCAGTCCAAGGGACTCGTTGCACAAGCATGATCACTTCATGAGTAGTATGTTATAGCCTTGCATTTAACCTGCTTAATTGTCATGTTATTGTTTGCCATTATGCTTTTACTTGTTGTGAGCTTGCAAGTAGATTCAATACTGACCTCGCGTGTCATGCCAGACTTCAGGAAAGTCTTACCGGATCGGAGTGCTTCCCGTGTCTAGGTCGTGTCCACGTCGGTGTCCCATGTCTGACGTGTAGTCGTCGTGATCGAGGCCCCTTCATGTTCATTAAATAATGTACATACTGTTCAGCCGCACCATGTGTGCCGCTTGGCCTCGCTACCTGATGTAATATCAAACCTATGTTTCCGCTAGCATCAATAAACGGTTGTTTTCTGTACCAAGTTATTGTGTGTTGCTAGAAGACTAGATCTCTGGGCTGATAATGCAAGGTATACCGGTTGCTCTGAGCCGGGGTGCCACACTGGGGCCCATTAATGTTTCGCTGATTTTTATGGTCAAATTAATCTTTTCATTTTAGGTTTTCTTCGTTTCTGTTTTCAAAATATTTCCTTTGCATCGTTCCCAGGGTTTTTCCTTTCCATTTTCTATTTATTATTCGGGTACTATTGTTTTTCTTCGGGTTTTCATTTATTCTATGGAGTTTTCCTTTATCTGTTTCCTTTTCTTTCCTTTTTGTTTTTCTCTAGCATTCAAAAATATATTATCTATTGGATACATGAATATTCTTGTGACAACATGACGTCAATTTCAGAAACATTATGAATATTTCTTTAAATACATGATGCATACTTTTACGCAAATGTTAACGCTCACACGTGTGGTATGAAGTAACATGGCCCAAACGCCTCCAGTACCATTCATTTTGCCACATCAAAACGAATGACATCAGCATGAATCTTTCTGGTTTTCGGCTTAAAATGGTTTATCTCCTAATTAAAAAATCCAATTAAAAATCCGTTTTCATCATTTAATCCGTCTCGATGAGATCTTCAAAACTAGATCCCATGTTGGTATGTTTCGATGAAAATTTTTTTGGCCAAAAGTTGCCATTATGTTTACATTGTAGTTGACATAGTGTTGCACTAAAGTTGCCATGTGGCAATTTTAGTTATAGAGCATGGCAATTTTAGCATTTTGACCTTGGCAATTCCATTACTTTGACCATGAAAAATATTTTTTGTATGAGCCATGACAATTTTAAGTGCAAGTATCATGAAAATTTTAGTTTATGGTTCATAACAAGTCTAGTTTTTTAATTTCCCGTTTTATAATATGTCAAAATTTACTTTTAAATGTAGAAGAAATAGCTAAAATATATCATGGCAACTTCAGTGTAAACACCATGGCAATTCATGAGCAATACACATGACAACTTTTCAAAGTCGTCGAAACATATTGATATGAGATCTAGTTTCGAAGATCTCGTCGCGATGGATTTAATGATGAAAACGGATCTTCAATCGGATTTTTCATTAAAGAGATAAAACAGTTGAAGGACTGAAAACAAAAAAGATTTTCACATCCATGCATGCGGTGACGTGGCGTAGTCTGTGTGTTATAGGGCGTGTAGGCGGGTGTCGCTCCTACCACGCGTGTGAGCGTTATCAGCTCCTATTTTTAATATATATAGTAAGTATCTTTTTTGCAACAAATATAATGACTATTTTTAAAATAAATGATAAACTTTTTAATACACAGCAAAAAAATCAAATACATTTTTGTAAAACCGCCTAAAATGTTGGAGGAATAGAAAAACCAACAAAAATCTCCGAAAAGGGCAAAGGAGTGCTCAGTGTTGGAAAAATCACAGATTATAAAAAGTTCATTGAAATTTTGGAAAAATTTCAAAAAATTGGAATAAATATTCATTGACTTTGAAAAAAGATTCATTGGTTTTTTTAAAAATGTTAAAAATTGATTAAAAAGTCGCCAATATTAAAAAAAAGTTCTTCAAATTTGAAAAGTTCAGTAAATTCGAAAATTGCAAATTTTAAAAAATTTCATTGTTTTTGGAACAAAGTTCATCGATTTTAAAAAAAGTTCATCAAATTCAAAAAAAATCATCCATTGTTCATAAATTTTCAAAAAACATTCATTAAATCTGGAAAAGTTCATCAATTTTGAAAATAGCTCCCCGAATTTGGAAAAAGTTCATCAAAATTTTAAAAAGTTCAGAAATTTGAAGAAGGAAAAAGTAAAACAAAAAGAACAGAAAATAAAAATGGAAACGTAAAGAACAAGAAAAAAATAAATGAGAAAAGATAAAAAGAAATAGGAAAGAAATAGAAAAAGAAAAAAACAATTTGGGGTGCGAGTGAAGATGATGAATAGATACAAAGTTTCACGAATAGGTGTCCTACCTTATTTGTTACTACATCTTGTGTCGAACCAATAAGTTGTGGGTTCGATTCTCACTGCCGCACCTTTTTTGCGAGGTTTCAACAGGAAAAAAAATTAAACAGGGCCGGCCGAGCGCGTTGGGGGGTGTGCGCCCGATTGGGGAAACAACTATATCGGGCGCTTAAAGGCGCCGAATAGGATTTGGCCAAATTTCGCACATGGCACTAGGTAGCGACCAAGTACGCCCACGCGCAATAATGGGTCGGCACACATGGATGTTCTCTATGTATTTTCTCGCCGGTTGTAGTAAGCTTCTACAAGTTTTTTATTTTTTTCTTGTCTATGTTTCTTATTAGCTGTTTTTATCAGTTTTCTCAGGCTTTTTTTTCTTTTTACAATTTTTTCTTTTCTCCATCCTAAATTGGTTTTTATTTTCTAAAATTTGAGATCATTTTATGAAATACATGACATTCTAAATACATTTTATGAAAATTTGAGAGCATTATTTGAATCCATGAACATTCTTAAAAAATCATGATCATATTTTAAATTTGGAGGAACTTGTGTAAATTATGTGTATATTTTCTTTGAGAACATTTTCTAAATCCGTGAACATTTTCAATTCCGAAAAAATTTGAAATGCTGACTATTTTTCAAATCCATGAACATCTTCTCAAAAATTGAGAACATATTTTGCAATTTGGGAACTTTTTAAAAGATTGTTGAACATTTCCTAAATTTGCAAACATTATCCGAAAAATCAAGATTTTCTAAATTCCTGACCATTTGTTAAATTTCATAAAGTAATTTTAATAGGTAATTACTAAATAGTAAAATCGGGTGCAAAATAGCTTGAACAAAATTTGATTTTTTTAGGTGTAACTAGGGATTTATTCAAAACTCAAAATGTTTGGGATAGAAATAATCTCCGGGACTCTCCCTAGCCACACATGACGACCGACATCAAGATTTGATGCCTCCTTAGCTAAACTATGAGCTTCACTATTGGACTCTGTAGGTTCAAAACAAAAAATAACATCCTCAAACTCCCTCCTCGTATGATCTATCTCCTTCCATACCAACGCATATGTTGTTGCAGCTCCTGTTCCAATATTTGTGATGACTTCAAGACAATTAGAGGCAATCACCAGGCATCGAACATCCAAGTCTTTAGCAAGAGCTAGTTCCTCGTTACAAGCGTGAGCCTCCAAGCTCGTAGGATCTACCAATCCATCGAAGATTGGTGGCACGCCTAAACAAAATTTGCTTGCACTATACGTATTCCAAGTACACTAGCTAAGACTATACGTACTCCAAGTACACTAGCTAAGACATACGGCCCGACCCAGCGGGGGGGGGGGGGGGGAGGGTGTTACCACGATTCCTACGGTCCTACGGGCCCGACGAATCCACAGTCGGCACGAATAGAGCCTGGTCGCTCAGCCTATTTAGCTAGGGAATCTTTTTTTGGGAACCTTCTAGAAGGTTCTGGTCCAATTGTTTTTCATTATATCTTTTTCATGTTGTTTTATTTTCTAAATTTTAGAAAATGATCATGTTTTAAAAAAAGTGTTCAAACTTTCAAAAAATGTTGATGGTTTCAAAAAGTATTCAAAAACGTCAGGAATCTTACAAAAAATCATGTTTTAATAAAAGTTCAGAATGTTTATGAAATGTTTAGAAAATGTTCATATTTTCTCCAAAAATGTTCACAAAAGTACTAAAATATTCTCAGAAAAAAATTCAGAAAATGTCGGCATTAAAATGTCACAATTGAAAATAAATCATTTCTATCGTGGAATTAGTTTTTCAAGCTATATTAGCAGCCGGTTCTAGAAGAGAATGGTTTGAAGACCGAAGACAGAAAGAGAAGAAAATCACTACACAGGAGTGCTCCATGCTTGCCCTCGTTGTCCGGCCTATCTCCCATCCCTATGTGTAATTTGATGAAAAATTGACGCAGAATCTCATTTGTCGCTTTGTACGAAGTAATGTCGGCCAATCGCACAAAGCTGACCGAGCGAGCGAGCAACTGAACGGGCCATCCCATTCGGCCAGGTTATGTTCCTTGGTTTCTTGGTTTATTTAATCTCTTTGGTTCTAGTGTTTTTTCATATATTTTTCTAGCACAAGTTTCATAAATGTTTGTAATTTTTCATTTTATTCTTTTTTTTTGGAAAAACTTGACAAATTTAAATTGTTTACGTTCTTAAATAATCTTCAAAAAGTTTCACAATTGTTCAAAATACTACAAATTTCAAAAAATGTTTTACATTTCTCAAAAAACTTCATAAAATATATTTTTTCGTTTGTTCAAACCAAAAAAACTGCCTAAAAACAAAAGAAAACTGCTAGAAAGCGGAAGAGGAAAAAAAATTGGTTGCTACCTTTTTTATGAATAGCTCGCTGAATCACTTATCGGCATTAATTGGCCAGCCCAGTTGGTATCGACCTATGCGATTGGTCGGCTGGTTGAGGCAGCAAGCGTCAAAGAAAGAGGATCTCCCTCGCTCAACATCTTCTTACGCCCGTCTCCTCTTCTCTGACGGCAACTCCCGGGAGCATCTAACTAAGGGTCACTTTTGTGGCCTAGGAGCGCGTCAAGTGGTGCGCCCAGTTATCGTCATGTGTAAGTGTTGGGTGCTCCCTCCGGATTTTTTTAACTTTTTATACAAGTTTTTGGGATTTAGATGGGGTTTCCCTGTTTTTTTGGCTTTTTATTTTTCTTTCTGGTTTTCCCAAAGTTTTAAAGAATTCCTTTTTTCTGCGAAGCACAATTGTGCTTGTCAAAAAAAAAAATGCTTCCATGGGAAGCACGGATTTGCTTCTTGTGGAACCACATATTGCTTCCGCGAGATGCAGATTCTTGAAAATGGAACAAAATTTGGGCTTTCACCAGAAGCACATATCTGCTTCTCGTGAATACACAAATTGGCATCTACAAGAAGCACAGATTTGCTTCTGCGAGAACAACTATGCTTCTCGGAAAGGGAAACACAGAATTGTTCCTTGTGGAAACACAGGTTTACTTTTGCGTTGTGCTTCTCAAAAAAACATGTGCTTCCACGAGAAACATATATATGTATTTCTCATGGAAGCATAGATTTGCATCCGCGATTGTGTTTCTCGGAAAGGAAAAAGGTGAAAAATTGTAACCGTGCTTTCGGGCTTCAATTTTTTCTTTCTCTTTTTGTATTCGATTTTTCAGCCGTCGGGTTTTTGTTTTTTTGTTTTTTTTGTTATTCATTTTCTTTTGTTTCTAGTATTTTTCGGTATTCATTTTTAGGGGGTTTTATGAAAAAAAGTTTGTATAAACCTACTAACATTGGATCTTAGCTTTCTCGATCTCAACGCAAGAAACCCAACGTAAAAATGGATGTGGACGGACGGTTTAAGAGATAAAACATTTTGAATAAAAAATACTAAAAAAAAGGGGAGAACTCCTAGTTTTGCTACAAAGTGGCGCATATGCAGTGCACCACTTGTCAATGTCTGAGATCGTGGAAAGTGAATTCCGGCCACAGATTCTTAGGTCATGCTTGCTCCGGGAGGGAGCGGCGGCGGAGGAAGCGACGACGCGCCCTTAGCTCGCGGCGGTGTGCGTGTGTGTTCGGTTCCCCACGGACCCGAATGTAATTTTCTTCTTTGTTGGGGTTTGTTGTACCACTGGCAATCTTTAGTAGATTTGGGTCCTTCTCACAAAAAAAAGACCTTTGCAAGGGTATTTCTTAATTATTGATTTCGGCGACTCCCTACTCCCTTACTCGCTTGCAAGCAAGTGAGGATAATGTGCACGCCCACCTCCCCCCATGCACCATTTTGGGCTGGCCCATATGAGGGTTGGGCGCTCCTTTTTTTTGTTTTTCTACTTCATTTCCTTCCTTGTGTTATTTATTTTTCTTCTTTATTTTATGTTTTTACATCGAGAACTGTTCACGAATCTTAAATTTGAAAAAATGATCGGGATTTTGAAAAATTATATTAATGTGAAAAAATGCTCCAAATTACGAAAATATTCACTAATTTAAAAAAAATCATGAATTAAAAGATGTTCACAAATTCAAAAAATAACGAATTTAAAACATTGTTCTAAAATTTCAAAAAATCTTTGCTAAACTTCAAAAAATGTTCCAGACTTCCAAAAAAATTGCCCATTCAAAAAAAAATTCACCAATTCGAAAAATCACAAATTCAAAAAATGTTCATAAACTTGAACAAACATTCCTTCATTTCATTAAATGTTTGCAAATTTCAAAAATAGTATGAATTCAGAAAATGTTCATGAGTTCAAAAGATGATAGAATTTTAAAAATTGTTCATGAAAAATGTTCCCGGGTTTCAAAAGGTTCATGAATCTGAAAATAAAGAAAGGAAAAAGGAAATGGAAAAGAAAAGAAAGAACGAAAATGAAAAAAGCAGAAAGAACTTAATCTTCCCAAAACCTGAAAGAAGAGCTTGTCGGGGCAGGCCTGGTGTACTTAGCGGGAAAGAGGGGGGGGGGGGGGGGGGGGACGCAGCACGACGCTATGTTCCTTCCTGACATCCTCCCAAACAATTTGGTGTCCTCTACCCACCGATCGTGCCGCTTTTGTAAGCATTGCCGCACCATAGCATGCAACTTGCCCCTCCACTGTTCACCTCTTCAGTGGATTGACTGGCAATAAGGCGGGCGGGCGTGCGAAGAGGGAGAGGGGGCTCCATGGCGAAGTTATGTGTGTAGGCGGTGCCTCCGGCAGTGTTGACACTAAAAAATGGCACATTCACAAAGAGTAGCTTGAATTCATGGCATGATGACATCAATTTTAAGATTCTAAATAACCATTGGATGGTCCTCTCCGAGAAAATCAAGATAGATATGTGGATGCTCCAAAACGGTACATGTACATGAAAGTTACGACAATTTCAGAGGTGCGTGTGTTAACATCAGATTATGGCAAGGACGAATATGCAATTAAGATGGCTTGCAATGAGAAAGTGTTTAACATGAAAAATCTGCGTATTATCAAAATGAATAACTTTGATGTTTGGGCCATATCCATCCAAGTTCATCTCGAGGGCCAAAATAGTGCTTGGGGTGCTGAAAGTTGCAGCCCGTGGTACTGCTGATCCGATTACACGCTCAAGATCACTTAAAGGGGAAAGTGTTCTATATTAAAAATCTTCTTCTCGTCGAGGCGAACAAATTTGATATTTGTATCATCTCAATTCAAAGTTGTATGAAAAAGTTACGGCCAACACAGTGTGGCCCGACCACGAGTAAAAAGTGGTGCCCAGAAACCGATACCCATTATACCCATGTATGATGCATGGAACTAGTCGTCACTTTTTTGCGTGTAGGATATCTCCCTCAAGAAAGCCTCTATGAAAAAACATTCAACATGAGGTTCCTTCATCTCGTCAAGGCGGTCAAATTTTCTATTTGGGTCATCTTGATCCAAGGTCGTATGTGGCATGTGGGTCCCAGAAAGTAAACTATTGTGTAAGGCCCACGCGTAACCCCACTTCGGTTAATTTTGAAAAGATTTGGATGGTATTTGGAGTCCTTGTCTTGTACGGGAACTCCGACCGCCTCATGTACAGATGAGAGGTGAAGTCTTATTGAACAACACACAATATATCAATCAACCTATCACTTTTATCTTTTACCCTTTCCCCATTACCCTGGTTTTCTTCTTTCTTGTTCTTCGTTCTTCTCCTTGTTGCAGGGCAACGAACCTCGGGGTCCTAGGGGCGACTAGGCCGACCTAGCATAGCCATAGCCGACGTGCTCCCTCACAAAGTCCCGTCCGGACGTGTGGGGTTTCTGGCCTCAAAAGACCTGACCAGCGTGTCTTGCGTATCATGCTTTTGACGAGTCTACTCAGACGATGTGTCATGTGTACCGTGCTCGACAACGGAGGTACACGATGACGTGTTAGTGTGCGAACACGCTTTTTGGTGACTCCATTAGGACTAAGTTTCTAATGGTCCATCGTGATCGTTGTAGCTACAAAGGGTTCGTCATCAAGAAGCTACAGTCTACAAGGTAATATGATATGAATACTCAGTTCATTTATGTAGATGAAAATAATTCATATGTTGTTGCTAAATCGTTTAATGGGCATAATGTATTAGCTAGCTCTAATTTTACCTGTCATGCATCAGAATGGTCAATGTTTTTTTTTATTTGCGGGTGAGAATGGTCAATGTTTTCGACCTACTTAGTTGAGCAGATCAGAGTACTAGTGACTAGGCTTAAAATCAGAAGTTACCAGCAGATTTGTATTACACGCGTAGTCCTTGTATAGAGGAGATGTTAAGAGCCTGTAATAGGTGGTGTACAACTGATATACTCCCCCTGTCCCAAAATTCTTGTCTTACATTTGTCTAGATACGAACTCTGCAGACTCTGATGCTGATATATTCTTCGATGAAATGCAAGTATCTGTCACATGCTGCATGTACAGCGCCAGACGACATTTCCTTCACATCTACTCCCTCCGTTCCTAAATATAAGTCTTTGTAAAGATTTCATTATAGACTACATACTAAGTAAAATGAGTGAATCTACACTCTAAAATGCATCTACATACATCCGTATGTAGTTTATAGTGAAATGCATCCAAAGACTTATATTTAGGAATGGAGGGAGTACTAGTATAATTCACGGTAGGAATACCAGTTCTGCATGTGTATCAACATGTGTTGAAGGACAGTGCGGCAAAGTCATAACTAACAGCCGTCATGGGTGTAGCTATGCACAAGCCAGCAGGGAAGCGATCGGTGTACCTGTTTATCAAGCAAGTGTCAGCATTGTGGTTTCTATGACTAGAAATGTGCAACACGAGGTTGCAGGGTGACATGGCGAACTCTGTGTCCTGTTAAACAGCTGATGTATACTGGGTAACTCTGTCACCGATCACAACTAAATTAGCAGCAACTTTGCTTCCACATGGGATCAAAAAGAGGGCGACATCCGGTGAGAAAAGATGAGAGCGACGCCCTGACGCCGAGCACCTGTCAACAGTGACACCCACTGCCGAGCACCCGGCTATTGTCGCCCGCCGATCTAGACACGGGCCGCCGCTGTTCCGGTCCCGACCAGGCAACGGCCTTTATTCCATTCACCCTTGCGCAACATCTGAATCATTCCCCACGCGACGGGCGCCCGCCATGCCGCCGCGGACGCAAAATTCCAGCTTCCTACCGCCGGCTCCGCGTGTCGGACAGAATTCGGCACAAGGAACATGGCTATCGTGAGAACAAAGCTCCCATGCACTGCATTTGCGCCGACGGGTCAACCAGTGGCGCACAGTGCGGGCGAGACAAGCTAAGTGCCGGTGCCGCCGCCGCCGCCGGATACCACTGCCACTCGGCGGTCACTGGCTGTATATTGTCAACCTTCTCCCCGGCCACCGACGCCGCCCGACCGAAGCAAATGGAATGGCTTTTCGCGGTGGGCCGGGGGCTTCTTCGTGGAGATCGTGGTGGCGAGGGCGAATGGGGAGAGGACGCTGCCACCTCTTTTTTTCCCCGCCACGGTGATCATGCTGGTGTGTAGATGCACCAACTAGAGCGTGTTTGGTAGCCCGCATAGAGGCCAACCGCGTTCGATCCGCGTTCTATGGGAATGAGCAATCACGGTAAATAGCCCTAGGACTGACCATAACTTGACGATGGTTACTAAGTAGCCATGAATTTTTAGGGTTCCAATTCGGATTGAGTATAAGGGGAATGGGGATTGGGGCTTAATCTTACACATTAGATTCTAATCTTAGCCCCGGCGATGTTGGAGGCGGTTGGAGCGGCGGGGACCCTTGGCCTTGTTCTTGTCCTCCAGCTAGACCACCGTCTCATCGTCCTCGCCGGAGTCCAGATCGATTGGCAAAGTATGCTGGCCTGGCTCAGGCTCCCTGACCATCATCTCCGTCGCTTCTTCTTCCTCCACCGGCTCCAAACCGATGACCTTCGGCGCCACCAAAGTCCTATTCCAGTACATTGCGGCACACTGGTCATGGGGAGCGCTGTACGCCCTGTACTTGGCCCACCTTGCCCTTTCTCCAGCATCGCCGGGGTCAGCCTGATTCATGGCTGAGCGAAGGATGTTGACAGACATAGCGCCCTTCGTTGGGGTCAGGAATCAACGTCTTCAACTCCTCCGTCGCCGCCTTCTTCACCACAACGTCTACCTCCTTGTGCATGTCTTTGATGCTACTGAAGTTCGAGCACACTTCCATGACGTTCTCGAACTAGGTGTGGTCACCGAGCGAGCACTCGAGGAAGAAAGCCCTTCATCCAATGCCCCAAGGGAAGGGGCTGGGGTTGGAGTACATGGTGATGGATAGGTCGAAGAGTGAGAGAGAGTGGAAAGAGGGTTAACTGAGTGCGGTTGCGGGTAAGTAGTGATTGCTAGCCTGGGTAAATATAGGGGCTTTGGACGATAGGTTTTAATGCCGATTAACCTTTGAACTTTGTGTTCTTCATAACGCCATGAACTTTGTGATGTTCATAACGCAGATCAAGATGGATAACAATGACAAGGGAAAGGAGTTGTGCCGCTCTTGGAGGTGGTGCCGCACATGGCCGAGGAGGAGCCGCTGACGGACGGCGAGGTCGTGGTGGAGGAGTCCCACAGTGGCAAGTTGAAGGAAATATGCCCTAGAGGCAATAATAAAGTTATTATTTATTTCCTTATTTCATGATAAATGTCTATTATTCATGCTAGAATTGTATTAACCGGAAATATAATACATGTGTGAATATATAGACAAACAGAGTGTCACTAGTATGCCTCTACTTGACTAGCTTGTTAATCAAAGATGGTTATGTTTCCTAACCATGAACAAAGAGTTGTTATTTGATTAACGGGATCACATCATTAGTTGAATGATCTGATTGACATGACCCATTCCATTAGCTTAGCACCCGATCGTTTAGTATGTTGCTATTGCTTTCTTCATGACTTATACATGTTCCTATGACTATGAGATTATGCAACTCCCGTTTACCGGAGGAACACTTTGTGTGCTACCAAACGTCACAACGTAACTGAGTGATTATAAAGGTGCTCTACAGGTGTCTCCAAAGGTACTTGTTGGGTTGGCGTATTTCGAGATTAGGATTTGTCACTCCGAATGTCGGAGAGGTATCTCTGGGCCCTCTCGGTAATGCACATCACTTAAGCCTTGCAAGCATTTCAACTAATGAGTTAGTTGCGATATGATGTATTACGGAACGAGTAAGAGACTTGCCGGTAATGAGATTGAACTAGGTATTGGATACCGACGATCGAATCTCGGGCAAGTAACATACCGATGACAAAGGGAACAACGTATGTTGTTATGCGGTCTGACCGATAAAGATCTTCGTAGAATATGTAGGAACCAATATGGGCATCCAGGTCCCGCTATTGGTTATTGACCGGAGACGTGTCTCGGTCATGTCTACATTGTTCTCGAACCGTAGGGTCCGCACGCTTAAGGTTTCGATGACAGTTATATTATGAGTTTATGTATTTTGATGTACCGAAGGTTGTTCGGAGTCCCGGATGTGATCACGGACATGACGAGGAGTCTCGAAATGGTCGAGACATAAAGATTGATATATTGGACGGATATATTTGGACACCGGAAAGGTTCCGAGTGAGATTGGAAATATACCGGAGTTCCGGAGGTTACCGGAACCCCCCGGTAAGTATATGGGCCTTAATGGGCCTTAGTGGAAGGGAGGGAGAAGGATCAAGGGAGGGGGCGCTCCCCCCCAAGCCCAATCCGAATTGGGAGGGGGGCCGGCCCCCCTTTCCTTCTCTCCTCCCCCTCTTCCTTCCTTCTCCTACTCCTAATAGGAAAGGGGGGCCAAACCTACTTGGAGTAGGTTTGCCCCCCCTATGGCGCGCCTCCTCCCTAGGACGGCCTCCTCCTCCCTCCCTCCTTTATATACGGGGGCGGGGGGGGGGGGGCACCCTAGACACACAAGTTGATCATTGAGATCGTTCCTTAGCCGTGTGCGGTGCCCCCCTCCACGATATTACACCTCGGTCATATTGTAGCAGTGCTTAGGCGAAGCCCTGCGACAGGAGAACATCAAGATCGTCACCACGCCGTCGTGCTGACGGAACTCCTCCCCGCGCCTCTGTTGGATCGGAGATCGGGGTGCGTCATCGAGCTGTACGTGTGTCAAGAACTCGGAGGTGCCGGAGTAACGGTGCTTGGATCGGTTGGACCGGGAAGACGTACGACTACTTCCTCTATGTTGCGTCAACGCTTCCGCTTCGGTCTACGAGGGTATGTAGACAACACTCTCCCCTCTCGTTGCTATGCATCACCATGATCTTGCGTGTGCGTAGGAAAATTTTGAAATTACTACGTTCCCCAACAGTGGTATCAGAGCCCAGGTTTTTATGGTTTGATGTTATATGCACGAGTAGAACACAAGTGAGTTGTGGGCGATATAAGTCATACTGCTTACCAGCATGTCATACTTTGGTTTGGCGGTATTGTTGGATGAAGCGGCCCGGACCGACATTACGCGTACGCTTACGCGAGACTGGTTTTACCGCCGTGCTTTGCACACAGGTGACTAGCGGGTGTCAGTTTCTCCAACTTTAGTTGAACCGAGTGTGGCTACGCCCGGTCCTTGCGAAGGTTAAAACAGCATCAACTTGACAAACTATCGTTGTGGTTTTGATGCGTAGGTGAGATTGGTTCTTGCTTAAGCCCGTAGCAGCCACGTAAAACTTGCAACAACAAAGTAGAGGACGTCTAACTTGTTTTTGCAGGGCATGTTGTGATGTGATATGGCCAAGACATGATGCTATATTTTATTGTATGAAATGACCAAGTTTTGTAACCGAAGTTATCGGCAACTGGCAGGAGCCATATAGTTGTCACTTTATTGTATGAAATGCAAACGCCCTGTAATTGCTTTACTTTATCACTAAGTGGTAGCGATAGTCGTAGAAGCAATAGATGGCGTAAACGACAACGATGCTACGATGGAGATCAAGGTGTCGCGCCGGTGACGATGGTGATCATGATGGTGCTTCGGAGATGGAGATCACAAGCACAAGATGATGATGGCCATATCATATCACTTATATTGATTGCATGTGATGTTTATCTTTTATGCATCTTATCTTGCTTTGATTGACGGTAGCATTTTAAGATGATCTCTCACTAAAAATTATCAAGAAGTGTTCTCCCTGAGTATGCACCGTTGCCAAAGTTCGTCGTGCCCAGACACCACATGATGATCGGGTGTGATAAGCTCTACATCCATCTACAACGGGTGCAAGCCAGTTTTTGCACACGCAGAATACTCAGGTTAAACTTGACAAGCCTAGCATATGCAGATATGGCCTCGGAGCACGGAGACCGAAAGGTCGAGCGTGAATCATATAGTAGATATGATCAACATACTGATGTTCACCATTGAAAACTACGCCATCTCACGTGATGATCGGTTATGGTTTAGTTGATTTGGATCACGTGATCACTTAGATGACTAGAGAGATGTCTGTCTAAGTGGGAGTTCTTAAGTAATATGATTAATTGAACTTAAATTTATCATGAACTTAGTCCTGGTAGTATTTTGCAAATTATGTTGTAGATCAATAGCTCGCGTTGCTGCTTTCATATGTTTATTTTGATATGTTCCTAGAGAAAATTGTGTTGAAAAATGTTAGTAGCAATGATGCGGATTGGATCCGTGATCTGAGGTTTATCCTCATTGCTGCACAGAAGAATTATGTCCTTAATGCACCGCTAGGTGACAGACCTATTGCAGGAGCAGATGCAGACGTTATGAACGTTTGGCTAGCTCAATATGATGACTACTTGATAGTTTAAGTGCACCATGCTTAACAGCTTAGAATCGGGACTTCAAAGACGTTTTGAACGTCATGGACCATATGAGGTGTTCCAGGAATTGAAGTTAATATTTCAAGCAAATACCTGAGTTGAGAGATATGAAGTCTCCAACAAGTTCTATAGCTAAAAGATGGAGGAGAATCGCTCAACTAGTGAGCATGTGCTCAGATTGTCTGGGTACTACAATCGCTTGAATCAAGTGGGAGTTAATCTTCCAGATAAGATAGTGATTGACAGAATTCTCTAGTCACCATCACCAAGTTAGTAGAACTTCGTGATGAACTATAGTATGCAAGGGATGATGAAAATGATTCTCGAGTTTTTTTTTCATGATGATGAAATCGATGAAGGTAGAAATCAAGAAAGAACATCAAGTGTTGATGGTTAACAAGACCACTAGTTTCAAGAAAAGGGCAAAGGGATAGAAGGGAACTTCAAGAAGAACGGCAAGCTAGTTGCTGCTCAAGTGAAGAAGCCCAAGTCTGGACCTAAGCCTGAGACTAAGTGCTTCTACTGCAAAGGGACTGGTCACTAGAGGCAGAACTACCCCAAGTATTTGGCGGATAAGAAGGATGGCAAAGTGAACAAAGATATATTTGATATACAGGTTATTGATGTGTACTTTACTAGTGTTTATAGCAACCCCTCGGTATTTGGTACTGGTTCAGTTGCTAAGAGTAGTAACTCGAAACGGGAGTTGCAGAATAAACAGAAACTAGTTAAGGGTGAAGTGACGATGTGTGTTGAAAGTAGTTTCAAGATTGATATGATCATCATCGCACACTCCCTATACTTTCGGGATTAGTGTTGAACCTAAATAAATGTTATTTGGTGTTTGCGTTGAGCATGAATATGATTTGATCGTGTTTATTGCAATACGGTTATTCATTTAAGTAAGAGAATAAACTGTTGTTCTGTTTACATGAATAAAACCTTATATGGTTACACACCCAATGAAAATGGTTCATTGGATCTCGATCGTAGTGATACACATATTCATAATATTGAAACCAAAAGATGCAAAGTTAATAATGATAGTGCAACTTATTTGTGGCACTGCCGTTTAGGTCATATTGGTGTAAAGCGCATGAAGAAACTCCATGCTGATGGGATTTTGGAATCACTTGATTATGAATCACTTGATGCTTGCGAACCATGCCTCATGGGCAAGATGACTAAGACTCCGTTCTCCGGAACAGTGGAGCGAGCAACTAACTTATTGGAAATAATACATACTGATGTATGCAATCCGATGAGTGTTAAGGCTCGCGGCGGGTATCGTTATTTTCTGACCTTCACAGATGATTTGAGCAGATATGGGTATATCTACTTGATGAAACATAAGTCTGAAACATTTGAAAAGTTCAAAGAATTTCAGAGTGAAGTGGAAAAATCATCATAACAAGAAAAATAAAGTTTCTACGATCTGATCGCGGAGACAAATATTTGAGTTACGAGTTTGGTCTTCAATTAAAACAATGTGGAATAGTTTCACAAGTTCATGCCACCTGGAACACCACATCATAATGGTGTGTCCGAACGTCATAACTGTACTTTATTGGATATAGTACAATCTATGATGTTTCTTACCGATTTACCAATATCGTTTTGGGATCATGCATTAGAGACAACTGCATTCACGTTAAATAGGGCACCATCTAAATCCGTTGAGACTACACTATATGAACTGTGGTTTAGCAAGAAACCAAGTTGTCGTTTCTTAAAGTTTGGGGCTGCGATGCTTATGTGAAAAAGCTTCAACCTGATAAGCTCGAACCCAAATCGGAGAAATGTGTCTTCATAGGATACCCAAAGGAGACAGTTGGGTACACCTTCTATCACAGATCCGAAGGCAAGACATTCGTTGCTAAGAATGGATCCTTTCTAGAGAAGGAGTTTCTCTCAAAAGAAGTGAGTGGGAGGAAAGTAGAACTTGATGAGGTAATTGTACCTTCTCCCTTATTGGAAAGTAGTTCATCACAGAAATCTATTCCTGTGACTACTACACCAATTAGTGAGGAAGCTAATGATGATGATCATATAACTTCAGATCAAGTTACTACCGAATATCGTAGGTAAACCAGAGTGAGATCCGCACCAGAGTGGTACGGTAATCCTGTTCTGGAAGTCATGTAACTAGACCATGATGAACCTACGAACTATGAGGAAGCGATGATGAGCCCAAATTCCGCGAAATGGCTTGAGGCCATGAAATCTGAGATGAGATCCATGTATGAGAACAAAGTGTGGACTTTGGTGGAGTTGCCCGATGATCGGCAAGCCATAGAAAATAAATGGATCTTCAAGAGGAAGACGGACGCTGATAGTAGTGTTACTATCTACAAAGCTAGACTTGTTGAAAAAGGTTTTTGACAAAGTTCAAGATGTTGAATACAATGAGATTTTCTCACTCGTATCGATGCTTAAAAGTCTGTCCGAATCATGTTAGCAATTGCCGCATTTTATGAATCTGGCAAATGGATAAACAAAACTGCATTCCTTAATGGAGTTATTAAAGAAGAGGTGTATGTGATGCAACCAACAGGTTTTGTCGATCCTAAAGGTGTTAACAAAATGTGCATCTATGGACTGGTGCAAGCATCTCGGAGTTGGAATATATGCTTTGATAAGTTGATCAAAACATATAGTTTATACAGACTTGCAGTGAAGCCTGTATTTACTAGAAAGTGAGTGGGAGCACTACAACATTTCTGATAAGTATATGTGAATGACATATTGTAGATCGGAAAAAATGTAGAATTATTCTGCAAAGCATAAAGGAGTGTTTGAAAGGATTTTTTCAAAGAAAGACCTCGGTGAAGCTGCTTACATATTGAGCATCAAGATCTATAGAGATAGATCAAGACGCTTGATAAGTTTTTTCAATGAGTACATACCTTGACAAGATTTTGAAGTAGTTCAAAATGGAACAGTCAAAGAAAGAGTTCTTGCCTGTGTTACAAGGTGTGAAATTGAGTAAGACTCAAAACCCGACCACGGCAGAAGATAGAAAGAGAATGAAAGTCATTCCCTATGCCTTGGCCATAGGTTCTATAAAGTATGCCATGCTGTGTACCAGATCTATTGTATACCCTGCACTGAGTTTGGCAAGGGAGTACAATAGTGATCTAGGAGTAGATCACTGGACAGCGGTCAAAATTATCCTTAGTGGAATAAGGATATGTTTCTCAATTATGGAAGTGACAAAAGGTTCGTCGTAAAGGGTTACGTTGATGCAAGTTTTGACACCGATCTGGATGACTCTAAGTCTCGATCTAGATACATATTGAAAGTGGGAGCAATTAGCTAGAGTATCTCCGTGCAGAGCATTGTAGACATAGAAAATTGCAAAATACATAACGGATCTGAATGTGAAAGACCCGTTGACTAAGATTCTCTCACAAGCAAAACATGATCACACCTTAATACTCTTTGGGTCTTAATCACATAGCGATGTGAACTAGATTACTGAATCTAGTAAACCCTTTGGGTGTTGGTCACATGGCGATGTGAACTATGGGTGTTAATCACATGATGATGTGAATTATCGATGTTAATCACATGGTGATGTGATCTAGATTATTGACTCTAGTGCAAGTGGGAGACTAAAGGAAATATGCCCTAGAGGCAATAATAAAGTTATTATTTATTTCCTTATTTCATGATAAATGTCTATTATTCATGCTAGAATTGTATTAACCGGAAACATAATACATGTGTGAATATATAGACAAACAGAGTGTCACTAGTATGCCTCTACTTGACTAGCTTGTTAATCAAAGATGGTTATGTTTCCTAACCATGAACAAAGAGTTGTTATTTGATTAACGGGATCACATCATTAGTTGAATGATCTGATTGACATGACCCATTCCGTTAGCTTAGCACCCGATCGTTTAGTATGTTGCTATTGCTTTCTTCATGACTTATACACGTTCCTATGACTATGAGATTATGCAACTCCCGTTTACCGGAGGAACACTTTGTGTGCTACCAAACGTCACAACGTAACTGGGTGATTATAAAGGTGCTCTACAGGTGTCTCCAAAGGTACTTGTTGGGTTGGCGTATTTCGAGATTAGGATTTGTCACTCCGAATGTCGGAGAGGTATCTCTGGGCCCTCTTGGTAATGCACATCACTTAAGCCTTGCAAGCATTTCAACTAATGAGTTAGTTGCGAGATGATGTATTACGAAACGAGTAAAGAGACTTGCCGGTAACGAGATTGAACTAGGTATTGGATACCGACGATCGAATCTCGGGCAAGTAACATACCAATGACAAAGGGAACAACGTATGTTGTTATGCGGTCTGACCAATAAAGATCTTCGTAGAATATGTAGGAACCAATATGGGCATCCAGGTCCCGCTATTGGTTATTGACCGGAGACGTGTCTCGGTCATTTCTACATTGTTCTCGAACCGTAGGGTCCGCACGCTTAAGGTTTCGATGACAGTTATATTATGAGTTTATGTATTTTGATGTACCGAAGGTTGTTCGGAGTCCCGGATGTGATCACGGACATGACGAGGAGTCTCGAAATGGTCGAGACATAAAGATTGATATATTGGATGGATATATTTAGACACCGGCAAGGTTCCGGGTGAGATTGGAAATATACCGGAGTTCCGGGAGGTTACCGGAACCCCCCGGTAAGTATATGGGCCTTATTGGGCCTTAGTGGAAGGGAGGGAGAAGGAGCAAGGGAGGGGGTGCGCCCCCCCCAAGCCCAATCCGAATTGGGAGGGGGGCCGCCCCCCCTTTCCTTCTCTCCTCCCCCCTCTTCCTTCCTTCTCCTACTCCTAATAGGAAAGGGGGGCCAAACCTACTTGGAGTAGGTTTGCCCCCCCTATGGCGTGCCTCCTCCCTAGGCCGGCCTCCTCCTCCCTCCCTCCTTTATATACGGGGGCGGGGGGGGGGGGCACCCTAGACACACAAGTTGATCATTGAGATCGTTCCTTAGCCGTGTGCGGTGCCCCCCTCCACGATATTACACCTCGGTCATATTGTAGCAGTGCTTAGGCGAAGCCCTGCGACAGGAGAACATCAAGATCGTCACCACGTCGTCGTGCTGACGGAACTCCTCCCCGCGCCTCTGCTGGATCGGAGATTGGGGTGCGTCATCGAGCTGTACGTGTGTCAAGAACTCGGAGGTGCCGGAGTAACGGTGCTTGGATCGGTTGGACCGGGAAGACGTACAACTACTTCCTCTACGTTGCGTCAATGCTTCCGCTTCGGTCTACGAGGGTACGTAGACAACACTCTTCCCTCTCGTTGCTATGCATCACCATGATCTTGCGTGTGCGTAGGAAAATTTTGAAATTACTACGTTCCCCAACAGAAGTATCAAAACTACAGGAACTAGGGGGGCCAACTCACTTCTGCAAGGTGATCCTTGCCCCGAAGCTCGAGTGCATACAAATGCCCCTACACTTCACCAAGAACTTCCCGACAGTGCCGATGGAGTTCAAGCTCAAGACGAACAACGGTTGCTCATGGAGGATTACTGTGAGGCTGATGAATGGCAGGGTCACCCTCGATCAGGGTTTGGCCACCTTCGCCGTCGTCCATCAGATTAAGATCGGGTACATGGTGACCTTCAAGTTGCTTAGTCTTGACACGCTCAAGGTCATCTTCTTCAACCACAAAGGCATTAAAGTTTTTTTTTAGAAAAGGAGGTTAAACCTCCGGCATTTGCATCAATCGATGCATGCAGCCATCAACGGCATTAAAGTGGTGACCAAGTGCAGGAGGCACAACAAGGCTAGTACCTCACGCCCATGTGTGCTCTCCTTTTGTGTGTCTTTGGGCTGTTCTACACGCCCCTGTGTGCTGGTACCTCACCACCTCGCCAAAGAGGTTACCAGACAACAACCGTTGCATGGAACCAAACACAATGCCTTGTGTTTCTATCTAAACAAGCGGGCAACCAAATAGGCCACCTTTTGTTATATCACATGCAGACTAGAGGGTATGCAGGAAAACAAACAACACGCAGATGTTGATTCTTTGTATGTTTTTCCTCATTGATTCCCAACTAAAAAGTATATGCTACACAGGCAAGAGTTACTATGAGAACTAAACACACCCATAAAAGCGTGCGCCTGGATCGGCCCTGCCGCTTCACGGGGCCCTTTCCTAAATGCAGCATGGTACCGGGGACATGGAAGTTGGGCCCAACACGCAGAGCACTTGATGCTGGTTAAAGTTTGAGAAGGCTATTTTGAAATGTGAACTCAAGTTGGGCGTTGGGCTGTTCAAGTAATGCTATTTCTGCTTTGATGGATAGCCATGTTTGCTTGCGGCTGAGGCTACGAGTCCTATCAGTGACCCTCTTGCGATCTCCATATATTAGTGATTATCTGGTTCATATTGATGAGCTTTCATGATTGTGCTGTTAGGGTATCTCTAAGACGGACCCTCAAACCTTCGCTATATATCCGGATCATAGTGTCTGGATCACTTTTGCCATTCAACGGGGACATGTATATGTTTTAGCAGTCTGTACGTACGACTTCCGATATCTAAAAGACAAACGAGGGGAAGCTTTGTCGATGCATGGTCCCTCTCTTCTCTCTCTCTCCTTCAGCCACACATGCATGGCACCCCTCTCATCTCTTTCATCTCAACCGGACACCAAACCATAAATATCCCACATGAACGGTCCCCATCTCCTCTCTCTCCTCCCAACCAAACATTAAACCAAATATTCCACCACATGCATGGTCCCCATCGATTTTCTTCTTCTCCCAACCAGATACTTTGTAATTAGCATTGGATGGCTCCCTCCCGCATGATGTCCGCGGACCACATCCATACATAAAAACAGACATATACTAAAGCTATTTGCGGCCCAGTGTTGGAGAATCCCTTACTATGAATAAAAACGGAATGGAAACGGACAGAGCTGGGCGTTGTTGTCGGTGTCAAAACCGGCGGATCTCGGGTAGGGGGTCCCAAACTATGCATCTAAGGCTAATGGTGACAGGAGGCGGGGGACACAATGTTTACCCAGGTTCGGGCCCTCTCTATGGAGGTAATACCCTACTTCCTGCTTGATTGATCTTGGTGAATATGAGTATTACAAGAGTTGATCTACCACGAGATCGTATTGGCTAAACCCTAGAAGTCTAGCCTATGAGGTTATGATTGTTGTGGCTAAACCCTAAAAGTCTAAACCCTCCGGTTTATATAGACACCAGGAGGGACTAGGGTTGTACAAAGTCGGTTACAGAGAAAGGAATCTACATATCCGAATCGCCAAGCTTGCCTTCCACGCAAAGGAGAGTCCCATCCGGACACGGGACAAAGTCTTCTATCTTGTATCTTCATAGTCCAACAGTCCGGACCAAGTATACAGTCCGGCTGTCCGAGGACCCCTTAGTCTAGGACTCCCTTAGTAGCCCCTGAACCAGGCTTCAATGATGATGAGTCCGACGCGCAGATTGTCTTCGGCATTGCAAGGCAGGTTCCTTCTCCGAATACTTCACAGTAGATATCGAACACAAGAATCATGTCCGGCTCTGCAAAACAAGTTCTACAAACCACAGTAGAGAGTATACTATTTACAAGTCCAATCCGCTGACAATTTTGGTAGCATGACATTACATCATTACCTGACCATTATTTTGAATTGTTTTTTAGCCTGCCACTCCACGTTTCAGGAGGCGGTTTTTATTTGCACGTCTTGTCAAAGTAGAGATTGTATCCCCTTATTGCGGGATTTTCATCAACACAAGCGTGGGTAACCCAACCGTTTTGTTGGCATGATTCCTTGGGAATAGGCATGTTTTAAGGCAACAGAGGGGACGCTTGATATTCGTCGCCTTTATAAAGGGGCTAAGGCCTGTCCTTTTTCTTCCATGCTGGTTCTTTCCTTCACCCCTACCTCAAGTTCCAACAAACAAGGCTCAATCCAGTCGCTTCGAGCTTCCAGCCATGTCCGGATCCGGCCTTCAAGGCCGGTGGATGGCCTCTTCTGTCACAAAGCAAGATATCTCGAAGCTCAGGGAGGCAAGATACTTGACTGCGGAAATCTACCACATGCTTCCTGCTCAAGGGCAGGTTATTCCTACTCCCAGATCCAATGAGAGGGTCATGTTTATCTCTCACTTCCTTCGAGGGCTTGGGTTTGCTCTTCATCCCTTCGTTCGAGGGGTCATGTCTTATTACGGGCTAGATTTCCACGATCTAGCCCCGGACTCCTTCCTCCACATCTCGGCGTTCATCACCACGTGCGAGGCCTTCCTCTATATTTCCCCACACTTCGGCTTATGGCTTAAGACCTTTAACGTGAAGCCGAAGGTAGTCGACGGGAGACAAGCAGAGTGCGGATGCGCTTCAATAAGCAAGCTTATCAACTCCTCTTGGCCGAAGGGCTCCTTAGCAGAATCTTCTGACTTATGGCAACGAGAGTGGTTTTACATCACCAAACTCCGCGGTAAAAAGCGGGCAACCACACCTGCGTTTTGGTCAGGCCCTCCGCCACAGCTCGCATCATGGATTAACAAGGGGCTGGACTGGGGATCCACTGATGAAGTGCGGACGGTGCAAAGCCGCATTCGGAGCCTCATTGAGAAGGACACCGGTCTCATCGATGTAATCCAAGTGATGCTAGTCCGCCGGATCCTACCCTGTCAGTGACGCCCTCTCTGCATGTGGGAGTTTAATCTGGAAGGTCCACGGACTCTTCAACACCTCTCTGGCATGATGCTCAGAGAGATGTGGAAATTGTTCTTTGGCACACGAAAACAGTGGCCGGTTGGCTCCTGTTGAACAATACACATTCTGACCTAGTCTGTTGCCTCCCGACGAATAGGACTTTGTTTTTCTGTTCCCCGATGAACATGATGCCGTCACTGTGCGTGTTCGTGACCACGCATGTATGTATGTATGTGGCCATCTTTTTGCAGCATGGTTGTCGTATGTGTACACAATTTAGATGGGACTGCCTGAACAGCTACCGCTCCTTACTGGGCCACATTTCTTCGTGGCAGAAAGACCGGTGGACCAGTATGTACGTACACGTTTGTGACCAGAATGACAACACTACGTACGCTTCGAACGGGTGGGTCCCGGCTGTCAGGGGGGGATTCATTTTTTTGCGCGTAATAAGGAGACACTTCCTTGCGTGCGAAGATGTAGCTGGTGGGTCCACCTATCAGCCTCACCGCGTACAGTCCTCTTTTGATGGCTGTCGTTCATTGACCATGTTAACCACGCCATGCGGACAACACCCAGGCGGTGTATGACGGTGAGGCGGGGAACGACGCGGAGGGTAGTATGAGGGTTGACTGGTTCGGTTGTGATGTGAGGATGTCGTCGCCGCAGAATAATAGGTGGTGTGGGTGAGTAGAGGGATGGCCTGGACAGCGCTGGGAGTAGGAGGGGACGGTGAGGCCTGCGCGCAACACAACCGGCCATGAGAGGTAGGAGCACGCGGTGGTTTGGACGGTGGAGCAAGAAAATCATAGGTTGAAGAAGCAGGACGACCGTTGGATGTTAATAGTCCAATAGTGACTGGCGATAGAATCGTTTGTTGACTAAGTTGACAAAGCCCTGCGTATGCGTTAACTTAGTAGGGCTGCAAGTCGGCCTCCAAATCTGGTGGGCCCCAGGTATCATGGGGAGCAATCGTTATTTTTTGCTTAATAAGGAGGCACTTCCTTCCGTGCGAAGATATAGTTGGTGGGTCCTAGCTCTCATGGGGAGGATTCTTTTTTGGCGTAATAAGGAGGTACTTGCTTGTGTGCGACCATGGACCATGTGGGTCCCAACTATCAGCCTCTCCACGTACATCCCTCTTCCGATGTTGTCGTTTGTTGACAACGTTGACCCCACCGTGCCGAGAACACCGACACAGTGGACGACAACGAGACCCAGGAAGGGAATAACCCGGAGGCGGCAAAGCCACAACAGTGGAGGGATATGGGTGAGCAGAGTGATGGCCTGGCCAGCGGTGGGAGTAGTAGGGGGCGGTGAGGCCTGAGGGAGTTCTGGACTAAGGGGTCCACAGGCGTCCAGCCTATGTGACATGGGCCGGACTGATGGGCTGTGAAGATGCGAGATAGAAGGACCTCCCCCATGTCCGGATGTGACTCTCCTTTGCGTGGATGGCAAGCTTGGCATTCGGATCATATACCTTCCTTTCTCTGTAACCGACTCTGTACAACCCTAGATCCCTCCTGTGTCTATATAAACTGGAGGGTTTAGTCCTTAGGGGCCAACACAATCATACAGGCTAGACATCTCGGGTTTAGCCATTACGATCTCGAGGTAGATCGACTCTTGTAACCCCTATACTCATCAGAGTCAATCAAGCAAGAAGTAGGGTATTACCTCCATTAAGAGGGCCCGAACCTGGGTAAAACATCATGTCCCCTGCCTCCTTGTTACCTTTGATCCTTAGACGCACAGTTCGGGACCCCCTACCCGAGATCTGCCGGTTTTGACATCGACATTGGTGCTTTCATTGAGAGTTCCATTGTGTCCTCACCAGAAGGATCGATGGATCCATCAACCATCCACATCAACACCGCCCTGAGGGTGACTTTTCTCCCCTGCCAAATTTTTGTATTCGGCGGCTTCGCACTGCGTACCAATTCGATTGGCCAGCTGGAGCAGATTGACAGCTATGCCCCTGGTCATCAGATCAACTTTGGAAACCTCAACTACGTCACTGATATCCGAGGAGACTTGATCTTCCAAGGGTTCACAGCCTCAACCGCAGCTCCGGCCTTAGATCCGGAACACTTGCCGAGTCCGAAGACGAGGGTCTAGAGCCTGCCGGACTCTCCGCAGCCATAAAGCTCAGCATCAAAGATACGGAGGGGACCGTTTCATCAGCAGTACCGGAGTCTTACCAGGCTCCCCTTATAAACAAGAAGCCGGACTCATCCCCGAACATCGGATACGAACTCTCAAGCACCGCGTTATCCGAGCTTGGCCGAGAAACTCCTGTCCCGCCCTTCTCCACGGCCTCTAGTTTCCCTGTCCAAACCTCACTCTTAAAACGAGGCCCTGGACTTAATGCGATCCCTTGCCATAATAGAAGGATCGCTGCCAAAGTACGCCCAGCCTGCACTAGGGACTAAAGGCGAGGAACTTTACGTCCCACCCACCACCCACTTCATAGCCACTGTCGAGGATCTAACCGACACGCTCGACTACGATTCCGAAGACGTCAACGGTATGGATAATGATACCGGACACGAGAAGAGCCAGAAACCACCGTTCACATGACGCTGGACGGCCACTTCCTCGTATGACGTATACATGGTGGACACACTGAAAGAAGATGACGGCAACAATGGGATGAATCTAGAGGATGAACCTGTTGAAGCACCTACGAAGCGTCGACGTCAGCGGCACCGATCCAAATCGCGTCGTGAAAAAGACAACAATACCGACACCGGAGACAATAATACCCTGGATAACACCGGAGACCACGACGGCCCTATCGAGCCACCAACCGAACAGGATGATTTGGAAGAGGGGCAAGTCAACCCTGATGAACCTATCGGGAACGAGGGCTCGGAAGATAGCAACTACCTACCGACCTCCGAAGAGGACGAGAGCCTTGGTGACGAAGACTTCATCGTACCAGAGGACCCCCCTTGAACAAGAGCGCTTTAAACGCCGGCTAATAGCCATAGTAAGAAGCCTAAAAAAGAAATGTCAGAAACTTAAAGCTGATCAGGACTTACTCAACGACAGATGGACTAATGTCCTGGCAGCCGAGGAATACGGCCTCGAGCACCCAACTAAGAGTTACCCAAAGCGCAGGTTACTCCCCCAATTCGATGAAGAGGTCCTAGAGCCTATACCGACAGTACGCAACACGGCTGACAGGCTTGATCGACCACCTCACGGCCGGGACAGAGCGGTAACCCAAGCCGAACACTAACTGTGCAACCTCGTCCTAGAGGCTGCAAGATATACACATGACCTGCAACAGGACCTGGACAATAGAGCCGGTCATACCAGATCAATTTATGGGTCAAGGGGGCGTGCACCAGCACAAGAGGACGGCCATCATGCCTGGCGCGATAAACACAACCTCACCCAGGCTGAGAACTGCATACGGACTCCATCCGAACTGCGTCGTGACATCGCCCGATACAGAGGAGCCGCACACCCCCTATGCTTCACCGATGAGGTAATGGAGCACTAGTTCCCAGAAGGGTTTAAACCTGTGAACATTGAATCATACGATGGCGCAACAGATCCCGCAGTATGGATAGAAGGCTTTCTTCTCCACATTCACATGGCCCGCGGTGATGACTTAAATGCCATCAAGTACCTCCCCCTAAAACTCAAGGGACCAACACGGCATTGGCTGAACAGCCTCCTAGAAAACTATATTGGAAGCTGGGAAGACTTAGAGGACGGCTTCAGAAACAACTTCCAAGGAACCTATGTTCGGCCCCCGGACGCCGATGACCTTAGTCACATAATCCAGCAACTCGGCGAGTCAGCCCGAAAGCTCTGGACCAGGTTCTTAATTGAAAAGAACCATATTGTGGATTGTCCGGATGCCGAAGCCCTCACGGCCTTCAAACACAGCGTCCGAGATGAGTGGCTCGCTCGACACCTTGGCCAACAGAAGCCGAAGTCAATGGCAGCCCTCACCGCACTTAGGACCCGCTTTTGCGCACGGGAAGATAGCTGGCTAGCTCGTAGAAGAAATAGCACCAGCGACCCATGCACCTCTGAACCAGGGACGGCAATGGCAAGCCACGACATGACAAGTACAAGTGTAGAAACAATACCGCAAACATGACAGTCAACACCGGATTCAGCGGCTCCAAATCCGATCAGTGGAAGAAGCTATTCAAAGGAAACAAAGATAGTCCATCCAGTTTGGACAGAATACTTGATCGGCCCTGCCAGATTCATGGCACCCCCGATAAACCTGCGAACCACACCAAAAGAAACTGTTGGGTCATTAAACAGGCCGGCAAGCTCAACGCCAAACACAAGGGGAAAAGGCCGCCCAGCGAGGACGACGAAGAGCCTCACCCACCGAACACTGGGGGACAGAAGAAATTTCCCCCCGAAGGTCAAAATGGTGAATATGATCTATGCCACCCACATTCCCAAACGAGAGTGCAAGCGCGCACTAAGGGACCGTAGAGCTGGTCGCCCCAAAATTCAACCCATGGTTGGCTCGCCCGATCACTTTCAATCGAAAGGACCATGCTACCTCTTGAGCATGCATTGGTTTTCCCTTGAAGAGGAAAGGGTGATGCAGCAAAGTAGCGTAAGTATTTCCCTCAGTTTTTGAGAACCATGGTATCAATCCAGTAGGAGGCTACACTCAAATCCCTTGTACCTACACAAACAAATAAGAACCTTGCAACCAACGCGATAAAGGGGTTGTCAATCCCTTCACGACCACTTGCAAAAGTGAGATCTGATAGAGATAATAAGATAAATATTTCTGGTATTTTTATGATATAGATTGGAAAGTAAAGATTGCAAAATAAAATAGATCGAAAACTTATATGATGGAAAATAGACCCGGGGGCCATAGGTTTCACTAGTGGCTTCTCTCAAGATAGCATAAGTATTACGGCGGGTGAACAAATTACTGTCGAGCAATTGATAGAAAAGTGCATAGTTTTTTTTACCTGAAACTGTAGGGCTTAGGCCCCACAACAATTTTATTACTCCCAAACAAAAATACATATGTGCAGTAATTACAAGGTCAGAGAGACCCTAAAAGAGAAAAGGCAAAGGTAAAAACTAACCTCAAGGAGGCAAAAAAGAGATCCATCTAATCAGATCATCTTTGAACTTAGGTTTAATCCTATGAACTAAAAGAGAAATGTCCAAAATAAAAGAAGATCTCCACCTACGAAAAGATGGTTTGATATTCCTAAAAACCCTGTCATTTCTAACATTCCAGATATTCCAGCAAGCTAGAAAAACAACTTCAGAGAAGAAAGGCCTTGCAAAATCCCTTCTAGCTTGATAAGCAATGGCAGTCATGTCATCTCCAGTAGGCCAGCTGATGTGAAGATAATTCCAGACCCTGCAACTAAAGTTACACTGAAAGAAAAGGTGATCCCTGTCCTCCTTGGTGTGTGTGGGACACAGCACACACAAATTTGAGTCAGAAACATTCCAGTGCCTTCTCTCTAGCATATCCTGGGTATTCAGCCGATCCATGACCAACATCCAAGCAAAGAACTTGATCCTCAAGGTGCAACAACTAGCCCAAATCCAGGACAGAATTGGGTTGGACACTATATGCTTATGCAAGAAAGAATAATATTTCTTGGCAGAATAATCCTTTCCATCCTCTTTCCAAACCCAAACATTATTCAACTGGTGGTTATGATTGGAATTTACAAGCAAGGATTGCAAAGACTGTAACTCTCCAAAAGCTCTCTCTGAGAGGGGTAAATGAAATAATGAAGTGAGCTCAGACATGTCAAAAACCTCAGCTGCAGAAATAAGAGGGTCAATGGCAAAGGAGAATAGTCTTGCAAATCTTTGATCAAGTGGGACACTGGAGTCCCCCAAAGACCAAGAATCAGACCAAAACAGGACCGTGTCACCCCTATGAACATGCACAGCACAGACCATCCTGAACTTATCCATTAACTTGCAAATATCCCTCCACCAGAAGGAACCACAAATGGTTGTGGCATGAGGGACTCTACCATGATAGTAGGTATTCCAAATAAAATGTACCCAGGGGACATCAACTTTATTGTAGAACTCACTAACATGTTTGAGAAGTAGAGCTTCATTCTGCAACCTCAAATTCAAAATACCCAGCCCACCTTTATTCTTTGGCCTGCAAACCAAACTCCAAGCAGCCAAAGACTGGCCAGACTCCTGTCCATACTTTCTCCAAAGGCACTGCCTCTGAATTCTCTCCAATTGCTTTAAAATACCAGGAGGCAGGTCCAGACTGCAGAGGAAAAAAATAGGAACAGAAGAGAGGGCAGAGATCAAATACTGTAGCCTTCCTCCATGTGCAAGGAAGGAAGAGCTTACAGAAAGTTCCCTCTCCATGCTATCCACCAAAGGCATTAAGTCCAGTATCTTGGGTTTGTTGATTCCCACATGTAGCCCAAGATAGGTAAAAGGCAGAGTGCCAACCACACAACCAAAAACTGAAGCCAGCCTAGCAATCTCCACTGAATCTACATTAATAGGTAGCATAGAAGACCTATGATAGTTGACATGCAACCTAGTGGACTTGGAGAACAGAAGTAACATCTTCTTCAAAGCAACCAATTGAGATTCCTTAGAAGGCAAGATAATTAGGGTGTCATCAACATACTGAATAATGGGGTAGTCCTTGTCATGACAGGGAATGGGAAGCTCCAAAAGTCCTTTATGATGCATATCATTCACAACTGATTGCACCAAATCAGCAGCAATTGCAAACAGAAGTGGAGAGAGAGGATCATCCTGCCTAACACCTTTCTTGCAGGTAAATTGCTTACTAGGTACTCCATTAAGCAGAACAGAAGAAGTACCAGAAGCTAGGAATTGCTTTACCCAGGAAATCCATTTCTCATTGAAACCTTTGTGTCTCAAAATTTGAAAAATAGCCTCATGCTTAATAGAATCAAAAGCTTTCTCAAAGTCCAACTTTAGAATAACAATAGGCCTTTTAGACTGGTGGCATTGATGCAAGTATTCAAGTGTCCAAGCCACACAGTCCTGAATTGTTCTTGACTTGATAAAACCATATTGGTTTTTGTGCAGACATCTCATGATATCCAACTGTAACCTGTTTGCAGCCATCTTTGAAGAAACTTAACCCCCATACAAGTAAGAGAGATAGGTCTAAAGTCATTGACAGATTCAGGAGACCTCTTCTTGGGTACCAGGGTGATGTATGAATAGTTGATATTCTCAAGATTAGCAGTCCCTTCATGAAAAGCAGAAGCCAATGCATAAAAGTCCTTACTGATTATGTGCCAACACTTTTTGAAGAACAAGCCATTAAATCCATCAGGGCCAGGTGACTTGTCAATAGGCATCTTCTTAACAGTGTTATCCATCTCCTCCTTGGAGAATAAGTTGGTTAAGGAATCTAGACCCTCCACCCTATCCAGAATAGAGGAGAGATCAAAACACATTTCAATCCCATGACTAGTGCCCATTTTGTTTTTGAAATTAAGCCATAGAGCAGCAGCCATTTGCTCATGATCAGACACCACAGAACCATCCTCCAGCCTTAATGAAGCAATGGAATTATGCCTATATCTTTCAGAGGCCAGAGCATGAAAAATTTTAGTGTTCTCCTCACCCACTTTAATGGATCTAATAGTACACCTCTTCCTCCAATAGAGGAACTGTAGGTGTAGGAGATGCTCCAGATGTAGCTTGACAAGATTTCTGAAGTTGAACTCATGCCTGAATAGGGGCCTCAACTCCTCCAAGCAATCCAAAATGAGAACCACTCTGTTGCATTTAGCAATTAAAATCTTCATTTTGGAGACATTCATATGCCAACTCTTGAGATCTCTCCTCAAGGATTTGAACTTAGCAGCAATATTTGCAGTAATGTGTGCTTTGTTTGAAGTAGTAGACCAAGAAGCAGACACACAATCAAGAAAACCCTGCAACTCCACCCAATAATGCTCAAAACAAAAGATATTACATTTTGGAATAGAGGTGTTGATAGCCACCACACAGGGCACATGATCTGAAGCAGTCCTTGCAAGTGGCAACACCTGGGTGGAAGGGTAACAGGAGATCCAATTTGCAGATGTAAAAAACCAGTCCAGCTGCTCAAGGAGAGGATTATCTTGCATATTTGACCAAGTGAAAGATCTTCCCTTAATAGGTAATTCCAGCAGACCAAGATGCCCAATAATCTCATTAAAGATAAATATATAATTAGCATCTCCACCAGGAAGGTTTCTGTTTTCAGTTGATCTAATAAAATTAAAATCCCCCAGGACTAGCCAATTAGCAGAGTCAGGGATGGAAAGATGGTAGAGCCAGTCCACAAAATCATCCCTAGCTTGGCCTCTGCACGGCCCATAAACATTGACCAACGTCCAAGTTTCATTATTATGCTTGGAAGTGAATTGGACAACAATACCAAAATGCTTAACCTCAATTAAGCGACCAGAGAGAATAGAGGAGTTCCACAGCACAGCTATGCCACCCGAGGCCCCAACCGAAGGACTGGAAGCAAACGAATCAAAACATCGGGGGCAAAATTTTCGGATAGTCATGGAGTCAATACACTCCATTTTCGTCTCTTGTAGACAGACAACAGAAGCCATGCTTTCATACACCTTATTACGAACAACACGTTGGCGATCATCAGAATTAAGACCCTGAACGTTCCAACACATTACACGCCAACTTCTAGTAGATCGAGGATCCATAAAACACATTGTTTACAGGCTTTAAGAGCATGCCCGCGTAGCGGGCAGCACAGACAACAGTTCAAACCGGCGACATAGCCCAACAAAATAAACATGCCCAGATAACGATCATCAACAAATCCCCAACAAAAGAGACATAAGATAAACCTACGATAAATAGCCTGGTTATGGGTCAACCACACCCCGCATTCATAACCTGGACTAAACATCAGAAGTGTTGCCCTTAACAGAGGAAGGATCTGCCATAAGCGCATGCGTAGTAAGCTTGTCAGCAGCAATACCCAGTTCTGCTCCAATTTGCTGAATATGATGAATTGGTGTTGGAGGCGGCACTGGAGTCGATCTTGGAACATGATCATCATCTGCTAGGGGTTTAGAGCGGGGCTTCTTCTTCTTGGGCTCCGTCATTGGCAGGGCTTGCAGCACAGGCTTAAAACCATCCCTCTTTGCAGAGCTACGAGTGCAACGGCGCAGGTCAGAGTCGACAATGGGAGCACGACCATGTTTGGTCACTCTCTTCGTCTTCGGGGCAGGAGCAGAGAAAGAAAACTACTCCTCAGAAGCAGGAACAGGCTGCAAACCAGGGCCCAGCTCCAACTCTTGAGAACTGTCAGCGAACAGAGCACGAGCAGGCCCTCTGGGAGGCGAAGCAGTTGACAGTGGGGCAACCATGCTAGCAGAATCATCAGGAATTAATTCCGAAACCCAGCTAACCTTCTCAAAAGCCAACGACCATGATCTCTTAGAAAGAACCAGTGGCCGAAATGAAGCCTGAAAAACTTCCTTTGGAACGTGCAAAGCAGAGCAACGACCCAAAAGGGTATCAAAAGTCCTTCTCCATGCCATCTCTGGCAGCAAAGGCAGGCCATACACCACATTCAAACATCCAACAATAAGATCCTGCTGGTGCACTACAGGCTGCTGATATGGCACTATGGCCCAAGCATCAGGGTCGGCAGGAAGAGCAACATTCTGAAGGTCATTTCTCAAAAAGGATTAGGAGGCTGAAAATCATTACCAGGATCAGCCACAACCAAGCCTGGCACCAAATCCCCAGCATCCAACGGAGCAATCACCGGGGGCAACTGATCAGGCTCGGCTACCACAGCAGGGGGACCATCCTCAACTGCATCAGCATCCAAATGCATGAGCACAGGCGGAGCAAGCTGAATAGAACTGATAGACTGATTAACAGAGCCTGAAAAATCTTGCTGGTTTATGACAATAGACTCCCGATCAGGAACAACCGCAATAACTGGATCATCTGCTGGAGTTTGGTCATTGTTGTCCCATCCCCATCCACCACCCTGATTAACATCCACAGGAGGCGGGGGCGGAGGCACATCATTCCACCCAAGCGCAGGGTAAGGTGGCAGAGCAAAAATATTGTCTTCATGGATCAAGAGCCCAGGCAAGGGGTGAGGGTTTCCATCGATCGGCATGGGATCTTCATCTTGCGGCATTTGCTCCGCAAAATTAGCACCAAGTATATAGCAAGGTGCAGTCTAAGATACTTTTGCACCTCCCCAATTAGCATAGTCAGAGAACACCACATCCCTAGGAACTAAGATGTCCTCAGGAAAAGAAGCAAAAACGATAGATCTGACAAGATACAAATCGTCACTAATCCAATGATGGAATTTTCCAAAAGTATTGACTGCAGCCCTTAAGTTCTCCTCATTACGCAGATCAAGAGGGATGCCCAAAAACATTAGGCATCCCTGACGAAAACCTTGAACCCCACGAAAACCCTCACCATGATCGTGTCTCATAAAACGAACAAAACGGTCCTGACCAAGATCTTGAGGAGGCATCTGAACCAAAGCGAAACTCTCCCCAGCATCTCTAACCTCAAATAAACCAACACCAGAAATCCATGGCTGAGCTGAACGGACATGAAAACCCATGTGGTTGATGAGCTCAACCACCTGCTCACATACCTATCCCATCTAATCCAGAGGCGGAGCCGACATAACCTCCGCAATCAAGAAGCGTTCATGAGAACGAACCACGGGCGACGGAGCCGAGACGAAGGTACGAGGAAGATGATGAACACCTCCATCGATGATGTGATGCCCCACCGGCACATAGCGCATCGGATCAATGGCAAAGTTGGCCATGGGTGGGGGGGGAGGAAGGAAGCGGAGGCGTCGGTGGAGGCGAACTAACCGGTGTGCGTGGAGCGCAGGTCGCCGGGGATAATGGTGATGTGATGGGGCAGGACAGCATGGGTGGCGGCAGTGCGTGCTTCCCAATGCAGGAGGGAGAGACCGGCCTATCCGAGATATCGGGACACTTCCGTTTCCAACATAAACCTTTTTCTATCGCAATAAACTCGCAGTCCTTACTAGAATGACCAAGATCCCCACAGGGCAAACATCCAACGGAGACCGAGCAGCTGACAAACAGGTGGCCCCCCATAGAGCAGTGAGAACACGTAAGCACTTGGTCCACCATGTCATTGACCATGGTCTCAAAAGCATCATTGGCCTCTTGTGTAGATGGAATATCCAACGGAATAGGGCTAGCAGGCCCAACAGGTGAATGAGCGGTAGTAGGAGTGGGCTCTGCTGCAACTGGGCTGGCTACCGAAGGAGGAAAACTAGGCTTTGGGAGGCATGCGGGCGATGGACAAGTGATCACCGAGTCCGAAGAGCCCATATGGCATGGGAGCCAAACATGGCATCATTCAAATCAGGATCTAACCCGCTCGAAGATCTCACCGGGGATGGAGCGAGTGGTTCCGAAAAAGACGATCGTATGGGAACGACTGTGCCAAAAGTGATCGACGGCGAGGCAACCGTCCACTGAAGCTCCACCGGCGGCGGGGGGTGAATGACAACACGTTCCTTCGGGGGTAAATCATAACCGGAGATAGCAGCTAATTCAATGCAATTCTGAGTAGCAGGATAACGATAACCCTTACATGCATCATATTTCTGAAATGTAGCGCAAGAAAGCCTTTTGCGAGATGAATTACCAGATCTGATCGCAGACTTGACAGGAGGCTTATGCATGGCCAACATACCAAGAGTGGCACGCCGCTTGGAGGGGCTGACAAGGATCCACTCCGCGTCACACTCCTTTTTCCAGATCAAAAACTCACGCCACCAATTTGGCCCTCCATTGCCCCAAAGATGAAAATAACATTTGAATTGGACGCAGGCATAAGAACGAGAATCAACAATATGAAATCCCACTTGCTTGCAAGACACCACAAAAGAGAAAACTTTATCCTTAATGCATGTCACCATGAGATCAATAATAGAACCACCAAGAGCTGCCTCAAGCGCCGCAGCCACCGAATCTTCATCAAGCTGGAAATCATGCCGGCTAAAAGAAACCACCAGAACAAAAGGACGTGACCCCTCCAAAGGATGGATGGAAAGACTAGAAGATCTAAAAACCTCATCAGCAAAAGCCACTCCACGAGAGAAGTCCAGATCCAATGTTGCACCGCTATCAGAACCCATAGAAGATAGGGTCCCGAGAGAGAGAGAGGAGAGAAATCCAAAAACAATGGTCGGAGAAGATCTAAAAATTACCGGAGAGGATGGAAGATCGCCGGGAGGGAGTCATCGGAGGGTGGGAGGGTGGGTGGGAGTGCCATCAAGTACATCAAACTAATATTACCACGTGGGCATTGCTGTTGAGGCATCATGCTCCTATCCACTCCATGTTCTTGCCGAAAGTGCGTAGTTATGAGAATATCTAGGCATGATCATGTATGTAGGCATCACGTTCGCAATAAGTAGATCGAAACGATTCTGCATCTACTACTATTACTCCACACATCGACCGCAATCCAGCATGCATCTAGAGTATTAAGTTCATAAGAACAGAGTAACGCATTAGGCAAGATGACATGATGTAGAGGGATAAACTCAAGCAATATGATATGAACCCCATCTTTTTATCCTCGATGGCAACAATACAATACGTGCCTTGCTGCCCCTACTGTCACTGGGAAAGGACACTGCAAGATTGAACCCAAAGCTAAGCACTTCTCCCATTGCGAGAAAGATCAATCTAGAAGGCCAAACCAAACTGATAATTCGAAGAGACTTGCAAAGATAACAAATCATACATAAAATAATTCAGAGGAGATTCAAATATTGTTCATAGATAATCTTGATCATAAACCCACAATTCATCAGATCTTGACAAACACACCGCAAAAAGTATTACATCGAATAGATCTCCAAGAAGATTGAGGAGAACTTTGTATTGAGATCCAAAGAGAGAGAAGAAGCCATCTAGCTAATAACTATGGACCCAAAGGTCTGAGGTAAACTATTCACACATCATCGGAGGGGCTATGGTGTTGATGTAGAAGCCCTCCGTGATCAATTCCCCCTCCGACGGAGCGCCGAAAAATGCCCCAAGATGGGATCTCACGGGTACAGAAGGTTGCGGCGGTGGAAATAGGGTCTCGGATGTTTTCAGGGTATATGAGTATATATAGGCGAAAGAAGTCGGTCAGGCGAGCCACACGGGGCCCACGAGGGTGGGGGGCGTGCCTACCCCCCTGGGCGCGCCTCCCTGCCTCGTGGCCTCCTTGTTGCTTCCTTGACGACCACTCCAAGTCTTCTGGATTGCGTTTGTTTCAAAAACGACTCTCTCGAAGGTTTCATTCCGTTTGGACTCCGTTTGATATTCCTTTTCTGCGAAACACTGAAATAGGCAAAAAAAAACAACAATTTGGACTGGGCCTCCGGTTAATAGGTTAGTCCCAAAAATAGTATAAAAGTGTAATATAAAGCCCATTAAATATCCAAAACAGATAATATAATAGCATGGAACAATAAAAAATTATTTATACGTTGGAGATGTATCAAGCATCCCCAGGCTTAACTCCTGCTCGTCCTTGAGTAGGTAAATGATAGAAATAGAATTTTTGATGTGGAATGCTACCTAGCATAATTCTCAATGTAATTTTCTTTATTGTGGCATGGATGTTCAGATCCAAAAGATTCAAGACAAAAGTTTAATATTGACATAAGAGTAATAATACTTCAAGCATACTAACAAAGTAATCATGTCTTCTCAAAATAACATGGCCAAAGAAAGTTATCCCTACAAAATCATATAGTCTGGCTATTCTCTATCTTCATCACACAAAATATTTTAATCATGCACAACCCCGGTTTCAGCCAAGCAATTTTTTCATACTTTAGTATTCTCAAACTTTTTAAATCTTCACGCAATACATGAGCGTCAGCCATGGACATAGCACTATAGGTGGAATAGGATGGTGATTGTGGAGAAGACAAAAAAAGGAGAAGATAGTTTATAAGTGTATGAAAGCTCATCAAAAGAAACTAAGTGGGTGTGCATCCAACTTGCTTGCTCACGAAGACCTAGGGCAATTTGAGGAAGCCCATCATTGGAATATACAATCCAAGTTCTATAATGAAAAATTGCCACTAGCATATGAAGGTGACAACATGGGAGACTCTCTATCATGAAGATCATGGTGCTACTTTGAAGCACAAGTGTGGTAAAAGGATAGTAACATTGTCCCTTCTCTCTTTTTCTCTCATTTTTTGGGTGGGCTTCTTTGGCCTCTCTTTTTTTATTTGGGCTTCTTTGGCCTCTTTTATTTTTCATAGAGTCCGGAGACTCATCCCAACTTGTGAGGGAATCATTGCTTCCATCATCCTTTCCTCACATGGGACAATGCTCTAATAATGAAGATCATCACACTTTTATCTACTTACAACTCAAGAATCTTAGAACAAAATATGACTCTATGTGGATGCCTCCGGCGGTGTATAGGGATAATGAATCAAGAGTGACATGTATGAAAGAATTATGAATGGTGGCTTTGCCACAAATACGATGTCAACTACATGATCATGCAAAGCAATATGACAATGGTGGAGTGTGTCATAATAAACGTAACGGTGGAAAGTTGCATGACAATATATCTCGAAATGGCCATGGAAATGCCATAATAGGTAGGTATGGTGACTGTTTTGAGGAAGGTATATGGTGGGTGTATGATACCGGCGAAAGTTGTGTGGCACACGAGAGGCTAGCAATGATGGAAGGGTGAGAGTGCGTATAATCCATGGACTCAACATTAGTCATGAAGAACTCACATACTTATTGCAAAAATCTACAAGTTATCAAAACAAAGTACTACACGCATGCTCCTAGGCGAAGGGTCGGTTGGAGTTAACCATCGCGCGATCTCGACCTCCACACATAAGGAAGACAATCAATAAATAAATCATGCTCCAACTTCATCACATAACGGTTCGCCATACGTGCATGCTACGGGAATCACAAACTTTTAACACAAGTATTCCTAAAATTCACAACTACTCAACTAGCATGACCCTAATATTACCATCCTCATATCTCAAAACAATCATCAAGTATCAAACTTCTCATAGTATTCAATGCACTTTATATGATAGTTTTTACTATACCTATCTTGGATGCTTATCATATTAGGACTAAAATTTTAACCAAAGCAATTACCATGCTGTTCTAAAGGACTCTCAAAATAATATAAGTGAAGCATGAGAGATCAATAATTTCTATAAAATAAAACCACCGCCGTGCTCTAAAAAGATATAAGTGAAGTACTAGAGCAAAATTATCTAGCTCAAAAGATATAAGTGAAGCACATAGAGTATTCTAATAAATTCCGATTCATGTGTGTCTCTCCCAAAAGGTGTGTACAGCAATGATGATTGTGGTAAACTAAAAAGCAAAGACTCAAATCGTACAAGACGCTCCAAGCAAAACACTATCATGTGGTGAATAAAAATATAGCATCAAGTAAAGTTACCGACGGATGAAGACGAAAGAGGGGATGCCTTCCGGGGCATCCACAAGCTTAGGCTTTTGGTTGTCCTTGCATTTTACCTTGGGGTGCCTTGGGCATCCCCAAGCTTAGGCTCTTGCCACTCCTTATTCCATAATCCATCAAATCTTTACCCAAAAACTTGAAACTTCACAACACAAAACTCAACAGAAAATCTCATGAGCTCCGTTAGCGAAATAAAACAAACCACCACTTTAAGGTACTGTAATGAACTCATTCTTTATTTATATTGGTGTTAAACCTACTGTATTCCAACTTCTCGATGGTTCATAGCCCCCAATACTAGCCATAGATTCATCAAAATAAGCAAACAACACACGAAAAACCGAATCTGTCAAAAACAGAACAGTCTGTAGAAATCTGTAACTTTCGAATACTTCTGGAACCCCAAATATTCTACCAAAATAGGAAGTCCTAGATAATTTGTTGATAAATCTTCTTCAAAAATAATAAACTATCACCCAAGAAGATCCTATAGGTTTTACTTGGCACAAACACTAATTATAACATAAAACCACATCTAGCCAGAAGCTAGATGAATTATTTGTTACTAAACAGGAACAAAAAGCAAAGAACAAAAATAAAATTGGGTTGCCTCCCAACAAGCACTATCGTTTAACGCCCCTAGCTAGGCATAAAAGCGAGAATAGATCTAAGTATTGCCATCTTTGGTATTCAATTCTTCAATAGAACACTTATAACCATTAGGAGTTTCCTTTTTTTTATTAATGATTAAGCTCTTAGGCAAGAAATGAAGAAGTTCGTTTGTAGCAAAAGGTTCCTTAATGATAGCGAAAAAGCTGGGTGAACACTTATTGATTTGAGATCCGCATTTTCCTTACTAGAAGATTCACCCTTATTTTTAGGAACATACATTAATTTGGCAATTTTGGTAGTAGGAGGATTTGGAGTATTTTTCATGGATGAAAAGGCAGGCCCTAAGTTGGTAATAATATCCTCAAGTTTACCCATTGTTGTGGAATCTTGATCTATTCTTTCGTTAACTATAGGTTCCTTTTCTTTAAAAAAAATCAGAGTAACTCCAACCTTAGATCCATATTGGGTAATTTGGTTGTGGATTTTTTTATCCAAATTTTCAATTAACTCTACAGTGGAAACTTTATTTTCAATAATTTCAAGCCTTTGCATCACATGTTCCAATGTTAAAACAGTTCCATTAACCAAAAGAGGTGGTGGACCAAAAAAATCTATCATAGCATTATAAGAATCAAAAGTATGGCTACCCAAGAAATTCCTTCCGGTAACGGTAGCAAGAATATATCTATTCCAGGGAGTAATGCCTACATAAAAAATGCGAAGAAGAACGGAAGTAGATTGCTTCCTAGTAGATCTATTTTCAGCATTGCAAATTCTATGCCAAGCATCTTTTAGATTTTCTCCCTCCCTTTGTTTAAAATTAAGAACTTCATGATCGGGAGTACTAACAATGATAGAAGGACTAGCCATGATGACGAACGATGACACAAGAAGCAAGGGAAAAAGAGGCGAACAGGAAAAAGAGGGCGAATAAAACGGCAAGGGTGAAGTGGGGGAGAGGAAAACGAGAGGCAAATGGCAAATAATGTAATGCGAGGGATAAGAGTTTGTGAGGGGTACTTGGTATGTCTTGACAACGGCGCCAAAAATCCTTCTTGCTACCTCTTGAGCATGCATTGGTTTTCCCTTGAAGAGGAAAGGGTGATGCAGCAAAGTATCGTAAGTATTTCCCTCAGTTTTTGAGAACCAAGGTATCAATCCAGTAGGAGGCTACACTCAAATCCCTCGTACCTGCACAAAACAAATAAGAACCTAGCAACCAACGCAATAAAGGGGTTGTCAATCCCTTCATGGGCACTTGCAAAAGTGAGATCTGATAGAGATAATAAGATAAATATTTTTGGTATTTTTATGATATAGATTGGGAAGTAAAGAATGCAAAATAAAATAGACCGGGAACTTATATGATGGAAAATAGACTCGGGGGCCATAGGTTTCACTAGTGGCTTCTCCCAAGATAGCATAAGTCTTACGGTGGGTGAACAAATTACTGTCGAGCAATTGATAGAAAAGTGCATAGTTATGAGAATATCTAGGCATGATCATGTATATAGGCATCACGTCCGTGACAAGTAGATCAAGACGATTCTGCTTCTACTACTATTACTCCACACATCGACCGCTATCCAGCATGCATCTAGAGTATTAAGTTCATAAGAACAGAGTAACACATTAGGCAAGATGATATGATGTACAAGGATAAACTCAAGCAATATGATATAAACCCCATCTTTTTATCCTCGATGGCAACAATACATACGTACCTTGCTTCCCCTACTGTCACTGGGAAAGGACACCGCAAGATTGAACCCAAAGCTAAGCACTTCTCCCATTGCAAGAAAGATCAATCTAGCAGGCCAAACCAAACTGATAATTCAAACAGACTCGCAAAGATAACAAATCATACATAAAAGAATTCAGAGGAGATTCAAATATTGTTCATAGATAATCTTGATCATAAACCCACAATTCATCGGATCTCGACAAACACACCGCAAAAAGTATTACATCGAATAGATCTCCAAGAATACTGAGGAGAACTTTGTATTGAGATCCAAAGAGAGAGAAGAAGCCATCTAGCTAATAACTATGGACCCGAAGGTCTGAGGTAAACTACTCACACATCATCGGAGAGGCTATGGTGTTGATGTAGAAGCCCTCCATGATCGATTCCCCCTCCGGCGGAGCGCTAGAAAAGGCGCCAAGATGGGATCACACGGGTACAGAAGGTTGCGGCGGTGGAAATAGGGTTTTGTGGTGCTCTCGGATGTTTTCAGGGTATATGAGTATATATAGGCGAAAGAAGTCGGTCAGGGGAGCCACGAGGGGCCCACGAGGGTGGGGGCACGCCTCCCCCCTAGGCGTGCCTCCCTGCCTCGTGGCCGCCTCGTTGCTACCTTGACATCCACTCCAAGTCTCCTGGATTGCGTTTGTTTCAAAAACGACTCTCCCGAAGGTTTCATTCTGTTTGGACTCCATTTGATATTCCTTTTCTGCGAAACACTAAAATAGGCAAAAAAAACAACAATTTGGACTGGGCCTCTGGTTAATAGGTTAGTCCCAAAAATAGTATAAAATTGTAATATAAAGCCCATTAAACATCTAAAACAGATAATATAATAGCATGGAATAATCAAAAATTATAGATACATTGGAAACGTATCAGACCAGCCGACTAGTATCCGTCATGGAGGTTTGGCAGCTCTGGTCCTCGACCCAATCATCGACGGATTCCACCTCACGCGAGTCCTCATGGACGATGGCAGTAGCCTTAACCTACTCTACTAGGACACTGTCCGCAAAAAGGGTATCGATCCATCAAGGATCAAGCCCACTAAAACTACCTTTAAAGGGGTAATACCTGGCGTAGAGGCCCGTTGCTCGGGCTCAATAACATTGGAAGTTGTCTTCGGCTCACCCGACAACTTCTGCAATGACGACTTGATCTTCGATATCGTACCCTTCCGAAGTGGCTATCATGCACTGCTCGGACATACCACTTTTGCTCGATTCAACGTGGTGCTGCACTATGCTTATTTAAAGATCAAGATGCCCGGTCCACGTGGCGTCATAACAGTCAATGGAAACACGAAACACTCCCTCCGCACTGTGCATCACACCGCGGCTCTCGCAGCCGAAGTACAGAGCGGCCCACTCAAGCCTCATACCTCGTCGGCCATCAAGCTGCCAGACTTTGTTAAAAATGTCCGGCCAGTCTCGCAAGCTAGCGACTCGGTACTTCCAGAGCTAGACTAGAAGCTCCGCCTCTGTCGATTGCCGCACACACCCGCGGAATCTGTACCGAGCATGCATCATTATGCACTCAAAATACCTTGGGCATCAACGGAGCCACAATATGAACAGGTCTATAATACGGTTCGACACTATATGACCTTCTACATTTCTTCGATTTTTTTTCTTCTACCACAGGTGTGCTCAAACCCATATATCCTACGGACTCGCAAGGACTTTCCCCGAGCCCGGTTTTGTGCGGATAACCGAAGACCGTTCCCCTTAAGGAACCCCTCTCTATAAGGAGAAAGCGACGCAGACGTGCGGCAGGATTTCCAAAGAAACTATTCGAACCAAACCTTATTTAAAGGACCTGTATTATTAGACCCTCGGCATGTAAAATGATTTTGGTGCTTATGGTACCCTCTGTAAGATCACGTTTTGACGTATCAATCAGATCCTAGTAAGGATAATCTTTTCGGTATCAACTATATTTATAAATTGTACTAAGTCTGGTCTCAGATACCTCGACACCCATTGCCAGGGGCTCCATTGACCATATATGTGCCGCTAAACGAAAGCCCGAACACCTTTATAACACACTTCATTGTCCCGATCTTGGCATTATATGCATCGGCTCCGAATCATGTCTTTGGTCAATAGTTGGGTTGCCGGCTCCTGTGTTTGCTACCTTGCGTTCCATTTGTTCGGCTAGGGCAGTAAAGGGAGAACTACTGCGATTGTGTTCTTGGTTCATCCGGTCAAGCACCTTAGTAGAGAAAGCTGAAAACTGACTGTCATGATGAGGCGAGAGCTGGTCAGCCGCTCGGTGACTTACCAAATCGTTAGTGATTTTTCTGTATTAAACAAAGGTCCGTTGTTCCAGTCATATACGTAACGCATCCGCATTCTGATAGTCACATACGTACTAGGGGCTATTTTACAGCCCCATTGTCAAACTCCTATGGCTAAGTGAGTGCGGTAAAGTCGTATAGTTTGATTGCCTGGTTCGCCGCACAGACACCTCCATCATGGACCGAGATGTTGGGTCAAGAGTGCTCATCTGCTATTCCAAACACCCCCATAGCATCTATGTGGGGGTCGAAGCCGACGACTGGAAAACTCTCAGGCATACAAAAATGATCGCACGGGAGGCAAGCAACTTCAGATAATGGCACAAATATATTACAAAGCCTTAATATATATAATACACACTACTGGGCCGTTCGGATACATTCATTCGAATATAATGTCCTTTGTGCATTGACCCTCTATCAAGTGAGCACCCTCGAGGATGTTGTTTAAATAATGCTCCAGCGTGCGGTGGTCCTTGCCTTCGGGAGGACCCTCCACCGCGACAACGGCGGCTTTCATCTTGGCCCAGTGCACCTTGACACGGGCGAAGGCCCTCCGTGCTCCTTCTATGCACACCGACCGTTTGATGGCATCAATTCGGGGAACAGCGTCGGTGAGTCACCGCACTAGGCCAAAATAGCTGCTCAGTGCGGTTTAGCTGGCCACAACCGGAGTATGAACTCCTTCATGGCCGCTCCGGACATCTTATGCAGCTCGGGCCAATGCGCCATTTGGTCGTTCAGCAGTGTCGAGTGCTCCTGCATCGCAAATTGTGACCAGAACAGCTTCTCCGTCGCATGCCCCTCCTGGGCCCGGTAGAATTGCGCTGCATCGGCGGCGCTCTTTGGAAGATCCGGAAAGGCGTCTGGAGAACTCCATAGTCGACTTAGTAAGGCATACCTCTGATCGCCGAACTTAGACTATAAAAGAAAGGGCTTAGCAGATGCTATCTGTCCGTCCTATAGGAACCCCTCGCGAGCCGCTCAGGATTCGGACCTCGCCTCTTGGGCATCCTGAAGGGCCTTGGCGAGTTTGGCCGCCTTCGCTTTATTCTCCTCCTCAAGGAGCTCACACTTGTGAGTGGCATCCTTGATCTCTTGCTCAATCTGGGATACGCGCTCCTCGAACTGACGTCGGGTGGCCTGTTCGTCCTTCAAATTGGCAGCTGCTTTATCAGCGGCCGCATTTCTCACCCTTGCCTGCTCCTTTTCACGGGCAAGGTCACTCCTGAGGGTCTCAACCTCAGTAGCGCCATCTACAGTTATGCATATAGCAGCGCATGAGCTTCACTTAAGCATGTGCAAACTAATTCAACAGAATACGGAGCACTTGACACATACCTTGCGCTTCATCGAGTCGCTTGTTAATCCAGATACTGTCCTCATCGACCAACTGCAGTTTCCACTTCAGCTTGAAAACTTCGGCGGCCTGAGCGGTCGCCGCTAACAGTCAAGACTGATTTTTATCACAAAGGCTAAGTATGTTATTTATTGTGTATACCTACAGACCCTCTACTCGCCCTCCTTCATTGGCCAAACAGAGTCTCAGGGGCTACTATCTGTATATAGACGGATTTTTTATTAAAAGCGGCTAAAAGAAATTACATCGCATACCTCGAAGCCTGTTAGTAGGCTCGTGAAGGCTTCATCCAGTCCGCTCTTAGCAGACTGAACTTTTTCAACCACCGTACCCTTAAGGTACGGTACTCCTCCAAGACCAATGCACCTGGCAGTGCATCCATCAGCTTGTTTGGCGCCTCTGCATTCGTAGAGGTTGCCATCTCCCCCTTTTGCAGAGGGGGCTGCCGATCTAATTCCGGAACCATTTGGATCTTCGGAACAGTATCCAGCTGAGTGTCGTATGACCCAGCACCCCCGTGGCCGGTCTCCATGGGGGTTGCGCGTCTTCGGAGCCGGTGCCACATTGATCCTCTCCTGCAGTTCCTCTCGGCAGCCTCTAGTGCCGCATTGATCCTCTCCCGCAGTTCTTCGGATCCTGGAGAAGTCCTTAGGGACGACACATGGGGATTGTCTGCCCTCGGAGGCGGGGAAGCTTGTGGAGGCGTCTCGCTCTCCGTCTTCTTTGGCAAAAGATCCCCCGATGACGACGACTCTTGAGGAATGTAGCAAGCCAGATTGGAATATGAAATTGGTTATTGTTCTTATAATCTATAAAAAGATTAGACGTATACAAGGCATCTTAAGGTACTCACAATTCGGCAAAGGTCTTGGTGCGGGGGTGGTGCTTGGGAACGGCCTCAGTGCCTGAATCCGAGTCATCGGAAAGGGATACCATTCCCCTTTTGGATGCCCCTCCTCCGAATCTACGGAGGTCGCTCTCCTTTTCCCTTTGGGAGGAGGGTTCTCTACCTCCTCCTTCTCCTCCTCCTCATCCTCATCTTCGTCTTCCACGCGAGAGGTAGGAGCTTCTGTTCCTCCGTACATGGCGCCCGAAGTCTCTTCGGGATGGAGGTCACCTTTGGCCTCCTTGGTCTTCTTCTTCTTCTTGTCCTTCTTTGCCGGCGCCTGGTAGGGCGCCGGGACCAGCATATTCATTAACAGAGAATCGGCTGGGTTTTCGGGGAGCGGGGCCGAACACTTAATCCGGTTGGCCTTCTTTATCCAGTCTTGTTTAGAAAATGGAATTTTCAGGACCCCTCCCTAAGATCGACAAGTTAAGTAGTGTTCGGAAATAGGATACTTACTCGGGATGCCAGATTGTTGTAGTCGCGACCGGTGTCGTCGGACATCCGTGGCCACGACTTCTGCTTCTTAAAGAGAAGCTTCCAGATCCCTTTGTGCGCCGTGCCAAAGAAGTTTTGCAGGGTCCATGGCCCCTCTGGGTTGAACTCCCACATTTTGAGAGGCCGTCGTTGGCACGGGAGAGCTCGATGGATGAGCATCACCTGAATCACATCGGCAAGGGTGGTGTCCTTCGTTATCATGTTCTTGACGTGCTTCTATAGCGTCGACACTTTGTCAAGGGACCCCCAACCTAGGCCCTTGTTGGTCCAGGAGGCGAACCGCAGTGGAGGTCCGGATCTGAAGGTAGGAGTAGCAGCCCACTTAGTGACACAGGGTTTGGTGATATAGAACCACTCCTGCTGCCACACCTTGATGGTATCCACAAATCTTCCTTTGGGCCAAGTAACATGGTTGAGCTTGCTCACCATGGCGCCACCGCACTCGGCGTGTTGGCCTTCAACCACCTTTAGCTTCACATTGAAAACTTTGAGCCATAAGCCGAAGTGTGGAGGGACGCGGAGAAATGCTTCACACACGATGATAAACGTCAAGATGTGGGGGAAGGAATTCAGGGCCAGATCATGGAAACCCATCCCGTAATTGTACATGAGACCTCGGACGAAGGGGTGAATGGCGAACCTGAGTCCTCGGAGCAAGTGAGGGATAAAAACCACCCTTTCACCAGGCTCCAGGGTGAACAACCCTGGGGCGGGAAGCCTGTGTTTGATCTCCGCCGTCAGGTACCTTGCCTCCCGCAGATCTTGGATGTTCTTCTCCATTACAGAAGAGGCCATCCACTTGCCCTGAAAGACAGATCCGTCCATTGCTAGAGAAGTTGGGGCGGAAGGAAAGTTTGGAACTTGGGCGCTGAAAGGCAGAGGAAGAAGAAGGCGTGAGGTGAACAGATGGGTCTTTTTCCTCTTATGGAGGCGGCGAATATCAAGCGCCCCCTCATAAGCCTTAAATCTCGCCTATTACCAAGGGGACGTGTGAATGGCACGGTTGGATTACCCAAAAAACCCATCGATGAGAATCCCGTGATAAGGGGACACGGTCTCTGCTTTGACAAGACGTGTCACTGGCTGTACCTCGAAATACGAAACGAGGCTGTGAGATGGTTCAGAATAATAATAAGGCCAGAACATAATGTCTTGCTGAAAAAGTGGCCCATGGACGTGACTTATTTTAGGTATTGTTGCTTGCTACGTCTTGAGCTTGCGTTGGTTTTCCTTGAAGAGGAAAGGGTGATGCAGCAATAGTAGCGTAAGTATTTTCCTCAATTTTTGAGAACCAAGGTATCAATCCAGTAGGAGGCTCCTCAAAAGTCCCACGCACCTACACAAACAAACAAAGAACTCTCAACAAACGCAATAAAGGGGTTGTCAATCCCTTCACGGCCACTTGCGGAAGTGAGATCTGATAGAGATATTATGATAAGTTAAATATATTTTCGGTATTTTATAATATAGATAAGAAAAGTAAAGATGCAAATAAAAGTAGATTGAAAGCTTATATGATAAAATATAGTCAGGGGGCCATAGGTTTCACTAGTGGCTTCTCTCAAGATAGCATAAGTATTACGGTGGGTGAAGAAATTATTGTCGAGCAATTGATAGAAAAGTGAATAATTATGAGATTATCTAGGCATGATCATGTATATAGGCATCACGTCCGTGACAAGTAGACCGACTCCTGCCTGCATCTACTACTATTACTCCACACATCGACCGCTATCCAGCATGCATCTAGAGTATTAAGTTCATAAGAATAGAGTAACGCATTAAGAAAGATGACATGATGTAGAGGGATAGAATCAAGCAATATGATATAAACCCCACCTTTTTATCCTCGATGGCAACAATACAATACGTGCCTTGCAACCCCTATTGTCACTGGGTAAGGACACCGCAAGATTGAACCCAAAGCTAAGCACTTCTCCCATGGCAAGCAGGATCAATCTAGTAGGCCAAACCAAACTGATAATTCGAAGACACTTGCAAAGATAACTCAATCATACATAAAAGAATTCAGAGGAGATCCAAATATTTCTCATAGATAAACTTGATCATAAACCCACAATTCATCGGATCTCGACAAACACACCGCAAAAAGAGTTACATCAAATAGATCACCACAAGAGAGGGGGAGAACATGGTATTGAGATCCAAAAAGAGAGAAGAAGCCATCTAGATAATAACTATGGACCCTAAGGTCTGTGGTAATGTAAGTGCATCTAGTGCCCCTTAGTGATTTTGGTGTATTGAAGACTTATAGGTTAAGGGACTAATGTGTTTGTGAGTGTACACAGGTCTATAAGTCTATGAGGAGTTTGATATTTACAGAGAAAGTCGACCCCTAAAAATGAAGTTCTTAGACTGAAGACTTTGATATTCTGAAGACTTTCTGAAGAATTTGAAAGTGAAGAAATTGGTGTGACCTTGAAGACTTGGTATTCATTTGAGGAACATGAAGCGTGAAGACTTTTGTTTTCGTAGTTTCATTTTCTCTTTCTTGAGTCATAGGAAACACCGTACTGTTAAAGGGGGTCGAGGAAATACTAAGGAAAAATTTCCATGTGATGCTCAACTCAAAATCCTACACCTACCAATCCCTTCGAGTGAAGCCTTTGGAAATCTCATGCAGTTTAGTGACAGAGACGAAGTTCTTCTGGTCGCTGATGAATTTGTTCTGACTGAGGAGTTAGGAATTCGCCAGTGCGAATTGCCTACACAGTGAGGAACATGATAGCCCTGAGGAATTTGAGAGTCAAATTTCCGACCGTTGCTGTGCTGCGTGCCAACTGTCCCAAAATATCCTATCCACCTAACGGTCATATCATTGAAGGGCATTTATGTCTTATCATGTCGGGCTGCTCCCTAGGCTATAAATAGCCGCCCCCTACATCCACTAGCTGGTAGGCTGCTCCGAGAGAACTTGACACTTGTCATTTGAGAGCAACCCATCCTCCGAGGACTTTGAGCGAAAATCATCAAGTGAGGAAAACCCAAAACCAAACCCCTACAAACCCAAAGTGATTGAGCATCACTGAAGAAATTGATCCTGCGTGGATCCGACGCTTGTTACCTTTGAAGACTGTGCTTCTTCCAGACGGTTAGGCGTCATGGTCTAGAGCATCCAAGAGGAATTGTGGATCGCCGAGTGACCAAGTCTGTGAAGGTTTGGAAGTCTCCTGAAGACTTACCACGAGTGATTGGACGAGGTGTGCGTGGCCTTAGTTCAAGGAGAATACGGTGAGGACTAGGTGTCCTGAGCTGCGTGCTCAGCGACTGGGTGTCCGGGACTGCGTGTCCTCGAGTTTAAATACTCAGCCGCTCCAACCAGACGTACAATTGAGACAGCAGTTGGAACTGGTCTACCAAATCATTGTCTTCACCAACCTGACTGGTTCTATTTCCTCAACCCTTTCATTTCCTCATTACTGTGTTGAGTGTTTGTTCATATCTATGTTTGAAAACTTTGACTGAAGACTTTCTCAATTTCCTCAGTTCAATTTCTTCAGTCTGTTTGTCTTCATCTTGTGTTATCCGGTGATTACGCTTTCTGTACTCTGTGCTTGTCTTCATTTCATCATGATGACCATGCTTGTATTCTGTTATGCTTACTTCTGAGTACTTATTCCGCTGCTAGTAGTTCTTTGCTAAGGAATTTCCTCACCGGCAAATTCCTCAGTGAAGAATTCATAAAAATCGCCTATTCACCCCCCTCTAGTCGATATAACGCACTTTCAATTGGTATCAGAGTGAGGTACTCCCTTGTTCTGTGTGATTTTGGTTTAACCGCCTGGAGTTTTAGTTATGTCGACCGCAGGTATGATCAAGGTCTCGGCTGGGTGTCCTACCTTTGATGGGACGGACTACCCCTACTGGAAGAACAAGATGCGAATGCATCTTGAGGCAATTGACAACGATCTCTGGTATGTTGTGGAAAATGGTGTTCCCTCTGTCTCACCCTCACTGAACGCTACCGATGTGAAGAGATTCAAGCAACTCGATTCTCAAGCGAAGAATATCATATGTGGCTATCTGAGTAAAGGACAATATGGAAGAGTGAGTGCTTTGGAAACTGCTAAGCTTATCTGGGATAGACTGTCCAAAGTTAATGAAGGAGTCTCAACTCAGCGTCACTCTCGAGTTGATGTTCTTCGGAATCTCTTCAACCGCTTCAAACGACTCGACAATGAAAATGTCCAACAAACCTTTGATCGCCACACTGACATCTCAAATGAGCTTCAAGCCCTCGGTGCCACTGACATCACTGACCATGAAGTGGTGAAGAAACTGTTGAGATTGCTTGATTCCTCATTTGATACTCTAGGACTGATGATACAAGAACGGGCTGACTACAAGTCTCTTGATCCCGCCGATATCCTCGAAAGGCTAAATACTCACGAGTTCCAGCTTGCTGAAAAGAGAGATCTCTATGGTTCGAGCTATGGCAAACCACGTGCCCTGAAGGCCAAGGCTGTGTCTGACTCTGAATGTGAGGATTCTGGTAGTAGCCTTGGTGATCCTGAAGAATTGAGCCAGGAGCTAGCACTGCTCGTGAAGAAATTCCAGAAGTTCTCAAGACGTGGTCGCTTTGGAAAATCCTCAAGAAGTAGTGATTCCTCATCCAGTGACTATAAGAGAAGGCTGTGCCACAAATGCAAGAAACCTGGTCACTATATTCAAGATTGTCCTCAGTGGGAAAAGGAAATGAAGAAGAAGGAATACAAGGATTACAGTTCTGATGATGCAAAGAAGAAGAAGAAATCGTCAACATCTTTGTCATCAAAATCCTCGAAGTCTTCATCTCACAAGAAGAGCAGCTCCAAGAAGGCTCGGGCATTCATTGGCAAGGAAATGGACTCTGAAGCTGAATTTGAGGAAAATGAGGAAGAGGAGGCGTCTGAAGAATCTGAATCTGGTGTGGCGAGTCTGGCCTTCGCTACTGCTTTTGTTAGCAAGTCCATCTTCAACACCGAAGAAACTGACCCCACCGACAAGCCTGATGAAGATAATGATGACTATGCTCCCACCTATTGCTTCATGGTGAAAGGTGCAAAGGTACTCAAATACACCTCCTCTGAATCTAGTGAAAATGAATCTGATGAGGATCTCAAGCCCAGCTACTCTAAACTTGCTAAGATTGCTGTAAAACAACAAAGGGCTTTTGAAAAGGTTCAAAACATGCTAGACAAAAGTGATGATATGTTGGGTGAAGAAATGGATCGCACTAAAGCCCTGACTGAAAATCTTCAGAGATTACAGTCTAGGTTTGATAGCATTCAAGGTCATCATAACACTCTCTTATCTGATCATGAGAAACTTTCTTATGAATTTCTTCAAAGAAAGCAAGATCTTGAGAAGCTAAGAGTGAGTTATGAAGATCTTCAGAAGGAGTGCGATTCATTACTTTCTCAACAAATCAGCGCTTCTCAGGAAGAATTTGTTCCTCCATGCTTAAAGTGCATTGAACATGAATCTGCTAATTCTTCACCTGAATGTTCAAATGCTTCAACTGTTACAAATTCTTCACCTGCCTCTGCTATCACCAATTCCTCATCTGAGGACATTGCTAGTATCACTGACGATGCAGGGCTGAAGGAATTGTACATGACAGGCATGTACAAAAGCCTCAAAGGGCATCAGACTCTCTGTGATGTGCTTAAAAAGCAGATCCTCAACAGAAACCCTAGGAAAGAGGGTATTGCCTTTGAGAGGAAACTCAATGCTGATGGAACATATTGGAAGCCTGAGCAGTACCCCAAAACCTCATGGGTTGCTGCAAAGGGACCTCCAGTTGATCCATCTAACTTATCTGGCTTTACATGTGGATCTCCTCATTCTTCTGATGAGTCATTTGACTCCAACTATAAACTGTTCAAAAATCAGAATGGTGAAGTATTTGCTAGATATGTTGGCACTAACTGCAGGAATGGTTCTCCTATGAAGAAAATCTGGGTTCCCAAGAAGTGCCTTGAAAGTCTTCAGGTGAATGTCCTCATGACACCACCTGTGAAGAAGAGGAACCCCAGATCAAATTCTTCATATTGACCAAATTCTTCATATGGATCCAAGTCCTCATACGGACCAAATTCATCACGTGGATCAAATTCCTCAAAAGGATCAAAGTCCTCATATGCTTATCATCGTGCTAACAATTCTATTTCGCAGGGTAGAGCTAAGGTCTATGAATATGTGCATTATTCTTCAAACCATTATGTTCATAAGTCCTCGAAGAATTTCTCTGCTTATTCATATGATTACCCTAACCCCTCTTATGTGAAACGACCTGGTTTGGCCTCTATGCCACCATTCTCGTATGGTGCTCGCAGAGTGATGAACTCTTTGCCACACCTTCAAATGTGGGTGGTGAGGAAAAAGAACTAATCTCTTCTGCAGGGTCAGGTCCCCAGATGTGCTTTAACGTCTGAAGAATTTGCTGGGGACCTGACAAAATTGCCTGAAAGGACGCAGGCGAATCATGATGAAATGAACTTTCATTTCATACGTCCTCATACTGCTATATCTGTTTACTGATTGATGAAATTCATCCGATGAACTTGATATCATATTCTTCACTGATGAAGCATATGAGATTGTAAGCTACACTAATTCATCTGCAGGATGATCAACCCAAAGCTACAGAATGGGTCCTTGATAGTGGATGTACGAATCACATGACTGGTGACAAGAATCTATTGATGGATGCTCCCTTATCACCGTCACATCTGAAGCATATCATCTTTGCTGACAAAGGCAAAAGTCAGGTATTGGGTCTTGGTAAGGTTGCAGTCTCTAAGGATAAACACATGGACAAAGTCATGCTTGTTGAGTCCTTAGGATACAACCTCATGTCAGTCTCAATGCTTTGTGATCTTTGTTGTCTTTGGCAAGTATCGCTGTGTTGTGATTATGGAAGCTGACAATTCCAAAGTCTTCGAAGGCTTTAGGAGAGGAGATTTGTATATTGTTGATTTCTCTATAGGACCGCAACCAGCCGTGTGCCTACTTGCAAAAGCTTCAGAAGGATGGCTATGGCATCGACGACTTGGTCACGCAGGCATGAGGAATTTGCACACGCTTGCGAAGAAGAAGCATGTCATTGGCATTGAGAATGTCAAATTCCTCAAGGATCACTTATGCGGAGCCTGTGAAGCTGGAAAAATGACCAAGGCCAAGCATCCAGCGAAGACTATCATGACCACTACTCGTCCATTCGAATTGCTTCACATGGACCTCTTCGGACCTAATCATTACTCAGCAGTCACTAATGATGCATCTCTATATGGTTTTGTCATTGTTGATGATTATTCTCGATATACATGGGTACACATTGTTACTTACAAACATGAAGTGCAGGAAGTCTTCAAATGATTTTCCTCGAGGGCTTCAACCAACTTTGGTGTGAAGATCAAGCACATCAGAAGTGACAATGGAACTGAGTTCAAGAATTCCGGTCTTGATGACTATCTTGATGAACTTGGTATTACTCATGAGTTATCTGCTCCCTATACTCCTCAGCAAAATGGCGTCGTGGAGCGCAAGAACAGAACTCTTTTTGAGATGGCTTGCACTATGCTTGATGAATACAAAACGCCTCAGCGTTTTTGGATTGATGCAATTGATACTGCGTGCCACATCATCAACAGAGTATATCTTCACAAATTCTTCAAGAAGACGGCCTATGAACTCCTCACTGACAAGAAACCCAATGTGAGTTATTTCAAAGTCTTCGGTGCTAAATGTTGGATTAGAGATCCTCACCACAATTCAAAATTTGCACCGAAAGCACATGAAGGTTTTATGCTTGGTTACGGAAAGGACTCGCACACCTACAGAGTCTTCAACATTGTTCTTCACAAGATTGTTGACACTGTAGATGTGCGGTTCGATGAAACTAATGGCTCGCAAAGAGAGCACCTACCTTCTGTGTTAGATGAACCAGCACCTGAGGATTCTATCAAGTTCAAGGCAACTGAGGATGTCATTCCTACTGAAGAACCTGCTGAAGAATTCATTCCAGTTCATGAAGAACGTCAAGCTGATGCACCTGAAGAAAATGCTGAGGAAAATGGTGCTGAAGCAAATGCTGATCAAATTCCTCAGCGACAAATAGCTCATCCTCGCGTTGCAAAAGAAGTGCAAGTGGAGAAGATCATCGATGACATTAGAGCCCCAGGTCCTCTCACATGCTCAAAAGCTTCACATTTATCTAACTTTTGTGGGCACTATGCTTTTGTCTCTATCACAGAGCCCACTAAGGTAGATGAAGCATTTCTGGAGCCGGAGTGGATTCAGGCTATGCAAGAAGAATTACATCAGTTCGAGCTCAACAATGTCTGGGAACTGGTCAAACGTCCAGATGCTCTCAAGCATAATATCATTGGCACAAAGTGGATCTACCGCAACAAGCAAGATGAAAATGGCCTTGTGGTGAGGAATAAGGCACGACTAGTAGCTCAAGGCTACACACAGGTTGAAGGAATTGATTTTGATGAAACTTTTGCACCTGTTGCTAGACTTGAGGCTATTCGCATATTACTTGCTTATGCTAATCATCATGATATCATCTTATATCAAATGGATGTGAAAAGTGCATTCCTCAATGGTAAGCTTGAGGAAGAAGTATATGTTGCTCAACCCCCAGGTTTTGAATATCCAAAGAATCCTGACAAAGTCTTCAGACTTAATAAGGCCCTCTATGGCCTCAAGCAAGCCCCTCGGGCGTGGTATGATACATTGAAGGAATTCTTCGTGAAGAATGGCTTCACACCCGGTTCACTCGACCCTACTCTCTTTACTAAATCTTATGATGGTGAACTGTTTGTGTGCCAAATATATGTTGATGATATTATCTTTGGCTGTACTGACCAATGTTATAGTGATGAATTTGCCTATATGAGGAGTGAAGAATATCAAATGTCTATGATGGGAGAGTTGAAATTCTTCTTAGGTCTTCAAATTTGTCAACAGTGCAATGGCATATTCATATCTCAGGAGAAATACCTCAAAGATGTACTGAGGAAATTCGGCATGCAAGATTGCAAAGGCATAAAAATTCCTATGCCCACAAATGGCCATCTATGCACTGATGAAAATGGTATTGACTTCGATCATAAGGTATACTGCTCCATGATTGGTTCTTTATTGTACTTATGTGCATCTAGGCCAGATATAATGCTTAGTGTTTGCATGTGTGCCCGATTTCAAGCTGCACCGAAGGAATCACACCATAAGGTTGTGAAGCATATTCTTCGATATCTAGCTCACACACCAACACTAGGATTATGGTACCCCAAGGGCTCTGCTTTTGATCTCATTGGATATTCTGACTCTGACTATGCTGGTGATCGTGTGGACCGCAAGTCAACATCTGGCACTTGTCATTTCCTCGGACGATCTTTGGTCTGTTGGTCCTCGAAGAAACAGAACTGCGTATCACTGTCTACTGCGGAAGCTGAATACATTGCTGCTGGCTCTTGCTGTGCTCAACTGCTTTGGATGAAGCAAACCCTCAAGGACTATGGCGTCAACGTGAAGAATGTGCCTCTCCTCTGTAACAATGAGAGTGCCATCAAGATTGCTCACAACCCAGTTCAACACTCGAAGACAAAGCACATTCAGATTCGTCATCATTTTCTTCGTGATCATGTGTTGAAGGGCGACATCTCCATCGAGCACGTGAAGACTGAAGAACAGCTAGCTGATATCTTCACTAAGCCCTTGGATGAGAAGAGATTTAGCAAGTTGCGGTGTCAGCTAAATATCTTAGAATCTTCGAATGTTCTTTGAAAAGGACACACATCCTAACACTTATGCAAAATTGATGACTTAGATGTGCAACACATGAAGAAACGTTTTTCTTCAATCAATGAAGAATAACACTCTAAATGTGAAGAAATTAATGAAGAATTTGATTCTCAGAACCCTACGACAATTGTACGCGGTGTCTGAAATCATCATTCTTATACGGTGGGTCACGCCACCACAAAAGTTGAAAATCTTCAATTTGAGTTTTTCCTCAGTTTTTGAAATTCTTCAGTTTTTCAAATTCTTCAACTTTACAAAATCTTCACTGTTTCCGTCGTTTTTCTTCATTGGCTATATATATATATATATATATATATATATATATATATATATATATATATATATATATATGAGTTTATGTCCTCTACAGCATTCACTTATAGCTATTTCTTCAAGTTGCTTTCTCTGCTAAGTGAATGTGATCGGACCCTTCCCCCTCTATGCTATACTCAACCCAATCTATTCACAAATTCTTCATGTGCGTTCTATTTGAAACTCGTTCAAAATCTTCACTGTGTCCTTGTGAGCTGAAGAAATTGCGAACGAAACTTTAAAACAAATCTTATCCAGATTTTTGGTTTTGACGCTCAAACCGTTCCGCATCCCACGATGCATTATTCTATTCACCCACGATCTTACATGATCTCAACTACACAGTACGTGGGTGACACATGTCGCGTGAAGGAGAAAGGGCAGGGGCATGTTCGTCCCAAAATCTTCGGGCGAACAGTTTTTCACCGGGTCTATAAATACCCCTCTCCCCTTCCTCACTTCATTTACTCCGCTCGACCGCTCTCTCTCTCTCACTCGAGCTCCTCAAACCCTAGCGCCGCCGCTAATCCATCGTCGCCGGTGAGGAAGAGCTTCGCTGCCTCGACCTCGTCGCCCTCGTACTCGCGCCGGTTGCGGAAATCTTCACTCCGCCGCCGCCGTAGCTGTCTTCCTCTGCCAAGTTAGGGCGTGGGAGATCTAACCTGACGAACTTCACAACTGTTCTTCTCAGTTCGTCGTGTTCTTCACTTCGGGTAATTAAAAGCTACTTTTATTACTCACTTTAATTCTCAAACTTTCCTGAAAATCTTCAAAGGTGTTTATTCTTCAAATCTTCACACATATGAACACCTCACACATTATATGATCTTGAACTATTTCTCTAAGCAATCATTTTCTTCAAGATTCCCTAATTGTGTGGATCTTCGATCTGTACAACTCTGGAACCTAAGACAAGAACGCTTAGTGAAATTCCTCAAGGTTTATCTGGTCAAATTCCTCAAAACTTGTTCTTTTCGAAAAACCTTCTGACAAAGCATATGACCTCTCCAAATTCCTCGCACCTATACTCTGTTCACAGGTACTCATGTCTGCTGCTGAATCACTAGGTTCTCATCAACTTAACTCATTTGCAGCGTTCCTTGAAGAAAAATTGCATACTTCTTCAGAGTGTTCAATTGTTTAAATTCCTCATCTGAAGAATATGGATGAAGGTAAGAGACCGCAGAAAGGAGGAAAGAAGCCTGAGGTCATGACTGCTTTCGAGATCCCTGATGAAATTTATGCTGGCTATTGCACCCCTGATGAAGCAAAATTTGGCAAAGAAAATAAAAATCAGCGCAAGGTGCGCATACAGAAGATTGAACGGAGATGGGCAAGGGAATGGGGGGAGTACAGATATGTGACTCCAAAGTATATGAAGAAATTCGCCCTCAATCCTCCATGCCCAAGAGCTCCATTGGCACCTGGCCAAGTAGCTGACCCCACCAGCATCAAGAGTGGTGAGGACTTTCCTGAAGAATGGGCTAAGCGCCAAGCTAAACTGGCAAGACAAGCCAAGGAGGCAGTGAAGAAATTCGATGAGGATTCTGCCACTGCTGCTGCTACTGAGGCCTCGGTCAAACCGAGGAAATCCATGCCAAAGAAGCCTGCTTGTAAGCCAAGTGCTTCACCAACAGCGCCCTCACGGCCAAGTTCCTCAGCAATGCCCTCACGGCAAATTCCTCACACTGCTACTGCTCCACCAAAGTCCTCAGCAGCTCCTTCAAAGTCCTCAGCTCCTGTGCATCTGGCTACATGTCAAAGGACTACGGGTTTCTCGATTGCCTCTGGTGTCCCAGCAAGTTCCTCAGCTGCACCTATTTCCTCATCAGGCCCCACACTGTTGAAGACTAAAGCAACAGCTGGACGCGGTCCTCGACCAAGTCCAAGGAAGAAACAGGTCACATTCCATGTGCCCTCTGATGATGAAGCTTATGATGATGAACTGGCAGAAATCATCAGAGACAGACAAGTGAAGGCCGCTAGAGCCAAAGGAACATCTGTGCCACTGCTTTTGGATCCGAGGAAAATCCTCGATTACATTGATCTCTGGCACAAGGATCCAAACACCCCAATGCCTGATTTTCATCTGACTCCTGGTCAAAGTCACATGCTGACCCATTTCATCACTCAAGAGAAATGGAAATTTGAAAAGGCAAGAGAGATCAAGAAAGCACAATACAGAAAGGAGAAGCTCCTGAAGAAAAATGTTGTCAGAATGACACCTGAGGAACTTCTCAAGGCTCAGTCTGAAATTCAAGCCCTCAGCAAAGACTTTGATGCCTACTATGCTGATTGGCAAGGAGCCAAAGTGAGATTCATCAATCTGACGAAGAAATTCATGAATGTTGCAGCCCCATCGCAACAAGAAAATCTTCAGGCTGCAGACTCTACTCAGCCTGCTAAAGAACATGCCAGCATCGCTGATGACTTTCAGCCTGCTGAAGAAAATGCTAGTTCCAGGGCTGATGACTTCATTCCAGCCGCTGAAGAAATTGCCAGGGCATCCACTAGTGGTGCGCCTGAAGAAACTGATGAGATCAGGGCAACTGCATCAGCTGCGCCTGAAGAAAATCAACCAGATTCCTCAGCTCCTCCCGCGCCTACACCAACTCCAATTCTTCCATCTGCCTATGATGTGAAGAAGACCAAGGCTGCAGAGCGAGCTGCAGTGAAGAAAAGGAAGGCATCAGCTGCGTCAAATTCTTCGGCTGCGAAGAAGATGAAGCCAATGACCAGCTCTCTCGAAAATCTGATTGATGCTGTTCCAATTTCCTCCATGCCATCAAAGGACCTTGTTCCTTTTGGAGAAGACTATGTGATCCCAAGCGGATCTGATGAAGAAAATCATTCTGCTACTTCGTCAGAGCAGATTGATGAAGAAATTGAAGTGGACGCAATCCCTTCAACGCCAGTCATTTCCTCACCTATGCCTTAGTTCACAGCTGAAGAGGCTGGTGTTGAGGAAATTGAAGATGAAGATGTGGATATAGGATGCACCACACCTGTGATGAATGATGACTTTTGGGAAAGTCAGCATCCCAATACTCCTCTCTTCACACCTATCCAACAGATTCCTCAGTCCCCTGCAACAAAAGTTCAACTGGGCTCTGAAGAAACTCATCCCACTCCCTCTGTTCATGAAGAAATTCCAGCCACTAGTGCTGAAGAACCTGCTGCTGCTGATCCTCAGGTTGCACAAGAAGAGGAACCAGAAATTCCGCAGCCTGAAGAACCCGAGCTCGCGATTCCTGAGGTTGTGATGCAACTCACTGACATCCCTCTGCCAAAGCCAAAGAATCCGTTCTCAAGCAAACAGAAGTTCAAGGCTGAAGACTTCTTTGCCGAGCATGTATTCTTCACTAACTACAACCCCTATGACTCTGCTCGCATAAGGAAGAGGCGTGTCTGGACTGCTAGTCAAGCCAACTTCTATTCCTCAGTGCTGTTTGACAAAGACAAAATCTTCGAGGATGAACATATTCCTCACGTGGACATGGAATCTCTGCCATGCTTCGAGCCAGTCCTCAGTGTTCTTCATGATGCAGGATTACTCAATTTCTGCACTGACATTTGCGATTGGAATGAAGAACTCATTCTTTAGTTCTACGCGACACTGCATATCACTGGAGACGCTGAAGATGTCAACTCATGGGTGTTGGACTGGCTGACTGAAAACACTCACTACAAGGCACCAGCAACTGAATTGCTTCGTGTCCTTCCTCTCGATCCTCCCATGACAGTGCACGTTGCATCTACAGTGACCTTGAACTGACAAATCACTATATGCAAGTGGTCATGAAGCCTTTGAAGCCTGGGTAGGCCCCACGAACCAAATTCCTCGTCAAGGAATTACTCTATGTGCCTCGGACTGTCTATCGCATTCTGACGAAGACAATGAGTCCTATCAAAGGCCACGACTCAAATGATGAAGAAGTCGTTGGCATCATGAAGAATATGCTTTTCAACATCATTAATGGCGTTCCCGTCAACTTTCATGATTTCTTCATGAGGACTCTGGAAAATGTTGCTATGTCACCATTCGAGCTGAAGCCCTATGCGCCTTGGATTATGAGATTCATCCGGGCAAGATCTTCACTGAATTACAAAGCTGACACTCTGAACCACGGTAGCTACTTGCCTCCCATTGAAGTCCTCAAACGGACAGTTTCATCAGCTGATGATAAAGGCAAGGCAGCTGCTGTGATCAATGAAGGCATTCGTCATTGTATGGTCAATTTCGCCTGGCTGCATCTTACTCTACAAATGATGACTCTGCCACACATGACACTGCCGCAAATACCTCAGCCAAGCAAAATCCTCAAGCCACAGCACCCAGGGTGATGACTGACCGTGAGTTACTCCTCAGTCTTCATCAGAAGGTTGATCGCAATCACAAATGGGTAAAGCGTCAGTTTGGTGCACTTCTTCACAATATGACGTCAACACACAATGCAGTGAAGAAGAACCAATACTACCTTCATGAAACCCTCAACCGAACCTGGGCTGTCCTCACTCATGTCTATAGCGCTGAAGAACTGAAGACTATGGGTGTCAACGAAGAATTTGACTGGTCTGCACCTCCTCCGGAGAAATTCAAGAGGGTCAAAGTTCCTCCACTGGTGGCCAGCTCTTATTCTTCATCGCGTGACGCTGATGAGTATGAAGATTTGGACGACATTGCGGCAGGCCCTGCTACAACAAACAACCCCGACAACGCTGGCGCTCCTCCATCGACTTGAAATTCTTCAGGGGCGTTAGTCCTCAGTTTCAATCCTTTTGGTCATTTGATGACAAAGGGGGAGAAATCTGAGTTAGTCTTCAAGCGGGTCTATATTAAGGGCATTTTTTTAAGTTACAACTCTCGTTCTTCTGAAACTTTTATTTGGATCGAGTTGTAATCTTAAACCCGATGGTGCGCTGATACTTTTGTTGCATTATGCTCTAAAACTTTTGATGCTTTCGGCATGCTTATTCCTCATTAATGACATTGCACGCGTGCTGAATTTCATCAGGCACCATATTTCATCATGCATTTCAAATTCTTCATATTATATATCAAATGCGTGTATTAATTACAAGATATAGGGGGAGATCTCCATGATTCAACTCTTCAAATGTGCATTGCCTCAAACGCAAATTCCTCATTATGCACATCTTCAGGGGGAGTTCTTCTATATCTTGCAATCAAATTCCTCAATATCAGTATTTACACTTCATATGTTTATCCCCGTTGAAAACTTAACCTATATTGTCATCAATCACCAAAAAGGGGGAGATTGTAAGTGCATCTAGTGCCCCTTAGTGATTTTGGTGTATTGAAGACTTATAGGTTAAGGGACTAATGCGTTTGTGAGTGTACACAGGTCTATAAGTCTATGAGGAGTTCGATATTTACAGAGAAAGTCGACCCCTAAAAATGAAGTTCTTCGACTGAAGACTTTGATATTCTTAAGACTTTCTGAAGACTTTGAAAGTGAAGAAATTGGTGTGACCTTGAAGACTTGGTATTCATTTGAGGAACATGAAGCGTGAAGACTTTTGTTTTCGTAGTTTCATTTTCTCTTTCTTGAGTCATAGGAAACACCGTACTGTTAAAGGGGGTCGAGGAAATACTAAGGAAAATTTTCCATGTGATGCTCAACTCAAAATCCTACACCTACCAATCCCTTCGAGTGAAGCCTTTGGAAATCTCATGCAGTTCAGTCACTTTCTTCAGTGACAGAGACGAAGTTCTTCTGGTCGCTGATGAATTTGTTCTGACTGAGGAGTTAGGAATTCGCCAGTGCGAATTGCCTACACAGTGAGGAACATGATAGCCCTGAGGAATTTGAGAGTCAAATTTCCGACCGTTGCTGTGCTGCGCGCCAGCTGTCCCAAAATATCCTATCCACCTAACGGTCATATCATTGAAGGGCATTTATGTCTTATCATGTCGGGCTGCTCCCTAGGCTATAAATAGCTGCCCCCTACAACCACTAGCTGGTAGGCTGCTCCGAGAGAACTTGACACTTCTCATTTGAGAGCAACCCATCCTCCGAGGACTTTGAGCGAAAATCATCAAGTGAGGAAAACCCAAAACCAAACCCCTACAAACCAAAAGTGATTGAGCATCACTGAAGAAATTGATCCTGCGTGGATCCGACGCTTGTTACCTTTGAAGACTGTGCTTCTTCCAGACGGTTAGGTGTCATGGTCTAGAGCATCCAAGAGGAATTGTGGATCGCCGAGTGACCAAGTCTGTGAAGGTTTGGAAGTCGCCTGAAGACTTACCACGAGTGATTGGATGAGGTGTGCGTGGCCTTAGTTCATGGAGAATACGGTGAGGACTGGGTGTCCTGAGCTGCGTGCTCAGCGACTGGGTGTCCGGGACTGCGTGTCCTCGAGTTTAAATACTCAGCCGCTCCAACCAGACGTACAACTGAGACAGCAGTTGGAACTGGTCTACCAAATCATTGTCTTCACCAACCTGACTGGTTCTATTTCCTCAACCCTTTCATTTCCTCATTACTGTGTTGAGTGTTTGTTCATATCTGTGTTTGAAGACTTTGACTGAAGACTTTCTCAATTTCCTCAGTTCAATTTCTTCAGTCTGTTTGTCTTCATCTTGTGTTATCCTGTGATTACGCTTTCTGTACTCTGTACTTGTCTTCATTTCATCATGATGACCATGCTTGTATTCTGTTATGCTTACTTCTGAGTACTTATTCCGCTGCTAGTAGTTCTTCGCTAAGGAATTTCCTCACCGGCAAATTCCTCAGTGAAGAATTCATAAAAATCGCCTATTCACCCCCCTCTAGTCGATATAATGCACTTTTAGGTAAACTACTCACAACTCATCGGAAGGGCTATGGTGTTGATGTAGAAGCCCTCCATGGTCGATTCCCCCTCCGGCGGAGCACCGACGAAGGCTCCAAGATGGGATCTTGCGGATACAGAAGGTTACGGTGGTGGAAATTGTTTTTCGTTGGCTCCCTGGATGTTTTCGGGATACGTGGGTATATATAGGAGGAAGAAGTAGGTCGGTGGCCGCCCGAGGGGCCCACGAGACAGGGGGCGCACCCTGTAGGGGTGGGCACGCCCCCCACCCTTGTGGCCGCCTCAGCTGCTTCTTGGATTGCACTCCAAGTCCTCTGGATCACGTTCGTTCCAAAAATCACGCTCCCGAAGGTTTCATTCCGTTTGGACTCCGTTTGATATTCCTTTTCTTCAAAATACTGAAATAGGCAAAAAAAACAGCAATACGGGCTGGGCCTCCGGTTAGTAGGTTAGTCCCAAAAAATGATATAAATGTGTAAAATAAAGCCCATAAACATCCAAAAGGGGTAATATAATAGAATGGAACAATCAAAAATTATAGATACGTTGGAGACGTATCAAGCATCCCTAAGCTTAATTCATGTTCGTCCTCGAGTAGGTAAATGATAAAAAACAGAAATTTTGAGGTGAAATGCTACCTATCATAATTCTCAATGTAATTTTCTTTATTGTGGCATGAATGTTCAGATCCAAATGATTCAAAATAAAAATTCATATTGACATAAGAAATAGTAATACTTCAAGCATACTAATCAAGCAATCATGTCTTCTCAAAATAACATATCTAAAGAAAGTTATCCCTACAAAATCATATAGTCTGGCTGTTGCTCTATCTTCATCACACAAAGTATTTAATCATGCACAACCCCGATGACAAGCCAAGCAATTGTTTCATTCTTTAATAATCTCAAACTTTTTCAACTTTCACGCAATACATGAGTGTGAGCCATGGACATAGCACTATATGTGGAATAGAATGGTGGTTGTGGAGAAGACAAAAAGGAGAAGATAGTCTCACATCAACTAGGCGTATCAACGGGCTATGGAGATGCCCATTAATAGATATCAATGTGAGTGAGTAGGGATTGCCATGCAACGTATGCACTAGAGCTATAAATGTATGAAAGCTCAGCAAAAGAAAATAAGTGGGTGTGCATCCAACTCGCTTGCTCACGAAGACCTAGGGCATTTTGAGGAAGCCCATCATTGGAATATACAAGCTAAGTTCTATAATGAAAAATTCCCACTAGTATATGAAAGTGACAATATACACTACAAAAAAAGACACATCCGTGACATTTTGGGCCGAACAATTTTTTTTCTGTCATACATATGACACTTCTATGACGATAATTGTGACAAAACCCGGTATCATCATAGATGTGGTGGGATCCTACTTCTATGACAAAAAATCATGACAGAAAATGGGATTTTTGTCCTAGGCGGGCCGAAAATGGGATTGCACTACTTGAAGGAAATATGCCCTAGAGGCAATAATAAAGTTATTATTTATTTCCTCATATCATGATAAATGTTTATTATTCATGCTAGAATTGTATTAACCGGAAACATGATACATGTGTGAATACATAGACAAACATAACGTCACTAGTATGCCTCTACTTGACTAGCTCATTAATCAAAGATGGTTATGTTTCCTAACCATAGACATGTGTTGTCATTTGATTAATGGGATCACATCATTAGGAGAATGATGTGATTGACAAGACCCATTCCGTTAGCCTAGCACTTGACCGTTTAGTATATTGCTATTGCTTTCTTCACGACTTATACATGTTCCTGTAACTATGAGATTATGCACCTCCCGTTTACCGGAGGAACACTTTGGGTGCTACCAAACGTCACAACGTAACTGGGTGATTATAAAGGAGTACTACAGGTGTCTCCAAAGGTACATGTTGGGTTGGCGTATTTCGAGATTAGGTTTTGTCACTCCGATTGTCGAAGAGGTATCTCTGGGCCCTCTCGGAAATGCACATCACTATAAACCTTGCAAGCAATGTAGCTAATGAGTTAGTTACGGTATGATGCATTACGTAACGAGTAAAGAGACTTGTCGGTAACGAGATTGAACTAGGTATTGGATACCGACGATCGAATCTCGGGTAAGTAACATACCGATGACAAAGGGAACAACGTATGTTGTTATGCGGTTTGACCGATAACGATCTTCGTAGAATATGTAGGAGCCAATATGGGCATCCAGGTTCCGCTATTGGTTATTGACCGAGAATAGTTCTAGGTCATGTCTACATAGTTCTCGAACCCGTAGCGTCCGCACGCTTAACGTTACGATGACAGTTTTATTATGAGTTTATAAGTTTTGATGTACCGAAGTTTGTCCGGAGTCCCGGATATGATCACGGACATGACGAGGAGTCTCGAAATGGTCGAGACATAAAAATTGATATATTGGAAGCCTATGTTTGGACATCAGAAGTGTTCCGGGTGAAATCGGCATTTTATCGGAGTACCGGGAGGTTACCGGAACCCCCCGGTATCCTAATGGGCCTTAGTGGGCCTAGTGGAGGAAGAGGAGAAGGGGCCAACGGGAAGCCGTGCGCCCCTCCCCCCCAAGTCCGAATAGGACAAGGAGGGGGGGCGGTGCCCCCCCTTTCCTTTCCCCCCTCTCCTCCTTCCCCCCAAGTCCTAGTCCAACTAGGGAAGGGGGGAGTCCTACTCCCGGTGGGAGTAGGACTCCTCCGGCGTGCCTCCTCCTAGGGCCGGCCGCACCCTCCCTTGCTCCTATATATACGGGGGCAAGGGGGCACCCTAGACACACAAGTTGATCTACGGATCGTTCCTTAGCCGTGTGCGGTGCCCCCCTCCACCATATTCCACCTCAGTCATATCGTCGCGGAGTTTAGGCGAAGCCCTGCGCCGGTAGAGCATCATCCTCGTCACCATGCCGTCGTGCTGACGGAACTCATCCCCGACACTTTGCTGGGGAGTCCGGGGATCGTTATCGAGCTGAACGTGTGCTGAACTCGGAGGTGCCGTACGTTCGGTACTTGGATCAGTTGGATCATGAAGACGTACGACTACATCAACCGTGTTGTCATAACGCTTCCACTTACGGTCTACGAGGGTACGTGGACAACACTCTCCCCTCTCGTTGCTATGCCATCACCATGATCTTGCATGTGCGTAGGAAATTTTTTGAAATTACTACGTTCCCCAACAGTGGTATCCGAGCCTGGTTTTATGCGTAGATGTCATATGCACGAGTAGAACACAAGTGAGTTGTGGGCGATACAAGTCATACTGCTTACCAGCATGTCATACTTTGGTTCGGCGGTATTGTGAGATGAAGCGGCCCGGACCGACATTACGCGTACGCTTATGCGAGACTGGTTTCACCGTTATGAGCACTCGTGCTTAAAGGTGGCTGGCGGGTGTCTGTCTCTCTCACTTTAGCTGAATCGAGTGTGGCTACGCCCGGTCCTTGCGAAGGTTAAAACATCACCAACTTGACGAACTATCGTTGTGGTTTTGATGCGTAGGTAAGAACGGTTCTTGCTAAGCCCGTAGCAGCCACGTAAAATTTGCAACAACAAAGTAGAGGACGTCTAACTTGTTTTTGCAGGGCATGTTGTGATGTGATATGGTCAAGACGTGATGCTATATTTTATTGTATGAGATGATCATGTTTTGTAACCGAAGTTATCGGCAACTACAGGAGCCATATGGTTGTCGCTTTATTGTATGAAATGCAAACGCCCTGTAATTGCTTTACTTTATCACTAAGCGGTAGCGATAGTCGTAGAAGCAATAGATGGCGTAACGACAACGATGCTACGATGGAGATCAAGGTGTCGCGCCGGTGACGATGGTGATCACGACGGTGCTTCGAAGATGGAGATCACAAGCACAAGATGATGATGGCCATATCATATCACTTATATTGATTGCATGTGATGTTTATCCTTTATGCATCTTATCTTGCTTTGATTGATGGTAGCATTTTAAGATGATCTCTCACTAAATTATCAAGAAGTGTTCTTCCTGAGTATGCACCGTTGCGAAAGTTCTTCGTGCTGAGACACCACGTGATGATCGGGTGTGATAGGCTCTACGTTCAAATACAACGGGTGCAAAACAGTTGCACACACGGAATACTCAGGTTAAACTTGACGAGCCTACCATATAACAGATATGGCCTTGGAACACGGAGACCGAAAGGTCGAGCGTGAATCATATAGTAGATATGATCAACATATTGATGTTCACCGTTGAAACTACTCCATCTCACGTGACGATCGGACATGGTGTAGTTGATATGGATCACGTAATCACTTAGAGGATTAGAGGGATGTCTATCTAAGTGGGAGTTCTTAAGTAATATGATTAATTGAACTTAAATTTATCATGAACTTAGTACCTGATTGTATTTTGCTTGTCTATGTTTGTTGTAGATAGATGGCTCGTGCTGTTGTTCCATTGAATTTTAATGCATTCCTTGAGAAAGCAAAGTTGAAAGATGATGGCAGCAATTACACGGACTGGGTCCGTAACCTGAGGATTATCCTCATTGCTGCACAGAAGAATTACGTCCTGGAAGCACCGTTGGGTGCCAGGCCTGCTGCTGATGCAACTGACGACGTTAAGAACGTCTGGCAGAGCAAAGCTGATGACTACTCGAAAGTTCAGTGTGCCATGCTTTACGGCTTAGAACCGGGTCTTCAACGACGTTTTGAACGTCATGGAGCATATGAGATGTTCCAGGAGTTGAAGTTAATATTTCAAGCAAATGCCCGGATTGAGAGATATGAAGTCTCCAATAAGTTCTATAGCTGCAAGATGGAGGAGAATAGTTCTGTCAGTGAACACATACTCAAAATGTCTGGGTATAATAATCACTTGATTCAACTGGGAGTTAATCTTCCTGATGATAGTGTCATTGACAGAATTCTTCAATCACTGCCACCAAGCTACAAGAGCTTCGTGATGAACTATAATATGCAAGGGATGGACAAGACTATTCCCGAGATCTTCGCAATGCTAAAAGCCGCGGAGGTAGAAATCAAGAAGGAGCATCAAGTGTTGATGGTTAACAAGACCACCAGTTCCAAGAAAAAGGGCAAAGGGAAGAAGAAGGGGAACTTCAAGAAGAACAGCAAACAAGTTGCTGCTCAAGAGAAGAAACCCAAGTCTGGACCTAAGCCTGAGACTGAGTGCTTCTACTTCAAGCAGACTGGACACTAGAAGCAGAACTGCCCCAAGTATTTGGCGGATAAGAAGGATGGCAAAGTGAACAAAGGTATATGTGATATACATGTTATTGATGAGTACCTTACTAATGCTCGCAGTAGTACCTGGGTATTTGATACTGGTTCTGTTGCTAATATTTGCAACTCTAAACAGGGACTACGGATTAAGCGAAGATTGGCTAAGGACGAGGTGATGATGCGCGTGGGAAATGGTTCCAAAGTCGATGTGATCGCGGTCGGCACGCTACCTCTACATCTACCATCGGGATTAGTTTTAGACCTAAATAATTATTATTTGGTGCCAGCGTTGAGCATGAACATTATATCTGAATCTTGTTTGATGCGAGATGGTTATTCATTTAAGTCAGAGAATAATGGTTGTTCTATTTATATGAGTAATATCTTTTATGGTCATGCACCCTTGAAGAGTGGTCTATTTTTGTTGAATCTCGATAGTAGTGATACATATATTCATAGTGTTGAAACCAAAAGATGCAGAGTTGATAATGATAGTGCAACTTATTTGTGGCACTGCCATTTAGGTCATATCGGTATAAAGCGCATGAAGAAACTCCATACTGATGGGCTTTTGGAACCACTTGATTATGAATCACTTGGTACTTGCGAAGCGTGCCTCATGGGCAAGATGACTAAAACACCGTTCTCCGGAACTATGGAGCGAGCAACTGATTTGTTGGAAATCATACATACTGATGTTTGTGGTCCAATGAATGTTGAGGCTCGCGGCGGGTACCGTTATTTTCTCACCTTCACAGATGATTGGAGCAGATATGGGTATATCTACTTAATGAAACACAAGTCTGCAACATTTGAAAAGTTAAAAGAATTTCAGAGTGAAGTGGAAAATCATCATAACAAGAAAATAAAATTTCTACGTGGAGGAGAATATTTGAGTTACGAGTTTGGTCTACATTTGAAACAATGCGGAATTGTTTCACAACTCACGCCACCCGGAACACCACAACGAAATGGTGTGTCCGAATGTCGTAATCGTACTTTACTAGATATGGTGCGATCTATGATGTCTCTTACTGATTTACCGCTATCGTTTTGGGGTTATGCTTTAGAGACGGCCGCATTCATGTTAAATAGGGCACCATCAAAATCCGTTGAGACGACGCCTCATGAACTGTGGTTTGGCAAGAAACCAAAGTTGTCGTTTCTTAAAGTTTGGGGCTGCGATGCTTATGTAAAGAAACTTCAACCAAATGAGCTCGAACCCAAATCGGAGAAATGTGTCTTCATAGGATATCCAAAAGAGACTGTTGGGTACACCTTCTATCACAGATTTGAAGGCAAGATTTTCGTTGCTAAATTGAGATCCTTTCTAGAGAAGGAGTTTCTCTCGAAAGAAGTGAGTGGGAGGAAAGTAGAACTTGATGAGGTAACTGTACCTGCTCCCTTATTGGAAAGTAGTTCATCACAAGAACTGGTTCCTGTGACAACTACACCAATTAGTGAGGAAGCTAATGATATTGATCATGAAACTTCAGATCAAGTTTCTACTAAACCTCGTAGGTCTACCAGAGTAAGATCCGCACCAGAGTGGTACGGTAATCCTATTCTGGAAGTCATGTTACTTGACCATGATGAACCTACGAACTATGAGGAAGCAATGATGAGCCCAGATTCCGCAAAATGGCTAGAGGCCATGAAATCTGAGATGGGATCCATGTATGAGAACAAAGTATGGACTTTGGTTGACTTGCCCGATGATCGACAAGCCATTGAGAATAAATGGATCTTTAAGAAGAAGACCAACGCTGATGGTAATGTAACTGTCTATAAAGCTCTACTTGTTGCGAAAGGTTTTTGACAAGTTCAAGGGGTTGACTACGATGAGACTTTCTCACCCGTAGCGATGCTTAAGTCTGTCCGAATCATGTTAGCAATTGCTGCATTTTATGATTATGAAATTTGGCAAATGGATGTCAAAACTACATTCTTGAATGGATTTCTGGAAGAAGAGTTGTATATGATGCAGCCAAAAGGTTTTGTTGATCCAAAAGGTGCTAACAAAGTGTGCAAGCTCTAGCAATCCATTTATGGACTGGTGCAAGCATCTCGGAGTTGGAATAAACGCTTTGATAGTGTGATCAAAGCATATGGTTTTATACAGACTTTTGGAGAAGCCTGTATTTACAAGAAAGTGAGTGGGAGCTCTGTAGCATTTCTGATATTGTATGTAGATGACATATTATTAATTGGAAATAATATAGAATTTCTGGATAGCATAAAGGGATACTTGAATAAAAGTTTTTCAATGAAAGACCTCGGTGAAGCTGCTTACATATTGGGCATCAAGATTTATAGAGATAGATCAAGACGCTTAATTGGACTTTCACAAAGCACATACCTTGATAAAGTTTTGAAAAAGTTCAAAATGGATCAGGCAAAGAAAGGGTTCTTGCCCGTGCTACAAGGTGTGAAGTTGAGTCAGACTCAATGCCCGACCACAGCAGAAGATAGAGAGAAAATGAAAGATGTTCCCTATGCTTCAGCCATAGGCTCTATCATGTATGCAATGCTGTGTACCAGACCTGACGTGTGCTTAGCAGTAAGCTTGGCAGGAAGGTACCAAAGTAATCCAGGAGTGGATCACTGGACAACGGTCAAGAACATCCTAAAATACCTGAAAAGGACTAAGGATATGTTTCTCGTATATGGAGGTGACAAAGAGCTAGTCGTAAATGGTTACGTCGATGCAAGCTTTGACACTGATCCGGACGATTCTAAATCGCAAACCGGATAGGTGTTCATATTAGGTGCTCCCCGTAGCTTAATTACCCACTACGGTGATATGAGCATCTAGGTCGTATGATCAGTGATCAGATGGCACATGTGTAGTACTTGTACTTTCTGCGCATTTCCCAAACTCTATCAGCCGTATATTGCAAAAACATCCAAACCTCCTACTGTGGGCCATTAGATCTCAGTGAACTCGTATCACCATAGAATCTACGGTGCGGGAGCACCTCATACTCTCCCGTGCGAGAAAACATAAGGTGCTATCGCATCTTGGATGCTACGGTGATACGAGCTCGGAGGTCGTTTTATCTGAGATCCAATGGCATCTAAGTAGTATTTATTCTTGTAAGCAGTGGCCGAACTCTTTTCGGGCTTTTCTGCAAAAAACCATTTGAACCACCGAGGAGGTGTTGGGTCACAAATCCAATGCCTCCGAAGAGCTTGTATCACCAAAGCATCTAAGGTGTGGTAGCACATGATATTCTTACATACAGGAGAATATGATGTCCTCCTTCATCTTAGATGCTATGGTGATACGAGCTTCGAGGTCGTTGGATATGGGATCAAAGGGCATCTAAGTAGTTTTTGTACAAATTATGTGCAATTCTCAAACTCATCAAGGTTTCCTACAAAAATATTAAGACACATCATGTGAGCTGCTATATCTCAGATCTACAAGCTCCAAGCAACTCGTATCGGCATATAGCATCTAAGGTATGGGGGCACATGATATTCTCCCAGGGAGGAGGGGTGGGGGGTGCACAACCAATCGGTGGTTGGGAGGGTGGGGACAAATATAATATAAACAACCCTAAACAGAGCTCCACAATTTTATCTAAGGTCGAGGGTTGACCCCCGACAATCATAGCTCCGCCTAAACACAACATTTGCATGTACTGTAGTACTGGACTTAATATTCATGTTTCAGTTTCATGTTCATTTTAAATATTGAACTGAGGACCATGAATGTCTTACATTTTACTCCCTTCGTTCCTAAATATTAGTCTTTTTAGAGGCTTCAAATGGACTGGCACATACGGATGTATATAGACATATTTTAGAGTCTAGATTCACTCATTTTGCTCCGTATGTAGTCACTTGTTGAACTCTCTAAAAGACTAGTATTTAGGAATAGAAGGAGTATTTTTGAATTCGTGTCATACAAGCATGGTTTGGAAAAATAGATGCACTATACTTATTGGATTGTTGTTGTGTTCGTGCGTGTGTGTCTCTGTGTGAATGTGTGTGTGTGGTCATATGCTTGATACATACAAACTTTTCTCACCTCCATATTGTTCATCTTTCAAATTTGAAATTACATTGGAAAACTTACTAGGGATACCATGAAATGTCAAATCCACGTTGAGATCACTATATCACAAACTCACTCTAATTCAACAACTCGTCATAAATCAATTACCACGTTGAGATTAGTATTTGCAAGGAAAATACTGGTATTGTAATACACATAGATTCGTTCGGCAATTTAAAAGGTTCCTTTCGTATTCTCGAATGGTAGGACCCAACAGCGTACCAGCCAGACCTTGGCTCGTGTTGATCCTAAAAAAACCGGGCTCGTGTCCTTCGGTGGCGTCCGTGGTACGCACATTAGGCAATCCCAACCAGTCGAGCCCCAGCGTTCCAAGTCGAAATATCTGGCGGCCAGAATTCCAGCCCTAGGAAATTCCCCTCATGTCCCCGGTCCATAATGACTACCGATGAACAACGGAGGGATGCTTTAGTAACTAGACAACGTTACCTACCGTGCCGAGCATGGTTAAATTCCCTCGGTCGCCGCTCCTCAAGGTCACCCGTCAATTGCATTGCCTACTACTACTACTACTACACCAGGATGAGCATAGAATTGAGCCCGTTTGTTCGTGCCTAGTACTTGAGTTAATATATCAGGCAATGCACTGGTACAGAGGGATTATCCTTTTACTATGCATATATAAGTTGTCTGAAGTCTAACTAAGCAAAATGTTTGACCAAATCCTTTCTTAAGAAATACAACAGGACAGATGTACGGCTTGAAAATTTATTGCATCATGCAGGTTATGATATTGTTTCGAATCCTGGATCTTAAATTTCAGAAAATCCAAAAGTGAGCATAAATTCTTGAAACTGAGCATGGTCACGTGATATGGCACAAATATTAAGTTTTTTCTTCAATTCGAGACAAGTTGTTTATGACAAGTTGCACAAATGAAGAGCCAAGGTATTTTGGAAGAAAGACTTGTCACGTTAAGGCGAACGCTTTCACTATTGAAACCGTGGGCGTTTACGTGTCGCCACGAGTCCCCGCTTCCCATCGGCAGGTGCCGTCCCAGCAAGCGTGTGAGTCGAGGGGAGACGCGCGAGCAGACCGCTGCGCCGGCATTCAGGGAGGCATGCGAGCAGACCGCTGTGCAGACTCACCGGGAGGCGAGCCCTTTGACCAGGCTCCGCCGCCCACTGTCGTCCCAACTACTCCCACTTTTAATGTCGCCGGCGCCGCAGTTTAAAATCAACCCCGCACTACACGGTATCGCTATAATCCTCTCTCTTCCTCTCCGATTCTCCTGTCGTCTACCTCCAACTAGCCTGACCTAAACGTACGCCATGCCGCATCACGATGGTCTGCCCTTAGTGTTCCAGTTTCCTAAGGAAGACACCCAGCCGGAGTCTCAAGAACATAAGGCGCTTTGGGACGAGCTTAAACTGGCCTTGAAGGAAGACGCCGCGCCTGTCCCCGCTCCCGTTCCGGCTCCCGTCGCCCCGACTGCGCCAGCGCCCATCCCCGTGGCATTGATGGGCTGGGAGCCGCACATTGTCGCCGAGCTTGATGCCACGGGGTTCCACGAGGTCCCCGCCGACTTTCAGGCGCCCGTGCACCTGCTAGCGCATGCGCCTGCGCGTGCACTGACGCACACGCTTGTGCCGGTGCCCGTGCACCTGCCAGCGCATGCGCCTGCGCGTGCACTGACGTGCGCGCCCGTGCTGGTGCCCGTGCACACGAATGTCTCCGCCGTGCCGTTGACAACGTCTGTCCCTGCACGGGTGCCAGTGCCCCTCTCAGAGGCATGGATGGCCGCCGTCGACCGCTTCCTTGCACCAACGCCAGTCGCCTCCTCCCGCCAGTTGACTCGCTCTAAAGTCCAGAATATTTTGGCCTTCCTTGAAGCTAGGCCAACGTCCAGGAGTACGCCAACAACGGCGCAAGACGCCGCCGTCGCCGCCGGTCAGTGGCCCGACGACACACAGAGCACGGCCGAGGAGCCGCTTCCCACTGCGAGATGCCCCCGCCGCCGCCGCATAATCTAAATTTGCCATGAAAAACGTTCGGATTGCTATGCTTAAAATCCGAACGTTTATCATTTCCGTTTATTTTATATCGATCGTCATATAATTTAAAGTCGGAGTCAGACTGAACGAAATGTATGGTTTGATCGATTGAATGTTCTGCTAGAGCCGTATCAAATTAAATATAAAACGTCATCAAGCCACATGTATTCCTTGTCATCCAACAACCTAGACTGCTTCAATGTCGAGCGCTCAACACGCTTAGCGTGCAGTTAATTTCATGCCAAAAATAGTGCTAATCACCTGACAACACGCAAATAATATCCTATTAGTTAATATCCGCATGCACTTAATATACTTCCAAATTAACATGCATTGCACGTACACACTGACTAGTGCTGCTAGTACGTGAAACTGGTGCCGTGACATGTGAACGCGTCCAAATATGGTCAACGGCAACATCGCCCGCGAGTTCTTCCTGTTTGCCCGTGCGTCTAAACGCAGAAGGGGAGGAGAGAGAGAGCACACATGGAACCCACCAGTAAGTGAAGGCGAATAGTACTAAAAATAATATTATATGTTATCCATTAATTAGGCTGTGGTAATATAAAAACATTATGTGAACAAAGGGGGTACAGCAAACATTGCTATTCCACGTATGTTGCCTATTGACGTGCGGCTTGAAGGCCCGGTCGCATGTTCGATCCTCGCCCTTTATTTTTAAATTTGTATATGGGTCCAAATTTGTTTCATGACATGTGGGCCCCTCGGTGTGTAGTTTATAGCACTTTAATTTGTGGGTCGAAATTTGTTCCATTCCAAGTGGACTATTGGTGTGTAGTTTTGTAGGTTATTTATAATAATTAAATAGAACAACATAGTTTTTTCAATAATACCATGGTGCGACGTTGAAGGCGAGAAAGGACATGCGATAGAGCGATGACCGAGCCAGAGGGAAATCAACTAGGGGAGTTGCGTGGGTTGCAACGGTGTCTGGAGTAGTTGTGGGCCGAATGCTGCGAAAATATAATCTAAACCGACCGGAATAAATGCCTACACAAATTAATCCAAGGTTGGAGTGCCCCTCGCAATGTAAATAGCTCCGGCTTTGCGAGGGATGCAGAGGTAGTAGCTTCAACGCGTGGAAGATAAGGTGTGAGAAAGCGAGGTCAATCAAGAGACATATAGATAGAGAGACAAAGTGAATGTGGTCCGACATTCATTGACCAAATATATATGCTCTGGAGAGATATTGTCCGATTGAGCTTTTGGCAAGGGTGAGGGCTGTAAGATAGAGCTTGAGAGATGATCCAGTCATAGACGTGTAGATATATTTTGTGCATGGGAGGAAGCAAGGTCAACCGATCACATAGGGTCGCCGTGCGATCGAAAGAGTGAGACGGGTTGGAGAGAGTGACCTAGATAGACGATGTGCGTGAGGGAGTATACAATGTGAATAGGTCGAATTGGGCTCAAACATGGTGATATATCGTTTTTGTCCGAGAAACATACGGAGAGAGAGAGAGAGAGAGAGAGAGAGAGAGATTGAGTGAGCGTGGCCCACCATGAGGTCGAAAGAGTGGCAGCGGCTTGGATGGACTGACCTAGATAGACAATCTGCATGAGAGAGTATAGAGTGTGTCGATCGAGGCCCGAAGAGGGAGATATATCATTTGTGTGTGAAAGAAAACGAGGTTAAATGAGACTCAGATAAAGAGAGCGAGATTGAGCGAGTGTGGCCCGCCATGCGGAAGAAAGAGTGAGACAGTCTCGAGGGAGTGACCTAGATATACAATGTGCTTGCGTGCGCATGAGAGGTTGGGGAGCTAGATAGGAAATGCATGTATTTAGCCTGAGAGGGTGAGAGGGAGAGGGGGGAGAGAGAGAGAGAGAGCTCGGCATGGGGTGCAATTGTGGGTGTGTGAGGTAAATACATCTGGTAACAGAGTGGAAAAAGGGGTTGCAGTTGAGAGACTTAGAGATCGAAACATGGAGAGAAAGAATGAACGTGTGTTGGAAACCGATAGCTTCCTAATGTGGTTAGGAGAGGAAGATTGACCGATACAGGAAGTATGTAGCGTTTGTGCGGGGGGGGGGGGGGGGGCTAAAAACAACATTTGAATGTACATAGTACGAGACTTAATATCGATGTTTCAATTCGGTGTACATTGTAAGATTTGAACCGAGGACCATGCATACGGGTAATTATTTCGAATTCGTGCCATACTAAGTTTCGAAAAGTTGGCATTGACTCAATTTGTTGTGCTATTTTGTAGGTCATATGTTTGAATCCACCCAAAAGTTTTCTCACTACCATGGTGTTCATCATATACATATGAATTTGTATTAAAAAAGTAGCGTGGATACAGTGAAATGCGAAATCCACGTTAGAATTGGAGATCGCTACGTGACACACACTCTAATTCAAATAACTAACAACGTGACACACACTCTAATTCAAATAACTAATTATGTGACACACACTCTAATCCACGTTAGCGTGGGTACTGTTTCGATTTTTTCAAATAACTCCTCATTAATTAATTTATAGTACTCCCTATGTTCACTTTTATAAGACCTTGAAGACATTCCAGACAATGTGCAAAACAGTTCATTTTAAGTTGTCTGAAATGACTTACAAAAGTGAATGGATGGAGTATCTCATTTCGAATGGCTAATTATTGCAAGGAAAACACGGGCAAGGTAATACATACAGATTCATTTGCAAATGAAAGAAGATTCGTTTGCATTCTCAAATGTAGGCGCACCAGGCAGACCAGGGTCGTGTAGGGGTGGACGCTGCTTTGGTGCCTTAAAGGCAACTGCGTTTGGGTGACTGACATGTGGGCCAGCCACCTGTTGGGCCCACATGTCATGGACACAAAGGCAGGTGCCTTAAGGCACCGAAGCATAGTCCTGTCGGGGTGGTCGCGTGTGTCGGACGGAGCGTAGCACCCAGACACCCACCCCCTCCCCCCAAAAAAAGGACGACGACAATATAAGCTCGCGCTTCCATGTTTCGGATTGAAATATCTGGCGGCCCCAATTCCAGCCCTGCAAAATCTCTCCTCTCCACCATCCCTTCCGCGCCCAGATTGCTCAAATCCCTAATTCGCCGCCAACCCTCGAATCGCCCCTCGTCTCGTCTCTTTCCCCACCGTTCCCCACCTCTGTGCCGGACGACGACGACGAAGACGAGGTCGCGCTTCACCACCGCACCGGAGCTACCTCATCTACGCCCTCGTCCACCGCACCGGGTGGTCCACCGACAACGTCGGCCGCCGCAACCGACGTGCCTCACACACACCGAGTTCCACCGCATCAGGTGCGCTTCACTAATGCCGTCTCCCAGCTCACTGGGGCTACTTCACTGAGCACATCGTCGCACCTCCGCCCCCGAGGCCGTTGGGACTTCACCAACGGTCTCATCCACCGCATCATAGCGCTCCGCTGCCACTCAAGATCTGCATCCGTGCATGGCCAGCCAACGCCAGAGCATCACCCTCAACGGCTCTGAAGTGACCCGCACTCAAGCTAGGCGAGCATGCCCAAACGCCGGCCCGAACTAGGTATCCACACATCACTCCCTTGTGCACTGTTCCTACGATGTTTGGATATCCTTTCACTGCTCTCTTAGCTTACACGCCTATGCAACTCTGACTTTAACTATTATTTCTTCTGGAGATATCATCTGAAACAAGCAAATCCATTTTTTAGTGAAGCATGACGGCACTACAGGATCTGGTACACATCCTGCACATCCGTATAACCTTGTAAGTATCTGTCCTCCGGTACAACATCAAGGTCGATTCCTCTTATTTGATCAACCATTCGCCGTGTCAAAAATGCAGAGGGGGATGCAAGGAGCACAAGGCCTGCACATCCAAGCAAGTGGTAACATGGACTTGTACATGGAACATCCCAAGCGCAAGCAGAGCTGCAGTGAGCCTGTACAACGAGCTAGCGTAAGTCCCTGCATTTCATTTAATTCCTACTGGCATTCGTGTATGATTTGTGTGAAGTGGCTAATCCATGAATTCAAGTTACCAGGGGCAAATATTTAACTTAAAAAATACGAAGTCACTTGCACCCCGGAAATCAACATAACTTGAGAATTGTGAAGCTACATGCACTTTGAAAACCAGCTAATGATCCAAAGTAGTTCAGATTATAAACACTAAATGATGCAAGCACCAAAAAACACAAAATGCAACATGGTGTACTGTTGGAAATATGCCCTAGAGGCAATAATAAAAGTATTATTATATTTCATTGTTCATGATAATTGTCTTTTATTTATGCTATAACTGTATTATCCGGAAATCGTAATACATGTGTGAATACATAGACCTCAATATGTCCCTAGTGAGCCTCTAGTTGACTAGCTCGTTGTGCTCAACAGATAGTCATGATTTCCTGGCTATGGACATTGGATGTCGTTGATAACGGGATCACATCATTAGGAGAATGATGTGATGGACAAGACCCAATCCTAAGCATAGCACAAAGGTCGTTTAGTTCGTTTGCTAGAGCTTTGCCAATGTCAAGTATCTCTTCCTTAGACCATGAGATCGTGTAACTCCCGGATACCATAGGAGTGCCTTGGGTGTATCAAACGTCACAACGTAACTGGGTGACTATAAAGGTGCATTACAGGTATCTCCGAAAGTAGCTGTTGGGTTGACACGGATCGAGACTGGGATTTGTCACTCCGTATGACGGAGAGGTATCTCTGGGCCCACTCGGTAATGCATCATCATAATGAGCTCAAGGTGACCAAAGTGTTGGCCACGGGATCATGCATTACGGTACGAGTAAAGTGACTTGCCGGTAACGAGACTGAACAAGGTATTGGGATACCGACGATCGAGTCTCGGGCAAGTAACGTACCGATTGACAAAGGGAATTGTATACGGGGTTTGATCGAATCCTCGACATCGTGGTTCATCCGATGACAACATCGAGGAGCATGTGGGAGCCAACATGGGTATCCAGATCCCGCTGTTGGTTATTGACCTGAGAGTGTCTCGGTCATGTCTGCATGTCTCCCGAACCCGTAGGGTCTACACACTTAAGGTTCGGTGACGCTAGGGTTATTAGGAAGACTAGTATGTGACTACCAAATGTTGTTCGGAGTCCCGGATGAGATCCCGGACGTCACGAGGAGTTCCGGAATGGTCCGGAGGTAAAGATTTATATATGGGAAGTCCCATTTTGGCCACCGGAAAATGTTCGGGATTTTTCGGTATTGTACCGGGAAGGTTCTAGAAGGTTCCAGAGTGGGGCCCACCTGCATGGGGGGACCCACATGAACGTGAGTAGTGGGGGAAAGGCCCCACACCCCTGGTCAAGGCGCACCAAGATCCCCCCTTAGAAGGAATAAGATCATATCCCGAAGGGATAAGATCAAGATCCCTAAAAAGGGGGGATAACAATCGGTGGGGAAGGAAATGATGGGATTTCTTTCCTCCCACCTTGGCCAACGCCCCAATGGACTTGGAGGGCAAGAAACCAGCCCCTCCACCCCTATATATAGTGGGGAGGCGCATGGGAGATCAACACAAGCCAAGGCGCAGCCCCTCCCCTCCCCAACACCTCTCCTCCTCCATAAGTGCTTGGCGAAGCCCTGTCGGAATACTACTACTCCAACTGCACCACGCCGTCGTGCTGCCATTGGAGCGTTCTTCCTCAACCTCTCCTTCCCCTTGCTGGATCAAGAAGGAGGAGACGTCTCCCGTCCCGTACGTGTGTTGAACGCGGAGGTGCTGTCCGTTCAGTACTTGGTCATCGGTGATCCGAATCACGTCGAGTACGACTCCATCATCACCATCCCCTTGCAAGCTTCCGCACGCGATCTACAAGTGGTATGTAGATGCAAACTCACCCCTTGACTCGTAGCTTAGATGAACTCATAGATGGATCTTGGTGAAACCGTAGGAAAATTTTTAATTTTCTGCAACGTTCCCCAACATGTACAAGGACTACAAACATGGTTGTACCTGCTTGAATTATTCGTTCCCTGGCTGAAAATATCGAAGTGTAATTGCACGTATAACCAGTGCACAAACTGCATATCAATATATCTATCCTGCACAAGTATGCCAATAGTTTCAAACAACAGAATATAAAAGTATTTATGCTATGTTGTCATGATACGGGGACTTTCTGGTAGATGGCCTCAACGTTTCCTCAAGCTATGAAAATGCACTATAATTTGCTTGTCATCAATGCCTGCAAATCTCTGTCTCTCTCAACATAGTAGATCATCATTAGACACTAAATCCTTCAATGAGCTTGCAAAATGCTTGCATTAGATCCCTCATTAGACACTATATGTTCATCACCAGGAGCATGTAAAATGTTTGCATCAAATCCTTCATTAGCAGTCTGTTCATTAGACACTTCAGGCTCAAGAGCAACATGAGCTTGTATGTTTGCACCGGAAATTTGATTAGATACATTAGATTCAATTAGTTCAGTATTGATAGGGGGAGTTATAAAATAAGTAGAAATTGGTTTCATTTTCTCATAGATTCCCTACATACAGGCAGTTTTACAACACCGTCAGGTTTAACTATTGGCCAGAAATTGAAGAGTTGAATTAGATATAATCAGGGATGTGATGTACCTGCTTGTTGCGCATGCTACTCTTGCAAGCTGCGACTGTCCGTTTGCGCAAGCTCGATGCCATGCCCGTGCTACCGCCGCTGCCTCCCATGCAGGCTACACCCAGGGTTGGATCTTCATCTTCTTGTCCTTCCGTTGGCTTGAAGCCCGGCGACCGCCCTCCAACAAGGGCGCGAGGAAGTGATGTGTTGGTCTGTCCAGCGGCGGCTAGGTAGGAGCGAACCAGACTGGAGGCTGGAGCGAATGAATTGGGATTTTTCCTGCTGTCGATCAATATGGGAGGCGCTCGTTTGGGCCACGTGAGCCTGCTATAGGGCCTGCCTTGCACTTATGTTATTGGCCCATCCAAATTGAAACATTTTTCTTCATTTTTTACATTGCCTGCTCGTGCGTTGGGACGAACAAAACTAGTGTGGTCCAACCTGGACGTCTCAAACTAGATGCACACTTTCCAGCCACCTGACGCGGCCGCCCATACCAGCCCCTATGGTGGCGTCGCCCCTTTTTGCGTGTATGATTGGATAGTGAAAAATATTCCAGTGGCGCTTTTGTTTTACCCATAGAATGGTTGAATTGCTTGCTTCTATGAACTGAGTTTGCCAATAATGTGAAGGATGCCAGTCTTTTTATCCTATTGTAGATTGCTTAGATCTCGATATGCCAAAAGTAATCACATGAAATATGCAGTAAAAGCCAGTGTGATGTGTTTGGCTACAACTAGTCCGACTACACGTCCTCATATAACATATCAAGGACGCACAATCTTACCAGATTAACCATTCGACTTACCCATGCAGTGTGGGAAGAAAGAAGTATTAGGAGTGCATATCCAAGCAATTGATGCCATGAACTCCTTCGTACAACCTTGTAACCGAAAAAGAAGTTGCAGTGTGCCTGTACAAAGAACTAGCGTAAGTTCAGTTACCTGCTTCTCGAAATTTTAGTTAGCCACTTATTGCAAAATTGTTCAATTATGTTGCTTGACTTAATTTAGTTTGCTACTAATTGCATAATGGCACAGCTTGTTAATCATATTGTAGACTGCGCTTATCTATGTGTTTGATACTTACTGTTAAGAATTACCTGTTTGCCTTAACTTAAATATCTACTTGTTTGTTTAACTACATTGCTGCTGCAACAACGGGTTACAATGATGTTAATAACTACTTTTCAGCATCCAATTGAAACTCTTTAATTCCTTGTTTGTTTAACTGGTTTGCTGTTATAACTCCCAGTTGAGATGTTTTGCTAACTTCAACTTTTCTGAATCCAATCGGAACTTAAATGGCATAACAGGTTAGCCAAAGATCAAAGAGCGAGGTCCCCATGGACGTTGCATCATCCCACAGCAGTGGCACCGGCCCAATCGTGCATTATGAATTGCCAACTGCTGATGCTCTAGAGGCTAAACTAGTGGTAGAAAGAGATTCTGCTTCTGCACTTAGAGATGAAGTTGACATGTTGAGGAAGCAAACAACACAATCACAAGCAGTACTCAAGACAACCATTAAATATTTGGTGGATTTCAAAACGAAGCAAGCTGAGACTAACCAGATTGTTAAGGTCCCGAAGGAAAAAAGGAAATTAAATTCCTACTTGGTAAATCATAGGTGAAATGTTCTTTCCATAGTGGAATAACCTTTGTGTTGTCTGTTCATGTAATCAATCAAACCATTTGTTTTAGAGATCATGTAATAATTGTTTTTTTGGTTTGTAATTTTATTTGAGCACAAGTCTGTATTAATTGAGAAGACTTGGAGACATTTCATTTGGATTGCTGTGCCAGACCTACAAATATGCCAATTGGGCTGAATGTGCATTCAGCAATAGTAGTAGTATAGATGGACCATAAGTGGCACGCATCGGAAAGGGCCAAGATGCTAGCTAAAAAAAGGATGTTGTTGTAGCCCAAAAAAAGTACAGCGGCCTGGCTTATGTATGTTAGTTGATATTATTGATCCATATACTCTATAATTGTTTGTATGTCTGTTAGTTCTGTACATTCTTGGTTGATTGACTCGGTATTTGAATCTTGATACATCGCTTGTGTACATATCTAAATGGGAGTACACATTATGCTGCATGTGACATTTGAGTTGGACATGAAGTGTTCCAAATATTCGAATTCACCTTAAACTGGATTTTAGTATCTGAATTTGACTATCGGCATTTGTAAACCGTATTCATATATGATAGTGGAATACATCTTTGTCGTCCTTTTGAAGATATATAAAAACACATAGAATGATTTATAAAGATTCATATAGGAATACAAAATGGATTCGAATTTAGTTGCCAGGGTAAACGTGGATGCTTATTGTCCCAAAATTCGAAAGAAGCAACAAAATGTCCACTCCCACATCGGCTCCCCGAAGCCAAGTGTTTGGGAGATGGAAATTACTGTCTACCCATTAACAATCCATCGGCCCGATTTCCACTGCTCTAAATAGGGGTAGGTTACTAACTTCAATTAGACGTGACACGGCCGCCTCTGAGCCCATTCCGACATGGTGGGTGTCGGTGTCAAAACCGGCGGATCTCGGGTAGGGGGTCCTGAACTGTGCGTGTAGGCGGATGGTAACAGGAGACAAGGGACACGATGTTTTTACCCAGGTTCGGGCCCTCTCGATGGAGGTAAAACCCTACTCCTGCTTGATTGATATTGATGATATGGGTAGTACAAGAGTGGATCTACCACGAGATCAAGGAGGCTAAACCCTAGAAGCTAGCCTATGGTATGATTGCTGTTGTGTCCTACGGACTAAAACCCTCCGGTTTATATAGACACCGGAGAGGGCTAGGGTTACACAGAGTTGGTTACAATGGTAGGAGATCTATATATCCGTATCACCAAGATTGCCTTCCACGCCAAGGAAAGTCCCATCCGGACACGAGACGAAGTCTTCAATCTTGTATCTTCATAATCTTGGAGTCCGGCCGATGATGATAGTTCGGCTATACGGACACCCCCTAATCCGGGACTCCCTCAGTGGGCGTCAAACATGGGCGGCAAAACACATTTTATTCAAGCTCGTCCGAAAGACCTCTGTTTCTCCCTCCATTCCTCATTCATACATGGTGGGCGGAAAAACAAACTCGACTCGACCGAAATCGATGTAGGCCAATATTTTCAATAGGGGCAGGTTTGTAACTTCACTCAGACGTGACACAACCGCCCTACCTGTCAGCCCTGTTCATACACCATGGGCGCCAACCATGGGTGCCAACCACCCTCTCCTCTCCCGAAATAGCTCTGGGCAAATATTGGCGAGATGCGAGACTACCGTCCTATCCCCAACCGACGAGACGTCCAAATTTTAAATGGGGGCTAAGTTCGTAACTTTCCCATATTTCAGACATGCGCGTCCCAAAAACATGGTTCCCCGTACCTCTCCATCCATTTTCCCATTCATACACTTCCCGCGCTAGAACACCCCATCCCCACACCAGCCTCCGTCCGCCACCCCATCCACCACCGCCGTCCTCCACCACATCCATCGCCACCGTCCTCCACCATGCCGGAGCGCTTACCAAAACCGCGCCGTCCGTTGCTAGAGATGGTCGTTTCTCATCCACGGTGACAGACCAATAGCCTTGCATTGCATCCTCTCGCTTCATCGGCGCCGTCGTCCTCTTTGCCGGGGCCGCTCACACGACCTTCTCTTCCACCGCAATGGGACTTATCCCCCGATGCACCCGTCTACAGTCGCAAATCTGCTTCAACACCACCGACAACCATCGCACCCCCGATGCCTACACGGCGCCGCAAGAGAGGTGGTACTTCATATCTCCTTAACATTTTGATCTGAACAAGAAAATAGATCTTAACTTGGTTACTCTACTTTCTTTTCAGCTCTTAGAATTTAGTTCTTAGTTTGAAGCAAACAATGGATGCTAAATATCATTTCTCTGGTTTGCAGCTTCAAATCCGCCATGGCACAGCCATAATACGGTTTAATTGATCATGCTTAGGGTTTAATTGATCATGTTGGTTCCGTGGTGGTTTCTTTAATAGAAATCAGAGGGGAAACCCTCTTTTGCTAAAAGAATATGCTTAGAGTTTCCCCCTTTTATGATCACTATACGATCAGAATACATGCTTCGTGTCATAATAACACTGCTCCACCCATCAAGCTAAACAAGCTTAGTTGTTCAAATATGAATCTGATATTATTAAAATAGAGTTGTTTAATTAGTCAGCTAAATGTTCCTAAATTAGTTTCAAAAATGCATGTTCGCCGCTCGGGTGTGTATCTCTACAGGGTGCCCACGGTGGGCCGGCCCACCCTGGGATTTTGGGTCGTCCCAGGCCTCGATTCCCCTCTGTTCTGCTGCGCACTTTCGATCTCTACTCGCCCCCAGCCGCCTGCCTCGCCGGCGACTTGTCGTCCCCGGACGGCATGACTCTAGGAGGAGATGCCGGACTAACAGGAGGCCAGGAGCCGCTCGCCCAACAGTGTCACCACTGCCCGGGCGCGCCGCCGTGCCTACCTTCCCAGCCCGTTCAGGGCTCAGGCGTGCAGCACCCACCAAGCCATCCCGATTTATCCTGAGATACGTCCTCAACACGCAGCAGCCACTCCTCATCCCCCATTTTCTAATTGATTCATTACTCATTAGGAAGGACTGTCATTAGGGTTTGTTGTGTGCTCAGTGCTACCTACACTTAATGGTTCAGATGTATTTCGGTAATCTTTAGTACCTCTGAAGTTCACAGGGTTTTCAAAATTCCGGCCCTCGGAATAGAAACTAATCATTTTGGATTGTTGGTCGTAGTGACATTGACCCAGATTACTACTGCAAGCCAGGTTTGTTGACAATTTTACTTGTCTTTCTTACTCATTTGATATAATAATCCAACTATTCACGTCGATTAGTTGCAAACAATAAGTGCTAGACAAACTTCTTCATTCAGATTTTTGACGGTCTCTTACTGCAGTTACAATTTTGCATACTTATCCTAATAAGCTCACAAGTAAATGGTTGATTCACTACATCTATGCTTGCCTTGTCATATTTTTTGTCAATATTCTTTTAGGTTGGACCACCCTGTTTCTAAATACTGGAACCGTAGACATGAGTGAATAGTATTTCTCTATGTGATCTCTTCCATCATGTGTGGGTAACGAACACTGCATTGTATAGAAAGAAAGTGTCATTTCCAGCTTTTACATAGGTTTCGATCTTTTACATGGAATACAATCTGCCTACTTGCTTTGTGTCGCACTACCAACACTCCACCCTTGAAGCTAAACATTACGCCACTCATAATTGCTTAGTTTATTTGTTCAAATACGAATTTCATATGATTCTAATGTTCCTACTTCAGTTTTGAAATGTGTGCCTGCCTGTTATAGAGACATAAGGGTTTTGTATTTCTGTGTGTGGTCTAGTCAGCATGGTTGGGGAGGTGAACTTTGCATATGCAGGGGTTTAGGGAGACACTCTCCGAGTTGAATCCGCAATGCATTCCATAGATAATTTGACTACTTTATATGTTTTCATGAATCTCAAATTCTGAACAGCATCATAATGATTATGAGCTTGCGCGCATGAAGAGAATAAAGCAGAACAATTCCATGGCTATCAAACATGGCATTAAGGGACTGAAATCAAGTCTGGATGCAATGCAATGCAAACGCTCTCCACCTACAGATTCATGCTCAGAATATGAACCTAACAGTGATTCTGAGCTAGAGGGTGACCTAAGTCAATGTAGCTCCCTAGTGGAGGAGTCAGAGAAAGATGCCCTATCTTATTCACCCATCAAGGTACTTGCTCTAACTTTTCAAGGTTACATTGCTCGCACATATCTTGCAATTGATGCTTTGCATTGCTTCTACTTTGTTGAACTTCCATTAGCTTAGTTTACACATCGTGTATGTGAATACGCCCTGCCTATCCATTTTCAGTACATATTCCATCTGTCATCATACCATATTTATCCATTCAAATGTTGTTCTTGTGTATTAGACGTTCAAAAGGAAGAGGACGATTGCTGATCGTGGAGGAGCACAAGCAAAGTATTTGGAAAAGGTAGTGGCACCTGATAAATCAAATAGCCCATTAGGTGTAGTTGCAATATCACCTGACCCACAAAATACCCCAACTCTAGCAGACTCTAGCCCTACTACACTGGTCATTTCTGATACCCCAACTCAGCAAACCCCAACTGCAGCAAACAGTATGGTTGTGCCAGTTGGCATAGCACCACTTGTACGACGCAAAACCCCCATTCCAGCAAAGAGTACACCAAATCCAGTTGCCAAATCCCTTTCGAACCAGAGAGAGCCCCAATTGCAGCAAATAGGACCCCTGTTCCATTTCTTCCCAGATTAGAAGACGAAGCTTATGTTGTTGTCAGGAACTTTGTGCGCATCTTTCCTTCATGGAAAGATTATATCGCAGACACAGAACAATTTCCAGTCTTCCTCCGCAACTTACGCGTAAGTAATGTACTAATATTATTCATGGTCATTACTGCATATGTTTCTGCTGACAGAAGACATAAGATTTCATTCTTTTAAATAGGCAAGGAGCAAACTGTATTGTGATGACGAGAAAGGGTTGGTTGCGCTTTTCAAGCACTCGTTGATGAAGTATCGTTCCTACCTGAGGCAAGCGCACTTCGATGGCAAGCCTCTGAACAAAATTTATGTAAAGTCTCCAGTGCTACATTTATCCGACGGTGACTGGAATAATCTTGTTACACATTGGTCTCGGCTGCAGTGTAAGGTACTGTCTATGATATCACATCACAATTTGAACTACATTTCTGCATTTGCCTTAATGTCTCACTTGTACAAAAACTGTTTGCAGAAGAACATCCATTCTCAAGGGACCACAGAATCTCGCAACTATACTGCATACTGCATTGCTCTTGTGGGTACCTCTTGCCCTGTATGACCATACTTACTTTCAAGTTGTTTGATTATGTAGCATCACTGCACATGTTAGCCTCGTAATCGTCCATTTGGTGGACATTATAAGATCCGTATGGACTCTTACATAAATTTAGAATCAACCCAATGCTTTTGAAGAGGTTTAGCTCTGCAGTCCTCTTGTAAGGACTGAACGTGGTCTATCACTGTACTTACATTAACAGCTACTCCCTCTGTCCCATAATATAAGAATGTTTTGTAGAGTACACCAGTGTTCAAAACACTCTTGTATTATGGGAAGGGGTATTGGTTCATTTTGTAGCATTCTGCATCTTATCTCCCTCGCCCACCATTTACTAAAAAAGATCAGATCTATATTTAATCTTACCAACAAGTAGAATACACAGACAATGCCAGTGTAGAAGTGTAGCCCATTGCTCTTATCAGTACATTTTGTCCTGTAACGCTTGTACTTCCAGGGATTGGTAGTTGATTCTGTAGCATCAATCTGCATCTTATCTTCATTATCCTCTATCCCTTCCAGTATTATCATATCTATAATTACTCTCTACAAAATGTAGAGTACAGGCAATGCTTATGAAGAAGATTTTGTGCTGAAATTCTTGAGTTATCCTTCCCTTGAAATGGATAAGGGCATTATAAAGCCGGTGTTAACTGTTAATGTAAGTCAGTCCTTCTAAAGCCTTTATCCTCAACTGCTGTTTAATTTGCTCATACTCCCTATTGTTTACTGCTGTTTAGTTTGCTGTTTCTACCAAAATGCATGTTCGTAAGAACCGTAAGTTCTAAGTTTTACTTGTAAAACCAAATTCCTTATTCATACCATGCACATTACTTAATACTCCCTATATGTATGCTTGTTTTTGTGGATCTATAATCCAGTGTGTGGTGAAGCAGCCCACGTTTGCACCTTGTCATCTCTTGTTTTATCTTACTAATGTGGCTGATGATATGAACAACATGCCATGCACATTACCCAAAATAGATATAATGATTTTCTTTGCCCTTCATCTATGCTTGTTATGTTGACATGGTAATCCAGTAGTGTGGTGAAGCTCCCCGCATTATGAACAATGCCAAATTATGCTATTGATATTTTGAACTTACTCTTTATTTTCTAATTTGAAATTGGATAGAATTGACAGAACAGTTATCATCTTTGTTTATACACGTGCAAAACCTGTCATCTCTCTGCTTTGTTTCAGGGTGATATGCCTGATGGCATGCACAAGTCTGCTGAAGGCTATGAGACAAACCCAACATATATTGCAGCAAAGAAGGCAAAACATCTTAAAGATAGCGAGACAACCCCAAAGTCTTTTCTTGATGCAGTGTTCAAGTTACTTGAGACTAACAGTCAGACAAGCTCACAGAATTCGTTGTCTGAATCACTTCGACTTCTTCAGTCCCAAGTTCTAGCAGAAAGGCATTCTGCAACTCAACTTCGACTTGAAGTCCTATCTCTAAGAAAGATTGCGGAGAACACCAATGAGAACCTCATCGCTAAACAGCTACACCTGGAAGCTATGACCAACATGATAGGCCGGTCTAACAGCCTTGCTCAGCAGCTTGCATAGCAGTTCCCCCGCAAGGCTAACCTTTCTTGAACTGTCTTGGAAGTGGTATCGGTTCAGTATTATTTTGTTACGCTGCAATGTTGCCCAGTTTTTGTAATCTGCTTCTTCGTTGCACTTTATGATCACTGGTGGTGAACTTTGATGCCCAGTGGATGTAATATACCTTAAATCCTTTATTGTATAGTGTAGGTTTATTCTTAGTTACCATGCCGTAATTTCTTTATTGTATAGAGTAGGTTTGTTCTTAATTCCTACTAGTTACTGCCATCATTCGCTATCTGAAAAAAAATCGGATGTAGTCGATCGGACCGAAACATTTGACTCTAACGGGCCAGGTTTTTAGTGGGCGACAATTGGGCCGGCCTGCGTCTTTCTTGGGCCCGAAGGATTGGGGCCTTCACACATTGCGCCAGGCCCAAACTTACACCAGCCTATATTTTAGTTGGGCCTTTTGTCGACCCAGCGCTTAGTTTGGCCCAGGTAGCGTTGGGCCATTAACATGCTGAATATTGTACTGGCCTGTTACGGCCGAGATGAAACCACGGGCCTTATGCATGTTGGGCCTCAATTTTCACTAGTCGTCGACGGGCCTTCAGCAGGCCGAAATGTAGACCGGGCCGTTTTGGGCCCAGTTAGCTCACGAGCCGTTACCAAGCCGAAACATATCTCGGGCCTTAGTTGGCCCACTGATATCATGGGCCTTTAAGAGGCCGAAAGCTTAGTATAGGCATCAACGGGCCGAATTACGCGACATGCCTTTAACAGGCCCAAAGTAACGTTGGGCTTAACTGTTGCCACCTTTATCACGGGCCGTTAGTGGGCTCGATGTCCCGTCGAACCATATATGGCCCATGGGCAGCACGGGCCATTCCCAGGCCGAAAGTCACACCGGGCTGAAATGGGCCCATGTCTACATCAGGCCTCTAACAGGCTGAAAGTCACTGGGCTGTAGTTGGGCCCAAATATTCGGCGAACAATTAACGGGCCAGATCTGGCTTTGGGTTGGAAATGGGCCCAAATAATGGGAGAACAATTAACGGGCCAGATCTGGCTTCGGGCCGTAAATGGGCCCAAATATTGGGCGAACAATTAACGGGCCAGATCTGGCTTCAGGCCGTAAATGGGACTTTATTAAGCAGGCCCGTATTGGGCTGGCCCACTAGTACCTCATTAAGTTCTACGAGCCTTTGACTGGGCCGGCCTTTTTAACCTATATGGGCCTCTGTTGGGCCCAGCCACGTGTCGACGTATCATAGGCATGTCTCCTCCAATGGACGGGCGACATCTGGCCCACTGACGAGCTGACAGGTGTTCCCTTCGGCCAATAAAAATTTTACACGTGGAAATTTCCCATTGGTCAGGGCTATTAACGGGTTATCGGATCCAAAATCCGACCCGATAGCTTAACAGCGTTCCCTTACGGTGGATGCCACGTGTCGGTCATCCTTGACGAAAGCACTTCTGTGATGCGCGATTTATCGTCATAGAAGTGGACACTTCCGTGATGATAATTTTGGTAATGTCATGGAACACTTCTACGGCAGCACATGTATGACTATCTTAATTCTATCATAAAATCGTCATGGATGTACATGCATGACAAAAAACGCGACCTACTATGACAAACACGTATCATCACGGAAGTGTATTTTTTTTGTAGTGATAGGAGACTCTATCATGAAGATCATGGTGCTACTTTAAAGCACAAGTGTGGTAAAAAGGATAGTAGCATTATCCCTTCTCTCTTTTTCTCTCATTTCCTTTTTTTCTTTTTTTATATTTTATCTTTTCTTCTCTTTTTCTTTGGCCTTTTTTTGGCCTTTCTCTTTTTTTTTCTTTTTGTAAAGTCCGAAGTCTCATCACGACTTGTGGGGGAATCATAGTCTCCATCATCCTTTCCTCACTGGGACAATGCTCTAATAATGAAGATCATCACACCTGTATTTACTTACAACTCAAGATTATAACTCAAAACTAGAACAAGATCTGACTCTATATGAATGCCTCCGGTAGTGTACCGGGATATGCAATGAATCAAGAGCGACATGTATGAAAATTATGAAGGTGGCCTTGCCACAAATACGATGTCAACTACATGATCATGCAAAGAGCAATATAACAATGATGAAGTGTGTCATAATAAACAGAATGGTGGAAAGTTGCATGGCAATATATCTCAGAATGGCTATAGAAATGCCATAATAGGTAGGTATGGTGGCTGTTTTGAGGAAGGTATATGGTAGGTGTATGGTACCGGCGAAAGTTGCGCGGCACAAGAGAGGCTAGCAATGGTGGAAGGGTGAAAGTGCGTATAATCCATGAACTCAACATTAGTCCAAAGAACTCATATACTTATTGCAAAAATGTCATCAAAAACAAAGTATTACGCGCATGCTCCTAGGGGGATAGATTGGTAGGAAAAGACCATCGCTCGTCCCCGACTGCCACTCATAAGAAAGACAATCAATCTTATATTTACTAATTGGAGGCACCATACGAGTCACCACGTTAATCCTAGAAGTTAAGAAAATTCGTCCACACGATTAAAAAGTATTTTATTAATAGCCATTGGATGAGGCGTGAGATGTGCTCATGATCCACGTACAAGAGTCATGCTCTCACACGTAATGAACAAGGAGTCTGGCCTATCTCCTCCACGTTTCGTTTCCTCCAAACCACAGCGCCGATGTATCCTCTCATCCCTCACGTCCTCACCTCCCGTCCAGCGGTCATGTTCCTCCTGTCGGCGGTATTTCTTGCAGAATTGACCTCTGATCCAGCGTCACGTTCGCAATCCCTGCTGACGTTCTTCCATTGCATGATTCCATCAGCAGTGCCCCATCTATCTCCCTCCAGTATGCTGAGTTGCTTCTGCTGCCTGATTCCATCAGCACCGCCCTGTGTATGGATCTGCCCTCCAGTATGATTCAATCACAAGTTGCAAGACACTCAAGGCCGGCGAGATGATGTCAGGAATCAGCCGACGGTTAGTCCATGTACGTAAGAGAAATTATTATTTTTTCTTTGATCAGAAGCCTCATTCCCTCAATTTGTTTGGATATAATCTGATCATATATTTTCATATGCTTCACAGTTCAAACAATTTGTTTTTCTGAAATTTTGAGAGACATAAAGACCTACTAGAACACAAGGATTAAAAATATATCCGGCAAACAGCCACATAAGGACCCGTGGTAGCAGCAGTCTGCACACCAGGCAGCGAATATCGGGCATATGGAAGAAGCCAGCTGTGGCACTGCGAGAAACAATTACATTGCTGCTGATGCTTACAATCGGGGCTAGAAGAGCAATGGCCGTGGTGGCCAGTACTTCGATGCCACACTCAGTGTGGGCAGGGAATTGTACAGGGAACGGAAAACAAGCCGATGAGTTCGTCCGGGAATACCTGTCTCTCCACTGCATTTGTAGTTCCTATCTTGACAAGCAGGCTCAACTGCAACGTCTCTTTTGTTGCAAATAGAGGTATTGGAGTCCAGGTATTTTATCTCTAAATAGAAGGGAAATTTTTGAAAATGGCCTTTGGTGGCCGAGCTACCTGCAGGCCGTAATCACCCCCGTCAATGCTTGTTGCGATCAGCGCCAGGAGTGCATGAGGCTACCGTATATTGACTCTAGTCGTAGAAGAGTCAGCTGGACAGCGCCCGTATTTGGTACTCCCTCCGTCCGGAAATACTTGTCGTAGAAATAGATGAAAATGGATGCATCTAGATCGAAAATACGTCTAGATACATCTATCCCTCCGACGAGTATTTCCGGACGCAGGGAGTATTAAATAATCAGTGTGGGCTCATGTACACTAGCAGGCACAGGCGTGCACACCAGCTGCACGTCGCGGGGCATACACGCATCACGTCAGACCCATGTACACGTCACGGGATTTGACTCCGTCAACTCCTCAAAACCAGGATAGCCCACGCATCCTTTTCTTTAATTCTTTCTCAAATTTAGCAAAGGCTCATACATTTTATGCCATTTTTTTGGTGCACATTTTTCTGTGTGAAACGGAAAACTACACATTGATGAATTTTAATCTAAAATAAAACTACAGTTTTTAGGTGGCCTTTTTTTGGGAAGCCTGCATTTTTACATGATATACCACAAAGCAACACAATTTAGTCACTGACAGAATGTAAAGGCAAAATCACTAGTTAGGAGTACTTGTTATAAAGATCACTCCCACCTCCCAGGTTACGACATGTGGCGCGCTGTATGTGCGCCACTTGTCGCAACCTGGGAGTTTTCCCTTGTTCGTATATCCGTTTATTCAAAATGTTTTATCTCTTAAACCATGCGTCCAAATCTTGCACCGTTTTCACATTCTTCGCGTCGAGATCTTCAAAACTAGATCCCGTATTGATATATTTTGACGAACTTTTTTTATGAAAAAAAGGATAAAAAATAGGACGAAAAAACCGACCCGGGAGCACGGGGGTTTTCCCTTTCCAAAAGAGGCACGCCCGTGCTTCTTGCAAAAGCACGCCCGTACCTCTCGGGAAATCACAACCGTGCCTTTCGCGGAAGAAAAAAAACAGAAAATGCATTTTTTCCGTTTCCGAGAGGCACGGCTGTGACTCTCGCGAAAGCACAACCGTGCCTCTCGCGGAAGAAAAAAACAGAAAATGTGTTTTCTTTTCTGTTTCCGAGAGGCATGGCCGTGACTCTCGTGAAAGCACAACCGTGCCTCTCGCAGAAGAAAAAAAAACAAAAAACGCGTTTTTTCCCATTTTCGATAGGCACGGCCATGACTCTCGCGAAAGCACACCCGTGCCTCTGGCGGAATTTTTTTTTAACAAAAAACTCATTTTTTCCTCTTCTGAAGGCACGGCCATGACTTTCGAGAAAACACAACCGTGCCTCTCGCGGAAGCAAAACCATGTCTCTCGCAGAAGGAAAAAACAGAAAATGTGTTTTTCTTCATTTTCGAAAGGCACGGCCGTGACTCTCGCAAAAGCACAACCGTGCCTCTCGCGGAAGCAAAACCGTGTCTCTCGCGGAAGGAAAAACAGAAAATATTTTCTTTCGTTTTCGAAAGGTATAGCGGTGACTGTCGCGAAAGCACAATCGTGCCTTTCGCGGAAGCAAAACAGTGACTCTCGTGAAAGAAAAAAAACCGCGTATTTTTGACGCAAAAGTTTTTTTTTCGAATATTTTTATCTAAAAGCTAAAGAAGACCAGTAGAAAATCAAAATGTCAAAAAAAACCCGGACAAAAAACCATTTAGAAAGCCGAAAACGCATGCGGAAAAATAAAAAAAAATCTGAAGAAAGCGCCAAAAGCGCGACACGTGACGAATGGCTGAGAGCGTGCGAAGTGGCGATAGTTGCGAGACTCCGAAAGAAGCGCTCGTTAATTAGTTACTCCAAAGCTACATGTGCTACTTTCAAATCAGCCCAGCAGCACATGACGTGCATGCGTATGCCGCACACTGGAGGCCCACGGACAGCGCTAGCACATCAGCCCACGGCACACATGTATTTGCATTTACTATCTACCGTATACCCGCGAGACAATAGGCACGCACACATCGCGGCGCTATACTGCACGCGCGAGATTCCGGCCTGCAGGCAGCTCGGCCACCAAACGTCCGTTCTCGAAAATTTTGTTCTTCTAATAATAAATTGACTAATAATGGCTGCCTGGAGAAGCATAGAAGTAGACAAGGATGTGACGAGGTCTACGTGAATCTGTATGCAAACATAATTAGTTTAAGCACCATTATAAGTATTATGTGTATGTTTCCAGCATATAATGTGAAACTGACGTCATTTTTACTCCAACCAAAGTGCATATTTGTTTTGGAGTTTACATGCAGGCATGCATAACATGTGTAGCGCTTCTAATTTTGGGAGCAAATGCAAAGGACAGTTTTCTTATATTTAAAGTTTCAGTCTGACTCCATTCTCTCTTGATTTCATGGTAGTAAGTAATGTATTATTTAATTGTTGGGTAATTAACGTGATTGTAGCGCAGTTCTGACATCATGTTTACCAATGTTTCTTCTTAATTGGTAATTTGAAGGACCCTTTAAGTTTCTATAGTTTGCGCTCCAAAAAATCTGTGTTACAGATGGTCTATCTTTTTTATTACATAAATCTTATTTCTACGGGTGCCATTTTACCAGTGTTTGCATTTTTTCTTACGCCATCGATGCTCCAAGGTATTGCACACAGTTATGTGTACATTCTATGGGTAAGAAGAACAAATGAAGATTCCATGGTCATCAGTACGTGTGCCACTTATACTGCTGGAAGTGTTTCAATGTGTAAGACATTCCTAGAAGTATTATTTATTCACTGTATTTTTGTAGGCTTACTGTCAGCTCAGTTCGTCATCCCAAATTTTGTACATAACTATGTTGGCAAAATCTGAAACCACATATTCCTTAATTAATTTTATCTTTAAGTTTGATGTCATCTTTTTTCCAGCTTACACTATATTCCAACTATTGCTTAGATTTCACATGCAAGTTTACATACCACTTAAAATTGTGTGGCACTACAAATTTCTGGAGCAATGCATGCAATTGCTTCTTTAAATTAAATTTCAGTATGACCTCACCGTATTTATTTGACTTAAGAATTAGTTGTGTGTTCTCTGATGTATAGTGACCGGTAACGTGCTGTCATCATGCTTGCAAATGATTCCGTCTTCATTAGTTACTCCAATAGTTTTATTTTCCATAGTTTACACCTTTGAATGATCATCTTACAGATCGTACGTCTTCATTAGATGAATTTCATTTATTTGGTCTTGTTTCCTATTTTACATTTTATTTCAGTCACCCTGTGCGCTAGAACTAGAAATACCATGTATTCATTGTCTATTTTGCAGGCTTACTCTCATCTTTGTTCCTCACCAAGGAGTTTGCTGATGACTAATAAGTTTGCAAAACATAAATCCTCTGAAACCATGTATGATATTTAAATATGCAGCTTAGTTGAGCATGAGATTTCTAAATTTCATATTTCCCTTGCATCTCAATACAACATTTGTAGGCTAGGAGATTTTCAAAGGCTTGCATCTCCCATGCCATTTTATACTTTTGGTTTAGATTCCTGTTATATATACGTTGCACATATCCTTTGTACAATTGTGAGATTGGATTTAAAGAGCACGAGCTAAGGAATTTATGATGGTCTAGATAAATGATTAAGTTCATTTATCATTTGTATATATGGTCCTCTAAATAATTGTTGAATCTGAGCACACATTATGTCTACTGGCTTGCATTTAACCCAAATGGACAAAAACTATGAATTTACATTTATAAATATGATTGCTGATGTTCCTATGTGATTACTTTCGGAATAGCAAATTGCTCTTATATATTGTAGGTTCTTGATACATTTGAGTGAAAACAAGGGAAAACATTTGAAATTCTGATGGACATTGGGTGCAATTAGGTTCCTTCCAAGTTATTTGTCAAGTCAAAAGTTCTTTTGCAAGTCGTAACCTTTCAATGTCATTTGGCTTTGAAGGAGCACTGGCCACTTTGTTGCACATACCCTATTGCTTTACCTATTTAATGTGAAACATGCTTATATATATTGCTTTTTTGTTTTCAGTTTGTCTGGATGTTGTTACAAAATCAAATAGATCCATTTTGACAAATTCTAGCCCGTGTAGTGGCACGGGTTGATGACTAGTAAATAAAATTGTGCTCCAACTTCATCACAAAGCGGTTCACCATACGCGCATGCTACGGGAATCACAAACTTCAACACAAGCATTCTTTAAATTCATAATCACCCAACTAGCATGACTTGAATATCACTACCTCCATATCTCAAAACAATTATCAAGTATCAAATTGATCATAGCATCCAATTCACTTTCTATGATAGTTTTTATTATACCCAACTTGGATGCCTACCATTCTAGGACCAAATTTATAACCATAGCAAATACCATGCTGTTCTAAAAGACTCTCAAAATAATATAAGTGAAGCATGATACACTAGCAATTTCTACAAAATTAAGCCACCGCCGTGCTCTAAAAGATATAAGTGAAGCACTAGAGCAAAAGCTATCTAGCTCAAAAGATATAAGTGAAGCACATAGAGTATTCTAATAAATTCCAATCAAGTGGGCTTCTCCCAAAAGGTGTGTATAGAAAGGATGATTGTGGGAAACTAAAATGAAAATACTAATATCATACACGATGCTCCAAGCAAAACACATATCATGTGGCGAATAAAAATATAGCTCCAAGTAAAGTTACCAATGAACGAAGACGAAAGAGGGGATGCCTTCCGGGGGCATCCCCAAGCTTAGGCTTTTGGCTACTCTTGAATATCTTGGGGTGCCATGGGCATCCCCAAGCTTAGGCTTTTGTCAATCCTTATTCCATAGTCCATCAAATCTTTACCCAAAACTTGAAAACTTCACAACACAAAACTCAACTGGAAATCTCATAAGCTCCGTTAGTGAAAGAAAGCAAAACCACCACATAAGGTACTGTAATGAACTCATTATTTATTTATTTTGGTGTTAAACCTACTGTATTACAAGTTCTCTATGGTTCATACCACTTAATACTAGCCATAGATGCATCAAAATAAGCAAACAATACACCAAAAACAGAATCTGTCAAAAACAGAACAGTCTGTAGCAATCTGTAACTAACGCAAACTTCTGGAACTCTGAAAATCCTACCAAAATAGGAAACCCTGGACAATTTGTCTATTGATCATAAGAAAAATAAATCAACGCCAAATCATGTTTCTGTGATTTAACAATACTAATTTCATGCATGCATGTAAGTGCATCTAGTGCCCCTTAGTGATTTTGGTGTATTGAAGACTTATAGGTTAAGTAACTGATGCGTTTGTGAGTGTACATAGGTCTATAAGTCTATGAGGAGTTTGATATTTACAGAGAAAGACAACCCCTAAAAATGAAGTTCTTCGACTGAAGACTTTGATATTCTGAAGACTTTCTGAAGACTTTGAAAGTAAAGAAATTGGTGTGACCTTGAAGACTTGATATTCATTCGAGGAATATGAAGCGTGAAGACTTTTGTTTTCGTAGTTTCATTTTCTCTTTCTTGAGTCATAGGAAACACCGTACTGTTAAAGGGGGTCGAGGAAATACTAAGGAAAAATTTCCATGTGATGCTCAACTCAAAATCCTACACCTACCAATCCCTTCGAGTGAAGCCATTGGAAATCTCATGCAGTTCAGTCAATTTCTCCAGTGACAGAGACGCAGTTCTTCTGGTCACTGAGGACTTTGCTCTGAATGAGGAGTTAGGAATTCGCCAGTGCGAATTGCCTACACAGTGAGGAACATGATAGCCCTGAGGAATTTGAGAGTCAAATTTCCGACCGTTGCTGTGCTGCGCGCCGGCTGTCCAAAATATCTTATCCACCTAACGGTCATATCATTGAAGGGCATTTATGTCTTATCATGTCGGGCTGCTCCCTAGGCTATAAATAGCCGCCCCCTACAACCACTAGCTGGTTCGCTGCTCCGAGAGAACTTGACACTTGTCATTTGAGAGCAACCCATCCTCCGAGGACTTTGAGCGAAAATCATCAAGTGAGGAAAATCCCAAAACCAAACCCCCACAAACCCAAAGTGATTGAGCATCACTGAAGAAATTGATCCTGCGTGGATCTGACGCTTGTTACCTTTGAAGACTGTGCTTCTTCCAGACGGTTAGGCATCAAGGTCTATTGCATCCAAGAGGAATTGTGGATCGCCGAGTGACCAAGTCTGTGAAGGTTTGGAAGTCACCTGAAGACTTACCACGAGTGATTGGACGAGGACTCCATGGTCTTAGTTCAAGGAGAATACGGTGAGGACTGGGTGTCCTGAGTTGCGGCTCAGAGACTGGGTGTCCGGGACTGTGTGTCCTCGAGTTTAAATACTCAGCCGCTCCAACCAGACGTACAACTGAGACAGCAGTTGGAACTGGTTTACCAAATCATTGTCTTCACCAACTAACTGGTTCTATTTTCTCAACTCTTTCATTTCCTCATTACTGTGTTGAACATTGTTCATATCTGTGCTTGAAGACTTTGACTGAAGACTTTCACAAATTCCTCAGTTCAATTTCTTCAGTCTGTTTGTCTTCATCTTGTTATCTTGTGTTTACGCTTTCCGTACTCTGTGTTAGTCTTCATTTCATCATGATGACTATGTTTGTATCCTGTTATGTTTACTTCTGAGTACTTATTCCGCTGCAAGTAGTTCTTCGCTAAGGAATTTCCTCACCAGCAAATTCCTCAGTGAAGAATTCATAAAAATCGCCTATTCACCCCCCTCTAGTCGATATAACACACTTTCAATTGGTATCAGAGCAAGGTACTCCCTTGTTCTGTGTGATTTTGGGTTTAACCGCCTGGAGTTTTAGTTATGTCGACCGCAGGTATGAAGAAAGTGACATGCCCTATCTTTGACGGTCATGACTATCCCAAGTGGAAGGCCATGATGAGGAAGCGCCTCATGGCAAAGGACAGCGAGCTGTGGACCGTCACTGAGATTGGTCTTACTAATCTATGCAAGATGGCGAATGCTGATGATATTCGCAAGTACACTCGACTTGATATCATAGCGAAGGATATCATCTGCTCCTGCCTATCCAGAGATCAATTCGGGCGAATTATGCATCTTGGCAATTCCAAGCTCATCTGGGACCGAATCTCTGATGTCCATGAAGGTCATCGAACTCGTCATGATCCCTGGTTTGAGGACTTCAAGGAATCTCTCAAAACGATGACTTTCGAGCCAGAATCATCATCTTCTGCATCTTGTCTCATGGAAAATGGTGCTGAGGTAACCGAATGCTCCTCATCCGAGTCTTGTGATAATGAATCTGATAATGATGAATCTGACAATGATGAATCTGATGATGATATTGAATCCTGCTATACCAAACTTATTTGCGTTGCCACTAAACAACAAACGGTTTTAGAACAAACTCAAGATATGCTAGAAAGAAGTGATAATATGTTGCGCAAAGAAATGGATCAGTCAAAAGCATTGGGTGAATGTCTTTAGAGAATTCACTCCAAGTTTGACGTCCTTCAAGATCAACATAATACCCTCTTAACTGATCACGAGAAGCTTTCTCTTGAAGCTCTTCAAAGAAAGGAAGATCTTGAAAAGCTAAGAGTGTGTTATGAAGATCTTCAGAAGGAGCGCGATTCATTACTAGCTCAACAAATCAGCGCTTCTCAGGAAGAATTTGTTCCTCCATGCTTAAAGTGCATTGAACATGAATCTGCTAATTCTTCACCTGAATGTTCAAATGCTTCAAATGTTACAAATTCTTCATCTGCCTCTGCTATCACTAATTCCTCATCTGAGGACATTGCTAGTATCACTGACAATGCAGGGCTGAAGGAATTGTACATGACAGGCATGTACAAAAGCCTCAAATGGCATCAGACACTTTGTGATGTGCTCAAAAAGCAGATCCTCAACAGAAACCCTAGGAAAGAGGGTATTGCCTTTGAGAGGAAGCTCAATGCCGATGGAACATATTGGAAGCCTGAGCAGTACCCCAAAACCTCATGGGTTGCTGCAAAGGGACCTCCAGTTGATCCATCTAACTTATCTGGCTTTACATGTGAATCTTCTCATTCTTTTGATGAGTCATTTGACTCCAACTATAAACTGTTCAAAAATCAGAATGGTGAAGTATTTGCTAGATATGTTGGCACTAACTGCAGGAACGGTTCCCCCATGAAGAAAATCTGGGTTCCCAAAAGCTGTGTTGAAAGTCTTCAGGTGAATGTCCTCATGACACCACCTGTGAAGAACAGAAAACCCCAGATCAAATTCTTCACATGGATCAAATTCCTCAATCGGATCAAAGTCCTCATATGATTATCATCGTGCTAAAAACTCTGTCTCGCAGGGTAGAGCTAAGGGCTATGAATATGTGCATTATTCTTCAAACCATTATGTTCATAAGTCCTCGAAGAATTACTCTACTTATTCATATGCTTACCCTAACCCCTCTTATGTGAAACGAAATGGTTTGGCATCTTTGCCACCCTTCTCACATGGTGCTCGCGGGATGATGAACTCTTTGCCACCCCTCCAGATGTGGGTGGTGAAGAAAAAGAACTAATCTCTTCTGCAGGGTCAGGTCTCCAGACGTGCTCTAACGTCTGAAGAATTTGCTGGGGACCTGACGAAAATGCCTGAAAGGACGCAGGCGAATCATGATGAAATGAACTTTCATTTCACACGTCCTCATACTGCTATATCTGTTTACCGCTTGATGAAATTCATCTGATGAACTTGATATCATATTCTTCACTGATGAAGCATATGAGATTGTAAGCTACACTAATTCATCTGCAGGATGATCAACCCAAAACCACTGAATGGGTCCTCGATAGTGGATGTACAAGTCACATGACTGGTGACAAGAATCTATTGCTGGATGCTCCCTTATCACCATCACCTCTGAAGCATATCATCTTTGCTGACAAAGGCAAAAGTCAGGTATTGGGTCTTGGTAAGGTTGCTATCTCTAAGGATAAGCACATGGACAAAGTCATGCTTGTTGAGTCCTTAGGATACAATCTCATGTCAGTCTCAATGCTTTGTGATCTTGATATGGTTGTTGTCTTGGGCAAATATCGTTGTGTTGTGATTATGGAAGCTGACAATTCCAAATTCTTCGAAGGCTTTAGGAGAGGAGATCTGTATATTGTTGATTTCTCTACAGGACCACAACCAGCCGTGTGTCTACTTGCAAAAGCTTTAGAAGGCTGGCTATGGCATCGACGACTTGGTCATGCAGGCATGAGGAATTTGAACACGCTTGCGAACAAGAAGCATGTCATTGGCATTGAGAATGTCAAATTCCTCAAGGATCACTTATGCGGAGCATGCGAAGCCGGAAAAATGACCAAGGCCAAGCATCCAGCGAAGACTATCATGACCACTACCCGTCCATTCGAATTGCTTCACATGGACCTCTTCGGACCTAATCATTATTCAGCAGTCACTAATGATGCATCTCTATATGGTTTTGTCATTGTTGATGATTATTCTCAATATACATGGGTACACATTGTTACTTACAAACATGAAGTGCAGGAAGTCTTCAAACGATTTTCCTCGAGGGCTTCAACCAACTTTGGTGTGAAGATCAAGCATATCAGAAGTGACAATGGAACTGAGTTCAAGAATTCTGGTCTTGATGCTTATCTTGATGAACTTGGTATTACTCATGAGTTATCTGCTCCCTATACTCCTCAGCAGAATGGCGTCGTGGAGCGCAAGAACAGAACTCTTGTTGAGATGGCTTGCACTATGCTTGATGAATACAAAACGCCTCAGCGTTTTTGGATTGATGCAATTGATACTGCCTGCCACATCATCAACAGAGTATATCTTCACAAATTCTTCAAGAAGACTGCCTATGAACTCCTCACTGACAAGAAACCCAATGTGAGTTATTTCAAAGTCTTCGGTGCTAAATGTTGGATTAGAGATCCTCACCACAACTCTAAATTTGCACCGAAAGCACATGAAGGTTTTATGCTTGGTTACAGAAAGGACTCGCACAACTACAGAGTCTTCAACATTGTTCTTCACAAGATTGTTGACACTGTAGATGTGCGGTTCGATGAAACTAATGGCTCGCAACGAGAGCACCTACCTTCTGTGTTAGATGAACCAGCACCTGAAGATGCTATCAAGCTCAAGGCAACTGAGGATGTCATTCCGACTGAAGAATCTGCTGAAGAATTCATTCCTGTTCATGAAGAACGTCGAGCTGATGCACCTGAAGAACATGATGAGGAAAATGGAGCTGAAGAAAATGCTGATCAAAATCCTCAGCGACAACCAACTCATCCACGCGTTGCAAAAGAAGTGCAAGTGGAGAAGATCATCGATGACATTAGCGCACCAGGTCCTCTCACACGCTCAAAAGCCTCACACTTATCTAACTTTTGTGGGCACTATGCTTTTGTCTCTATCACAGAGCCCACTAAGGTAGATGAAGCATTTCTGGAGCCGAAGTGGATTCAGGCTATGCAAGAAGAATTACATCATTTCAAGCTGAACAATGACTGGGAATTGGTCAATCGCCCAGATCCTCGCAAGCATAATATCATTGGCACAAAGTGGATCTACCGCAACAAGAAAGATGAAAATGGCCTTGTGGTGAGGAATAAGGCACGACTAGTAGCTCAAGGCTACACACAGGTTGAAGGAATTGATTTCGATGAAACTTTTGCACATGTTGCTAGACTTGAGGCTATTCGCATTTTACTTGCCTATGCTAACCATCATGATATCATCTTATATCAAATGGATGTGAAAAGTGCATTCCTCAATGGTAAGCTTGAGGAAGAAGTATATGTTGCTCAACCCCCAGGTTTTGAAGATCCCAAGAATCCTGACAAAGTCTTCAGACTCAATAAGGCCCTCTATGGCCTCAAGCAAGCCCCTCGGGCGTGGTATGATACATTGAAGGAATTCTTCGTGAAGAATGGCTTCACACCCGGTTCACTCGACCCTACTCTCTTTACTAAATCATATAATGGTGAACTGTTTGTGTGCCAAATATATGTTGATGATATTATCTTTGGCTGTACTAACCAACGATATAGTGATGAATTTGCCTATATGATGAGTGAAGAATATCAAATGTCTATGATGGGAGAGTTGAAATTCTTCTTAGGTCTTCAAATTCGTCAGCAGCACAATGGCATATTCATATCTCAGGAGAAATACCTCAAGGACGTACTGAGGAAATTCGGCATGCAAGATTGCAAAGGCGTCAAAATTCCTATGCCCACAAATGGCCATCTATGCACTGATGAAAATGGTATTGACTTCGATCACAAGGTATACCGCTCCATGATTGGTTCTTTATTGTACTTATGTGCATCTAGGCCAGATATAATGCTTAGTGTTTGCATGTGTGCCCGATTTCAAGCTGCACCGAAGGAATCACACCATAAGGCTGTGAAGCATATTCTTCGATATCTAGCTCACACACCAACACTAGGATTATGGTACCCCAAGGGCTCTGCTTTTGATCTCATTGGATATTCTGACTCTGACTATGCTGGTGATCGTGTGGACCGCAAGTCAACATCTGGCACTTGTCATTTCCTCGGACGATCTTTGGTCTGTTGGTCCTCGAAGAAACAGAACTGCGTATCACTGTCTACTGCAGAAGCTGAATACATTGCTGCTGGCTCATGCTGTGCTCAACTGCTTTGGATGAAGCAAACCCTCAAGGACTATGGCGTCAACGTGAAGAATGTGCCTCTCCTCTGCGACAATGAGAGTGCCATCAAGATTGCTCAAAACCCAGTTCAGCACTCGAAGACTAAGCACATCCAGATTCGTCATCATTTTCTTCGTGATCATGTGTTGAAGGGCGATATCTCCATCGAGCATGTGAAGACTGAAGAACAGCTAGTTGATATCTTCACTAAGCCCTTGGATGAGAAGAGATTTGGCAAGTTGCGGTGTGAGCTAAATATCTTAGAATCTTCGAATGTTCTTTGAAAAGGACACACATCCTAACCCTTATGCAGAATTGATGACTTAGATGTGCAACACATGAAGAAACGTTTTTCTTCAATCAATGAAGAATAACACTCTAAGTGTGAAGAAATTAATGAAGAATTTGATTCTCAGAACCCTACGACAATTGTATGCGGTGTCTGAAATCATCATTCTTATACGGTGGGTCACGCCACCACAAAAGTTGAAAATCTTCAATTTGAGTTTTTTCTCATTTTTGAAATTCTTCAATTTTTCAAATTCTTCAACTTTGCAAAATCTTCACTGTTTCCGTCGTTTTTCTTCACTGACTATATATATATATATATATATATATATATATATATATATATATATATGTATATATATATATATATATGAGTTTATGTCCTCTACATCATTCACTTATTGCTAATTCTTCAAGTTGTGATTTCTGCTAAGTGAATGTGATCGGACCCTTCCCCCTCTATGCTATACTCAACCCAATTTATTCACAAATTCTTCATGTGCGTTCTGATTGAAACTCGTTCAAAGTCTTCACTGTGTCCTTGACAGCTGAAGAAATTGCGAACGAATTTTTTTTAAAAAACAAATCATATCCGGATTTTCGGTTTTACCGCTCAAACCGTTCCGCATCCCACGATGCATTAGTTTATTCACCCACGATCTTACACGATCTCATCTGCACAGTATGTGGGTGACACATGTCGCGTGAAGAAGAAAGGGCAGGGGCATGTTCGTCCCAAAATCTTCGGGCGAACAGTTTTTACCGTGGCTATAAATACCCCTATCCCTTCCTTACTTCATTTACTCCGCTCGGTCGCTGTCTCTCGCTCGAGCTCTCCTCAAACCCTAGCGCCGCCGCTACTCCATCGCCGTCGGTGAGGAAGAGCTTCACTGCCTCGACCTCGTCGCCGTCGTACTCGCGCCGGCTGCGGAAATCTTCACTCCACCGCCGCCGTAGCTGTCTCCCTCTGCCAAGTTAGGGCGTGGGAGATCTAACGTGACGAACTTCACCACGGTTCATCTCTGTTCGTAGTGTTCTTCAGTTCGGGTAATTAAAAGTCACTTTTATTACTCGCTTTGATTCTCAAACTTTTCTGAAAATCTTCAAAGGTGTTTTATTCTTCAAATCTTCACATATGAACACCTCACACACTGTATGCTCTTGATTCATCTCTCTAAGCACTCATTTCTTCAAGATTCCTCAATTGTGCGGATTTTCAATCTGTACAACTCTGGAACCTAAGACAAGAACGCTTAGTGAAATTCCTCAAGGCTCAACTGGTCAAATTCCTCAAAACTTGTCTTTTTGAAAAATCTTCTGAGAACGCATATGACCTCTCCAAATTCCTCGCACCTACACTCTGTTCACAGGTACTCATGTCCGCTGCTGAATCACTAGGTTCTCATCAACTTAACTCATTTGCAGCGTTCCTCAAAGAAAAACTGCATACTTCTTCAGAGTGTTCTATTGTTCAAATTCCTCATCTGAAGAAAATGGCAGAAGGAAAGAGACCGCAGAAAGGAGGAAAGAAACCGGAGGTCATGACAGCCTTCGAGATCCCTGATGAAATATACAAAGATTATTGCACACCTGATGAAGCCAAATTTGGCAAAGAAAACAAAAATCAGCGCAAAGTGCGCATTCAGAGGATAAAACGAAGATGGGCACGCGAATGGAGGGAATATCGCTATGTTACTCCAAAGTCCATGAAGAAATTCGCCTTAAACCCTCCATGCCCAAGAGCTCCATTGGCACCTGGCCAAGTCGCTGATTCCACCAGCATCAAGCGTGGTGAAGTCTTTCCTGAAGAATGGTCTAGGCGCCAAGCCAAATTGGCAAGACAGGCCAAGGAGGCAGTGAGGAAATTCAATGAGGATTCTGCTGCTGCTGCTGCCGCTGAGACCTTGGTCAAGCCGAGGAAATCAATGCCGAAGAAGCCTGCTCGCAAGCCAAGTGCTTCACCATCAGCACCCTCACGGCCCAGTTCCTCAGCCGCGCCCTCACGGCAAATTCCTCAGACTACTGCTGCTCCATCAAAGTCCTCAGCAGCTCCCTCCAAGTCCTCAACTCCTGTGCATCTGGCTACATGTCAAAGGACTCAGGGTTTCTCAATTGCTTCTGGTGTCTCATCAAGTTTCTCAACTGCACCAATGTTCTCATCAGGCCCCACTCTGCTGAAGACAAAAGCAACAGCTGGACGCGGTCCTCGGCCAAGTCCAAGGAAGAAACAGGTTGCTTTCCAAGTGTCCTCTGATGACGAGGCTTCTGATGAAGAACTTGCAGAAATCATCAGAGACAGACTGGCAAAGGCCGCTAGAGCCAAAGGAACAACTGTGCCTCTGCTTTTGGATCCGAAGAAGATCCTTGACTTCATCGACTTATGGCATCAGGATCCAAACACTCCCATGCCTGATCTGCCTCTGACTCCTGGTCAAAGTCATATGCTGACCCATTTCATCTCTCAAGAGAGATGGAAGTTTGAAAAGGCTCGTGAGATAAAGAGAGCACAAGCCAGAAAGGAGAAGCTTCTGAAGAAGAACATCGTCAACCTGACTCCTGAAGAACTTCTCAAAGCTCAATCTGAGATCCAAGCTCTTAGCAAGGATTTCGATGCTTACAATGCTGATTGGCAAGGAGCCAAAGTGAGATTCGTCAATTTGACAAAGAAAATGACAACTGTTGCAGCCCCATCGCAACAAGAAAATCCTCAGGCTACAGACTCAGCTCAGCCTGCTGAAGAACATGCCAGCACTGCTGATGACTTTCAGCCTGCTGATGAGAATACAAGTTCCAGGGCTGATGACTCCATTCCAGCCGCTGAAGAAATTCCTAGGGCATCCACTAGTGGTGCGCCTGAAGAAACTGTAGAGATCAGGGAAACTGCACCAGTTGCGCCTGAAGAAACTGCACCACAGTCCTCAGCTCCTCCTGCGCCAACACCAACTCCAATTCTTCCTTCTGCTTATGAAGTGAAGAAGACCAAGGCTGCAGAGCGAGCTGCAGTGAAGAAGAGGAAGGCATCAGCTGCGTCAAATTCTTCGGCTGCGAAGAAAATGAAGCCAATGACCAGCTCGCTTGAAAATCCTATTGATGTCGTTCCCATTTCCTCCATGTCGTCTAAGGAAATTGTTCCTTATGGAGAAGACTACAAGATCCCAAGCGGATCTGATGAAGAAAATCACTCTGTTGCTACCTCAGAACAGTTTGATGAAGAAATTGAAGTGGAAGCATTCCCTTCACCGCCAGTCGTTTCCTCACCCATGCCTCAGTTCACAGCTGAAGAGGCTGGTGTTGAGAAAATTGAAAAAGAAGATGAAGACGTGGATATTGGATGCACTACACCAGTGATGAACGATGATTTTTGGGAAAGTCAGCATCCCAATACTCCTCTCTTCACCCCCATTCAACAAATTCCTCAGTCCCCTGCTACAACTGTTCAAATGGGCTCTGAAGAAACTCATCCCACATCGTCTGTTCATGAAGAAATTCCAGTCGCTAGTGCTGAAGAACCTGCTGCTGATCCCCAAACTGCACAAGAAGAGGAACCAGAAATTCCTCAGCCTGAAGCACCTGAGATCGCGATTCCTGAGGTTGTGCTGCAAATCACTGACATCCCTCTGCCCAAACCAAAGAATCCGTTCTCGAGCAAGCAAAAATTCAAGGCTGAAGACTTCTTTTCTGAGCATGTGTTCTTCACTGATTATAATCCATATGACTCTGCTCGCATAAGGAAAAGACGATTCTGGACTGCTACTCAAGCAAACTTCTATTCCTCAGTGCTCTTTGACAAGGACAAAATCTTTGATCATGAGCATATTCCTCATGTGGATATGGAATCTCTGCCGTGCTTCGAGCCAGTTCTCCAAGTTATTCATGATGCAGGACTACTGAATTTCTGCACTGATATCTGTGATTGGAATGAAGAACTCATTCTTCAGTTCTATGCCACTTTGCATATCACCGGAGATGCTGATGATGTCAATTCATGGGTGCTGGATTGGATGACAGAAAACACTCACTACAAGGCCCCAGCAACTGAATTGCTTCGTGTCCTTCCTCTTGATCCTCCCCATGACAGTGCACGTTGCATTTACAATGACTGCGAACTGACTGATCATTATATGCAAGTGCTCATGAAGCCTTTGAAGCCAGGGCAGGCACCTCAAACCAAATTCCTCGTCAAGGAATTGCTGTATGTGCCTCGTACTGTCTATCGAATCCTGACGAAGACAATGAGTCCTATCAAAGGCCACGACTCAAATGATGAAGATGTCGTTGGCATCATGAACAACATGCTTTTCAACATCATTCATGGCGTTCCCGTCAACTTCCATGATTTCTTCATGAGGACTCTGGCCAATGTTGCAATGTCACCTTTTGAGCTGAAGCCCTATGCGCGTTGGATTATGAGATTCATAAGGGCAAGATCTTCACTGAATTACAAGGCTGACACTCTGAACCATGGTAGCTACTTGCCGCCCATTGAAGTCCTCAAGCGACCAGTTTCATCATCTGATGATAAGGGCAAGGCAGCTGCTGTGCTTGATGAAGGCACTCGTCCATTGGATGGTCAATTCCGTCTAGCTACTTCTTACTCCACCAATGACGATTCTGCAACACATGACACTGCCGCAAATACCTCAGCTAAGCAAAAGCCTCAAGCAACAGCACCCAGGGTGATGACTCACCGTGAGTTACTCCTCAGTCTTCACCAGATGGTTGATCGCAATCACAAATGGGTGAAGCGTCAATTTGCTGCAATTCTTCACAACATGACCTCAACCCATAATGCAGTGAAGAAAAATCAGTATCACCTTCATGAAACCCTCAACCGCACCTGGGCTGTTCTCACTCATGTATATTCCGCGGAAGAATTGAAGACTATGGGTCTCCAGGAAGCATTTGACTGGTCTGCACCACCTCCGAAGAAATTCAAGAGAGTCAAAGTTCCTGATCTGGTGGCCAGTTCTTATTCTTCATCGCGTGAAACTGATGAACATGAAGATTTGGAAGACACTGCGGCAGGCCCTACTTCAACAAACAACCCTGACAACGCTGGCGCTCCTCCATCGACTTGAAAATCTTCAGGGGCGTTAGTCCTCAGTTTCGACCATTTTGGTCATTTGATGACAAAGGGGGAGAAATCTGAGTTAGTCTTCAAGCGGGTTTATATTATGGGTGTTTTGTTAAGTTACAACTCTCGTTCTTCCGAAACTTTTATTGGATCGAGTTGTAATCTTAAAACCGATGGTGCCTTGATACTTTTGGTCGTGCTCTGATGCTTTTGATGCACTGAGCTCTGAAACTTTTGATGTGCTATTCCGCATGCTTGTTCCTCATTAATATTATTGCACGCATGCTGAATCTCATCAGGCACCATATTTCATCATGCATTTCAAATTCTCCATATAATATATCAAATGCGTGTATGAATTACAAGATATAGGGGGAGATCTCCATGATTCGATTCTTCAAATGTGCATTGCCTCAAAAGCAAATTCCTCTCTATGCACATATTCAGGGGGAGTTCTTCTATATCTTGCAATCAAATTCCTCAATATCAGTATTTACACTTCATATGTTTATCCCCGTTGAAAACTTAACCTATGTTGTCATCAATCACCAAAAAGGGGGAGATTGTAAGTGCATCTAGTGCCCCTTAGTGATTTTGGTGTATTGAAGACTTAGAGGTTAAGTAACTGATGCGTTTGTGAGTGTACACAGGTCTATAAGTCTATGAGGAGTTTGATATTTACAGAGAAAATCGACCCCTAAAAATGAAGTTCTTGGACTGAAGATTTTGATGTTCTGAAGACTTTCTGAAGACTTTGAAAGTGAAGAAATTGGTGTGACCATGAAGACTTGATATTCATTCGAGGAATATGAAGCGTGAAGACTTTTGTTTTCGTAGTTTCATTTTCTCTTTCTTGAGTCATAGGAAACATCGTACTATTAAAGGGGGTCGAGGAAATACTAAGGAAAAATTTCCATGTGATGCTCAACTCAAAATCCTACACCTACCAATCCCTTCGAGTGAAGCCATTGGAAATCTCATGCAGTTCAGTCAATTTCTCCAGTGACAGAGACGCAGTTCTTCTGGTCACTGAGGACTTTGCTCCGACTGAGGAGTTAGGAATTCGCCAGTGCGAATTGCCTACACAGTGAGGAACATGATAGCCCTGAGGAATTTGAGAGTCAAATTTCCGACCGTTGCTGTGCTGCGCGCCGGCTGTAAAAAATATCTTATCCACCTAACGGTCATATCATTGAAGGGCATTTATGTCTTATCATGTCGGGCTGCTCCCTAGGCTATAAATAGCCACCCCCTACAACCACTAGCTGGTTGGCTGCTCCGAGAGAACTTGACACTTGTCATTTGAGAGCAACCCATCCTCCGAGGACTTTGAGCGAAAATCATCAAGTGAGGAAAATCCCAAAACCAAACCCCCACAAACCCAAAGTGATTGAGCATCACTGAAGAAATTGATCCTGCGTGGATCCGACGCTTGTTACCTTTGAAGACTGTGCTTCTTCCAGACGGTTAGGCGTCAAGGTCTAGAGCATCCCAGAGGAATTGTGGATCGCCGAGTGACCAAGTCTGTGAAGGTTTGGAAGTCACCTGAAGACTTACCACGAGTGATTGGACGAGGCCTGCGTGGTCTTAGTTCAAGGAGAATACGTGAGGACTGGGTGTCCTGAGTTGCGGCTCAGAGACTGGGTGTCCGGGACTGTGTGTCCTCGAGTTTAAATACTCAGCCGCTCCAACCAGACGTACAACTGAGACAGCAGTTGGAACTGGTTTACCAAATCATTGTCTTCACCAACTAACTGGTTCTATTTCCTCAACTCTTTCATTTCCTCATTATTGTGTTGAACATTGTTCATATCTGTGCTTGAAGACTTTGACTGAAGACTTTCACAAATTCCTCAGTTCAATTTCTTCAGTCTGTTTGTCTTCATCTTGTTATCCTGTGTTTACTCTTTCCGTACTCTGTGTTAGTCTTCATTTCATCATGATGACTATGTTTGTATCCTGTTATGTTTACTTCTGAGTACTTATTCCGCTGCAAGTAGTTCTTCACTAAGGAATTTCCTCACCAGCAAATTCCTCAGTGAAGAATTCATAAAAATCGCCTATTCACCCCCCCCTCTAGTCGATATAACGCACTTTCAGTGCAAAGTTTCCGTTTTTCAGCAGAATCAAATTAACTATCACCATAGGTTATCCTATAGGTTCTACTTGGCACAAACACTAATTAAAACATAAAACACATCTAAACAGAAGGTAGATGCAAAATTTATTACTAAACAGAAACAAAAACAAAAAAACACAAATAAAATTGGGTTGCCTCCCAACTAGCGCTATCGTTTAACGCTCCTAGCTAGGCATAAAAGCGAGATAGATCTAAGTAGTGCCATCTTTGGCACTCAATTCATAAGTAGCCCGCATGATAGATTCATAAGGTAATTTAACTTTCTTTCTTGGAAAGTTCTCCATGCCTTTCCTTAATGGAAATTGGAATCTAATATTCCCTTCCTTCATATCAATAATCGCGCCAATCGTTCTAAGGAAAGGTCTACCAAGAATAATAGGGCAAGAAAATTGCAATCTATATCAAGAACGATAAAATCTACGTGCACCAAATTTCTATTTGCAACAATGAGAACATCATTGATCCTTCCCATTGGCTTTTTAATGGTGGAATCCGCAAGGTGCAAATTTAAAGAGCAATCATCAAGATCATGGAAACCTAGAATATCACATAAACTTCTCGTAATCGTGGAAACACTAGCACCCAAATCACACAAAGCAAAACACTCATGATCTTTAAATTTAATCTTTATAGTAGGTTCCCACTCATCATTAAGTTTTCTAGGTATAGAAACTTCCAAATTAAGTTTTTCATCATAAGATTGCATCAAGGCAGCAACAATATGTTTGGTAAAAGCTTTATTTTGACTATAAGCATGAGGAGAATTCACAACGGATTGCAACAAGGAAATACAACCTTCTAAAGAACAATTATCATAATCAAATACCTTCAAATCCGAGATAGTGGGTTCAATACTATTTAAAGTCATGACCTCTCCAATCCCACTTTTACAAAATTTAGCATCAAGATCTAAAAACTTCGAATAATTGGGACGCCTTCTAACTAAAGTTGACTCATCTCCAGTCCCATTATTATTAAGATTTATATTGAAAAACAAAGATCTAATAGGGGACACATCAATAACTTTAAGATCTTCATCATTTCTTTCACGAAAACTAGAACACGCCTTTACAAAGCAATCTTTCTTAGCACGCAATCTAGCGGTTCTTTCCTTGCACTCATCAATGGAAATTCTCATGGCTTTGAGAGACTCATTGATATCATGCTTAGGAGGAGTAGATCTAAGTTTAAGAGAATCAACATCAAGCGAAAGTCTTCAACGTTCCTAGCCAAATCATCAACTCTGAGAAATTTTTCTTCAAGCAAAGCATTAAAATTCTTTTGAAAAATCATAAATTCTTTCACACTATTCTCAAAATCAGAGGGCATCTTATTAAAATTACCATAAGGATTATTGTAGGAATTTCCATAATTATTAAAGGAATTACTAGGGAACGGTCTAGGATTAAAGTTTCCTCTATAAGCATTGTTTCCAAAACTATTCCTACCAACAAGATTCACATCCATAGATTCATTATTATTCTCAATCAAAGTAGACAAAGGCATATCATTGGGATCAAGAGGAGCATTCTTAGTAGCAAACAATTTCATAAGTTCATCCATCTTTCCACTCAAAACATTAATTTCTTCTGTAGCATGCACTTTTTTACTAGAAGATCTTTCGGTGTGCCATTGAGAATAATTAGCCATAATATTATCAAGAAGTTTTGTACATCTCCTAACGTGATTTCCATAAACGTGCCTCCCGCGGCCGAATATAAAAGATTTCTAGAAGCAAAGTTCAAACCGGCATAAAATTTTTGTATGATCGTCCATAAATTAAAACCATGAGTAGGGCAATTGCGAATCATCAATTTCATTCTTTCCCAAGATTGGGCAACATGCTCATGATCAAGTTGTTTAAAATTCATAATATCGTTCCGAAGAGTGATAATCTTAGCGGTAGGAAAAAATTTAGAGATAAAAGCATCTTTGCACTTGTTCCAAGAATCAATACTATTTTTAGGCAAAGACGAAAGCCAAACTTTAGCACGATCTCTAAGTGAAAACGGGAATAACTTCAATTTAACAATATCATTATCCGTATATTTCTTCTTTTGCATATAACACAAATCAACAAAGTTGTTTAGATGGGTAGCGACATCTTCACTAGGAAGGCCGGCGAATTGATCTTTCACAACAAGATTCAGCAAAGTAGTATTGATTTCACAAAACTCAAAATCATTAAGAGGAGCAATCGGAGTCCTAAGGAAATCAATATTATTGGTATTGGAGAAATCACACAATTTGGTATTATCTTGCGCCATGGCAACAAGTAATCCAACACACAAGCAAACAGAAAAAGGCAAGCGAAAGAGAGAGGGGGGAGATTGGAAAAGAGAGGGCGAATAAAACGGCAAGGGTGAAGTGGGGGAGAGGAAAACAAGAGGGAAATGGCAAATAATGTAAATGCTAGGGAGATGAGTTTGTGATAGGTACTTGGTATGTCTTGACTTGAGCGAAGACCTCCCCGGCAATGGCGCCAGAAATCCGTCTTGCTACGTCTTGAGCTTGCGTTGGTTTTCCTTGAAGAGGAAAGGGTGACGCAGCAATAGTAGCGTAAGTATTTCCCTCAGTTTTTGAGAACCAAGGTATCAATCCAGTAGGAGGCTCCTCAAAAGTCCCATGCACCTACACAAACAAACAAAGAACTCGCAACCAACGCAATAAAGGGGTTGTCAATCCCTTCACGGCCACCTGCGAAAGTGAGATCTGATAGAGATAGTATGATAAGATAAATATATTTTGGGTATTTTATAATATAGATAAGAAAAGTAAAGATGCAAATAAAAGTAGATTGAAAGCATATATGATAAAAGATAGACCCGGGGGCCATAGGTTTCACTAGTGGCTTCTCTCAAGATAGCATAAGTATTATGGATGGTGAACAAATTACTCTCAAGCATAGGCATGATCATGTATATAGGCATCACGTCTGTGACAAGTAGACCGACTCCTGCCTGCATCTACTACTATTACTCCACACATCAACCGCTATCCAGCATGCATCTAGAGTATTAAGTTCATAAGAACAAAGTAACGCATTAAGAAAGATGACATGATGTAGAGGGATAAACTCAAGCAATATGATATAAACCCCACCTTTTTATCCTCGATGGCAACAATACAATACGTGCCTTGCAACCCCTATTGTCACTGGGTAAGGACATCGCGAGATTGAACCCAAAGCTAAGCACTTCTCCCATGGCAAGAAAGATCAATCTAGTAGGCCAAACCAAACTGATAATTCGAAGAGACTAGCAAAGATAACTCAATCATACATAAAAGAATTCAGAGGAGATTCAAATATTTCTCATAGATAAACTTGATCATAAACTCACAATATCATCGGATCTTGACAAACACACCGCAAAAGGAGTTACATCAAATAGATCTCCACAAGAGAGGGGGAGAACATGGTATTTATATCCAAAAAGAGAGAAGAAGCCATCTAGCTAATAACTATGGACCCGAAGGTCTATGGTAAACTACTCACAACTCATCGAAAGGGCTATGTGTTGATGTAGAAGCCCTTCGTGGTCGATTCCCCCTCTGGCGGAGTGCCGGCGAAGGCTCCAAGATGGGATCTCGCGGATACAGAAGGTTACAGTGATGGAAATTGTTTTTCGTTGGCTCCCTGGATGTTTTCGGGGTACGTGGGTATATATAGGAGGAAGAAGTAGGTCGGTGGCTACACGAGGGGCCCACGAGACAAAGGGCGCACCCTGTAGGGGTGGGCGCGCCCCCCACCCTCGTGGCCGCCTCGGATGCTTCTTGGCTTGCACTCCAAGTCCTGTGGATCACGTCCGTTCCAAAAATCACGCTCCCGAAGGTTTCATTCCGTTTGGACTCCATTTGATATTCCTTTTCTTCGAAATACTGAAATAGGCAAAAAACAGCAATACGGGCTGGGCCTCCGGTTAGTAGGTTAGTCCCAAAAAATGATATAAATGTGTAAAATAAAGCCCATAAACATCCAAAAGGGGTAATATAATAGCGTGGAACAATAAAAAATTATAGATACGTTGGAGACGTATCATTGCTTTTTACAGCTTAAGGTTGTACGTGTTAAGCAGGGCCGAATACATTTCTTGTGTGCGGAAAGCTGCTTTGGAGTATTCAGAAAAAGAACCCGCCTTGCAATGCCGAAGACAATCTGCGCGCTGGATACATCATAATTGAAGCCTGGTTCAGGGGCTACTGAGGGAGTTCTGGACTAAGGGGTCCTCGGGCGGGTGGCCTATGTGACATGGGCCAGACTGATGGGCCATGAAGATGCGAGATAGAAGGACCTCCCCCCGTGTCCGGATGGGACTCTCCTCTGCATGGATGGCAAGCTTGGCGTTCGGATCATATACCTTCCTTTCTCTGTAACCGACTCTGTACAACCCTAGATCCCTCCGGTGTCTATATAAACCAAAGGGTTTTGTCCTTAGGGGCCAACACAATCATACATGCTAGACATCTAGGGTTTAGTCATTACGATCTCGAGGTAGATCGACTCTTGTAACCCCTATACTCATCAAAGACAATCAAGCAAGAAGTAGGGTATTACCTCCATTAAGAGGGCCCGAACCTGGGTGAAACATCGTGTCCCCTACCTCCTTGTTACCTTCGATCCTTAGATGCATACTTCGGGACCCCCTACCCGAGATCTGCCAGTTTTGACATCGACAAGGTCTGTGCAGCAGCACAACCGGCTACGTGAGGCGGGAGCAGGCGGTCTCGCCGGCGCTGGATTTGGCGGCTGGAGCAAGAAGATCAAAGATTCAAGAAGCACGACGATCGTTGGATTGACATCCAACGGTCACTTATGCTAGAAGCGTTTGTTGACGTATATAATAAGTAAAAAATCTTGCATACGTGTCAACTTAATAGGCCCACAAGTCAGCCCATTTGCTACTTTTAATAATTTATAGCTCATTTGCAACTTCTTATGCAATTTACTGCAGTCCGTTTTCTTTTTGTTGGCTAGGGCTAAAAATTTAAACCAAATTTCGCATATTTTTGTGGGGTCCAAACTATTTTTAATATCAAAATGTTGATCCATATTTGAAGTACTTTGAAGATATATTTAAATTAGGTTAAAGTCCAATGAAATTGGAATTTGAAAATGTGAAATTTTTTAGAAATTTGAAAGTAATTGCCAATTTGTTGTGTGTTTTTATATTTAAATCCCATTTCATTACTTTTATCATTTGCGGTCGTCTTGAAATAGTTGCAGCCCAACAGGGCGAAGAAAAATAAGGAGGCCTGGGTTGGGTAAGCCTGGATTGGGTATTCTTCAGAAAAAATAAACTGGGCTAGCCATTTTCACAAAGAAAAAATAGCTGGGCTGGTCATGTGGTGAACGTAAAATAGAAGCCTGGGCTAGACGGGCCACAACCGAGTTGAAACCCTGCTCCGTCTCAACAATAACAAAAAAAATACTACTCGAGCAGCTACATCCCAGGTGTCAGCTGCTCTTGTGCCCTTCTCTTGTCTATTGACTATACGCTAACAATGGAGTATATAACAAAAAATGAGGAACTTGGTTGCGTACGACCATGGACATGGTGGGTCCCTACTATCATCCTCTCCAAGTATAGTCCTCTCTCGATTCCTCTCGCTTGTTGACCATGTTGACAACGCGAGAGGGCAGCGCCACGGAGAGTGCACCAAAGCACGCGGAGGACGACGGTGAGGCCTTGGACGGGAACAAACAGGGGCCGAGGGCAACGGTGAATTTGTAGGCGAAGGGGAGTACAAGGGTTGACTAGTTCAGGTGCGGGGTGGGGCTGACGTCGGCGTTAACGATTTAGGAGTTGGTGGGCCAGCGATGCTTGCACTGAGGTGCGGCTAGCCGTGGGAGGTGGGATCAGGCGGCCCCGTTGGCGCTGGTTTGGTTTTGGCGACTGGAGGAAGAGGACACTAAAGAAACATGAGAGACAATAAAAGCAGTAGGAGTACTTAACAACCATAGCTGAAAGCACTATGAGTACTTATACAGGTTCAACCATATGAAGCACACCTTGAACAATGCTACTTTGCCGATAGTTAACCAAGGGTGAGGCCTCCAAGCCCTAGAAAAAGGCCTAGGCACCACCCCGCTTATCCACAACCTTCTGAAAGAGGCTTCATCTCGCAGTGTGGTCAATAAATAGGATATTCGCTTCGGAGCCATGGAAAACCATGAGCATAACCTTCTGTCCTATTCTCCAAGATGGATGGGCCTTCATTTTTTGAGACCACTGATACATCTCCGTCGTATCTATAATTTTTGATTGTTCCATGCCAATATTATTCAACTTTCATATACTTTTGGCAACTTTTTATACTATTTTTGGGACTAACATATTGATCCAATGCCCAGTGCCAGTTCCTATTTTTTGCATGTTTTATGTTTCGTAGAAAACCAATATCAAACGGAATCCAAACGGGATAAAAACGGAAGGAGAATTATTTTGGAATATTTGGGATTTTCCAGAGGAAGAATCAACGCAAAACGGTGCCCGAGGTGGCCACGAGACAGGGGCACGCCCTCCCCACTGGGCGCGCCTGGCACTCTCGTGGGCCACCCGTAAGGCGGTTGACGATCTTCTTTTGCCGTAAGAAAGCTAATTTTATGAGAAAGATCTGGGCGAAAGATTCACCCCAATCGGAGTTACGGATCTCCGGATATAAAAGAAACGGTGAAGAGGCAGAATCCGAGAACGCAAAAACAGAGGGAGACAGAGAGACATATCCCACGCCATGGGAGCCAAGGACTAGAGGGGAAACCCTTCTCCCATCTAGGGAGAAGGTCAAGGAAGAAGAACAAGAAGGAGTTCCCTCTCCCCCTTGCTTCCGGTGGCGCCGGAACACCGCCGGGGGCCGTCATCATCACTGCGATCTTCACCAACAGCTTCACCGCCTTCATCACCAACTCTTCCCCCCTCTATGCAGCGGTGTAACTCCTCTCTTACCTGCTGTAATCTCTCCTTAAACATGGTGCTCAACGCTATATATTATTTCCCAATGATGTATGGCTATCCTATGATGTTTGAGTAGATCCGTTTTGTCCTATGGGTTAATTGATGATCGTGATTGGTTTGAGTTGCATGTTTTATTATTGGTGCTGTCCTATGGTGCTCTCCGTGTCGCGCAAGCGTGAGGGATCCCCGCTGTAGGGTTTGCAATATGTTCATGATTTGCTTATGGTGGGTGGCGTGAGTGAACAGAAGCACATACCTGAGTAAGTAGGTTGTTTGCGTATGGGATAAAGGGGACTTGATACTTTAATGCTATGGTTGGGTTTTACCTTAATGATCTTTAGTAGTTGCGGATGCTTGCTAGAGTTCCAATCATAAGTGCATCTGATATGAGAAGAGAAAGTATGTTAGCTTATGCCTCTCCCTCAAATAAAATTGCAATAGTGATTACCGGTCTAGTTATTGATTACCTTGGACAAATAACTTTCTCGTAACAAAAAGCTCTCTACTAATACTTACTTTATTGCATCTTTATCTAAATAGCCTCTAGTTACATGCTCTTTATTATCTTGCAAACCTATCCAACAACACCTACAAAGTACTTCTAGTTTCATACTTGTTCTAGGTAAAGCGAACGTCAAGCGTGCGTAGAGTCGTATCAGTGGTCGATAGGACTTGAGAGAGTATTTGTTCTACCTTTAGCTCCTCCTTGGGTTCGACACTCTTGCTTATTGAAAGAGGATACAACTATCCCGTATACTTGCGGGTCATCAAGACCTTTTTCTCGCGCCGTTGCCGGGGAGTCATAGCGTGGGGTGAATATTCTCGTGTGTGCTTGTTTGCTTTATCACTAAGTAATTTTTATTTGCTGTTCTAAGTTGTTCTTTATCTTTAATTATGGATATGGAACACGAAATACCAAAAAAATTAGGTGTACTTGCTACTCATGGAGATGGGGAACCTCCTAAACCCCTCGATGATCATTATGTGAAAACTATTTTCTACTACTTTGATAATCCTGAGAAAACCCCATTCAACTTTATAATGGGAGTAACATTGGATCAACGTGAATACTTTAGGGATTATCGCTTGAACAAAAAGGGAAACTATTATGGGATCAAATTAATATGTTGCGTTGGTATGCTCGGGATCTATTCTTGAGATATGATTATAATTGTTGCTCTAGGATGAAGGCTCCACACCTTCCCTTTTCATGCAAATTTAATGATAATGAAACCTTAGCTTCTTATGATAATGGTATATATGATCACTATGATGTTGAACGAATTGAAGAATTTGTTGCTTTTCAGGCTGCTTATGAAATTGAATCTTTGTTTGAAAAGTATGAAGCTTTTGATGATGATGTTTATAGGCCTGAAAATTTTGCTATATTGAAATATTGCTATGACAATTATGAATACAATTACAATATTGATGCATTTATTGAGAAAGTCTCCGCTGTCCAAGAAGAGACTAATATTTTGCAGGAGTCTATGTAAGAAGAAATTGATGAAATTGTGAGCTCACTGGATGAAAAAGATGATGAGGAGAGCGAAGAACAAAAGGAGGAAGAGCGGATTGATAACCCGTGCCCACCTTCTAATGAGAGTAACTCTTCAACCCATACATTGTTTAATTCCCCTTCGTACTTACCGAAGGATGATTGCTATGATCCCGTTGAATCTCTTGAAATATCCCTTTTTGATGATGCTTGCTATGCTTGTGGCCAAGATGCCAATATGAATTATGCTTATGGAGATGAACTTGCTATAGTTCCTTATGTTAAACATGAAATTGTTGCTATTACACCCACGCATGATAGTCCTATTATCTTTTTGAATTCTCTCGACTACACTATATCGGAGAAGTTTGTGCTTATTAAGGATTATATTGATGGGTTGCCCTTTACCATTGCGCATGATGATAGATATAATATGCATGTGCTTGCTGCTCCTACTTGCAATTATTATGAGAGAGGAACTATATCTCCACCTCTATAGGTTTCCAATAAGATAAAATTGCAAGATACTCCTTATACTATGCATTGGCCTTTACTTGGTGTGCATGAATTGTTCTTTTATGACATGCCGATGCATAGGAAGAGAGTTAGACTTCGTTGTTGCATGATATATGTTACTTTGTGCTCACTACTAAATTACAAATCATTGTTAATTAAAATTGGCTTTGATATACCTTGGGATCCGGGTGGATTCATTACTTAAGCACTATATGCCTAGCTTAATGGCTTTAAAGAAAGCGCTGCCAGGGAGACAACCCAGAAGTTTTAGAGAGTCATTTATTTCTGTTGAGTGCTTTTATATAGTCTAAAAAAAGAGGGGAACCTAAAAACTTTTCAAAAAGGAAAGTGGAAGTGAGAAACACAAGCATTGTCGAAGTGGGAGCTAGCCTTGAACTTTGTTCATGCTCACGGAAACTTTGTGAATCTTGATTACAGAAACTTTTCATCAAAAATAATTATCCCCTTGTACAATTCCATTTTATTATAAAAATAATGTGCCGAGATTTGCCTTTAGGATGTTTACAATGCTTGTTGGTTTGTACGGTGCAGGACAGAAACTTTGGCTGTAGTGCGTGATTTTACATTCTTAACTGGAATGTCAAACGGTTCTGATTCTTTTTGTACTGTATTGCTGTACAACTTTTTTATGTTTCCTAATTTTGGTAGAATTTTCTAGGTACCATAAGTATGGTGAATGTTCAGATTGCTACAGACTGTTCTGTTTTTAACAGATTCTGTTTTTGATGCATAGTTTGCTTGTTTTGATGAATCTATCAATTTATATCAGTGGATTTAAGCCATGAAAAAGTTATATTACAGTAGACACAATGCGAAAACAAAATATGAATTGCTTTGCGAGTCTTGGAGTGTCTTTTGCATTTAGTTTTCATTTTTCTTTTATGCACCATGCTGGTATGAGATAGTACTTGGTTTATTTATAGAATGCTCATTGCACTTCACTTAAATCTTTTTGAGTATGGCTTTATAGAATGCTTCATGTGCTTCACTTATAACGTTTGAAGTTTGGATTGCCTGTTTCTCTTCACATAGAAAACCGCCATTTGTAGAATGCTCTTTTGCTTCACTTATATTTGTTAGAGCGTGGGCATATCTTATGTAGAAATAATTAAACTCTCTTTCTTCACTGATATCAATTTAGAGAGATGACATGAATTGGTCATTCACATGGTTAGTCATAAAATCCTACATAAACTTATGGATCACTGAATATGATATGTTTGATTCCTTGCAATAGTTTTGCGATATAGAGGTGGTAATATGTGGGAGGTACTAGTAGATGGTTGTGTTTAGAAAGGTTGTTGGTGTTAAGGTTTGTGATTCCCGAAGCATGCACGTATGGTCTACTAACTATGTAACCAAATTGGCACGCATTGTATTTTGATTGTTTATCTTTGCGTGAAGGTCGGGGGCGCGCGATGGTTAACTCCTACCAACCTCCCCCCTAGGAGCATGCGCGTAGTACTTTGTTTTAAGGGCTTTTAAATTTTTGCAATAAGTATGTGAGTTCTTTATGACTAATGTTGAGTCCATGGATTATACACACTTTTACCTTTCCATCATCACTAGCCTCTTCAGTACCGTGCATTGCCCTTTCTCACCTCGAGAGTTGGTGCAAACTTCGCCGGTGCATCCAAACCCTGTGATACGATACGCTCTATCACACATAAGCCTCCTTATATCTTCCTCAAAACAGCCACCATACCTACCTATCATGGAATTTCCATAGCCATTCCAAGATATATTGCCATGCAACTTCCATCATCATCATATTCATGACTTGAGCATTCATTGTCATATTGCTTTGCATGATCGTAAGATAGCTAGCATGATGTTTTCATGGTTTTGATGTCATTGCTACGCTAGATCATTGCACATCCCGGTACACCACTGGAAGCATTCATATAGAGTCATATCTTTGTTCCAGTATCGAGTTGTAATATTGAGTTGTAAGTAAATAAAAGTGTGATGATCATCATTATAGAGCATTGTCCCATGAAAAAAAGAAAAAAAAAGAAAAAAAAAGGAAAGGCCAAAGAAGCCTAAATAAAAAAGGGGGCCAAAGAAGCCCGCCCAAAAAAAGGAAAAAGAAAAGTGGCAATGTTACTATCCTTTTTCCACACTTGTGCTTCAAAGTAGCACCATGTTCTTCATATAGAGAGTCTCTTATGTTGTCACTTTCATATACTAGTGGGAATTTTCATTATAGAACTTGGCTTGTATATTCCAACGATGGGCTTCCTCAAATGCCCTAGGTCTTCATGAGCAAGCAAGTTGGATGCAGACCCACTTAGTTTTCAGTTTGAGCTTTCATACACTTATAGCTCTAGTGCATCCATTGCATGGCAATCCCTACTCCTCGCATTGACATCAATTGATGGGCATCTCCATAGCCCGTTGATTAGCCATGTTGATGTGAGACTTTCTCCCTTTTTGTCTTCTCCACATAACCTCCATCATCATATTCTATTCCACCCATAGTGCTATATCCATGGCTCACGCTCATGTATTGCGTGAAAGTTGAAAAAGTTTGAGAATACTAAAGTATGAAACAATTGCTTGGCTGACACCGAGATAGGCATGAGGGGTACCTTGTGTTAAGAAAAGGGAGCATACAAGACTATATGATTTTGTAGGGATAACGTTCTGGAAGCATTGATATTTTGAAAGACATGATTGGTTGTTGGGATGCCCTAATTATTATTGTTCTTATGTCAAATGATAGACTATTGCTTTGAATCACTCGTGTCTTAATATTCATGCCATGATTAGACATATGATCAAGATTATGCTAGGTAGCATTCCACATCAAAAATTATTTTTTTATCATTTACCTACTCGAGGACGAGCATGAATTAAACTTGGGGATGCTGATACGTCTTCGTCGTATCTATAATTTTTTATTGTTCCATGCCAATATTATTCAACTTTCATATACTTTTGGCAACTTTTTATACTATTTTTGGGACTAACATATTGATCCAGTGCCCAGTGCCAGTTCCTGTTTGTTGCATGTTTTATATTTCGAAGAAAACCAATATCAAACGGAATCCAACGGGATAAAAACAGACTGAGAATTATTTTGGAATATTTGGGATTTTCCGGAGGAAAAATCAAGGCGAAACGGTGCCCGAGGTGGCCACGAGGCAGGGGGGCACGCCCTCCTCCCCCCCCCCCCCCCCCCGCCCAGGCGCACCTGGCACTCTCATGGCCCACCCGTAAGGCGGTTGACGCTCTTCTTTCTCCGCAAGAAAGCTAATTTTATGAGAAATATCTGGGCAAAAGATTCACCCCAATTGAAGTTACGGATCTCCAGATATAAAAGAAACGGTGAAGGGGCAAAATATGAGAATGTAGAAACAGAGAGAGACAGAGAGACATATCCAATCTCGGAGGGACTCTCGCCCCTCCCACGCCATGGGAGCCAAGGACCAGAGGGGAAACCCTTCTCCCATCTAGGGAGAAGGTCAAGGAAGAATAAGAAGAAGGGGGGCCCTCTCCCCCTTGCTTCCGGTGGCGCTAGAACGCCGCCGGGGGCATCATCATCACCCCGATCTTCACCAACAACTTCACCGCCTTCATCACCAACTCTTCCCCGCTCTATGCAGCGGTGTAACTCCTCTCTTACCCACTGTAATCTCTACTTAAACATGGTGCTCAACTCTATATATTATTTTCCAATGATGTATGGCTATCCTATGATGTTTGAGTAGATCTGTTTTGTCCTATGGGTTAATTGATGATCATGATTGGTTTGAGTTGCATGTTTTATTATTGGTGCTGTCCTATGGTACTCTCTGTGTCGCGCAAGCGTGAGGGATTCCCGCTATAGGGTTTGCAATATGTTCATGATTTGCCTATGGTGGGTGGCGTGAGTGAACAGAAGCATAGACCCGAGTATGTAGGTTGTTTGCATATGTGATAAAGGGGACTTGATACTTTAATGCTATGGTTGGGTTTTACCTTAATGATCTTTAGTAGTTGCGTATGATTGCTAGAGTTCCAATCATAAGTGCATATGATCCAAGAAGAGAAAGTATGTTAGCTTATGCCTCTCCCTCAAATAAAATTGCAATAGTGATTACCAGTCTAGTTATTGATTACCTTGGACAAATAACTTTCTCGTAGAAAAAAGCTCTCTACTAATACTTACTTTATTGCATCTTTATCTAAACAGCCTCTAGTTTATATTTACATGCTCTTTATTATCTTGCAAACCTATCCAACAACACCTACAAAGTACTTCTAGTTTCATACTTGTTCTAGGTAAAGCGAACGTCAAGCGTGCGTAGAGTCGTATCAGTGGCCGATAGGACTTGAGAGAGTATTTGTACTACCTTTAGCTCCTTGTTGGGTCCAACACTCTTACTTATTGAAAGAGGCTACAACTATCATGTATACTTGCGGGTCATCAACCACCCATGAATAAGCATCTTTTCACCTCCAAGGGAAATGGTCTAGGTCGACATAAACATCATGTTGTGACCAAGCGCAAGTCTGACCCTACCGTGGCCAGGCATCTGTATAGGAACAATAAAACTGGGAAGTTTTTGTTTCAAAAAGATCACAACTGTAGAACTGTGTATAATCAAGAGTGTATGAACAACATATCTAATAGAAAACAGCTCATACAACAATCTTCTTGACATAGTTGGACCTGTTCAACGTGTGCACCAGTGGGAGACATATCCCACGTGGCCTTCCACCAATGAAACGCCCCACAAGGACCTCAAGACAATCAATAAAGTGTAGGAACTGGTGGATGTCATCACAGTCAACTTCACTGCCATTAGTAATAGTCGAGTTCTCATGAAATAACAAACGAGTAGTGTCCTGAACTTTGTAATAACCTACACGTGCCACCAATTATAAGAAATATTAGATAGAAGTAGCATCTTCGTCAGAGAAGGGAATCACAAATTGTGGCTACTTGTAAATTCAAATTCTGATTAGTTAGACAGAATTGGTGGATTAAGAAGTAATCGAGGCAACATGCAAGAACCAGATTCAAAACTAACATGGATGAACTACTGGAACGGCGTCGGGGTGGAAGGTCACAGTGAAGATGAGACCAGGTTCTTCTATTTCCATCAACATTCTTGTGCCAACTTTCAGTCTGTAACACCGGAGAAAGTTTATCCAAGTTAGGCCATAAAAAAGCAGCGATCTTCTTGGTTCATGAACCCAACAGGGAACTTATATCCATGGTGCGTCTTCAATGTGACCACTTAACTGGTGTATTCAGTTATGGCAAGGCCGACCATCTCGAGTACATGTGTTCCGGGAGAGCAAGTGATGCACTGCAGGAAAAATAATATGAGAACACAATTTATTCGCTATCCAAATGTAGAAATAATTTCCTCTTTGAGGTCCATGTTGACCATGTTACTAGTACCTTTTATCCAAATGTAGCAATCAAAATTTCCAAATTATTCGACGACATGTTCAAAAACCTCAACCCTCACGGATAGGAAAGAGGATTGTAGGAACATGCCGTGCACATTTTAAAATCCCGTGTTAGGATGAGAAGGAACAAGTGTGGCGTCTCGCCGAGGGCGCAGAACCTGTAGGGTCCTCACACTTTTGGCACTGCAAATGAAATACACTAGATTCAGTAGGAAGAAAAGAGCATCAGCAATGGCGGCTGCCATCCTAGAATTATAGGCGACCAAGGGACTAGGATTTATCGGGGATCGATGTAGAATTCGTACCTGGTTCTCGATGATAAAACCCTAAGCAATCACTGAGAGGAGGTTTTCTATGAACAAGCAGACAAGAGAGAAGGGGATTCAGGCCCAGTGAAACATTACTGCTTCGTCCGTCCAGCTTACTGCTACGGCTGGAAAGGTGGGAGTTTTGTGATTGGACGACTCATTGGGCATTACTGCAGTGCTACAACCGGGGTGAGTCTACCGTGTAGTTGTGCACTCTAATTTGGTGCATGGAACATGGACCCCATTGCCGGATGCCCCGCATATCAGCGAAAGTAAGTACAAAGGAAGGAGTAACTAGTTACACATAAATATATTTTTGATAGAGAGATACTCCTTGTGTGAAGAAATATAAAAATATTTTATATCACAATTTTATACATAAGAAAAATCAATGGGAATGTATATAACATAATATGGGGTTTAGATGAGAATAAAATACTCAGATAGACTAATGGGTCTGAAGTTTAGGCCACATTACGGTGGGCCTGCATGTTTGGGGGCCCATGTGTTCTAACTTAGCGCATTTCATCTGGTAAATATTGCAAGCGGTCGGTACAGCTGGTTTTAGATGCTGTTGCAAGGTGAATACAGAAAATTAAATAAAGCACGAGAGCTGTTAGAATGAAATCGAATGATAGTTCCTAACCAGCAATAAGGGTTGCAATTCTTTCACTATATCCTACGTGATAAATAATACTGTCGTACTACTTATACACATAGTGAAAGCACAAGTGCTCCGTGGGTGATTTTGGTAATTCATGACAACATATCTCTTGTTGGACTAGTACTTTTACCTAGTGCATTTCAGATAAGTTCAACATTGGAGTGGCATGGACATGGACAAGAGGATGTGGAACAAATATTGGCAAAAGCTCAAGACTCTACATTTTCCATTTTAGTGATCCAAGATCATATTGGGTCCATAGGAAATCCAATATTATTAAAAGGGATGAGGTGTTGCTTACTGGCTTGCTTGCTCAAAGTGCTTGGTGATATGCTCCAAAACCCTCAGCCACTTTCTCACATCCACATATGTCCTAAATCTAAATGTCAAACTCGGCCCCACCGACTTTGTCTATCCAGCTCCACCGAGTTTCATCATATTCTGCCACTTACAAACCCTAGTTACTTCGGTCTCACCGATGGGATCTCGGTCTCACCGAGATGGGCTTGCAATCTCTCTATGATCTGGTGCAACATTTTTGGTCTAACCAAGTTGGTGCAGTTGGTCCCATTGAGTTTGCTTGACCAATCCTCTGTTTACTTATTACCAAAATCGGTCTCACTTAGTTTGAGTAGTCGGCCAAACCAAGTTGAGGTTTTACCCTAACCCCTGCACATCGATCCCACCGAGATGACTATATCAGTCCCACCGAAAATCCTAACGTTCACATTTTTACCTGGATCGGTCTGACCGAGTTTGTTGATTCGGTCCCACCGAGTTTGGGAATCTGTGTGTAACAGTTATATTTTGTGTGGAGGCTATATATACCCCTCCACCAACTCTTCATTCATTGAGAGAGCCATCAGAACAAACCTACACTTCCACTACTCATTTTCTAAGAGAGAACCACCTTGAGGCCAAGATATTCCAATCCTACCATGTGAATCTTGATCTCTAGCCTTCCCCAAGTTGCTTTCCACTCAAATCATCTTTCCACCATAGCCAAATTTGTGAGAGGGAGTTGAGTGTTGGGGAGACTATCATTTGAAGCACAAGAGCAAGGAGTTCATCAACAACACACCATCTATTACCTTTTGGAGAGTGGTGTCTCCTAGATTGGTTAGGTGTCACTTGGGAGCCTCCGTCAAGATTGTGGAGTTGGACCAAGGAGTTTATAAGGGCAAGGAGATCGCCTACTTCATGAAGATCTACCCTAGTGAGGCAAGTCCTTCGTGGGCGATGGCCATGATGGCATAGACAAGGTTGCTTCTTCGTGGACACTTCGTGGGTGGAGCCCTCCGTGGACTCGCGCAACCGTTACCCTTTGTGGATTGAAGTCTCCATCAACGTGGATGTACGATAGCACCACCTATTGGAACCACACCAAAAATCTCCATGTCTCCAATTGCGTTTGCACACCCCAATCCCATCACATTACTTTCTCGTAAGTTGCATGCTTTAGTTTCCGCTGCTCATATACACTTTGCATGCTTGCTTGAATAGTAATGTATATGCTTGAAATTGTGTTAATCTACCACTTCAACTTGAAAAACTTTAAAATTGTCAACTTTGTTTGTTGAGGGTCTAATCACCCCCCCCCCTCTAGACACCTCTTCTCGATCCTTTCAACTGGTATCAGAGCTTTGGTCTCCATTGCTTTGGTTTAATCACCATTCACTAGTAGGGAAAAGGCTAGCAGCAGCGCGGGTTTTAGATGTATCAGTAGCGCGGGGATAGGCGCTACTAATAAGACGCTACAGCTAACACATTGCAGTAGCGCGTGCTCACCGGCGCTACTGCTACACAAGTGTAGCAGCAGCGCTATTAGCGGAAGCTCGCTACTGCTAGTAGCTCTAGCGCACTTTGCCTGGATGCGCTACTGCTATCGCCGCGCTGCTGCTAACTTTTATACACTCGCTACTGCTAATTTAAGTAGTTTTTTTTGGCATATTTGTTTTGTATTTGAACAGGCTTTAGAGAAGAATCTTTAGTACATAGAAATGTCATCATGATACACATACAAATGCCCGCGAGACCACAAGTGTAATCATAGCATGTACATACAAATAGTCTCATCATAATCATCATCCAACATAGTGGTATCTTGTCATCATCTCAAAAATAGCGATACATGCAAGTCTCGAATACTTGCAACTACAACAACGTCATCCATCTAAACAAAGGTATACGCAAGAAGAGCTATCACTATGAGTGAGAGCGGAACTATGTAGTACATGAGGTGGCGGTTACAAGTCCTCTCTTGCGCTAGCGTGAACCTCAAGTAACTGGCTTCTCCTTGTCTGCTTTTGAAGCCTTTATGGCTGGCGCCCGTGAACCCATTCACTTGCGCCTGACACTCATGTCACTCGTTGTACACCCCCGGAACCTTCCCTTTGTACACGACATAGCAATTCCGTCTCGCCATCAAGAAACTAGGTACCTGTTAGAGATGCATGTTCATGAAGAGGATGTATAATCATATATATGCAACAAAATATACTAGAGCAACACCGAAAAAGAAAGGGTTAGCAACTAGATGCAACATACATTACGCAAATTAATTAACTAGAGGTATGCACGTCATCGTATGCAAACTAACAAAGTAGCGTTACGCAAGTTCGGCAGGGACCGTGGATATCACAAAGTTTCATCGCTACAAAAAGTATACAAGTTCAACCGACACATATCATCATCATCGGCATCATAAATCACTAGAAGTTCCATCCTTCCATATCATCGAGGATGAACCCTAGCTTCTTGAACGGCGTGAGGTCTAGACGTTGCATGCCTATGCGAGTTCGGACGTCAGCTCGCGATATAGGGCCATGGTGGAACATCCCCTTCTCATCAACGACTTCTTTCATGATGATCGTCGCAATGTCGCTTTGGATGCGAAAGAAGTCATCTCTAAGTTTATAATCCGCTTCTCCATGAGATTCTACCCACTCGTGGATATGATCATCATTTCTGCTGTTAATGCGAAGCTTTTGGTGATCCGTGTTGAACTGAATCATGAGATGGACGATGTAGAATCCATCCTTCTTGCTTGGTTTTGGCACATGGATGCAGGAGAAGTTAGTTTTATGCGCGAAACCCATCTTCTTGTTCCTTTGTTTCTTGATCTGCACGTGGCCACCTCTAAAGCTGAAGCCTTGGAGAGCATCATCTAGAATATTCATTATGTGGGTGTAGTCTTTTTTCTCGTAGTCTCTAGAAGGGTCAAAATACACGGCGTGGGAGACTTGCAGATAAAGAATGATATGGACGGCGCGCCCGTTGCTGCGGGGAAAAGACACCTCAAATTATTCCCCATATGAGAGAGAAGGAATGATTGAAATGTACGAAAGGGTTGTCCAGAACTGACTTACTTTGGATGATAAGGCACGAGGACAATTTCCCGGTCCTTATTTTGTACCATGAAGTTTTGGAGGTACTCCCTAGCAGTTTCACGCTCAAAGTCGCCGAGACTCAAGAAAGACTCATGCATGTAGTACGGATCCGCCACACAGATTTGCGACACTTCTTCACTCTTCATGATGGAGCTCATATGTAGTGCAAAAAGGAAGACGATTGTAAAATCGAGCCGCCTTGTTAGAAACATCACAAAGATATGGTCAAACCGCAGGAAGAACACCTCCACGGGCCGTGTCTCGACGTAGCACTTCCCCTCAGGCACACGAGCCGCGTATGTCGGATATCCTGGATCCTTTGAGGCTAGTAGGCTTTTCTCAGTTGATAGCACATGGTCGTGCAGTCTCCTGAGATCCCCTGATAGTGCCTCCAGCGGTTTTGGCGGTAGCATCGGCTCGCCCGTGAGATGGAACATGACCGCACCTTTCACGGGTACATGCTCTTCAGAATGCATCGTCTGGCTGCTATGTGCTCTAGCTTGTTTGGAGGCAGTTATCTTCCCTGATCTCTTCCTCTCCTTTTTCTTGGGCACACCTTCCAGACATTTCCTTAACCCCTGCCCCAGTGTTCCCGGGCTAAGTACTGTACGACCCTCGCGCCCGGCTAGCTGAGCCTGTGTTGATGTGGCATCTTCAGGCGTGTCCTGTGAGGATTTCATGAAGAGAGACTTTTTGCAATCCTTACTACGACCCTGCCCGGGCATATCATCCATATCCTCATTAGCAAGCTGATAGCCTGATTCGTCATATGGTTGACTCATCATATCTCTGTCACAGTCATACGCGTTTGTATTGAGGAAATCCATAGGGTCGACCTCTGTCTCATCATCCATTCTCTGTTCTACAGGAGAAATTACATCAGCCAGTACTATTGTACCCCCTTCATCAAGTCGTCCACCGCTCTCACCCGGCACTACAGGAGCTGGTAATTGTGTAGGTGGGGCGGTGGTCTCCGCACATGCTTGTTGATGTGTGGTTATTGGTGTGCTGTCGGCCGGCTCCAGACGAATAAATTCTTCGGCCATAGCAGCACCCAACCCTTGCAGCTTCCAATCCGCGGCGGGGCCTCGTCGTCCGCTCCCACATGCTGTACTAGAGGAGGCAAATCCTCGTGCCCCAATTTCACACTGGTCAAGCTAACCCTGAAGTGCCCAGCGGGGATCGGCTGGTTGTGGAACGTGTCTTGCGAGGGGTCCATTATCATCCCCTTTCCCACGTCCACCTTCTGGCCTTTGATCAAGTAGAGTATGGTGCACGGGGTTTCTTTCGCCTGCAAACACATATGTCTGTGGCGTAAAACAACCGAAAGGCAACAAAAATGGAATATTATATATATATATATATATATATATATATATATATATATTGGTGCGACATGTAATTACCGTGACGGCGTCGAGCTTAGCCAAAGACGAAGGCCCACCTAGCGCGCCTGAGACTGAGGACGGGATGCTATGAGCGGGAGCGGCTGCGAGAGGAGGCCCGGTTGCGTGAGCAAGTGATGGTGCGATGGTGTTGTTGTTCATGGAGTTGCTCCCAACGAAACTGGGCAACGGGAAATCATGTACCGTATTGTCTGGATTTTCCTTTGTCCAGTTGATGATAACTAGAACCAAGTTAGTAGCGAAATCATTTCTGCAGGCAGTTACAGCTGCATTGACTGCCTGCTATAGCAACTCATATTTGTCCTCGGCTGCTTTTTTTGCGTCCTCAGCTACTTTTTTCTCGACTGCAGGCTTCACCTTGTCAATGTCCGCCTGACTAAACTTCTTTTTTTGCTTCTTGGCCTCCGGGCCCTCGTTGTAAAACACCTTCCACGTGGCGCCGTCTCCAGCACCGTGCACACGACCATATTGCGGCAGCTGGCCCAAAGGGAGTCCCTTAAGTTCGTTCAAGGCCCGGTTGAGAGGGGTGTGCCACTTGGGCCTCATCAGAGAAGTAGGGCTTTCGGCTGCAAGCCGGTGTTCCTTCTCCAGTAGTCTAATCAATTTCCTCGTGATCTTGTCCGTGTAAAAACCCTTTTTCTCCTTGTCCCACTTGTAGCGGGCCCTGATGAAGTCACGCTCCAAGGGGTTGGTGAACTTCGCGAAGCGGTCTGGGAGACCCGCGGCTTCATGTTCCACGTCCTCCTTATCCCATATGGGCCTTTTACTGAAGTAGCCATGGCTTCCGAGGCGATGCTTCCCCGTGTTCCTTTGCTGAAGGCTCTTGAATTTCGCAGCCTTAGCCTTGGCTGCCTCGGTAGCGCAAGTGTCCTTGAACTTTTCGAACTCCTCTTCCGTAAGTGTTGGATTTTCCTCCAGAATCTTGGACAGGGGTTCATCAGCCTCAATAGCTCGTTTCACCCTCCCTTTCTAGGAGGCTAAATCATTGTTGAACATGCCCATGGCGTGATTGTTAATCTTTTTCATCTTCGGATCATCCCACGATTGTTCTATGTTATCATCCCGGTCGGGGAACTTGAATCTCTTGTGCAACTTCATTAGGAGCAAGTGCGTCAAATGTTCTTTACTCCTTAAGTCATCATCGTTGATGCTCGCGCATTCCCGTAGGATGCATCCTACTTGGTTCCCATAGCACTTGCGAGGTTCTTCCGGCTCTAACGGCTCAAACTTGGCAGGTGCCATCTTTGTGATCACAAGTCGTCCAATCCCTAGTTTGTTAGGTTTTCGTATCCTCTGCTTCTTATGCTTCCTCTTTTCGGTAGCGGCATCGGGGCCGGTACCATCCCCGCCGGTATCTTCCCTGCCGGTACCTTCCCCACCGGTCTCGGCGCCACCATCGGTGCCGGCGCCGTCAGTGTCGATGTTGGCGTCAGTACATCATCGAGACCGACCTGCAAACCTTGCTTAGCAGTCAAATAGTCGAGGTACTCTTGTTCACCCTCATAATCCATCTCATCTGCATCTTGGTCAGAAGGCCCAGTTTCTTCGTTGTTCGACATGTTTCCTATGATTAAGTGTCCTCATTTATTTCTAAAAGTATGAATATATGAGAAATGACATAAAAAGAAATCTATGTGCCGGCACTCGATATGCCAACTATGTAGCACAAATCATGCCTCTATTCACGGGAAATTTCGGCATGACCTTTGCTAAAAAATGGACATATCGAGTGCCTGAAATTCACCGGAATGGAAATGAATCAACATTCCGGCGTAACATAGGCCACTCAGATCATTTTCCAAACATGACATGTCCAAAACATGACATATCCACATATCACATGTCCAGTTCAAATTTGCATATAAATTCAGCTAATTGTGAAACCTAGCTAAATTCATAACTAAATAGATAACCTAATTAACAGACTGCCCTAACTAAAACCTAAGTAAATTAACCGAAGAACCCTAGCAGAGAGAGAGGGGGGGTTTATAGAGGGTGCAGGGGCGAGGAGGCAGGCCCGACGACGGCCGAGGTTGGGAGGGGAGAAAGCAGAGGAGGGAGGCGAGGGGCGACGGGTCGGGGGCAAGCACGCCGGGGTCAGGGGCGAGCGCCGACGCCGTGGTCGGGGGCGAGGGCCGGGTCGGGGGCAAGCGCCAAGGTCGGGGTCGGGCACGAGGGCCAGGTCGGGGGCGAGCGCCGGGGTCGGGGGCAAGCCCAATGAGGGTCTTCCTCGTTGGCGACTCCATCCATTCAAATGATGTTCCTTTTGCCTCTCCTCACGACAACACAACTGGGATTGCATGGGTCGGTTATGAAGAAGCATTGTGTCACGTGCTTAGCGTGTACCCATGGCTCGTTTTTTGCGATAGCATTCACGGTAGCGCTCTTGGCTTCGGGTATACTCATGGTAGTGAAAATCCGGTTTTCTCTTTCGACATTCTTTGCCCATCTGACACGGAACATCCTCGTGTTGTGCAGTCAAGAGTAGTCAAGCTCCTAGATCTCCTCGACCCTTCCATAAAATCGTTCAGTTGCGCCGTTGTCGCTGCCGGTCATGCATTCCATTGCCACCCCTGAGTTCTGATCATCACTGTCCATATCTTTGGCCTCCGTGTAGAACGTGTATCCGTTGATATCATATGCATGATAGGTTACGAGGTTGGGCGAGGGGCCATGTGCTAAGGCGTGTATGAGCAATCCGTCCTTAGAGCCCTCCTTCGGGGGATTAGCAATAATATGCTCTTTGAACCAATGCAGGAAAGTGGAGTTGTGCTCTCTAGTAACTTTGGCGTTCATCCCGCATACCCCCCGGTCACGATACTTCTTTGCGATAATTTCTTTGTGCAGTGCCACGAAAGGATCTACCTCGTCTTGGTGTTGTAGCACTACCAAGTTTGCTCTGTCAAAGTCGCTGCATCGATCTGAGTATGCCATGTGCAGTTTCCTGCGACCGTTGCAGTGACCATCTCCTTCGAGCCTCCCATCGTGCTTGTTAACGGGCAAACCAACACTAACACCAGGCGGCTGGTCTGCGCCATATAGAAAAATCTCACAGAAAGAGATGCACTCTTGTGCCAAATAGCCATGGACGATGCTTCCATCTGGACGGGACATGTTACGAACGAATCCTTTGATGATCCCATTCATCCTCTCAAACGGCATCATGTTGTGCAGGAATGACGGCCCCAGGTCTATTATGTCATCCACAATATGGACACATAGATGCACCATCACGGCAAAGAACGCGGGCAGGAAGTACATCTCAAGCTCATTCAATATCACAATGATCTCTTCCTGTAGCCTTCGGAGCTGCTTCACACTGATCGACTTTCGAGAGATGACGTCAAAAAAGTTACAGAGACCAATAAGCGTGTCACGAACGTGCTTGTCCATTATCCCTCTAAGGGCAACAGGTAGTATCTGCGTCATCATCACATGACAGTCATGAGACTTCATCCCACTGAACCTTTTCTTGTCCGTGTCTAGATATCTGCTTATCTTGCCACAGTAACCGGAACTAACTTTGACTCCCGTAAGGCACTTAAAGAATTTATTGATCTCAGCCTGACTTAAGGTGAAGCAAGAAGGGGGGCAATAATCATCTTTCTTTATTTTCTTGCCTCTCTTCTCCCGTGCCTCTTTCTCCGTCTCTGTCTCGTCTGACATTTTACGGGGCGGCATGTGCAGATCTTCCTTGATTTTCAAATCTTGCAAGTCTTTTCTTGCCTTCGGCCCATCCTTGGTCTTATCCGGCATGTTCATCAGTGTTGCGAGCAAGCTCTCAAGGACATTCTTACAGATATGCATTTCATCAAGGCAATGAGGTGTATCGAGTTTGTGCCAGTACTCCAAGTCCCAGAACACAGACCTCATCTTCCATACCTTCAGCAGCGGCTCCGGCGCCTTTCTCATCGTCTTTCCCGGCGCGGGGCACTCCTTCCAGTTTTTCAACAGCTCATCGATTTCGGCACCGCTCCTCTTACATGGAGGTCCTTGATGCTCAGCGTGACCATTGAATAGATCTCCATGGTTTCTCCACGGGTCGTCCTGTTCAAGCCATCTTCGATGCCCCATGTACACGATTTTCCCAGACCCGCTATCTTTCCTTGACGTTAGCTGCTGAGACGTCGTATCATCCATGCACCGCGTGCATCCGCAATATCCATGGCACACCTGGCCTGCCACATATCCGTAACCGAGATAGTCCTGCACTGTCGTGATCAGCGCGGCTCTCATGTTGAAATACTCACCTTTGCTGGCGTCCCATGTCTTGGCCGGTGTTTTCCATAACGTGTCTAACTCCTCTTGAAGTAGCCCCAGATACAAATTAGTTGTTTTGGCCCTTGAATAATCATGCTCATGTGAATGTACTTCGATTCCATGCACAACCAGGGGGGAGGTTGTACATCCATACAAACACGGGCCATGTGCTATGGTTGGTGTTCTGGTTGCCAAACGGATTCATGCCATCGGTACACGCGCCGAGCACGATGTTCCTTGCATCAAATTCAAAATACCGATAGAAGTTGTTCAACGCTCTCCACTGGCTTCCATCCTTCACGTCTCTCAGCTTTGGATCATCTCCATCGTCGGGCTTCTTCCTCTCCGCGTGCCAGCGCATTAGCTTTGCTTCCTTGGGATCTACAAAATACCTCTGGAGACGGGGAGTGATCGGTAAGTACCATAAAACTTTCTGGGGACATTTCTTCCCGGCCTTCTTGTATCGAGAAGCATTGCACACCGGACAGCTTGTTTTTTCCACGTGCTCCTTCCGATAAATTATGCAATCGTTGATGCATGCATGGTATCTAACGTGTGGCAGATCAAGAGGGCACACGATCTTCTTGGCCTCATCAACACTAGTAGGACATAGATTACCCGCGGGAAGAACATCCTTTAGGTACTTGAGATGCTCATCGAGGCTAGTGTCGGTCCATTTGTTTTTAGCCTTCGTCTTCAGGAGTTGGAGCGTGAAACTCAAGTGGGTCACCTCAGGATTGCAACCATCATACAATGGAGTGTTCGAGTCTACCACCAGTTGCTCCAGCTTAGCCTCCTCTCTAGAAGCAGCTCTCTCAGTACTCGTCTCCTTGTGAAGCAATGCTTGAACATGAGGGTCCCGCATGATTGAACTTAGTACCGACGAACTCTGCTGCGTGGAGTCCATGTCGTTCTCTCCGCCGGCATGTCCGGCCCCTTCTCCTCCGCCATGTTCGGCCCCTTCTCTGCCGCCATGTCGGGCCTCTTCCCCGCTGCCATTATCGATCATCTCTTCGTCTCGCCCCGTGTCATCATTGCCTGCCCCGTCGGCATCCTCAACATCGTCATCCTCATCTTCAATTATCCACCGAGTATAGCCATCCATGAAACCAGTCATGAGCAGGTGCGCTTCGACACAACCATCGTCATGGGGGTCGAGCCACACTATTCCTTTGCATTTTCGACACGGACATAAAACCTATGTCCGATTATTTTCTTTCATGTCCTGCACCGCCGATCGCAACATCCTGTCCACCATCGTTCCACTGACCATCATCAACTCTGCACGGTAATAATAAACAAATTTATTATAAAAATGCATGCATGCATCAAAGTCATACAAAAATTTGGCATGACCTTCCCTAAAAATAGGACATATATGGATCCAGAGTTTGCCCGGAATTTGCCGAAACGGAAATAAATCGACATTTCGGAAAAACATAGGCAACTCAAAAGCACAATTTGGCGTCAACTCATGCCACACACACACAATTTCCACAAACATATCACACACACATAACATATTTCTATTTTGCAAAAGCATGAAATTTTCATCACCTCTATCTCGAGATCGAGCACACGGTGGAGATGATGTTGTAGGGAGATCAAAAGTGCACAAAGCTCTTCTTGACAAAGATAGACCTAGTTTGGGGGAAAATAGGTCACTTAACTAAATCCTACATCTACCTAGCTACCTAATATGGGAGGAGACAACTTCAACTAGTGGAGGGGAAAGGAAAAAGAGAAAGGAGATGCATTAATGGAGGTGGTGTAGTTAGGTAGGAGTAATGAAGAGAGAGAAAGGTCGATAGAAGAGAGAGAGTAATGGGGGAGAAGTATTGAGGAAGAAGAAGAGTGAGAGTGGGAGCCTGTGGGGGATGTAGGGGAAAGGGAAGAGAGGAGGGGGGAGGGGAGGGACGGGTGGGGAAATGGTGGTGGGTTGGTGCGGGTTAGCAGTAGCGCGGGAGCTAAAACGCGCTGCTGCTAAGGAATTAGCAGCAGCGCGCTTTGGGCGACGGCGCTACTGCTAAAAGGGACAAAAATGTGTGCCAATTTGAAATTTAGCAGCAGCGATCTTAGAAAAAGCGCGCTACTACTACATCCGTAGCAGTAGCGCGGTTCGCGCCACTGCGCTACTGCTAAATGGAGTTAGGTGGACACCACCGGAAGATATTTGCAGCAGTGCGGTTTACACCGAGCGCGCTACTGCTAAAAACTTATCAGTAGCGAGTTTCCCGCACACGCGCTACTACTAATTAGCAGCAGCGCTCCTTTTTGAGCCGCGCTGCTGCTAAGATTCTGTGTATAGGCTTTTCCCTAGTAGTGATTGGAGGAAGATGGATGAGTCGACGTTGGGGGGTCTTAGACGTAGAGTGCCTATGCTTGATGGAGAGTTCTTTAGTGAGTGGAAAAATGAGATGCTTGGAATTATTCATGAATATCACTTGAACAAGTACATTACTACTCCTTGTGAACCCCTTGTTGATCCCTTGCATCCTACCCATGATGAGTCTCTTGACATGATTCACAATCTTAGAGCTAACAATCTTATCACTAGAGGCTTGCCTAGAAACTTGATTGGTCACCTGCCTACTCTTGATTATGCTTATACTATATGGAGATCTCTTGAGGAATGATTTCCTGACTATTGCTTGAAAAACTTAGATGAGATTCTTCACAAGTCTATTTCTTTGAATAAGATGAGTCCCAATGATCCTGAGTTTGGAGATTGTTTATTTGAGGTTACCAATATTATGCGTGCTAAAGGAGATGTTGGAATCATTAGCAATATTATTTCCGAAGCTATTGGAATTCATAGAGATGAACATTGTCAAAATCATATATCTAATGAATCACTCTCTCTAGGAAATGATCATTTACAAGATGATGTTGAACATGGATACTATGATGAGGATGATGATAATGACTTTGATCTTGAAGAGTCTATGAGACACTTTGGTATTATGGCTAATCTTCACGGCTACATGGCTGGAGGAAAGGAATGGGTCCTTGATAGTGGATGTACCGATCACATGACCGGAGATAAATATATGTTTCGTGAGCTTGCTGAAAACGACGGCCCTCAAAAGTATGTCACTTTCGGTGATAACTCAAAGGGTAAGGTGGTTGGCCTCGATAAGGTGGCCATCTCACATGACAGCTCCATACAAAATGTTATGCTCGTTGAATTTCTTGGCTATAATCTGCTTTCTGTATCTAGACTAGCTGACTTTGGTTTCAGTGTCCTATTTACTAAAATATATTGCCAAGTGTTTTGAAGAGATAATCATAAAATGGTCTTTACCAGCATATGTAGAGGTGATCTATACATTGTCGAATTCACTAAAAAGGCTAAACCTAGAACTTGTTTAATTGCTAAATCTTCCAAAGGCTGGTTGTGGCATAGACGGTTAGGTCATGTGGGCATGCGAAACCTTGACAAGCTTATTAAAGGTGATCATATCATTGGTGTTAAAGATGTCATATTTGATAAGGATAGACTTTGCAGCGCTTGCCAAGCAGGAAAACAGGTTGGAGGAAGTCACCCTGTGAAGAATATCATGACCACGAGGAGACCTCTCGAGCTACTTCACATGGATCTCTTCGGTCCCAACACCTACATAAGTCTCGGTGCTAACTCGTTTGGACTAATCATCGTTGATGATTTTTCAAGAGTCACGTGGGTGTTCTTTATCGATGATAAATCACAGGTTCAAAAGATCTTCAAAAACTTCGCTAGGAAGGCCCAAAACCAATTTGAAGTGAAGATCAAGAAGGTTCGCAGCGACAACGGAATGGAGTTCAAGAACGCCAATGTGGACACCTTTCTTGACGAAGAAGGGGTCTCACATGAGTTCTCGGCTACGTACACACCTCAACAAAATGGAGTTATTGACAGGAAGACCCGGACGCTCATCGAAATGGTGAGAATGATGCTTGATGAGTACAAGACGCCAAAACACTTTTGGGCAGAAGCGGTTGAGACAACTTGTCATGCAACGAATCATCTATATCTTCACAAGCTGCTCGGCAAGACGGCATACGTGCTCCTCACCGGTAACAAACCTCAAGTTGGATACTTTCAGGTATTTGTCTCAAAGTGTTACATTCTTGACAAGCATCGTCATTCAAAATTTGCTCCTAAGTCTCATGAAGGTTTCCTACTCAGTTATGGCTCAAACTCTCACACTTACTATGTCTACAACAATTTCACCCGAAAGGTTGAAGAGACGGTAGATGTGAAGTTTGATGAATCTAACGGCTCGCAAGTAGAGCAATTGCCAATTGATGTAGGTTACAAAGATCCTTCGGAAGCAATCCAAGACTTGTCTATCGGCAAGATTCGCCCAACAGAGGTGAAGGAGAGCACCTCGTTTGTCCAATTGGAAGCGTCAACCTCACGCCAAGGTGAACCACGAGTTGACTTGGAGGCATCCACATGTGGGACACGTCAAGATGATGAGAACGAGGATGTACAACAAGCTGAACCTCGACGACTTCCTTCTCCACCTCCACGGGAGAACGATCACGCCAACAACAACGAAGAAAGACAAGAAGAAGAACAGGACAATGAAGAGGATGCTCCACCCCTACCCAAACAAAAGCTATCACGAGTTCGAGCAAGAGTCTCAAGAGATCATCCCGTCGAACAAATATTTGATGACATTCAAACCGGGAGAATTACTAGCTCTAAAACTCGTTTGGATAACTTTTGTGAACATTACTCATTCATTTCTAGCATTGAACCTATGAAGGTTGAAGAAGCATTGGAAGATCCGGACTAGATAAATGCCATGCACGAATAGCTACACAACTTTGAGAGGAACCAAGTATGGACGTTGGTTGAGAAGCCTGATGAGAAGCACAATGTCATTGGAACCACATGGGTATTTCGGAAAACGCAAGATGAAGATGGACAAGTTTTACGCAACAAGGCTCGTCTCATTGCTCAAGGCTACACTCAAGTCGAAGGTATGGACTGTGGTGAGACTTATGCCCCCGTTGCTAGATTTGACTCCATTCGCATCTTACTTGCCTATGCCAATCATCATGACATTACCTTATATCAAATGGACATCAAAAGTGCTTTTCTTAATGGTGAAATTGAGGAGGAAGTTTATGTTAAACAACCTCCCGGCTTTGTTAATCCTAAGAAATCCAATCATGTTTACAAACTTCACAAATCTCTTGCAATACAGTTACTCATTTAAGATAGAGAATAATTTTTATTCTATTTACATGAATAAAACATTCTATGGTCATACACCCAATGTTAATGGTTTATTGAATCTCGACCGTAGTGACACACATATTCAAAATATTGATGCCAAAAGATGCAAAGTTTATAATGATAGTGCAACATACTTGTGGCACTGTCGTTTAGGTCATATTGGTATAAAGCGCATGAAGAAACTCCATGCTGATGGGCTTTTGGAATCACTTGATTATTAATCATTTGATACTTGTGAACCATGCCTCATGGGCAAGATGACTAAAACTCCGTTGTCCAGAACAGTGGAGCGAGCCAATGACTTATTGGAAATAATACATACCGATGTATGCAGTCCGATGAGTGTTGAGGCACGCGGTGGGTATCATTATTTGCTGACCTTCACAGATGACTTGAGCAAATATAGGTATATGTACTTAATGAAACACAAGTCTAAAACATTTGAAAGGTTCAAAGAATTTCATAGTGAAGTGGAGAATCATCGTAACAAGAAAATAAAGTTTCTATGATCTGATCGCGGAGGCGAATATTTGAGTTACGACTTTGGCCTTCATTTAAAACAATGTAGAAGAACAGTTTCACAACTCACGCCACCTGGAACACTAGAGCATGATGGTGTGTACGAATGTCATATACTTTACTAGATATGGTGTGATCTATGATATCTCTTACTAATTTACCACTATCGTTTTGGGACTATGCATTAGAGACAACTGCATTCACGTTAAATAGGGCACCGTCTAAATCCGTTGAGACGACGTCGTATGAACTGTGGTTTGTCAAGAAACCTAAGTTGTCGTTTCTTAAAGTTTGGGGTTGCAACACTTATGTCAAAAGGCTTCAGCCTGATAAGCTCGAACCCAAATCAGAGAAGTGCATCTTCATAGGATAGCCTAAGGAAACAATTGGGTACACCTTCTACCACAGATCCAAAGGCAAGATCTTTGTTGCCAAGAATGGAATATTTCTGGAGAAGGAGTTTCTCTCAAAAGAAGTGAGTGGGAGGAAAGTAGAACTTGATAAGGTAATTGTACCTTCTCTCGAATTGGAAAGCAGCTCATCACAGAAAACCATTCCCGTGATGCCTACACCAACAAGAGGAAGCTAATGATGATGATCATGAAACTTCACATTAAGTTACTACTGAACCTCGTAGGTCAACTAGAGCACGATTTGCACCAGAGTGGTATGGTAATCCTGTTCTAGAAGTCATGTTACTAGACCATGGCGAACCTATGAACTATGAAGAAGCTATGATGAGCCCAGATTCCGATAAATGGCTTGAGGCCATGAAATCAGAGATAGGTTCCATGTATGAGAACAAAGTGTGGACTTTGGTGGACTTGCCCAATGATCGGCAATCCATATAGAATAAATGGATCTTCAAGAAGAAGACTGACGTTGATGGTAATGTTACTATCTAAAAAGCTTGACTTGTCACAAAAGGTTTTCGACAAGTTCAAGGAGTCGACTACGATGAAACTTTCTCACCCATAGCGATGCTTAATTCCGTCCAAATAATGTTAGCAATTACCACATTTTATGAAATTTGGCAAATGGATGTCAAAACTGCATTCCTTAAACGGATATCTCTAAGAAGAGTTGTATATGATGCAACCAGAAGGTTTTGTCGATCCTAAAGGTGCTAACAAGATTTTCAAGCTCCAGTGATCCATCTATGGACTAGGGCAAGCGTCTCGGAGTTGCAATATGCGCTTTAATGAGGTGATCAAAGCATATGGTTTTATATGGACTTATGGTGAAGCATGTATTTACAAGAAAGTGAGTGGGAGCTCTGTAGCATTTCTGATATTATATGTGGATGACATATTATTGATTGGAAATGATATAGAATTTCTGGATAGCATAAAAGATACTTGAATAAGAATTTTTCAATGAAAGACCTCGGTGAATCTGCTTACATATTGGGCATCAAGATCTATGGAGATAGATCAAGCCGCTTGATAAGACTTTCAGTGAGTACATACCTTGACAATATTTTGAAGGAGTTCAAAATGGATCAGTCAAAGAAGGAGTTCTTGCCTGTATTGTAAGGTGTGATGTTGAGTAAAAGACTCAAAACCCGACCACGACAGAAGATAAAGAGAGAATAAAAGTCATTCCCTATGCATCAACCATAGGTTCTATAAAGTATGCCATGTTGTGTACCAAACATGTTGCGTACCTTGCAATGAGTTTGGCAAGGGGGTACAATAGTGATCCAGGAGTAGATCACTGGACAGCAGTCAAAATTATCCTTAGTTAACTTAAAAAGGACTAAGGAAATGTTTCTTGGTTATGTAGGTGATAAAGAGTTCATCATAAAGAATTACGTCGATGCAAGCTTTGGCACTGATCTAGATGACTCTAAGTCTCAATCTAGATACGTATTGAACGTAGGAGAAATTAGCTAGAGTAGCTCCATGTAGAGCATTGTAGACATAGAAATTTGCAAAATACATACGGATCTGAATGTGGCAGGCCCGTTGACTAAACTTCTCTCACAAGCAAAACATGATCACACCTTAGTACTCTATGGGTGTTAATCACATAGCGATGTGAACTAGATAATTGACTCTAGTAAACCCTTTGGGTGTTGGTCACATGGCGATGTGAACTATGGGTATTAATCACATAAAGATGTGAACTATTGATGTTAAATCACATCGCGATGTGAAATAGATTACTGACTCTACTGCAAGTGGGAGACTAAAGGAAATATGCCCTAGAGGCAATAATAAAGTTGTTATTTTTTATTTCCTTATTTCATGATAAATGTTTATTATTATTGCTAGAATTGTATTAACTGGAAACTTGATACATGTGCGGATACATAGACAAAATACCATGTCCCTAGTAAGCCTCTACTAGACTAGCTCATTGATCAAAGATGGTTGAGTTTCCTAACCATAGACATGTGTTGTCATTTGATAAACAGGATCACATCATTAGGAGAATGATGTGATGGACAAGACCCATTCCTTAGCTCAGCATTATGATTGTTCAGTTTTATTGCTATTGCTTTCTTCATGTCAAATACATATTCCTTTGACTATGAGATTATGCAACTCCCAGATACCGGAGGAAGGCCTTGTGTGCTATCAACCGTCACAACGTAATTGGATGATTATAAAGATGCTCTATAGGTATCTCCGAAGGTGTTTGTTCGGTTGGCATAGATCGAGAATAGGATTTGTCACTCCGAGTATCGGAGAGGTATCTTGGGCCCTCTCGGTAATGCACATCATAAGAAGCCTTGCAAGCAAAGTGACTAATGAGTTAGTTGCAGGATGATGCATTACAAAATGAGTAAAGAGACTTGCCGGTAACGAGATTGAACTAGCTATGAAGATACCGACGATCGAATCTCGAGCAAGTAACATACCGATGACAAAGGGAATAACGTATGTTGTCATAACGGTTCGACCGATAATATCTTCGTAGAATATGTGGGAGCCAATATGAGCATCCAGGTTCCGCTATTGGTTATTGATCGGAGAGGTGTCTCGGTTATGTCTACATAGTTCACGAACCCATAGGGTCTGCACGCTTAACGTTCGATCACGATATTGTATTTTATGAGTTATGTGATTTGGTGACCGAATGTTTTTCGGCCGGATGAGATTACGGACATAACGAGGAGTCTTGAAATGGTCGAGAGGTAAAGGTTGATATATAGGACGATAGTATTCGGACACCAGAAGTGTTCCAGAGGGTACCTGCCTCAAGTAAATTTACCGAAGGACAAAGACGAAAGAGGAGATGCCCGATGCTTGGTTGTCCTTGAATATTACATTGGGATGCCTTGGGCATCCCCAAGATTAAGCTCTTGCCACTCCTTATTCCATATTCCATCAAATTTTTACTCAAAACTTGAAAACTTCACAACAGAAAACTCAATAGAAAACTCATGAGATCCGTTAGTATAAGAAAATAAATCACCACTTTTTGGTACTGTTGTGAACTCATTCTTTATTTATATTGGTGTAATATCTACTGTATTCCAACTTCTCCATGGTTCATACCCCCCGATACTACCCATAGATTCATCCAAATAAGCAAACAACACATAGAAAACAGAATCTGTCAAAAACAAAACAGTCTGTAACAATCTATAAACTTCGTATCCTTATAACTCCAAAAATTCAGAACAATTAGGACAACAGAGGAAATCCATATATCAATCTTGTGTAAAACAATTCAGGATTTTATCATGCTAGTGTGATTTTTAACAATTCTAGCAATCGGCGCAGAAGTTTCTGTTTTTCACAAAGATCAAATCAACGATATACCAATGTATCCTTAAGGCTTTACTTGGGTCAAACACTAACTAAAAACACCAAAACACAATTACTACAGAAGTAATAATGTGTATTTATTCAGCAAAAACAAAAAAACACAAAAATAAAATTGGGTTGCCTCCCAACAAGCTCTATTGTTTAACGCTCCTAGCTAGGCATAAAACATAGATCTAGGTATTGTCATATTTGGTATTCAATCCATAAGTAGGCCTCATAATAGATTCGTATGGCAACTTAATTTTCTTTCTTGGAAAGTCTTCCATGCCCTTCCTTAACAGAAATTTAAATCTAATGTTTCCTTCTTTCATATCAATAATTGCACCAATCGTTCTAAGGAAAGGTCTACCAAGAATAATAGGACATGTAGGATTGCAATCCATTTGAAGCACAATGAAATCTGCGAGCACATAATTCCTATTTGCAACAATAAGAACATCATTAATCTTTCCCATAGGTTTCTTAATAGTGGAATTCACAAGATACATTATTTCCCAGTCATGAAGATATGCAAGAAGCAAAGAAATGTATGAAGGACAAAGGTATTAATGTGGAAGATGTTAAGAATTTACCACCTATTGAAGAAATACGTGGTCTTGACACACCACCACAGGTGGTACAAATAAATTCTCTTATAAAGTTTGATGAAGGTGACATTCCCTATAATAAATCCTAATCAATGCTTATATGAATTTGACAATTACATCATTAAGCAAGATCATTTCAATGCAAATGTTATGAAACAATTGAAACAAAATGCATACATGATTGGTCATTTGAGTGACTTTCTGTTTAGAATAGTTAATGATATCAAAGGTGTAAGTAAACATGCATCTATGGTCCAAACTCAGTTAGAACAAGTTGCTAAATCTCAAAGTGAATTTCTCAATGAGATGAACAATAATATGAATGATCATGCTATTGGAGTAATCACTAGAGGAGGTAGAATGACTCAAGAGCCACTTTATCCTAAAGGTCACCCTAAAAGAATAGAACAAGATTCTCAAATAATTAATATTGATGCACCTAGTCCATCTAAAAAGAAAAAGAAAAAGAAAACTTATAGGACTTTGCATACTTCTAGTGAACCTGAGGTAGAAAAACCTTATGATAATGATAATGGTGTTTCTATTTTTGATGGTGAAACTCAATCTGGTAATGAATATTCACCTAGTGTCATGGAATTAACACGTCAGATGTCCTAGCGGAAGGACTTAGTCGTGGAGCCATCACAACGAGATTAGCGAAAAGGGGTTAAACCGGACAAAGGACATGGGGAGTTTATACTGGTGCGACCCCTTGCGGTGAAGGTAAAAGCCTACGATCCAGTTGTTGTGGGATTGATTGATCTTGATGAGCAGGGAGCGAATCCGTTTTACCTATCTCTCAAGCTGTTGTTTCTTGTCCCTGAACCGCCACCGGGTCGTCCCTTTATATACATAGGTTGACGCCCGGTCGGTCTACAAAATCCTGAGGCCGGCTCATACAAGTGTCCGGCTCGGTTTCTTCCTTTCCCTAACTTACAATACAAGTTATACATCTATGGCGGTTTATTACTATGGGCCCTAATCTGCCATTGGGCTCTGGGGCTCTAAGCTTTAATGGTAGAGTGCCATACTCCTTGTCTTCATGGGCTTCAATATAGATGAGCGTAAACCGACCCCTCCTGGGCGGTTTACAGTCAGTAGTTGTATCCCCAACATTAGGCCCCAGATTGATTTCAACCTATTCATGTCAAGCTTCAATACTTAGGAAAATTCCCTGAACATCTTCCTATGATCCTTGTAAACCACCATGACATCTTCTTCATGTGAGCTTGGTAAACCACCATGACATCATCTTCTAAAATTGCAGTAAATCATTCTGACGTCATCTCTGTATAAAAAACTCATAAATATTTTCCTTTTATTAATTGACCTCTGAAAACCGAGGCGACAGTTGTACCCCTTTCTCCGTTTCAGGCTCCTCGATTCCCGCGCTTGCCCTACTTATCCATTTACCTTATAAATAGAACCGAAAGGTCTTTTTCTTTCCCCCTTCCGTGCTTCTTCTTCCTCGCGACTCCTGAGCCCTACAGCTCCGCCGCCGCCCTCGACCTTCAAGCGCTGCACCATCCCTGGCCGCTGCATCGACCTGAACGTACCAGAGATCCACAGCCCTTCTCCGCTGATCCTGCGAAGCCGGTAAGCCTTCTTTTTCCAACCCTAGATCTGCATTACGGTTTCATGCCTTCATCGGTGTTCATCAGTGTTCCTCGGTGTTTACTGCTTTCTTTTACTACCTATAATATCTTGATGAACTTAACATCTTTCTTGTGCGGCCAAAACTATAGTTTACTTTTCCTCACCATAGCGTCCTTTCGCCTATGAACAGATCCCATCTGACTCTTTGTTGTTCTGCTGTCGCCACTTTTAGGCTATGAATTTGTTCCTTTTCCTGAACCGTGCTAGATCTGTAATTATTTTACCAACTTGTAGGACCTGTTCGTGCAATACTTAAGAGAATTTCAGATCTGTCCATTCCGCACCATTGTAGGCGGTCTAACTGTTTAGAAATTAGAATCCGCCAGATACCATTAGCCCTCTCTTAAACCGCCATCTTTGCTTAATCATCAGTATCCGGTTTAACGTGCACACATGATCTTACTAAATCCCCCGGTTTGACACCGGTTTATGCATATCAATCTTGAACCGTGAACCGGCATTTGGACTTCCTTTGCAGTTTATCATCAAAAATGGCCAAACAGTTGTCCTCTTGCAATTGGGTTCCCTCCCGAATTACAGAAGAGCAACTTACTGGGTATGTAGTGACTGGCGCTTTAGCAAAGAAAGAGGTCATTCATTGGAGAGTCCCTGGCACTGAAAATCCTCCTGAACCTCAAGATGGAGAAGTGGTTGTGTTTATGCAGCATCTGGATTGAGATTTTAGCCCTCCCGGATCAAAAAATTTCCGTGATGTACTTGCCAACTTCCAACTCCACCCTCAAGACATTGGACCGAACTCTGTGTCCAACATTTGCAATTTCCAAGTGTTCTGTGAAGTTTATCTGCAAGAAGAACCAACTGTTGAACTTTTCAGAGACTTCTTCCACATGAACCGCCATACTAAATTTACTGACGGCCCCAATACTGAACTTGGTGGGGTGTCGATTCAAAAAAGGAAAGAAGTCAATTTTCCTCATGCCAAACATCACAGCCACCCCAAGGATTGGAATCAGACGTGGTTCTACTGCCGGAACATTGCTCCTGCTGATGAAAATCCTCTGTCGGGTTATCGTGCTTACCGGCTCAGCAATGAACATCCACTGCCTCAACGGCTTACTGCCAGAGAACAATCAACGTATGCACCACAACTTTCTAAGCTCCGGGCTCTTATGGCAAACGGTTTAACCGGCATTGACCTTGTCCGTTGCTGGGTTTCATGGGGTATCTTTCCCTTAAGCCGCTGCACCAGATTGATGTACGAGTATACTGGAGAGATGTCAAGGACCCTCAACGGCACACTGAAATATAGATGACTGATGACGAGATCACCGAGTCTGCAAAAAAGATGTTAGATGAACCGATATCTGAGTGCAGCAAGACTGGGTTGCGTCCCTTTTATGCCTCCAACAAACCGCCAGCTGTAAGAATTTATCTTTCTGCTTTTAATCCGCCCCCCCTTTAACACTTTCTGATAACCTTTTGTTTATCCTTACAGGCCAAAGATCCATTTTGGAAGAAGAAAACTTCAGAAAAAACGGCAAAACCTCAAGACAAACCGGCGAGAGCACCTCGTTCTAAGAGCAAGGCCACAAAGAGGCCAGCAAAGAAGAAAACCACCGAGTCCTCTGATCCGCCCGAAGATGTTGATGACTCGGAACCAGAGGTAGAACTTGACTCCCTTGCTTCATTTTTCGTGCATATTATTGACAATGATCGTTATCATGATGATGCGTAAGCCAGCCATGCTGATCATGTAGAGGTAATTCCCCTATCTTCCGATTCAGATCTTGTACCAGTATGAAAACTCTGTCGTGCAGTCCGGAAATTGAAACGTTTACATCCTCTCACTCATTTGGATCCATGCTTTCCTTTGAAGACACAACACCCTGAAGCTCGTCGCACAACCGGGCACAGTGGCCAACATGTAACCCCCCTCCGGTTTACCGGACACACCGGTTCGGAAATGCCGAACAGAGGTCTCTTGCTCTTCTAATACATCTTATCCCTTGGCGAGTTGCTTTCGATACCCTCTTAATCCGTTTGATTCAAATTATCTGGGAACCTCCAATTCATCCTCTGGCGACTCATCCACCACACAGCTGCCTCCCCTTAAGACCATCCTTGCTTTCAGACAGGTTTACCATATTAACCTCTATTTGTTACTTGCAGTGCTAAAGCTCGCCTCAGCCAAAAAGTCAAACTGAGTGTTCCTGCTGAGGAGAATCCATCTTTTGAACCGGAGAGGACCTTAGAAACTGCTGATGGGGATACTGATATTGCTCTGGATGATCCTGTGCCACAAGATCAGGACATTTATGTTGATCCGCCTGAAATTAACCCGGCTAGTCCTCACGCTGATCCGCCAAGTCCAGCTGCCAATCCACCAAGTCCAGCTTCTAATCCTCCAAGCCTAGCAAAAGCCACTGCCAAACTGTCCAAGGCAGATGAGATTGTTGATGGCAAGACCGATGATGTGGTGATTACCGGTTTTGGCCACACTTCTCCTGGCAACCCTGTCGCTTTGTCAAAGCACAGTGCCAAAGTGGAATCTGCTGCTGTGGAGAAAGGCAAATGGAAGACTGATTTGTCAAGTTGTGCTCATCTCAATGCTCAGGAACTTCACTTTGGATATCTAAACCGCCTATATACAAGTCATGATTATGAGGCCGGTTTAGTCAATTTGATGAAGGAGCGCTATGAGGTAACTTCCATTCAAAGCACTTTATACATTTTTCTTTGTACTGTATATCAACTCCATTATAGCCCCCAAGGGCCGGTTTATCTCTTCAAGATGAACCGGGACTATAGATAAAAAAATACTTCAACTGTGTAGTCCCCAAGGGCCGGTGTAACTCTTCAGGATGAACTGGTACTTTCTGTTGCAAAGCTTGTCCTTGTTGAATTCCTTCACCTCTGATTTTTCTGATAAATTACGCATTAGCCCCCAAGTGCCAAGAGTAATACTTGTATTGAGCCTTGGGACTTAAAATATCAGTCAAAAAGAAGGAATCTGCATTAGCCTCCAAGTGCCAAGTGTATAACTTGTTATGTACTTCGGACTTTTGAGAAAATATTAACACTTATTACCTGTCTGTTGCAGGCTGACTTGAGCAATAAGGATTCCCAAATCACCGATCTTTAGGAAAACATCAAGTCCCAGCAGGCAGAAACCTCCAAGGCCGAAGATGAATTGAAGGGCGCTTTAACTACCATGGAGCAATTAAAGGATGGTTTCAAAAGTGAGCGGGCTAACTGGGAAACTGAGAGGGCTGCTCTATTAAAGTGGGCTGAGGATGCTAAAGCGGCTCTTAAACCGGTGGCAGAGGAGCTAACTGGTTTAAAGCGTCAGGTCAATGCTATGACCTCTGCTATATTTGGTAAGTATTCTACTCAAGAGCCTTTCTTAACATCTTTGATACTGCCGGTTTAACAGTAAATTCTTAAACCGTTTCAGGTAGTCGTGTTGCTCATCTGGGCTCGGACATGCGGATGAAGCTGAAAGCAGCCTATACTTTGATAGAGCAATTGTATACCGGTGCTCAACGAGTCATCTATGCAGCTTCATATAATAAACTGCCGCCAACCTTGATCAAGGATACCTTGACCAAACTATCGATGACACCTGCCTAGATAGAGGAGGTAAAGCTATCTGCTGCAAGGGCTGGCGCTTTATCAGCATTGACGCAGGCCAAAGCGTGGATAGCTGATCTTGATCCGGAAGATATCGAACAAGGCTATCCTAGCCAACAAGAAGATGCGCCCACTTGCAAGCAAATTGGCTGAAGAAGTTGACTTGTCTATCCATCGGTCAAGTTATGATGCGGACAACAAACGGGTTGATGCAGCTGTGAAAGAAGTGCAGAATCTTATCCCGCCAACCCGTAAGCACACCTATGCCCCTGACCTTGAACCGTCCAATCTTATAAGCGACGAAGTTGTCTTCCGAGCCTTAACTGGAATTGATTGGGCCACTATTGACTTCCAGCCACTCGATGGGGAGGAGGAGGTTGAACCGACGCGAGATGATCCATCAGCTTCATGTCAACTTGGTGACGAATCATAATCCGGCAGCCGGCTTTAGTTCCGCATATTGCGTTCTGGGCAACAAACAATTATTCTTTTGGGCATCAAAGCGCCTTGTAATAGGCTAGTTGAAATAATTTGATCTTCTGCCATCGTGCACTGCTACCTGACCCTGTGTAATCCGGCATGATTGTTGCTATGCTTCCTTCATGCCCCTTAGTACTTTTTATAAAATCCTGCCTTCTGCATTTGAGAAACTTAAATATGCCCTATGATATTGAATCACATCGTTGGTTTACCAAGCTTGTGTAGTAAGGGTGATAACCCAAATCATGAGTGTTTGAAAACTCCCACCATGTTGTGCTGGTGCATAATAAGCCATACCGGGTTATGATAAACACCGGATGATCATCCTGGCGACTTATAGTTAATGCCAAACCGGATTAAGAATCACCAGTTCATAATTGATCATGCGCTTAATAGCAGATAACTGAAAGCTACGCCGGGTTAAGAAACACCGGGTTGATGTAATGGCTTATAGTCGGGCCAGGTCAATGGACGCCGGTTTAGCTCAAAAACTTATCAAAAGAGATAAAACTTTGCAAAAACAAAATCAAATGAAAAATTTGTAGTCGAGGCTTTTCAAGGGCTGCCAGGCCCAAATTTGAGGCTTTTCATGGGCTGCCAGGCCACTGAATTAAACCATTTGACAAAGCCTTTTAAGATGGGTCTCCAATTAACCAATCGTTGTTTTAACTTTGACAAGTTCAGGGTCTGTTTAAGGTTGACTTGTCAAACGTTCGGCAGGTCACACCAGGATTACCTGGACAGGAGTGGCTTACTTGATGAAGGCAGGTTAACCCAGGGTTTTAGGTGAATACATCAGGCTTCCAAGCCGTGGCTTGATAGCCAATTACAAGGGTCCTTTCAAACTCTTTGTTGCTTTGCACAAAGAGCCCCCAAGTAACTTTGTGAGTTGTGCCCAATGGGTGCCTATGTTTGAGTTGTGCTTTAGCAACAATACTCTCTTTGGCCCCTTGGGTGTGAAGCTCCCAAGCTTTGTTGTTGCATGATAGCCGGTTTAATGGACAAATAGGACATTGCTTTATCAGCAAAAGCCCCCTTGTAACCAAGAAATATTGGAAGAACGGCAGAGGCCCTGCTTGTAGCAAGGATGCCGGTTTATTATATTGATCATAATATATACATTGTCAAAATATGTACATAATGAGAGCCTATGGCTCAGGTGTAGTAAGGCCGTAGATGAGCGACATTCCACGGCCGACGGGTCTCCTCCTCTGATTTGCTTGAGTCTTTCTGCTCTCGAACATCGATGAGGTAGTATGATCCGTTGTGCAGATTCTTGCTTACCACAAAAGGCCCTTCCCAAGGTGGGGATAACTTGTGCATATCTTTCTGATCCTGGATGAGCCGAAGCACTAAGTCGCCTTCTTGAACTGTTCTTGTTATAACCCAGCGGCTGTGATAACGCTGCAGGTCTTGCTGATAAACTGTCGAACGAGCCAATGCCATGTCCCGTTTTTCATCTAACAGGTACAATGCTTCTTGACGTGCTTGCTCGTTGTTTGCTTCAACATAATTGGCAACCCGGGGCGAGTCATGACGAATATCACTTGGGAGTACCGCCTCTGCCCCGTACACCATGAAGAAAGATGTATAACCCGTAGATCGATTTAGGGTGGTGTTTATGCTCCATAACACAGATGGTAATTCCTCCACCCAACAACCCGGCGTCCTCTTCAAAGGAACCATAAGCCGGGGTTTGATGCCCTTCAAGATTTCTTGATTAGCTCTCTCAGCTTGACCATTAGACTGGGGGTGAGCCACGGACGACACATCAAGTCGGATGTGCTCTCGTTGACAAAAGTCCTCCATCTCACCTTTGGAGAGGTTCGTACCATTATCTGTGATGATGTTGTGTGGAAAACTAAAGCGGAAGATCACCTTCTTGATGAATTGAACCGCCGTGGCTGCGTCACACTTGCTTACTGGCTCCGCTTCAACCCATTTAGTAAATTTGTCAACCGCCACCAACAGGTGGGTCTTCTTATCTTTGGATCGCTTAAAGGGCCCTACCATATCAAGCCCCCAAGTAGCAAACGGCCAAGTGATTGGAATCATTCATAGCTCCTGAGCCGGAGCATGAGCTCGTCGTGAGAATTTCTGACAACCGTCGCACCGCCTCACCAAGTCATCAGCATCAGCATGAGCCGTCAGCCAATAGAAGCCATGACGAAAAGCATTAGCAACCAAGGATTTTGAACCGGTGCGGTGACCACAATCTCCTTTGTGGATCTCACGTAGAATCTCACGGCCTTCTTCAGGAGAAACATAGCGCTGGAACACACCTGAGATACTGCAATGGTGTAACTCGCCGTTGTGAATAACCATGGACTTGGATTGCCGGACTATCTGCCTGGCCAAAACTGCATCTTCTGGTAACTCGCCCCGGTTCATATACGCCAAATATGGAACCGTCCAATCCGGAATAATATGTAAAGCGGCCACCAATTGTGCCTCCGGATCAGGAATAGCGAGGTCTTCCTCTGTAGGCAACTGAACTGACAGGTTGTGCAAGATATCCAGAAAGGTATTGGGCGGCACCGGTTTACGCAGAGATCCCAGCCGGCTTAAAGAATCTGCTGCCTCATTTTTGCACCGATCAATATGCTCCAGCTGATAACCTTTGAAGTGACCAGCGACAGTATCCACCTCTCATCGGTAAGCCGCCATAAGTGGATCCTTGGAATCCCAAGTACCTGAAACTTGCTAGGCCACCAGATCGGAATCCCCAAAGCATCGTACTCTGCTTAAGTTCATTTCCTTATCCACTCGAAGACCAGGCAGTAAGGACTCGTACTCAGCTGCATTGTTAGTACAAGGAAACATTAAGCGAAGAACATAACGAATTTTATCACCTCGAGGGGAAGTAAGGACAACTCCAGCCCCCAAGCCCTCCAATTGCCTGGACCCATCCAAGTGAATAGTCCAGTATGTGATGTCCGGTTTGTCTTCCGGTGCCTGCAACTCTGTCCAATCATTTATGAAATCCACTCGGGCTTGGGACTTGATAGCTGTTCGAGGCATATATTTCAAACCGTGGGGGTCCAAACTCAATAGCCCACTTAGCAACCCGGCCAGTTGCCTCCTTGTTCTGGATTGTATCCCCCAAAGGAGCGGAACTGACCATTGTGATGGGATGGCCCTGGAAGTACTGTTTAAGCTTCCGACTTGCCATGAAAACCCCATACACCAACTTCTGCCAATGCGGATATCATTGCTTTAACTCAATGGGCACTTCACTGATATAATAAACCTGCCTTTGAACCGGGTATTCCTTCCCAGCCTCCTTGCGCTCCACCACAATGGCTACGCTGATAGCCCGGGCATTAGCAGCCACGTATAACAATAGTGGCTCCTTATCAACCGGAGCAGCAAGAACCGGCGGTTCAGCCAAATACTTCTTTAAATCCTCGAACGCCGCATTAGCAGCATCACTTCAGACAAAATTGTCTGTCTTCTTCAGCATCTGATACAGAGGGATCGCCTTCTCTCCCAACCTGCTGATAAACCGGCTTAGAGCCGCAATACGACCCGCCAGCCGTTGAACATCATTGATACATGCCAGTTTAGCCAAAGACGTAATAGCATTGATCTTTTCTGGATTAGCCTCAATGCCCCTATTAGACACTACAAAACCCATGAGCTTGCCCGCCGGAACACCGAAAATGCACTTGTCTGGATTGAGCATCATCTTATAGACCCTAAGATTGTCAAAGGTCTCCTTTAAATCATTTATCAGTGTCTCCTTCTTCCTGGATTTTACCACAATATCGTCCACATAAGCATGAACATTGCACCCAATCTGAGTATGAAGACAATTCTGCACACATCGATGATAAGTTGCCTGGGCACTCTTGATCCCAAAAGGCATAGAGACATAACAGAAAGCTCCAAAGGGAGTGATGAAGGCTGTCTTCTCCTAGCCCTTAATTGCCATTTTGATCTGATGATAACCGGAATAAGCATCCAGGAAACTCAAATGCTCATAATGCGCCGTAGCATCAATGATCTGATCAATACAAGGGAGAGCAAAAGGATCAGCCGGACAAGCCTTGTTCAAGTCCGTGTAATCCACACACATTCGCCAAGTGCCATTTTTCTTAATCACTAGCACCGGATTAGCCAGCCACTCTGGATGAAAAACTTCAATTATAAACCCTGCTGCTAAGAGCCGAGCTACCTCCTCACCAAGAGCCTTGAGCCTTTCCTCATTGAAACGGCGGAGAAATTGCTTGACCAGTTTAAACTTAGGATCAATATTGAGATTGTGCTCAGCGAGTTCCCTCGGTACACCTGGCATGTCAGAAGGTTTCCATGCAAAGATGTCCCAGTTCTCACGGATGAACTCAATGAGCGTTCTTTCCTATTCCGGATCCAGAGTAGTACTGATACTAAACTACTTGGATGAATCGCCAGGAACAAAATCAACCAACTTAGTCTCATCAGCTGGTTTGAACTTCAGGGTCGGGTCATGTTCTGTGGTGGGCTTCTTCAGAGGAGTCATATCTGTCGGATCAACATTATCTTTGTAGAACTTCAACTCTTCCGCTGTGCAAACCGACTCAGCATAGGCCGCATCACCCTCTTCACAGTCCAAAGCGATCTTACGAATCCCGTGCACTGTGATGGTCCCCTTATGACCCGGCATTTTGAGCTGCAAATAAACATAACAGGGCCTTGCCATGAACTTTGCGTAGGCCAGCCGTCCAAAAAGGGTGTGATATGGGCTCTGGATTTTCACCACCTCAAAGGTCAAGGTTTCTGACCTGGAATCATGCTCATCACCAAAACACAACCTCCAAAGCTATATTGCCAACCGGATACGCTAATTTACCTGGTACCACACCGTGAAAAATAGTGTTTGAAATTTTAAGATTCTTATCCGTCAATCCCATGCGACGGAAAGTTTCATAATACATAATGTTGATGCTGCTCCCTCCATCCATGAGTACCTTGGTGAACTTATAACCCCCCACCTGAGGTGCCACCACTAAAGCCAGATGAACCGGATTATCAACCCTGGGTGGATGATCTTCTCTGCTCCACACGATCGGCTGTTCAGACCAACGTAAGTAATGGGGTACTACTGGTTCAACAATGTTGACTGCCCTCTTGTGAAGCTTCTGATCGCGCTTGCACAAGCTAGTGGTAAAAACATGATACTGCCAACCATTCAACTGCTTCGGGTGACTCTGATAACCTGATTGCTGCTGATTCCCCTGATTGTTCTGCTGGTATTGACCACCTTGGTTGTTCTGGTTACCTTGATTACCCTAAAATCCTCAGTTTGAACCGCCTCCACCGAACCCGGCCCGTGAGACCCTAGACCTGAACCGCCAGATGGACCCTGATCATACCGGAAGAAATCAGAGTTTTTGAATTCCCTCATAATGAAACAATCCTTCTAGAGGTGCATGGTCGGAACCTCCTTCGTCCCGTGCTTTGGGCAGGGCTGGTTTAACAGGCGCTCCAAATTCATGCTTCCACCACGTTGGGGCGGTTTACCCCTACGACACTGTGCTACGTATTGGGCTTGCGTTGGTTTTCCTTGAAGAGGAAAAGGTGATGCAGCAATAGTAGCGTAAGTATTTCCCTCAGTTTTTGAGAATCAAGGTATCAATCCAATAGGAGGCTCCTCAAAAGTCCCACGCACCTACACAAACAAACAAAGAACTCGCAACCAACACAATAAAGGGTTTGTCAATCCCTTCACGGCCACTTGCGAAAGTGAGATCTAATAGAGATAGTATGATAAGATAAATATATTTTTGGTATTTTATAATATAGATGCAAAAAGTAAAGATGCAAATAAAAGTAGATTCGAAGCAAATATGATAAGAGATAGACCCGGGGGCCATAGGTTTCACTAGTGGCTTCTCTCAAGATAGCATAAGTATTACGGTGGGTGGACAAATTACTGTCGAGCAATTGATAGAAAAGCGAATAATTATGAGATTATCTAGGCATGATCATGTATATAGGCATCACGTCTGTGACAAGTAGACCGACTCCTGCCTGCATCTACTACTATTACTCCACACATCGACTGACTCATGCCTGCATCTAGAGTATTAAGTTCATAAGAACAGAGTAACGCCTTAAGCAAGATGACACGATGTAGAGGGATAAACTCATACAATATGATATAAACCCCATCTTTTTATCCTCGATGGCAACAATACAATACGTGCCTTGCAACCCTTTCTGTCACTGGGTAAGGACACCGCAAGATTGAACCCAAAGCTAAGCACTTCTCCCATGGCAAGAAAGATCAATCTAGTAGGCCAAACCAAACTGATAATTCGAAGAGACTTGCAAATATAACTCAATCATACATAAAACAATTCAGAGGAGATTCAAATATTTCTCATAGATAAACTTGATCATAAACCCACAATTCATCGGATCTCGACAAACACACTGCAAAAAGAGTTTACATCGAATAGATCTCCACAAGAGAGCGGGAGAACATTGTATTGAGATCCAAAAAGAGAGAAGAAGCCATATAGCTAATAACTATGGACCCGAAGGTCTGTGGTAAACTACTCACAACTCATCGGAGGGGCTATGGTGTTGATGTAGAAGCCCTTCGTGGTTGATTCCCCCTCCGGCAGAGCGCCGGCGAAGGCTCCAAGATGGGATCTCGTAGATACAGAAGGTTAAGGTAGTGGAAATTGTGTTTCATTGGCTCCCTGGATGTTTTCGGGGTACGTAGGCTTATATAGGGGGAAGAAGTACGTCGGTGGCCGCCCGAGGGGCCCACAAGATAGGGGGCGCGCCCTGTAGGGGGGGGCGCCCTACCCTCTAGTGGCCGCCTCGGATGCTTCTTGACTTGCACTCCAAGTCCTCTGGATCATATTCGTTCCAAAAATCACGCTCCTGAAGGTTTCATTCCATTTGGACTCCGTTTGATATTCCTTTTCTTTGAAATACTGAAATAGGCAAAAAAAACAGCAATACAGGTTGGGCCTCCAGTTAGTAGGTTAGTCCCAAAAATGATATAAATGTGTAAAATAAAGCCCATAAACATCCAAAAGGAGTAAAATAATAGCATGGAACAATCAAAAATTATAGATACGTTGAAGACGTATCAAACATCCCCAAGCTTAATTCCTGCTCGTCCTCGAGTAGGTAAATGATAAAAACAGAGTTTTTGATGTGGAATGCTACCTAGCATAATTCTCAATGTAATTTTCTTTATTGTGGCATGAATGTTCAGATCCAAATGATTCAAAATAAAAGTTCATATTGAAATGAAAATGGTGATACTTCAAGCATACTAATCAAAGTAATCATGTCTTCTCAAAATAACATGCCCAAAGAAAGTTATCCCTACAAAATCATATAGTCTGGCTTTTGCTCTATCTTCATCACACAAAGTATTTAATCATGCACAACCCCGATGACAAGCCAAGCAATTGTTTCATACTTTAATAATCTCAAACTCTTTCAACTTTCACGCAATACATGAGCGTGAGCCATGGAGATAGCACTATATGTGGAATAGAATGGTGGTTGTGGAGAAGACAAAAAGGAGAGGATAGTCTCACATCAACTAGGCGTATCAACGGGCTATGGATATGCCCATTAATAGATATCAATGTGAGTGAGTAGGGATTGCCATGCAACAGATGCACTAGAGCTATAAATATATGAAAGCTCAACAAAAGAAACCAAGTGGGTGTGCATCCAACTTGCTTGCTCATGAAGACCTAGGGCATTTTGAGGAAGACCATCATTGTAATATACAAGCCAAGTTCTATAATGAAAAATTCCCACTAGTATATGAAAGTGACAATATATGAGACTCTCTATCATGAAGATCTTGGTGCTACTTTGAAGCACAAGTGTGGAAAAAGTGATAGTAGCATTGTCCCTTCTCTATTTTTCTCTCATTTTTTCCTTTTCTTTTTATTTTTTTCTTTGGCCTTTCCTTTTTTTTCTTTTTGGCTTTCTTTTTTTTTCTTTTTCTCTTTTTTTACTTTTTTGTAAAGTTCGAAGTCTCATTCCGACTTGTGGGGGAATCATAGTCTTCATCATCGTTTCCTCACAAGGACAATGCTCTAATAATGAAAATCATCACACTTTTATGGATTTACAACTCAAGAATTACAACTCAAAGCTAGAACAAGATATGATTCTATATGAATGCCTCCGGTGGTGTACCGGGATATGCAATGAATCAAGAGCGACATGTATGAAAATTATGAAGGTGGCATTGCCACAAATACAATGTCAACTACATGATCATGCAAAAAGCAATATGGCAAAAGTAATGCATGTCATATAAAAGGAACGGTGGAAAGTTGCATGGCAATATATCTCGGAATGGCTATGGAAATGCCATAATAGGTAGGTATGGTGGCTGTTTTGAGGAAGGTATATGGTGGGTGTATGGTACCGGCGAAAGTTGCGCGGCACAAGAGAGGCTAGCAATGGTGGAAGGGTGAGGTGCGTATAATCCATGGACTCAACATTAGTCAAAAGAACTCATGTACTTATTGCAAAAATCTAGAAGTCATTAAAAACAAAAGCACCACGCGCATGCTCATAGGGGGATAGATTGGTAGGAAAAGACCATCGCTCGCCCCCGACCGCCACTCATAAGGAAGACAACCAATAAATAAAATTGTGCTCCAACTTCATCACAAAGCGGTTCACCATACGTGCATGCTACGGGAATCACAAACCTCAACACAAGTATTTTTCATAATCACCTCAACTAGCATGACTTTAATATCACTACCTCCATATCTCAAAACAATTATCAAGCATCAAATTGATCATAGCATCCAATTCACTTTCTATGATAGTTTTTATTATACCCAACTTGGATGCTTATCATTCTAGGACCAAATTTGTAACCATAGCAAATACCATGTTGTTCTAAAAGACTCTCAAAATAATATAAGTGAAGCATGAGAGACTAGCAATTTCTTCAAAATTAAGCCACCACCATGCTCTAAAAGATATAAGTGAAGCACTAGAGCAAAAACTATCAAGCTCAAAACATATAAGTGAAGCACATAGAGTATTCTAGCAAATTCTAATCAAGTAGGCTTCTCCCAAAAGGTGTGTACAGCAAGGATGATTGTGGTAAACTAAAAATCAAAGACTAATATAATACACGATGCTCCAAGCAAAACACATATCATGTGGCAAATAAAAATATAGCTCCAAGTAAAGTTACCAATGAACGAAGACGAAAGAGGGGATGCCTTCCCGGGTCATCCCCAAGCTTAGGTTTTTGGCTATCCTTGAATATCTTGGGGTGCCATGGGCATCCCCAAGCTTAATCTCTTACCACTCCTTATTCCATTGTCCATAAAAGCTTTACCCAAAACTTGAAAACTTCACAACACAAAACTCAACATGAAATCTTATAAGCTCCGTTAGTTAAAGAAAACAAAACCACCACATAAGGTACTGTAATTACTCATTATTTATTTATGTTGGTGTTAAACCTACTGTATTCCAACTTCCCTATGGATTATAAACTATTTTACTAGCCATAGATGCATCGAAATAAGCAAACAACACACGAAAAACAGAATCTGTCAAAAACAGAACAGTCTGTAGAAATCTGTAACTAAAGCAAACTTATGGAACTTTAAATATCCTACCAAAATAGGAAGTCCTGTACAATTTGTCTATTGATCAGCAGCAAAAAGAATCAATGCATAAGCACGTTTCTGTGATTTAACAAAACTAAATTCGTGTGTGCAAAGTTTCTATTTTTCAGCAGAATCAAATCAACTATCATCATAGGTTATCTCATAGGTTCTACTTGGCACAAACACTCATTAAAAGATAAAAGCACATCTAAACAGAAGGTAGATGCAAGATTTATTACTAAATAGGAAAAAAACACAAAGAAAATTGGGTTGCCTCCCAACTAGCGCTATCGTTTAGTGCCCCTAGCTAGGCATAAAAGCGAAGATAGATCTAAGTAGTGCCATAATAATAAGATAGATCTTGAAAGCTCATCTCATATTCTCTACATTCGGAAGCAAGTTTTCTTTGAGGCAAGCAAAAGTAATCAAAAGGGCTAAATTTAGCGGGACAAAAGTCCCCAAGATCAATCTCAGGAGGAACGGGTTCCTCCTTTGGCCCTTCATAATGCACAACTAATTCATCACTAAAAGCATTCTTTTGGCAAAATCTCATGAGCCTATACTCAAGAGAGTATCCTAGCTCATTGTTTTGAAGGGCAAAATCATTATTAAGTTCGTTAATTCTATCAACCAAGACATTGGTAGGAACCTTTTTTCTAAGGTTTTCATTGAAAGCAACATAGTCCGAAGATTGAAAACGCCTAAATTCCTCTTGATCATAGAGGATCGCCTCTATGGGAGGACGACCAACGTCCACCCTATAGTGCGCAAAGATTTCTTTGGCCTCTCTTATGATAAATCTAAACTCATGAGCCAAAAAGATGGTAACAGAACACTTAACAAAAGAATGCTCAATATTAGAAAATTCTAGGAAAATTCTTTGTATGCAGGGATGCATATGCATAAATTGTCTTTCAAGTTCAAATACAAGCATAGCGATAGCATCCACAAGACTACTAGTTCTATCCAGAATAGAACCACCCATGGAAGGTATAGCATCGGCACAAGTAAAGAAATCTTGTATAAAACCTTTTCCAATGATGTTACCACTACCGATTCGAAACTTTTTAGTATGCAAGATAGGGGGTTCTTCAGCCGGAGCATCAGAATTTTCCATGTTATCATGGTTGTCCATATCGACTATAGTCTCCCCAATTTCATACATAATGGCAAACAAAAGCAAGGAGAAAGAACACGAGCGAAAGAGAGAGGAGGAGATTGGGAAAGAGAGGGTGAATAAAACGGCAAGGGTGAAGTGGGGGAGAGGAAAACGAGAGGCAAATGGCAAATAATGTAAATGCGAGGGAGATGAGTTTGTGATGGGTACTTGGTATGTCTTGACTTGAGCGAAGACCTCCCCGGCAACGGTGCCAGAAATCCTTCTTGCTACGTCTTGAGCTTTAGTTGGTTTTCCTTGAAGAGGAAAGGGTCATGCAACAATAGTAGCGTAAGTATTTCCCTCAGTTTTTGAGAACCAAGGTATCAATCCAGTAGGAGGCTCCTCAAATGTCCCACGCACCTACACAAACAAACAAAGAACTCGCAACCAACGCAATAAAGGGGTTGTCAATCCCTTCACGGCCACTTGCGAAAGTGAGATCTAATAGCGATAATATGATAAGATAAATATATTTTTAGTATTTTATAATATAGATGCAAAAAGTAAAGATGCAAATAAAAGTAAATTGGAAGCAAATATGATAAGAGATAGACCCGGGGGCCATAGCTTTCACTTGTGGCTTCTCTCAAGATAGCATAAGTATTACAGTGGGTCAACAAATTACTGTCGAGCAATTGATAGAAAAGCAAATAATTATATTATCTAGGAATGATCATGTATATAGGCATCACGTCCGTGACAAGTAGACCGACTCCTGCCTGCATCTACTACTATTACTCCACACATCGACCGACTCCTGCCTACATCTAGAGTATTAAGTTCATAAGAACAGAGTAACGCCTTAAGCAAGATGACACGATGTAGAGGGATAAACTCATGCAATATGATATAAACCCCATCTTTTTATCCTTGATGCCAACAATACAATACGTTCCTTGCAACCCTTTCTGTCACTGGGTAAGGACACCGCAAGATTGGACGCGTTTTGATCCAACATAAGCCAGTAATTCTGCGCCTGGATTTGCTATGACTGGACATCTAAAGTGGCCCGCTCTTCAGTCATCCTGGCTTCCTCAGCCGCCAAGTCCTCCTTGGCCTGAGTTATTTGGTCCCTCAGCTTTGTAACCTCCACGTTATGCTGATACTGAGTCGCCGGGGTGACTGTCGTGGTCAACAACGTTCTCAAAGCATCCACAAACTGGAAATAACTTGAGCCGGCCGGCGCGCAGGGCCTCCTGCCCCGGCTGCCGATCCGGAAATCATTGCTGCCGCAGATTAAGATTGCAACGTGGGCTGCGTACCGGCCATGAAGATTGCAACCCGGTTTGGCGGTTCAAAGGGGTCCGGAATACTGTCGCCATCGGAACAGCCCCCAATCCGGCCATCTTGCAATTGGTACAGGAACTCGGTTTTGCCAGTGGATGACGCGCCATCTGAGTAGACGGCCGTCTCACCGTCGGACACTGGTTCAGATTCCACACCATGGATGAATCCTACGAACACATGCTTCATGGTAGGCTGAACCCGGGCAGGACTTGCACGCTGAGCCGTCTCGATGAGGTCGGTGGAGATGTCCGGCTCAGGGCCCGGTTCGCCGGTCTTGCCGATGAAAACATGAATTCCGCCAAAGGGACCCGGTACCCGTACTCAATTGAGCTGGCCTCGGGGCCCCAGCCTGCATCGTCGATGTAGAGCTTGCCGTGACGACTCTTGGTCATCCGGCCAACCATGTATCCCTTGAGTCCTTCAAAATTTCCCTTTAAGAACTCAAAACCATCATGCGATAGCCCCATGGTGGGCGCCAACTGTCGTGGAATTTACACGTCAGATGTCCTAGCGGAAGGACTTAGTCATGGACACATCACAACGACATTAGCAAAAAGGGGTTAAACCAAACGAAGGACACGGGGAGTTTATACTGGTTCGGCCCCTTGCGGTGAAGGTAAAAGCCTACGATCCAGTTGTTGTGGGATTGATTGATCTCGATGAGCAGGGAGTGAATCCGCTTACCTATCTCTCGAGCTATTGTTTCTTGTCCCTGAACCACCGTCGGGTCGTCCCTTTATATACATAGGTTGACGCCCGGCCGGTCTACAGAATTCCGAGGCCGGCTCATAAAAGTGTCCGGCTCGGTTTCTTCCTTTTCCTAACTTACAATACAAGTTATACATCTGTGGAGGTTTATTACTATGGGCCCTAATCCGACATTGGGCTCTAGGCCTCTAAGCTTTAATGGTAGAGCGCTATACTCGTTGTCTTCATGGGCTTCAATATAGATGAGCGTAAACCGGCCCCTCCTGGGCGATTTACACTCAGTAGTTGTATCCCCAACACCTAGCAATAATGATAATGACAATGAAGATGTTCATGTAGATGCTCAACCAGACAATGGTAAGGAACCAGATAATGATGTTGAAATAGAACCTTCCATTGATCTTGAGAACCCACCTTTTAAAAATAACCGTTGTGCTAAGAGAGATTTTGTTGCTAGAAAACATGGTAAAGAAAGAGAACCACGGGTTCAGAAACCCATTCATTTCCCACCTAAACCATCTAAGAATAAAGATGAGGAAGAATTTGAGCGCTTTGCTGAAATGCTTAGACCAGTCTTTTTGTGTGATTGTTTAACTAATATTCAGAAGATGCCCCCTTATGCTGAATACATGAAAGACATTGTCACTAATAAAAGAAAAATACCTGAAGCTGAAATCTCCACCAACTCAGGTTCATCAATAAATTGGTGATCTTTCATAGCCTGGTGATTGATACGTCTCCAACTTATCTATAATTTTTTATTGTTCCATGCTATTATATTATGTATTTTGGATGTTTAATAGGCATTTATATGTTATTTTATATTATTTTTGGGACTAACCTATTAACCGAGAGCCCAGTGCCAGTTTCTATTTTTTTTTGCCTATTTTAGAGTTTCGCAGAAAAGGAATACCAAACGGAGTCCAAATAGAATGAAACTTTCGCGATGATCTTTCTTCGACCAGAAGGAAACCAGAAGACTTGGAGATGAATTCACAGATGCAACGAGGCGGCCACAAGGCAGGAGGGCGCGCCCCAGGGGTTATGGCACGCCCCTACCTCTTGGGCCACTCGAGGTTCTCCTAACCTAACTCATTCGCCTATATATACTCTTATACCCTGAAAACATCTAGGGGAGCCATGAAACCACTTCTCCACCGCCGCAACCTTCTGTACCCTTGAGATCCCATCTAGGGACCTTTTCCGGCGTCCTACCAGAGGGGGATTCGATCATGGAGGGCTTCTTCATCAACACCATTGCCTCTTCGATGATGCGTGAGTAGTTTACCACAGACCTACGGGTCCATAGCTAGTAGCCAGATGGCTTCTTCTCTCTCTTTGATTCTCAATACCATGTTCTCCTCGATGTTCTTGGAGATCTATTCGATGTAATATTCTTTTGCGGTGTGTTTGCCGAGATCCGATGAATTGTGGATTTATGATCAGATTATCTATGAATATTATTTGGTTCTTCTCTGAATTCTTATATGCATGATTTGATATCTTTGCAAGTCTCTTCGAATTATCGGTTTAGTTTGGCCTACTAGATTGATCTTTCATGCAATGGGAGAAGTGCTTAGCTTTGGGTTCAATCTTGCGGTGTCCTTTCCTAGTGACAGTAGGGGCAGCAAGGCACGTATTGTATTGTTGCCATCGAGGATAAAAACATGGGGTTTTCATCATATTGCTTGAGTTAATTCCTCTACATCTCTTCATCTTACTTAATGCGTTACTCTATTCTTCATGAACTTAATACTCTAGATGCAGCCAGGAGTCGGTCAATGTGTGGAGTAATAGTAGTAGATGCAGAATCGTTTCTGTCTACTTGACACGGACGTGATGCCTATGTTCATGATCATTGCCTTAGATATCGTCATAACTTTGCGCTTTTCTATCAATTGCTCGGCAGTAATTTGTTCATCCACCATAATATTAGCTATCTTGAGAGAAGCCACTAGTGAAACATATGGCCCCCGTGTCTCTTTTCCATTATATTGAATCTCTTTTACATCATACTATTTTTCGATCTACTATTTTGCAATCTTTACTTTCCGACCTATAAACCAAAAATACCAAAAATGTTTACTTTACCGATTATCTATCTTTATCAGATCTCACTTTTGCAAGTAACCGTGAAGGGATTGACAACACCTTTATCGCATTGGGTGCAAGTTGTTGATTGTTTGTGCAAGTATTTGGTGACTTGTGCGTTGTCTCCTACTAGATTGATACCCTGGTTCTAAAAACCGAGGGAAATACTTACGCTACTTTGCTGCATCACCCTTTCCTCTTCAAGGGAAAACCCAATGCAAGCTCAAGAGGTAGCAAGAAGGATTTCTGGCACCGTTGTCCGGGAGATCTATGTCAAGTTAAGCCATACCAAGTACCCATCATAAACTGTTCTCTCTTGCATTACATTATTCGGCATTCGCCTCTCGTTTTCCTCTCCCCCACTTCTAAAAGATTTTCGTAAAGATTTGCCTTTTCTTCGCCCTTCTTTTGTTCGATCTTTTGTTCACTTGTGTTACCATGTGCCTTCTTATTGCTTGCATCTTCAGTTGCTAATTTATGGATCCTCATCCACCTGCTAATCTTTTTAAGAGATCCAATTATGATGAACCAATTGCTAGTGAGTTTTGTGCACTAGATTATCTTTATGAAGTTTTGCTTGAAATTCGTGAATCCGAAAACTATGATGAAGAAATTTATGAAGAGATTCACGATAGCTCCTTGAATAAAAAGCATGATTGCAATGATTTTACTATAAATTCTACTGATGTCAACTGTGTTAATGATATGCAAAACTCTAAGCTTGGGGATGCTAGTTTTGCTATGTCCACTACTTGTTGCAATGATCATGGTTGGGGTGATTCTTTTTATGATCTTGAAAATTTATTTAAGCCCCATGATGAATATGAGATTGATAATAATGTTTGCAATAATATTGAAAGTGGGTTTGGAAGAGTGTCAACTTTAGATCCCACATAATATTCAATCTTATGAATTTTTGATAAAAGTGGGTTTGGAGAGGTCATTACTTTAGTTAATGTTAATCCCACTATTTTGGAAGAGTGTGTCGGCGTTCTGGGAACGGGGCTCCCCAGACTTGCCTGCCTGCGGCCTGTGGCGTGGCTCAAAGGGGGGCCCAGCACGGCCCGTCTTCATCAACACAAGCTCAAGACCCTTGCGAGGGGCCAAGCCTCGCGGGGCGGACGACAAGGAGCTTCCTCAGGCACGGCCTCATCAGGCTGGCTCACGAGGAGGTGGAGAGATCAAGGCGGGGTACCTCGCGAGGTGCCCATGACGCAAGCCATGACGACCAAGGGCGCTAGTCGGGCGCCAGCCCGCGCGGTGTCCACCTTTCCCCTTTGGTGCAAAGGGAGCAAGTGCAGGCGAGAGCATCAAGCAAAGGCATCCATTTCGGTGCAACAAGACCAAGACCAGCCCAAGGCAGGGAGGAAGTCATTGTGGAGCCCAAGCAAGCGTCACCACCAGAGCCTTTGGCAGGCGAGGACTATCTTTAGTCAGGATAAGTGTACCCGCTGTTCCCCTTCAAAATGGCTAATTGTTGGCGCCCTTCCCGCTCAATATTTGGGAGGAGGCCCACGGCCTTTGCCTATAAATAGGACTAGCTACCCCCAGGGTAGAGGCATCTGGAATCGAGGATGAAGAGAGGCATCTAGAATAGAGAGAGTGAGAGAGAGAGAGAGAGAGAGAGACTGAACTCCTCCTTGCAGTTCATTGCACCAGCCAAGAATAGACCCTCGCGAGGCTGTTCTTCCTTGTATTGTTCATCATCAGCCCAAGAGGCAATCCACCACACCACACACTGGAGTAGGGTATTACACCACAATGGTGGCCTGAACCAGTATAAACTCTGTCTCTCTTGTGTTATTCCTCTGGTATTTTAGATCCTAGCAATTCGGCGAGGAACAGGTAGGTAGAGGGCGAAATCTCCACGTGCACCCTAGTGTTCGAACCTCAAGGGTCTGCCGGAACCCGAAATCCGACATTTGGCACCCAGGTAGGGGTGCGCCGGAATTCGTCTTCCGTCGCCCTGTTCTTCCCCGACCGTCGCATCCATGTCTGATGCTCGCCGGGCTCGCACTGAGCGCCGAGCCGCCCTCGCTTCCCGCGTCGCCCAGACGGTTCCCGTCGGCGGGCGTCCTCGTCGTTCCCCGTCGCCTGCCGTCAACGCCGCCACCAGCTCGGCGGGGAACGAGCAGCAAGCATCGTCCCAGCATCCCCCCGCGTCCTCTTGGGAAGAGCTGCGCGGCCTCTTCCTCGCCCGCCACGCGGCGCCGGTCTCCCCGGTCGTCGCGGCCCTCCTAGGCGCCTCGCAGGTGCCTCCCTCCAGCCACCACATCAAGCCGTTCGTCCGCCGGGTCGGCGCCGCCTCCACGCGGCAGGGGGCTCCCCCGGACCAGTCGGAGCCACAGTCCAGGCTGGCCTTCAGCTCGGAGGATCACCCCTCCAACTCGGTCGGCTCGGGTGCGCTCCCCATGCTGTACACCCCCACCATCTGCCAGGTGGTTGTCACCAGGACTCTCATCATCGGTGGCGCGGGTCTCAGCGTGCTCTCAGTTGAGGCCTTCAACCTCCTCCGCATACCCCGGGAACGGCTGCCACCCAGTTGGCCCTTCTCGGGCGTCGGGGGCGGGTCATCCAGCTCCTTGGGACAGATCCAGCTCCCAGTAACTTTCGGCACCTATGACAATTTCCACACGGAGCAGATGCCCGGGAGTAGCGGTGTCCTCACCGTGGCTGGAGACACCGGGGATGCACTGCGAGCACTCAAGCTCGCCTTCAAGACTGCAGCGTCGGCACAGCCCGCCAACGCGGGGACCCCCGAGCCGAAGGGGGCTGCACCAACCAAGAAGAAACAGTTGTTCACCCAAGACAAGGCGGAGACCAAGCAGATACCCGTCGACGAGGACGGGTCCACTAACGCCACTTTCACCATAGGCGCCAACCTCCGGCCCGAGCAGGAGGAATCCCTGGTCAAGTTCCTGCGCGCAAACAAGAAGGTGTTCGCCTGGGAACCCGATCAGTTGGCAGGGATTCCACGGGGCGTAATCGAGCACCACCTCAACGTGTGCCCCAACGTGCGCTCCGTGAAGCAGAAAGCAAGGCGGCAGTCCACTGAATAGCAGGCCTTTATCGTCCAGGAGACCCGCAAGCTAGAAGCCGCGGGGGTCATTCACGAGGTCCGATATCCAGATTGGTTGGCCAACCCTGTGGTTGTGCCAAAGAAGGGAGGGAAGGAACGCATGTGTGTCGACTTCACCAACCTTGACAAAGCATGGCCGCAACATCCGTTCCCGCTCCCTCGCATCGATCAGAACATCGATTCCACCGCTGAGTGTGACCTATTATGCTTCTTGGATGCCTTCTCCGGGTATCCGCAGGGAGCAGGGAGGAGGGGCATCCGCAGGGAGCAGGGAGGAGGGGTGCGCGTGCGTGCGGGTGGCCGTGGCGAGCGGAGCGGCAGAGCTCCGACTGGCCCTGGTGAGGAGAGGCAAGGCGCGGGCGTCGAGGGACGCAGGCGGGCGTGCTGGGGATCTCGCGCCGCATCAAGTCCAGGGGCGACAGAGGGTGGCTGGAGGCTGGGGAGATGCCGGAGTACGGCCACGGGCGGCCTTGGGACCGGGCGGTGCACGACGACAGAGGTTGGTGCCATGGCCGAGCGGTAGTGTCGCGCGTGCGCGATGGTGCGGGCGCGCGGTGACGAGGCGAGGAGAGGGGGAGCTCACGGGGTACTATAGGGCTTGGGGCAGCGGTGTGCGGGGAGGAGGTCGGGGACGACGATGAAGCAGGGGAAGCAGTCCGGCGAGGTGGCATCGGCGACGAGGACGGGGAGCGCCAGTGACGGAGAGGACCGCGGCGATGGCATTCGGCGATGGTTCGCAGGGGGGTCGAGCGCCTCCGGGCTCGAGCGATCCGACGGGGAAGAGGACGAGGAGGTGCTCCGGCGACGGGATGTGGCGGCGGCGGCGTCGAGCGCCGAGGGCGCGGGGAGGGGCGCCGCCGAGTGCCCGAACCAATCTGGATCGGGGGGCAGAGGGAGGAGTGGGGGAAAGTGGGGAACGTTGGGTAGGTTAGGGTTACGATGGGAGGAGTGGGAGTGGGTTAGTAGGCACTAGGTGGGTCGGCCTAGGGTCGTCCTGGTGGCCTGCTGGCTAGCTGGGCCATTCGGCCCGGGGGGTTCTTCCCTTTTTTCTTTTGTTTAAGCTTTTATTTTTCTTATTTTTGTTTTTACTGTTTTAAATTTTAGATTCACGTTATTCTTACTTAGTAAAATATGACAACAACTCCTAAAATAACGTTTCAAAATAACCCTCAACCACAAAAGGTTTTAACCCAAAATAAATTAGTTTTGTGTTTTGTAAAATACCAAAGGCATTTAAAAAATGTTTTTGCTACCGTTTAAATCATTTTAGTGCATTTATACATTATATAAAAATCTGGATTATTCATCATAATCATCTATGCATTAACTGACACAACCCGAACATTTTGGTTTTTAATATTTGAAAACTTTTGATGTTTGCCTGATTTTGAATTTGAATTTGAATCAGTTTCGAACTAATGTGAGATTAGTAACAGTAATCGAGGTGACGTGGCACCATTAGCACAGGTTACTGTAGCTTGATTATTCGGGCGTCACACGTGCCCACTACCTCGTGGGCCCCTCGAGGGTCTCCTGACCAAGCTCCTTCACCTATATATACTCTTACACCCTGAAAACATCCATAGGAGCCATGAAACCACTTTTCCACCACCGCAACCTTCTGTTCCCGTGAGATCCCATCTAGGGACCTTTTCCGGCGTCCTGCCGGAGGGGGATTCGATCACGAAGGGCTTCTTCATCAACACCATTGCATCTTCGATGATGCATGAGTAGTTTACCACAGACCTACGGGTCCATAGCTAGTAGCTAGATGGCTTCTTCTCTCTCTTTGATTCTCAATACCATGTTCTCCTCGATGTTCTTGGAGATCTATTCAATATAATATTCTTTTGGAGTGTGTTTGCCGAGATTCGATGAATTGTGGATTTATGATCAGATTATCTATGAATAATATTTGGTTCTTTTTTGAATTCTTATATGCATGATTTGATATCTTTGCAAGTCTCTTCGAATTATCGGTTTAGTTTGGCCTACTAGATTGATCTTTCTTGCAATGGGAGAAGTGCTTAGCTTTGGGTTCAATCTTGCGGTGTCCTTTTCCAGTGACAGTAGGGGCAGCAAGGCACGTATTGTATTGTTGGCATCAAGGATAAAAAGATGGGGTTTTCATCACAATTCTTGAGTTAATTCCTCTACATCATGTCGTCTTACTTAATGCGCTACTCTGTTCTTCATGAACTTAATACTCTAGATGCAGGCATGAGTCGGTCGATGTGTGGAGTAATAGTAGTAGATGCAGAATCGTTTCAGTCTACTTGACACGGACGTGATGCCTATGGTCATGATCATTGCCTTAGATATCGTCATATTTTGCGCTTTTCTATCAATTTCTCGACAGTAATTTGTTCACCCACCGTAATATTTGCTATCTTGAGAGAAGCCACTAGTGAAACCTATGGCCCCCGGGTCTCTTTTCCATTATATTGAATCTCTTTTACAACATACTAGTTTTCGATCTACTATTTTGCAATCTTTACTTTCCGATCTATAAACCAAAAATATTTACTTTACCGTTTATCTATCTTTATCATATCTCACTTTTGCAGGTAACTGTGAAGGGATTGACAACCCTTTATCGCATTGGGTGCAAGTTGTTGATTGTTTGTGCAGGTATTCGATGACTTCGGCGTTGTCTCCTACTGGATTGATACCTTGCTTCTCAAAACTGAGGGAAATACTTACGCTACTTTGCTGCATCACCCTTTCCTCTTCAAGGGAAAACCCAACGCAACCTCAAGAGGTAGCTATGATCTAAGTAAATCCTAGGTAGCAAGTAATCATTATGGCGTATATTAACATTAAAACATCTCGCCAAGCGAGTAGCACAAATACCACCATGAACTTTACCCCTAGTTTTGTAAGTGTGCAAGCAGCATGCACTGATAGCTCCAAAGCTATAAATGTTGTCACTGAAAAGTGCACAAAATAAAATGACGAGGTCAGGGGCACTGAGTGTACCACCTTCCTCTCTAGCAGTTAAACATTTCCCTATGAATAAAGCAAAGTAATGCACAACAGGAAAATGCAAACTAGTGACTCGGTCTTTCGACACGCCCCTTTCCTCTCCCATAGTTAATGTACGGAGGAAATCCCCAAACTCTTCCGGTCGAGGCTCTCTCAATTTCCCATCAAAAGGAATCAAACATATCTCACAAAACTCCACAAGTGTTATCTCATGAGGTTCATCATATAAATCAAAACAGACCATAGGAGGCTTGAGTCTATGGAAGAAATGGAAATTTGCACAAAGGAATTTGTGAGGGTGTGATACCGATGGAACTCATCTGCAAGGAAGTCAGTCAACCCGACATTTGCAATGAATTGTGCGAACTCTTGGTGGAATTCGGCTTCATTCAGGAAGGCATTGTGTGGCCATTCACACGGCCGGACCTCCGTCCTACGCAGGATGTTGGTTTCACTGTCCTGGGCATCCCCAATGACTGCCTTGTCACTCTGTCTCGAGGAACCTTTCCTAAAGAAGTTCATATTTTTTATGAAGAAATTTCTGAATTTTTTGGGCCACAAAATGATGTTAATAAAACTTCTCAAGATTAATAGCAACTACTCATATGAATGTCTAGAAGCTATATCAAGCATACAAATTACTTGGAACTCAAACAATTCACCATGCAAGCTCATTTTTTAGTAGCACCAAGAGCAGCTAATCATGCAAAATATAATCCACTAAAGCAAAAACTAATTGGAGCAATGGAGGAGTGACATACCAAGGAGCAATCCCCCAAAACAGTGCAGAAACGGAGCTCCAAGCAAAGAGATCAAAAATCTCAGGTTTGGGAGGAAGAACACGAGGGGGGAGCAACCTGGATTTTTTCTGGAAGTAAGAGATGAAGCGGGCTGAATGAATAAGTGAGTGGGTCCTTGTGATACCCACAAGGCATGTTGGCGCGCCCTGGTGGAGTGGACCCGCCTTGGTGCCTTGCGAGCACCAGGAGCACCCCTGGTTTGTATTCAGTGCCGAAAATTCTTAAATATTTATGAAAAAATCATGTTAAAATTTTATGAAATTCTGAGCACTTTTATTTTTTGGGCCATTTTTTATTGCATGGATAATTCAGAAAACAGGATAATCATGGCATTTAATTTTATTTAACTAAGAACATCAGAGAACAAACAGTAGGTACAGAAAGTTGTGCTTACTAAATTCATCGACCACATGCCCCTCAAAAAGAATCCAATGATAAGGTTGATCAAGTCTTATTAACAAACTATTTTCGAGTAACATGAAACCGAAGAATCTTCGTATAACACTAAGTTACCTCAACGGGAATATGCATCACCCCAATAATAACAGTTTCATATTTCTTTTTGATAGTAGGAAGAGGGAATTGAAAATCTCCAATAGTGATTGTCAAAACATTTTCAATAATATTGATACCATTCACTTGAAGTTATTTTTTCAAAAAATGTACTGTATGCTCATTACCATTGATATGAAAAGTGATCTTGCTTTTGTTGCAATCAATAACAGCCCCTGCAGTATTCAAAAAGGGTTTACCAAGGATAATCGACATATTGTCATCCTCGGGTATATCAAGTATAACAAAGCATGTGAAGATAGTAACCTTTGCAACTACAACAAGCACATCCTCACAAATACCGATAGGTATGGCAATTGATTTATCAACCATTTGCAATGATATTTGTGTTAGTTTATTCAAATCAAGTCTTCTATATAAAGAGAAAGGCATAACATTAACACTAGCTCCCAAATCACACAAAGCAGTTTTGACATAATTTCTTTTAATGGAGCATGGTACAGTAGGTAGGCTTGGATCTCCTAACTTCTTAGGTAATCCACCCTTAAAAGAATAATTGGCAAGCATGGTGGAAATTTCAGCTTCAGGTGTCTTTATTTTATTAGTGACAATATCTTTCATATACTTAGCATATGGGCCCATCTTCAAAATATCAATCAAACGAGTACGTGATGTCTACTACACAACCTTCTTCTTGTAGACGTTGTTGGGCCTGCAAGTGCACATGTTTGTAGGACAGTAGAAAATTTCCCTCAAGTGGATGACCGAAGGTTTATCAATCCGTGGGAGGCGTAGGATGAAGATGGTCTCTCTCAAACAACCCTGCAACCAAATAACAAAGAGTCTCTTGTGTCCCCAACACACCCAATACAACGGTAAATTGTATAGGTGCACTAGTTCGGTGAAGAGATGGTGATACAAGTGCAATGTGGATGGTATATAAAGGTTTTTGTAATCTGAAATAATAAAAACAGCAAGGTAACTAATGATAAAAGTGAGCGCAAACGGTATTGCAATGGTAGGAAACAAGGCTTAGGGTTCATACTTTCACTAGTGCAAGTTTTCTCAACAATAATAATATAGATAGATCATATAACAATCCCTCAACATGCAACAAAGAGTCACTCCAAAGCCACTAATAGCGGAGAACAAACGTAGAGATTATGGTAGGGTATGAAACCACCTCAAAGTTATTCTTTAGGATCAATCTATTCAAGAGTTCGTACTAGAGTAACACCCTAAGACACAAATCAACCAAAACCCTAATGTCACCTAGCTACTCCATTGTCACCTCAAGTATCCGTGGGCATGATTATACGATATGCGTCACACAATCTCAAATTCATCCAACCAACACAAAGTACTTCAAAGAGTGCCCCAAAGTTTCTACCGGAGAGTCAAGAAAACATGTGCCAACTCCTATGCATAGGTTCATGGGCGGAACCCGCAAGTTGGTCACCAAAACATACATCAGGTGGCACGTGATATCCCATTATCACCACAGATAAACACGGCAAGACATACATCAAGTGTTCTCAAATAAAGACTCAATCCGATAAGATAACTTCAAGAGGGAAACTCAATTCATAACAAGAGAGTAGAGGAGGAGAAACATCATAAGATCCAACTACAATAGCAAAGCTCGCGATACATCAAGATCGTGCCATAGAGAGAACACGAGAGAGAGAGAGAGAGAGAGAGATCAAACACATAGCTACTGGTACATACCCTCAGCCCCGAGGGTGAACTACTCCCTCCTCGTCATGGAGAGCGCCGGGATGATGAAGATGGCCACCGGTGATGGATTTCCCCTTCGGCAGGGTGCCGGAATGGGCTCCCGAGAGGGTTTTGGTGGCTACAGAGGCTTGCGGCGGCGTAACTCCCAATCTATCATCTCCGTGGATGTTTTTAGGGTACGTGGGACTATATAGGCGAAAGAAGTCAGTCGGGGGGTGCTCGAGGGGCCCATGAGGCAGGGGCACGCCCAGTAGGGGGGGCCTATCTCCTGGCCTCCTCGAGGATCTTGTGACGTGAACTCCAAGTCTCCAGGATCATATTCTTCCTAAAAATCACGTTGCGGAAGGTTTCATTCCGTTTGGACTCCGTTTGATATTCCTTTTCTTCGAAATACTGAAACAGGCAATAAAACAGCAATATGGGCTGGCCCTCCGGTTAATAGGTTAGTCCCAAAAGTAATATAAAAGTGTATAATAAAGCCCGTAATCATTCAAAACAGATAATAAAATAGCATGAATGCTTCATAAATTATAGATACGTTGGAGACGTATGAGCATCCCCAAGCTTAATTCCTACTCGTCCTCGAGTAGGTAAATGATAAAAAAAGAATTTATGAAGTGTGAATGCTAGAAGGTGCACAAGTTTCATCAATGAAAATTTCAATCACCTTTTCTAGCATGATAATATGTCAGGGCAGTAGTTCATCTCATGAAACTTCTCACGATAAAGTAACAAGCAATTCACATGTCAAAGCATAGACCATAAACTTTCTTGAAAACTAGAAAACTTCATTCTCAATCATCAAACAATTGCCATTCATCTTATTTTCAGGAATAGCAAACTCCACATACTCAACTATCATATAGTCTTCTACAGTTGCTAACACTCACGCAATACTAATGGTTATGGAGTTTCAATCGGACACTGAGAAAGATAGGGGCTTATAGTGTTTCCTCCCAATGTATTCATCTTTGGGTGATGTCAACAATAATAGTTCATGCTAACTTACATCCAATTGGATATACATATCAGGATCTTCCCAACACGAGGTGCTTGCCAAAGGATAAAATGAAAAAAAGGTAAAGATGAAGATCACCTTGACTCTTGCATAAAGTAAAAGATAGGCCCTTTGTGGAGGGAAGCAGAGGTTGTCATGCGCTTTTAGGGTTGTCATGCGCTTTATATTTCCACTTGTATATGGACCTTTATTATGCAGTCCGTCACTTTTATTGCTTCCATAACAAGATCGTATAAAGCTATTTTCTTCACACCAAAAGATCACACATATTTAGAGAGCAATTTTTATTGCTTGCACCGATGACAACTTACTTGAAGGATCTTACTCAATCCATAGGTAGGTATGGTGGACTCTCATGGCAAAACTGGGTTTAAGGATATTTGGAAGCATAAGTAGTATCTCTACTTGGTGCAAGGAATTTTGGCTAGCATGAGGGGGAAAGGCAAGCTCAACATGCATGTTTGAATGATCCATGACAATATACTTTAACTGAGATGTCGGAAGACATAACCCATTATGTTGTCTTCCTTGTCCAACATCAACTCTTTAGCATGTCATACTTAATGAGTGCTCCCAGCTATAAAAGATGTCTAGGATAGTATATTTACATGTGGAATCTCTCTTCCTTCAATATTCTTTCATGAATTGTTCAAATGACCAATACAATGCTTACTAACCTCCAATAAATTTACAACCTCTACTTCTTAGATGTGAAGTCATTACTCCCCATGGGATAAGCAAATGAGGCATATATAATTTTAGATTTATGATAATCAACTCATTCAACAATTTACTCATAGGATATAAGTGAAGCACATGAGTAAACGAAAAACAACTCCAACAAGATATAAGTGAAGATCAATGAGTAGCTAAATAATTATGTAACTATGCGAAGACTCTCTCATTTAAGAATTTCAGATCTTGGTATTGTAGTCAAATATCAAGCAAAACAAAACAAAATGACATTGCAAGGATAGCACAACTCATGTGAAGAAGCAAAAACTTAGGCTCAACCGATACTAACCGATAGTGGTTGAAGAAGAAAGGTGGGATGCCTACCGGGGCATCCCCAAGCTTAGATGCTTGAGACTTCTTGGAATATTATCTTGGGGTGCCTTTGGCATACCCAAGCTTGAACTTTTGTGTCTCCTTAATTCCTCTCAAATCATGGTTTCTCTTTTTATCAAAAGCTTCATTCACAAAAAACTCAACAAGAACTCGTGAGATAGGTTAGTATAAACCAATGCAAAACCTTATCATTTTCTACTGTAACAAATCACTAAAGTTATTATTCAACATTACATACTAAATGCCTCTGAATATTTAATACTCCTATCCTCAAATAGAATCATTAAACAAGCAAACATATGCAAACAATGCAACCATAACAGCAATCTGTCAAAACAGTACTGTCTGTAAAGAATGCAAGATTCATCATACTTCCCTAACTCCAAAAATTATGAAATAACATTCCCACTGTAGTAAATTTATCAGATATCATTATGCAAAAAGTTTCAACATTATATCATGCTCTGACTTTTCTAGGGAATTTTTGCAACAGCGGTAAACTTTCTGTTTTCAAACAGCAACATGTATACTAGCCAAACAAGCATGGTAAAGGCTATCCTTGACATTTTTATTGAAACTAAAGATGCAAAACATTATTCTAAATAACATCAAGAAAATACTAACAAAAGAAAATTACGCTCCAAGCAAAACACATATCATGTGGTGAATAAAAATATAGCTCCAAGTAAAGTTACCGATGAACGAAGACGAAAGAGGGGATGCCTTCCGGGGCATCCCCAAGCTTAGGCTCTTTCCACTCCTTATTCCATAGTCCATCGAATCTTTACCCAAAACTTGAAAACTCCACCACACAAAACACAACAGAAAACTCGTAAGCTCCATTAGTATAAGCAAATAAAACTACCACTTAGGTACTGTAATGAGCTCATTCTAAATTCATATTGGTGTAATATCTACTGTACTCCAACTTATCTATGGTTCATACCCTCCGATACTACTCATAGATTCATCAAAATAAGCAAACAACACATAGAAAACAGAATCTGTCAAAAACAGAACAGTCTGTAGTAATCCCTATCAAACGTATACTTCTGTAACTACAAAAATCCTAAAAAATTAGGAAGTCCTAAGCAATTCGTGTACCAATCCAGGGAAAAACGAATCAGATCAAGATCACGTTTCTGTGAATTAACAAAACTAATTTACTGGATGCAAAAGTTTTTGATTTTCAGCAGGATCAACACAACTATCACAGTAAGCTATCCTAGAGGTCTTACTTGGCACTTTATTGAAACAAAAGCTATAAAACATGATTACAACAGTAGCATAATCATGTGGACACAGAAAAACAGCAAGGATAAATATTGAGTTGTCTCCCAACAAGCGCTTTTCTTTAATGCCTTTCTAGCTAGGCATGATGAAGACAATGATGCTCACATAAAAGATAAGAATTGAAACATAATGGGAGCATCATGAAGCACATGACTAGCACATTTAAGTCTAACCCTCTTCCTATGCATAGGTATTTTGTGAGCAAACAACTTATGGGAACAATAATCAACTAGCATAGGAAGGTAAAACAAGCATAGCTTCAAGATTTTCAACACATAGAGAGGAAACTTGACATTATTGCAATTTCTACAAGCATAAATTCCTCCCTCATAATAATTTTCAGTAGCATCATGAATGAATTCAAAAATATAACCAGCACCTAAAGCGTTCCTTTCATGGTCTACAAGCATAGGATTTTGCCTACTCTTCACATAAACAAAATTCTCCTCATTCGGAATAGTGGGAGTATCATAAGAGACTTGAACACTAAAAATTGTTTCCACATTAAAAGAGTAATATTCAGAAAAAGGGTAATCATAATCAGGACAAGATTTATAAATATAATCATTACTACTTTTTATAGCATAAGTTTCATCACAATAATCATCATAAGTAGCAACTTCGTTCTCATCATACTCGATTGAAACCTCTCCCAAGATAGTGGAATCACTAAATAAAGTTGACACTCTTCCAAATCCACTTTCGTATTCATCACAATAAAATTCAACATCCTCCAAAATAATAAGGAGCAAACATAGGTATCAGATATCAGGAACATAAGCTTACCCGGGAGAAATGCACTCTGTGTTAGTCCGATCACTTAGCTTTTGCTTTCGCACTCCCTACTGATGCCTATTGCATGACTCTCATTCAGTCAAACTAGACACTACAACAATTTGAAGAAATCCGCAAGTGACTCTAATTTGAATTCACTAGTCGTGTTGAGTTTTTTTCTACAATAGGCGGTCTGATCAATCCAAAATATTGAGGCTGGATTGAGATTTCTCTCTAAATCAAACCGGATTGGAATGCAGGTATAAACCAGCAGCAACCAATAGAGGAGTCAGCCGGTTATGATGCAGCAACAGGTAGACCTAAGATGTCATTTGATCTGCATATGTTTGGTAAAAGAACAAGCTTCATCAGTGCCTCAAAACATTTGCTATCCTTATCTCTAGAAGGGTGCATGTATAATTCTACCATTTTTGTGATTTCAAAAAGCAAAGCCTGTGCATTTCCGGGTGCAATTCCATACATTTTTAAAAGGAGGTCCCCGTCTTTCGAGGCCTCCGGTGGAAGGTTGGGAAGACCTAAGTATGACGGAGGAGGAAAACAGATACAAGCCTCCGGTGGAAGGTTGTGAAGACCTAAGTATGACGACCACTGAACAAACTTGGTTGACGAACATGGTTTATGCGCCGCTAATCTAGCGGCTTGTCGAGCATTTGACAAACTCACACCATCCATTTCAAATGGGATTTGTCCCGTGGACACACGAGCAATCCAACCCGTCGTATTTCCTTTTCCTCTTCCCATTCGAACTTCTGCGGGTTTCCCCGTAATAGGAAGATCTGCGAGAACTCTTACCCATATCTTACAATTTCTTCAGATCACCCACTTTCATCAATATAATCACCATACGTTCTCTTTTATGATTGATCCGAAAGAATAACTTTGAGGTGGTTTCGTACCCTACCATAATCTCTATGTTTGTTCTCCGCTATTAGTGGCTTCAGAGTGACTCTTTGTTGCATGTTGAGGGCTTGTTATATTATCTATCTATGTTATTATTGTTGAGAGAACTTGCACTAGTGAAAGTATGAACCCTAGGCCTTGTTTCCTATCATTGCAATACCGTTTATGCTCACTTTTATCATTAGTTACCTTGCTATTTTTATATTTTCAGATTACAAATACCTTTATCTACCATCCATATTGCACTTGTATCACCATCTCTTCGCCGAACTAGTGCACCTATACAATTTGCCACACAAGAGACTTTTTGTTATTTGGTTGCAGGGTTGCTTGAGAGAGACCATCTTCATCCTACGCCTCCTGCGGATTGATAAACCTTAGGTCATCCACTTGAGGGAAATTTTCTACTGTCCTACAAACCTGTGCACTTGCAGGCCCAACAACGTCTACAAGAAGAAGGTTGTGTAGTAGACATCAAGCTCTTTTCTGGCGCCGTTGCCGGGGAGGTTAGCGCTTGAAGGTATATCTTTAGATCTTGCAATCGAATCTTTTTGTTTCTTGTTTTAGCACTAGTTAGTCTATAAAAGAAAATTACAAAAAAATGGAATTGAGTTTGTCTCATACGCTTCACCTTTTTAATATCTTTCGTGAGTATGATGGAAAGGAAAGTTGTGCTCAAATACTAGAAGAAGAATAACATAGAATTCTTGGCATAAAATATGTGAATGATGAGCATGATTGCAATGTTGTTAGTATGAATTCCTTGAATATCCATGATGCAAATGATATGCAAAGCCATAAGCTTGGGGAATCTATGTTTGATGAAGATGATATTTTTTTGTCCCCCAAGCTTTGATGAGCAAATTTACTATGATGAAAGCATGCCTCCTATCTATGATGATTATTGTGATGATACGTATGCCATAAAGAAGAAGTTTGCTTATGTGGAGAGTAGTAAATTTTCTATGCTAGTAGATCATGAAAAGAATGCTTTAGGTGCTGGTTATATTTTTGAATTCATTCATGATGCTACTGAAAATTATTATGAGGGAGGAACATATGCTTGTAGGAGTTGCAATAATGTCAAGTTTCCTCTCTATGTGCTTAAAATCTTGAAGTTATGCTTGTTTTACCTTCCTATGCAAGTTTATTATTGTTCCCATAAGTTGTTTGCTCACAAAATCCCTATGCATAGGAAGTGGGTTAGACTTAAATGTGCTAGTCATATGCTTCTTGATGCTCCCGTTATATTTCAATTCTTATTTTTTATGTGAGCATCATTATCATCATCATGCCTAGCTAGAAAGGCATTAAAGAAAAGCACTTGTTGGGAGACAACCCAATATTTATCCTTACTGTTTTTGTGTGTCCACATGATTATGCTACTGTAGTAATCATGTTTTATAGCTTTTGTTTCAATAAAGTGCCAAGTAAGACCTTTAGGATAGCTTATGGTGATAGTTGTGTTGATCCTGCTGAAAATCAGAAACTTTTGCACCCAGTAAATTAGTTTTGTTAATTCACAGAAACGTGATCTTGATCTAATGCTTTTTGCTCTGGATTGGTACATGACTTTCTTAGGACTTCCTAATTTGGTCGGATTTTTGGAGTTCCAGAAGTATACGTTTGATACAGATTACTACAGACTGTTCTGTTTTTGACAGATTCTGTTTTCTATGGGTTGTTTCCTTATTTTGATGAATCCATGAGTAGTATCGGAGGGTATGAACCATAGATAAGTTGAAGTACAGTAGATATTACACCAATATGAATTTAGAATGAGTTCATTACAGTACCTAAGTGGTTGTTTTATTTTCTTATACTAACGGAGCTTACGAGTTTTCTGTTGAATTTTGTGTTGTGGAGTTTTCAAATTTTGGGTAAAGATTCGATGGACTATGGAATAAGGAGTGGCAAGAGCCTAAGCTTGGGGATGCCCAAGGCACCCCAAGGTAATATTCAAGGACAACTAAGAGCCTAAGCTTGGGGATGCCCCGGAAGGCATCCCCTCTTTCGTCTTCGTTCATCGGTAACTTTACTTGGAGCTATAATTTTATTCACCACATGATATGTGTTTTGCTTGGAGCGTCATTTCTCTAGTTAGTTTTTGCTTGCTGTTAGTTAGAATAATGTTTTGCATCTTTAGTTTAAATTAAAAAAGTCAAGGATAGCCTTTGCCATGCTTATTTTTCTACTATACATGTTGCTGTTTGAAAACAGAAAGTTTACCGCTGTTGCAAAAATTCCCTAGAAAAGTCAGAGAGTGGTATAATGTTGAATCTTTTTGCATATTGAGATCTGATAAATTTATTACAGTGGGAATTTTAGTTTATAATTTTTTGAGTTAGGGAAGTATTGATACTCTTGCATTCTTTACAGACAGTACTGTTTTGACAGATTGCTGTTATGTTTGCATGGTTTGCATATGTTTGCTTGTTTAATGACTCTATTTGAGGATAGGAGTGTTAAATATGCAGAGGCATTTAGTACTAAATGTTGAATAATAATTTAAGTGATTTGTTACAGTAGAAAATGATAAGGTTTTGCATTGGTTTATACTAACCTATCTCACGAGTTCTTGTTGAGTTTGTTGTGAATGAAGCTCTTGATAAAAAGAGAAACCATGATATGAGAGTAATTAAGGAGACACAAAAGTTCAAGCTTGGGGATGCCCCGGTAGGCATCCCACCTTTCTTCTTCAACAACTATCGGTTAGTATCGGTTGAGCCTAAGTTTTTGCTTCTTCACATGAGTTGTGCTATCCTTGCAATGTAGTTTTCTTTAGCTTTGCTTGCTGTTTGAATAAAGTATCAAGATCTGAAATTATTAAATGAGAGAGTCATACATGAATTGGAATTTGTTAGAATACTCTATGTGCTTCACTTCACTTATATCTTTTGAGCTTGATAGTTTTTCTCATAGTGCTTCACTTATATCTTTTGAGCGTGATAATTTTTGTTCTAGTACTTCACTTAGATCTTTTAGAGCACGGTGGTGGATTTGTTTTAAAGAAACTATTTGTTCTCTCATGCTTCACTTAGATTATTTTGAGAGTCTGTAATAGCATGGTAATTCGCTTAATGTTAATATACTTGGTGTTCAAGATATGTGAAACTTTCTTTTGAGTGTGTTGAATACTAACATAAGTTTGATGCTTGATAATTGTTTTGAGATATGAAGATGGTGATATTTGAGTCATGCTAGTTAAAGTAGTTGTGAATTCAAAGAATACTTGTGTTGAAGTTTGTGATTCCCGTAGCATGCACGTATGGTGAACCGTTATGTGATGAACTCGGAGCATGATTTATTTATTGATTGTCTTCCTTATGAGTGGCGGTCAGGGACGAGAGATGGTCTTTTCCTACCAATCTATCCCCCTAGGAGCATGCGCGTAATACTTTGCTTTGATAACTTCTAGATTTTTGCAATAAGTATATGAGTTCTTTATGACTAATGTTGAGTCCATGGATTATACGCACTTTTTCTCATCCTTCCACCTTTGCTAGCCTCTCTAATACCGCGCACTTTTCGCCGGTATCATACACCCACCATATACCTTCCTCAAAACAGTCACCATACCTACCTATCATGGCATTTCCATAGCCATTCCGAGATATATTGCCTTGCAACTTTCCACCGTTCCGTTTATTATGACACGCTCCATCATTGTCATATTGCTAGCATGATCATGTAGTTGACATTGTATTTGTGGCAAAGCCACCGTTCATAATTCTTTCATACATGTCACTCTTGATTCATTACATATTCCGGTACACCACCAGAGGCATTCATATAGAGTCATACTTTGTTCTAAGTATCGAGTTGTAATTGTTGAGTTGTAAGAAAAATAAAAGTGTGATGATCATCATTATTAGAGCATTGTCCCAAGTGAGGAAAGGATGATGGAGACTATGATTCCCCCACAAGTCGGGATGAGACTCCGGACAAAAAAATATATAAAAGAGGCCAAAGAAGCCCAAATAAAAAAAAGAGGCCATAAAAAAAGAGAGAAAAGGCCCAAATAAAAAAAATGAGAGAAAAAGAGAGAAGGCACAATGCTACTATCCTTTTACCACACTTGTGCTTCAAAGTAGCACCAAGATCTTCATGATAGAGAGTCTCTCATTTTGTCACTTTCATATACTAGTGGGAATCTTTCATTATAGAACTTGGCTTGTATATTCCAATGATGGGCTTCCTCAAAATGCCCTAGGTCTTCGTGAGCAAGCAAGTTAGATGCACACCCACTTAGTTTCTTTTGTAGAGCTTTCATATACTTATAGCTCTAGTGCATCCGTTGCATGGCAATCCCTACTCACTCACATTGATATCTATTGATGGGCATCTCCATAGCCCGTTGATACGCCTAGTTGATGTGAGACTATCTTCCCTCTTTTTTTGTCTTCTCCACAACCACCACTCTATTCCACATATAGTGCTATATCCATGGCTCGCGCTCATGTATTGCGTGAAGATTGAGAAAGTTTTGAAAATGTTAAAATATGAAACAATTGCTTGGCTTGTCATCGGGGTTGTGCATGATTTAAATATTTTGTGTGGGGAAGATGGAGCATAGCCGACTATATGATTTTGTAGGGATAACTTTCTTTGGCCATGTTATTTTGAGAAGACATGATTACTTTGATTAGTATGCTTGAAGTATTATTATTTTTGTGTCAATATGAACTTTTGTCTTGAATCTTTCGGATCTGAATATTCATATCACAATTAAGAAGATTTACATTGAAATTATGCCAAAGTATCACTCCGCATCAAAAATTCTTTTTTTTATCATTTACCTACTCGAGGACGAGCAGGAATTAAGCTTGGGGATGCTTGATACGCCTCCAACGTATCTATAATTTTTATTGCTCCATGCTACTTTATCTACTATTTTAGGAAATATTGGGCTTTATTGTCCACTTTTATATTATTTTTGGGACTAACCTATTAACCGGAGGCCCAGCCCAGATTTGTTGTTTTATGCCTATTTCAGTATTTCGAGGAAAAGGAATGTCAGACGGAGTCAAAACGGAACGAAATCAACTGGAGAAGTTATTTTTGGAAGGAAAGCAACCCGGAAGACTTGAAGTCCACGTCAAGAAAGAAACAAGGAAGGCACGAGGTAGGGGGGCGCAGGGTATGTACCAGTAGCTATGTGTTTGATCTCTCTGTCTCTCGTGTTCTCTCTCGTGTTCCCTCTATGGCACGATCTTGATGTATCCCGAGCTTTGCTATTGTAGTTGGATCTTATGATGTTTCTCCCCCTCTACTCTCTTGTGATGAATTGAGTTTCCCCTTTAAAGTTATCTTATAGGATTGAGTCTTTTATGAGAACACTTGATGTATGTCTTGTCGTGATTATCTGTGGTGACAATGGGATATCATGTGCCACTTGATGTATGTTTTGGTGATCAACTTGCGGGTTTCGTGACATTGGTAACCTATGCATAGGGGTTGGCACACGTTCTTGACTCTCCGGTAGAAACTTTGGGGCACTCTTTGAAGTACTTTTATGTTGGTTGGAGGAATCTGAGATTGTGTGATGCATATCGTATAATCATGCCCACGGATACTTGAGGTGACAACGGAGTATCTAGGTGACATTAGGGTTTTGGTTGATTTGTATCTTAAGGTGTTATTCTAGTATGAACTCTTTTATAGATTGATTCGAAAGAATAACTTTGAGGTGGTTTCGTACCCTACCATAATCTCTTCGTTTGTTCTCCGCTATTAGTGGCTTCGGAGTGACTCTTTGTTGCATGTTGAGGGCTTGTTATATTATCTATCTATGTTATTATTGTTGAGAGAACTTGCACTAGTGAAAGTATAAACCCTAGGCCTTGTTTCCTATCATTGCAATACCGTTTACGCTCACTTTTATCATTAGTTACCTTGCTGTTTTTATATTTTCAGATTACAAATACCTTTATCTACCATCCATATTGCACTTGTATCACCATCTCTTCGTCGAACTAGTGCACCTATACAATTTGCCATTGTATTGGGTGTGTTGGGGACACAAGAGACTTTTTGTTATTTGGTTGCAGGGTTGCTTGAGAGAGACCATCTTCATCCTACGCCTCCTACGGATTGATAAACCTTAGGTCATCCACTTGAGGGAAATTTGCTACTGTCCCACAAACCTGTGCACTTGCAGGCCCAACAACGTCTACAAGAACAAGGTTGTGTAGTAGACATCAGTGAGCATCATGAAATTGGTGATGGAGGACGGTTGATGATGACGAAGACGGAAGATCCCCCTCTCCGGAGCCCCAAACGGACTCTAGATCTGGCCTCCCGATGAAGAATGGGAGGTGGCGACGGCTCCATATCGTAAAACGCGATGAAACTTCCTCCCTTATTTTTTCGGGAATTAGGAATTTATAGTGCTGAGATTACGGTCACTGGAGCCATGTGGGCCCCACAAGGTACTAGGGTACGCCCAGGGGGGTCGCGCCCTTATGCCTTGTGGGCAACTGGTGGGTCCTCTCTTGTAGGTCTTTACTCCAGTATTTTTATATATTCCATAAAAAATCTCCAAAAACTTTCGTCCAATTCCGAGAACTTTCATTTCTGCACAAAAACAACACCATGGTAGTTGTGTTGAAAACAACGTCGGTCCGGGTTAGTTTCATTCAAATCATGAAATTAGAGTCCAAAACAAGAGCAAAAGTATTTGGAAAGGTAGATAAGATGGAGACATATCAGTGGCGCATCATGGACCCACATGGCCCCCCTAGTCCTCCACTGCACTGCCTCTTGACGCTTATATTTTTTGTTTGGCTCAAAAACCATAACCACTGAGGAGTTTCTCTGTTTCCACTGTCGCACCTATTTGGTTTGAAGTGGTAAAATCTTGATGTCTTGTGTAGTACTCTGCTGGAGGGGGGGGGGGAATCATCTCGGTGGCCCTGTCATTAACTGGAAGGCCACCATGATCACTCGTGGGTAGTTTCCTTTGGAATATGGGTCCATAGCAATAGCTAGATAGTTTCCACTCACTTGCTTCACATGAGTTGCCTACATTATTGTGATCCATCTAATATATTATGTTGTGTCATCTGTTGCAATGGGATGATTTGTCACTTTATGATCAGATCTATCCATCAATTCTTCTCAGATCAATTTGGTTTCTTTGCAACAAAATTATTATTCATATACACTCTCCAATCTATTTGTCTTTCTTTGCCAAGTTTGATAGATGATCTACAAGAGGTTCGAAGAGTGCAGGGTAAAGCCAATATAACATCTACATGCCATCATACCTAATGTAATACTCTATTTTGTTGCTTAATACTTTAAGATGCATGAGGATAGCAGTTTTTGGTGGAGTATTAGCTGCAGATGTAGCTGGATAAATTTTGTAGATGTTTGGGCATGATGCTCATATGTAGTTATGCCATGTATAATCATACTCATAAAAAGTGCAATTTAATCAATGTGCAACTGTAATTGGTTCATCATACCATGCTAGCTTTCAGAGAGAAACCACTAGTGAACCTATGGGTCCCGGTCCATTCTTCTTTCTATTTCTTCCAACCTCGATCAATGCTCTTTACAATTCTTGCTTTTAGTTCTTTTCCTGTCCAATCAATCTTCATCTTCCATACACACTTGTGTTTAACCCATGTAACTAGAAAGGGTAGTAAGATTGACAATCTTACTAGTTATGCTAGGGGACAGACGAACATCTTCAATCAGATCCCAAAGCACTCAAGGCCTCGAGATCCATCAGATTAGCTTACACTGGTACAACGACGTGCTATACAAACGGTTTTTAACCCCTTTCCGCGAAGGCGTTTGGAACCGTCGCCAAGTGAGTGTGGGCGATAGGGGGGTCCTTCCCACACAACCCAGAAACCGTCGGGGATAGGCCCTCACACAAGCTGGCTCGTGTGCGATCGGGCGAGGCATAAAAACCCAAGTTTTCCGTTTGTATGTACATCCCACCTAGTGAATCCCAGAAAAACATTTCCGCTCGTATGTACATCACACATAGTTTTTTGTGTGGAAACGTTTGTGCAAGGTGGCCTAACGCAAACAGTTCTCTGCCGGAAGCCGTGTGTAATTGTTAGTTGATCGAACACGCCTACTTTCTAGAAACTCTGTGTGTTGTTTGAGTTCATCGCCCACAGTGTTGTCTGAGTAACCATCTGCAATAGAAAACCCCAATAAGCAGGGTAATTAGCCTATTATTTATAATCCATGTGCTAATCAAATTGATATTTCTTATAAAAACACATGAGATATTTCATATCTGTATAACAGCAACCAAGATTTCATAATCGAATTACATCAGATAGCTTCGGCACTCAGTTATGCCATTACACAACAGCACCAAATTTCACATGCAACATCAAAAACCTTTGGAAAGTAGCATCGTACATGGTAAATAGACAGATGAATCTCATCTTGGAAACTGCAGAAGCGGAAGGAAAATGTTGAGCCTTCAGTGATGTTGAATGTCCTTGCAACTTTAGGCCAGTGGCTATGGATAATTGCCCGCCCAACCTTCGTCCTCTCCAGCAAGACTTCAATATTGTACCGTGGGTGTTGAATGAATACCTTCCTCGCCTCTTGACCATGCAGGTGGTTTGAAAGGTAATCATCGGTGAACTGCTTTGAAAAGTACTGAAAACAAAAACAAGGTAAAAGAGTTAGTACCATCCTATAGTTGACTGATGGCGCAAGGGGTAATAACAAGGTAAAAGAGTTAGTACCATCCTATAGTTGACTAATGTCTTCTTCATTGTGCAAACAAAGATCTTGTTGTTATTCTTCGCAAGTTTCTTCATCCTAACAATCTTTCTGAGTTTCTTAACTTGACTGATATTCATGGACATCACATTTCCCCATATGCACAATGGGTCGAACAGTGGGTCTAAGCCTCTGATAGCGGGACCTACATGTGAAAGACCAAATTGTAAGAAACCTAAATATTAGAATGATTCCTGCAACTGCACAATAATGTGCTATTAGCCAAAGGACCATGCTTGAACAAACCTCGATGGTAAACCGCAGTGTCTCCCATTGTTCCCTGCAACACACATAAGGAAGATCTTGATCAGGTTAACTAAGAGTTGTGATACTATCAGTAGAATACGTATTGAGTACAGCCAAATTTGATTTATTTCACATGCGTAACAATACAAAATTGTACCCACAACAAATGAAAATCAAATTGTGGAACTGAACCAAACAGTTAAATGGACAGCAGACCAAATGAACCAAAAGAGTTAACTAAGCACGACATTTCAGAATAGCAACATGTGCTAGAAGATAAGACAGTTAACAAAACAAAGAATGCTTGAGAACACTACTACGAAATGTAGCAATTGTTGGACCAAACTGTTAATTGAACATTACATTTTAGAGGACCAAAGTGTTAACTGAACATTACATTTTTAGAGGGCCAAACTGTAAACTGAACATCAGATTGCATATTAACATTATAGAGGACAAATCACTAGAAGGCATTGGCGGTGGCCTCGTGAAAACAACACAAACTGTATTTTAAAGTAGACAACCATGTGGCGGTGTCGACGGTGGCCTCGAAGATGAGGTGCTCCTCCAAGATCTGGCGGTCAGCACGCATAGTAGCCATAGCGACCTCGTGCACGCGTGCGGCCGCGATTTGCTTCTCCGCTGCCAGATGCTACAGAGCACCACGTTATACAGCGTGCAAAATGGTTGTGGGTGGCGCTTAATTGGAGGAGGGGGTGATTTCGGCGGAAGGTGTCGCGTCGTCAGTCGGGGCATGTGGGACGGGAAAGGAGGAGGATGGTGTGGGTGGGGTGTGGATTACCTGACCATATCGATGAGGCCGCACAGCAAGAAGAAGGGTCGGCGGCAAGAAGGCCGCGCAGTAAGAAGAAGGGTCGCCGGCGAGGAGGCGGCGCTGGAAGAAGAAGGGTCGCCAGTGAGGAGGCGGCACTTCAAGAATAAGGGTAGCCGGCGAGGAGGCGGTGCTGCAAGAAGAAGGGTCACCGGCGAGGAGGCTGAGCTGCCAGTAAGCAGCAGTCAAGGTTTGAACTTGGAAAGCAAGGAGCAATAGTGGAAATGTGGCTTTTGGTGGGAGTGTTGGGGAACATAGTAATTTCAAAAAAATTCCTACGCACACGCAAGATCATGTTGATACATAGCAACGAGAGGGGAGAGTGTGTCCACGTACCCTCGTAGACCGAAAGCGGAAGCGTTAGCACAACGCGGTTGATGTAGTCGTACGTCTTCACGGCCCGACCGATCAAGCACCGAAACTACGGCACCTCCGAGTTCTTGCACACGTTCAGCTCGGTGACGCTCCCCGTACTCCGATCCAGCAAAATGTCGGGGAAGAGTTTTGTCAGCACGACAGTGTGGTGACGGTCTTGATGTTCTACTGTCGCAGGGCTTCGCCTAAGCACCGCTACAATATTATCGAGGAGAACTATGCTGGAGGGGGGCACCGCACACGGCTAAGAGATCAATGATCAATTGTTGTGTCTATGGGGTTCCCCCTCCCCTGTATATAAAGGAGTGGAGGAGGGGCCGGCCAAGGGGGTGGCGCGCCCTAGGGGGGGAGTCCAACTCCCACCGGGAGTAGGACTCCCCCCTTTCCTATTGGGAGAAGGAGAGGGAAGGAAGAGGAAGGAGGAAGGAAGGAAAGGGGGGGCGGCCCCCCTCCCAATTCGGATTGGGCCTGGGGGGCGCCCCCTCCCTTGATCCTTTCCCCTCCTTTCCACTAAGGCCCAATAAGGCTCATATACCTCCCGGGGGTTCTGATAACCTCCCGGAGCTCCGGTATGTCCCAATCTCACCCGGAACCTTTCCGGTGTCAAAATATAGTCGTCCAATATATCGATATTTATGTCTCGACCATTTCGAGACTCCTATTCAAGTCCGTGATCACATCTGGGACTCCGAACAACCTTCGGTACATCAAAACTCATAAACACATAATAAAACTGTCAACGAAACCTTAAGCGTGCGGACCCTACGGATTCGAGAACTATGTAGACATGACCGAGACACATTTCCGGTCAATAACCAATAGCGGAACCTGGATGCTCATATTGGCTCCTACATATTCTACGAAGATCTTTATTGGTCAAACCGCATAACAACATACGTTGTTCCCTTTGTCATCGGTATGTTACTTGTCCGAGATTCGATCGTCGGTATCCAATACCTAGTTCAATCTCGTTACCGGCAAGTCTCTTTACTCGTTACATAATGCATCATCTCGTAACTAACTCATTATCTACATTGCTTGCAAGGCTTATAGTGATGTGCATTACCAAGAGGGCCCAGAGATACCTCTCCGACAATCGGAGTGACAAATCCTAATCTCGAAATACGTCAACTCAACAAGTACCTTCTGAGACACCTGTAGAGCACCTTTATAATCACCCAGTTACGTTGTGATGTTTGGTACCACACAAAGTGTTCCTCCGATAAGCGGGAGTTACATAATCTCATAGTCATAGGAACATGTATAAGTCATGAAGAAAGCAATAGCAACATACTAAACGATCAAGTGCTAAGCTAACAGAATGGGTCAAGTCAATCACATCATTCTCCTAATGATGTGATCCCGTTAATCAAATGACAACTCATGGCTATGGTTAGGAAACTTAACCATCTTTGATTTACGAGCTAGTCAAGTAGAGGCATACTAGTGACACTATGTTTGTCTATATATTCACACATGTATTATGTTTTCGGGTAATACAATTCTAGCATGAATAATAAACATTTATCATGATATGAGGAAATAAATAATAACTTTATTATTGCCTCTAGGGCATATTTTCTTCAGGGAGGGGGGGGGGGCGGGGAGATAGATATTTCTGCGGTGGCAAAAAAAGTTCACTCGGTGCCACGAGAAACTGGCGCGCAAGTGTGGTTCAAGCGGAGGCGATGGACTGTAGACGATGAAGCTTCCTGCGTAAGCCAGACAAGACGGTGCGCCAAGATATTTGATATCAAATCCCACACGATTCTTTCTAGTAAACTGTTTGTGGTATACCTGATTTTTTATTATGTTCTGAAAGACAAAATGGTATTACGGAGGGAAATGATGGTGTCTGAGTTGCTAGAACATTTTATGTACACTGAACATGCAACTACATGAGTGTCGTGTTTAAATTTGGAATTATTCCGGGTTTGTTTGGCACTTTTATGGATTAATTGAGTTTCTCGGCATTTAATGTGCATAATTCAAATTTGAACTACAAGCACATGCTCCACTGTCCCAAAGTTTGTTGAAAAATCACATGTGTGTCTTTGGGTGAATTTAAAGGTCCCATGCAAGAAATAGGAATGAAATTCAAACATCTGGCGTCGTGGCTCGGTCGAGAACATTGAGAAACTTGGTTTTTAAATTCCTGGAAATTCAAAACTCGCCTGAAAATCATGAAACTTGGCATGGTGTCATTTCATGGCACCAACTGGTTGTGGTAAAAAAGTTGGCCGCATTTGGACAAATTTTTGGTATAAGCTTCTTGCAAACCGGAGTTTCTCTCGAGAAAACTCATGGTTCCCGAGGGGGGACTTGTCACCTTTGTGTTCGAAATGATATACGTTGTCTCCCCCCCCCTTAGTTTTTTTACAGAGGCAACATAGAACTATATGAGTGTCGTGTTAAAATTTGGAATTATTTTGGGTTCGTTTGGACTTTCTTAAATTAATGGAATTTCTAGTAATTTAATATGCATAATTCAAATTTGAACTGCAAGCACATGCACCAAAGTTGGTTGAAAAATCACATGTGTGTCCTTGGGTGAATTTCTAGGTCCCATGCAAGAAATGGGAATGAAATTCAAACATCTGGGCGTCGTGGCTCGGCCGAAAAGATTGAGAAACTTTGTTTTTAATTGATGTAAATCCAAAACATGCCTGAAAATCATGAAACTTGGCATGGTGTCATGACATGGCACCAACATGCTCCGGTAAATTTTTTGGCTGAATTGGGACAAGCTTTGGTAGAAGCTTCTTGCAAACCGGAGCTTCTCTTAAGAAGGCTCGTGGTTCTGAGAGGAACGTGTCACCTCCGTGTGCGAAACGACATACGTACACTGCCTTCTCCTGCCTTAATTTTTTTACACAGGCAGATTAGACCAAATAGAAGTATCGTGCTAAAAAATTTAATTATTCCGGGTTTGTTTGGCCTTTTTTTATACATTAACTGAATTTCCGGTCATTTAATGTGCATAAATCAAATTTGAACTACAAGCACATGCTCTAGTGCACCAAAGTTGGTTGAAAAATCACATGTGTGTCCTTGGGTGAATTTCTAGGTCCCATGCAAGAAATGGGAATGAAATTCAAACATCTGGGCGTCATGGCTCAGCCGGAAAGATTGAAAAACTTGGTTTTTTAATTCATGTAAATCCCAAACACACCTGAAAATCATGAAACTTGGCATGGTGTCATGACATGACACCAACATGTTGTGGTAAATCTTTTGACCGAATTGGGACAAGCTTTGATATAAGCTTCTTGCAAATCGGAGCTTCTCTCAAGAAGGCTCGTGGTTCCGAGAGGGAACGTGTCACCTCTATGTGTGAAACGACAAACATACACTGCCTTCTCCCGCCTTAATTTCTTTACACAGGCAGATTAGACCAAATAGAAGTATCGTGCTAAATTTTAGAATTATTTCGGGTTCGTTTGGCCTTTTTTATACATTAATTGAATTTCTGGGCATTTAATGTGTATAATTAAAATTTGAACTACAAGCACATGCTACAGTGCACCAAAGTTGGTTGAAAAGTCACATGTGTGTCCTTGGGTGAATTTATAGGTACCATGTAAGAAATGGGAATGAAATTCAAACATGTGGGCGTTGTGGCTCGGCCGAAAAAATTGAGAAACTTGGTTTTTTATTCATGTAAATGCAAAACACGCCTGAAAATCATGAAATTTAGCATGGTGTCATGATATGGCACCAACATGCTACGGTAATTTTTTGGCCGAATTGGAACAAGCTTTGATATAAGCTTCTTGCAAACCGGAGCTTCTCTCAAGAAGGTCCGTGGTTCCGAGAGGAAACGTGTCACCTCCGTGTGCGAAACGACATACGTACACTGCCTTCCCCCGCCTTAATTTGTTTACACAGGCAGATTAGACCAAATAGAAGTATTGTGCTAAATTTTGGAATTATTCAAGGTTTGTTTGGCCTTTTTTATACCTTAATTAAATTTTTGGGCATTTAATGTGCATAATTCAAATTTGAACTACAAGCACATGCTCCAGTGCACCAAAGTTGGATCAACAAATCACATGTGTGTGCTTGGGTGAATTTCTAGGTCCCATGCAAGAAATGAGAATGAAATTCAAACATCTGGGCTTCATGGCTCGGCCAGAAAGATTGAGAAACTTCGTTTTTGACTGAAAATCATGAAACTTAGCATGGTGTCATGACATGGCACCAACATGATGTGGTAAATTTTTTGTCAGATTTGCGAAGGCGCACACATTAAAAATCAACAAAGTCATTTTGGAACAAGCGTTGTCACGTTAAAAATTGGAAACACAACTATTATCGAAATCGTGTGCGTTCTACTTATCAATTACATGCCGCCATGCGTCCCTTTTTTATTGGCTAGGAGGTGCCGTGCGGGGTAGCTATTTGAGTATGGGAGGCGTTCGATCAGACCCCTGCGGGTGCTCATCGGGAGGAGAGCCCTTTTACCTCTATCCGTCGTGCACCTCCCTCTCAACATCTCCATTAATGGCGCCCGAGCCCCTGTTTCACGACGTGGCTATCTCTCACTAGATTGATATTTAAGAGAGAAAAGTGAAAATCTGAAAAGAAAGCTTTGCACGGATCTTGATGTAAGATCTGACGGACCTATATAGCATCGATTGCGACTTATAGCAAGCATGATGAATATAAGGACGATGAAAGTAGATAATAATTGTATTACATATCTAGGAAGATAACTAAAAAAGCCACTTGCAACTACACCTGAAATACACAAGGGCAAAAGAAGAAGGAATACGCATACACCGATGTGCCTCGCTGATCTCTACTTTCTTGATGCACTGCAGGTCGTGGAGACTAGTTCTCGTGGCGAGCGGCGATGATCTCTTTCATCAGTTTCAAGTCCTTAATACGTTGCTTGGCAGCAACCGCGGATTCCTCCACTAGCTTTCGCGCCCGATGAGGAGCATGGCATTCTCGTCCATAAGTTTCTTGACGATGACGCTCGTCCTCTTCAAAAAGGTAGCAGTCTCCTCCGCCTGCTTCACCCTTTCGGCGAGCTTCGCACTCAGCAGGTCGCGCTCGGCCCGGAGTTGTTCAAACGAGGCATTCAACTCGTCCTGCAGCTTCATCCAGCCGAAGAACTGATCCATCTGGCTATGGACGATTGCATGCATGCGCCTGTAAGAGTCCTCGCCTGTCGTGAGAGATTTTCCCAGGACGCCGCGGCGCGGGAGGACATCTCTACCGCATTCGCGGCGTGGCAGGACATCTCTGCTGCTTCCGTAGCGTGGCGGGATGAGTCTGCTGCATCGACGGTGCAGCGGGACCTCCGTGCCGCTTCGGCGGCATGGCGGGACCTCCGTGCTGCTTCGGCGGCGCGGCGGGACATGTCGGCTGCTTTCGTGGCTAAGCGGGATATTTCTCGTTCTTCCGCTTCAATGCTCGCCTCTCCCTGGTGGTAATCTCTCGACCGAGAACTCAATCTGGCCATGGCAGACGCAAGAGAACGGTGTTGAATGACTTGTTTGCTTTTCTGGATAAGGAGTTGAGGAAGGAATGTGCAGTCATCTTGGCATAGTACAGTATTTATAACCGAGTACTAATACGCTCCTAAGTGGGAAACCGTTTAGGTTTTGATCGGTGTTAATAGGTTTGCAACTTGGAAGGTAACGGGACACAGGCTCAAAATTTATTGACGGTTCTATAATTTCTAAGTGCGGCACTATTCCCGGACGGCGTAACGTGGGCACGCTTTCTCGGCCACGTACATGGCGTTTGGTGCACCGCAATAGGCAATGTCAGCACACGTCTTGTTCCAAGAACCGTGCGCGCTCGTTATTACCATCGCGCACGCTTCTTTTAATTAGAATGTGTGCCCGTCTAGCGCACACATGTTGATCTGTCTAACTATTTCTATTTGTTGTGGCTAATCGCAAACAGTTCATCCGTATGAAGTGTATGCCATCAATTGCACACACCTTTGATCTGGCTGACCGTTTCTGTTATGTTTTCTAATTGCAAATAGTTAATCCTTCTGAAGTGTATGCCCTCAATCACACACATCTTTATCTAGCTATTTGTTTCTGTTGTTCCGCCTCATCACAAACAGTTAATCTGATTAAACTGTATGTCGTATATCGCACACGCCTTCATCTGGCTCCCCGTTTCCATTCTTCTTCCTCATCGCAAACAGTTCATTGAACTGAACCATATGTCGTGCATCGCACATGCAACTAAAATCTAAACCGTGTTCGATGCATCCGTCATCGCAAATGTTTTGCACCTTTTTTGACGGTTTTGTTAACACCATCGTTTGTGATTATTGCATCACACACAGTTTCATCGAAGGGTCTCTGATCGTAGTGTCGCGTTAGCAGCATCCTGTAGTATTGCTAGTGGATCAGATTAGATATGATCTAGTCATCATGTCTAGATCGTCCATCGCCAACTCGTCGAGTTAAGCCCCCACTTGGCCAAAACATCTTGTACCCAATCAATGTATCCCCTTGGTGATATAATTTCAGACAAGAAGGATTAGGGTTTTTACTAGCCGCCCAAGGGCATGAACCAAGGTAAACAGTCTGTTGGAAGAAAGCAACACCTAGTGGGTGCTTAGTTATGCTTAGGTTCTAGGCCACGGCAAAATGTCTCGTCTAGGGCATAAGTAGTAGTCTAGGCTGTGCAAGCAATGGGATGTCCACTCGAATGAAAAATCGTACCATGTTGCATGACAGGCCAAATGGGTCATATTCCAATGGCAGTAGCTAATAGTGTATTCATTTATATGTTAAAAAGTTCATGTATATGCACATAAAATACCCAGAATAAGCCCATGATAGTCAAAACTACAGGACCGCCTAGACCACGCTTACGGTAATTAACTGTCTCCTAGGCGCTAGGCAATGGTCCACCACCTCGCTTACACCTAGCGTATTTTTCAACCTTCTAAAACTCATACCCCATGTCCATCGGGTGACATAATATTACGTCCCACTGTCATACAAATAATGTGTGGTTCCTGCATTGTCTTTAGGTACTTGACGAAACATATCTCGGCATAGTTTGCGGTACTATCAAGGAGGAAGATGTGTCCTGAGAATTTGTTTACTTAAATTTTTTAAATTTTTCACTAAGAGTAATACTAAGAAATGGTTCGATGAACTGCCACATCATTAAGTCACCACCGGGATGAGTGCTCCAATAAACTCATGTATAAATTCTTTCCCGAATCAAAAATAGCAGAACTTCACAAAGAAATGGCGCACTCCAACCACTAGTGCAGAACCGGGCTTTAGTGCCGGTTCATAACGGACTTTAGTGTCGGTTTGCCAACCGGCACTAAAGAGTGGGGACTAAAGCCCCCCCACCCCCCATTAGTACCGGTTCATCACGAACCGGCGCTAAAGTGCCACCACGTGGCACGAGCCAGGCCCGGGATGCGCGTAGGGCATTAGTACCGGTTGGTAACACCAACCGGTACTAAATATTTGGGGGGGGGGGGTTGATTTATTTTCCATTCATTTTTTTGTTTGCTGGTATTTCACGATACTACAAATTGTACACATTATGCATATATATAAATAGATTTTCTCGTACGTAGAACCGCATATATATATATATATATATATATATATATATATATATATATATATATATATATATATATATCATCGAATGTCTCACAAACCAACACCATTAATTATTCACACATACAGATGTATATACATATACAATTTCTCCTGCATATGTTGCCTTTGGTGCCTCCGGAGCACGATGACAAGTGGTTCATGGGGGCGGTAGCGGGTAATAGTATTCTCCTTTGGGATCTATGACCTGGTCGAGCAAAAATCCGGCTATTTCCTCTTGAAGTGCTAGTATGTGGTCCGATGGTAGGAGCTTATCCCGCACCGATCTGAACTGTTAAGAAGGAGATTAATATGCATGTGTGTTAGTTGTGTGACTAGATATCGATAATGGTGTGAATAATGTTCTGACAAACGTACACAGTCCTGTCTATCAGATCTGCTCCTTTCGCACGTCATCATGCGAATGTTCTCGCAAACGTAGAATGCACACAGATTATTCCCCGGCGCCTGCTTCAGGGCCTTTACGAGAATGGAATTGAATGATTAATCAAGCATGATAATTAATTAATGATATTGAAACCAGAATTAAAGAGATGGTAGCTAGCTAGTACTACTTAATTACTTACCATGGGTCGATGCCAAAACAACTTTTTTGGCCACTTGCCTGGAGTCACCTTGATGAACTTTGCCCATGCCCTGCCCGCCGGCAAAGAAAATTAATAAAGGGGTTATTAAATAGTTCATATCAGGAAATGACGAACTAATAATTAATAGGCTGAGATATAGTTAATAATGATTGAAATTACCTGTTGACTATCCCCTTCACGATGGTGTAGTCTTTATCTTCTTTAGTTAGTGAGTCCAGTAATTCAACTTTTTCTTCCTCAACTTTAATGTCTAACAAGACCCAGTGCCAACTGCATACGCACACGTTTGCATGTCTTAATTAAGCGGGCATGTGCATAAAATTAATCAACTACCGTAAACCGTATACACTTAATTATTAACATCTAGCTAGCTAGTAAGCAAAAACAGAATTTGTAGTACAAGACAGTGTGACTCACGGGAAGTTGTAAGGAAGTAGTATATCTTCATTGCTATTGAGGCGCTTCAAGAACTCTAGCATGCTTTCCTCTACAGCATCTTGACAACGTTCAATCTGCCATATGTCCTGATTAATGGTATTTGGGTCAATGAACCCAACGCCATAGCGTCCAGCTTTTTTCATTTCATACATCTTCATCCTGCATATAATACCACAGAAAAAGAATATAGTGAGGATAATTTACATGTAATGATTGATCAAAATTATCACTACATAACTAGCTTGAGACTTAAATTACAGAAAGAAATCACTTACAGACAATAGCAACTGACGATAGACTTGTCGAGTGCCTCTTGATTGTATAACTGAAATAGTTCTGGATACTCACTGGACAGAGCTTTCTCATGGTAATAATGATCATGCTTGACATTCACCATGAGGGACTCTCGATTGGAAATCTTGGTAATGTTCATGTACCATTGATGCAATTGATACATTCTCGTTGGGAGGTCCTTGACCTTGTCTGGATGGACCAAAGGTTGGCCCCGGACATATTTCCATGCTATTTCCGATTCTCTAAGGGTAGGCATGGGCTCGATTTCGAGGAGTTGTCCAACAGAGATATTGAGCATTTGAGCCTGCATTATATGATCCTCCGTTATTACCACATCGCCATGCTGGGGAACCCTAACAGTTTGCCCACAATAATATTTGGCGCGTGTACTACTCCTCTCATGTGTTGTTGGCACAACAAGCGGGGGGATCATTTGCGCCGCCTATTCTCCCAACTAGGGAACGGTTTTCCCGCATTTTTTGCCAGCTACTTATTGGCTCGGGCTCGAGCTCGCTTCCTTCTTTAGCCGTTCTCAATGTAGTTTCCTGATTTGGCGCTCATAGTCCGAGTCAACAGGCTTGGGAGCTGGTTCTCTAGCCATACGAATGAAGTGGTTAATTACTTTCTCAGGCACTTTCTCCTTTGGCGGCAGTGCCGGTTTCGGTCCAAAATGGGCGTCCACTTGGGCTTGCACTATGGCTGTGTTTTGCTCCTTAGTCATGTCGTAAGGCCTCTGAGGAAGAGGAGCGAGGCTTGGACCATATTTATATCGCTTGTCTCCGCCTGTACTTCCTGAACTACCTCGACTCGTACCACTACGCACCAAAGCTGCGGCATGTCTCTTCTGCGATTGCTGAGACGACGGAGACGGCTGACGTGGAGTTGGACCAGGAGAAGTGGCCTGGCGATGTGCCGGACTTGAAGCAGGAGGTGTGGCATGACGCTGTGCCGGACTTGAAACCGGAGGAGTCAGCTCACGCGTTCGGGGACTTGGAGGAGGTGGCGGACTTCGAGGAGGAGGAGTCTCACACGTTCGTGGACTTGGAGGAGCGGGAGTCTGCTGACTCGGTGGCGGACATCGAGGAGGAGTCGGTAGACGACGCGGTGTCGGTGGACTTCGAAAGATGATGCAATCCTTTCTCCATAGGATGAGACGATGTATGGCCTCTCCCAGTGCGCGCTTGTCTTCACCTCCAGGAATGTCAAGCGTTAGCCCCGAATATGGGTCCACCACTTCATCAACCATGACACGAGCATAGCCCTCCGGAATTGGGATGCAATGGTAGGTTGCTTTGGGGGTAACTGGAAAAGCAACACCGTCCGCCACCTTCATGGATATGTTCTTCATTTTGGAGTGTAGCTCACAGTTAGTGTTCTCTATGATGTCATCCACAGGGTATGTATCCAGCAGTGTGTCGCCCAGGGCAGAACCAATGCTGCTTCTCGGCATGGATGGGACGGTGCTATCCAATGCTGGACGATCATCCGCTTGCTGCTGCCGCTGCTGAGACCCCCTTTCCTGGCTAAGTGAGTCGATCTGCTGTTGCTGCTGCTGGAATTTGAGTCCCAGGTCCGCGTGCCTTGCTTCTAGGCCTTGAAGGCATTCTGCGTCCTGCTTCCTCTGCTCCTCCTCCAGCTTCCTTTTCTTCTCCTCCTCCATCTTCCTTCTTGCACGGGTCCTGTAGTCCTTGTTCCATTCTGAAAATCCCTCATACCAGGGAATAACGCCCTTGCCTCGTGTTCTTCCCGGGTGTTCAGGATTTCCCAGGGCACATGTAAGCTTGTCGTTCTCTCTGTTGGGCGTGAACACCCCCCTTCGAGCTTCTTCTATTGCATCAGTTATCTTTTGTTCGGCTCCTTTTAGACTTGCCTTTCGTGAAACTTCGCCTGTCTTCGGGTCCAATGCTCCCCCATGCGCATAGAACCAAGTTCTGCACCTGGGGGGCCAGTTCCTAGTAACCGGAGTGACCCCTGAATCCTCCATCTCTTGCTCATACTTATCCCACTTAGGCAATCCCACCGCGTAGCCACCTGGATCCAGCCTATGGAACTACGTCTTTCTTGCGGCATTTGCCTTGTTTTTCATCGACCGTTCCTTAGATAATTCTGAATCCTTGAAGGTCACGAAATCGTCCCAGTGCTCTCTTTACTTCTCCAGTGTTCCCTTGAAATCTGGAGTCTTCCTTTCATTAGCGAGGTAGTTGGCCCATACAGTTTTCTTATGGGTGTTGAATGCAATTGCCATCTTCTTAAGAGCACCGGCCTTGACTTTCTCCACATCTGCTTTAGTGAAATGATCTGGTAGGGTGAAATGTTCCATCAGAGATTTAAAAAGGTCTTTTTTGGCTCTGTCGTTGACCCAAATAACACCTGGACATTTAGTCTTTGGCTCTTTCCATTCTTGAATGGAGATCGGGAGTTTGTCCTTCACAAGAACTACGCACTGACGAGTCCACTTGTCCGCAACGTTCTTAGGCGTGAGGGGTTCGCCACTAAGTTTTGTGGATTCGATGTGGTACTTTACACCATCCTTCAACAATCTGCCCGGGCCTCGCTTTGTCTTGCTGTCTGTAGAAGCAGATTTGCTCGATCCGGAGGGCTGAAAGAAGAAAGATCGATTCGTTAATATATCTTCAATAAAAAACATGTGATGATCACCATGATGCATGCTTATATAAATATACCTCGCCGGTAGTCTTTGTTATTTGAAGATCAACATTGTCTGTGTCATCACAAACATTGTCTGTGTCATCATAATCATAATCATAGTTCATGACTTGATTAGCTCGGTCGTCGAGATCGAATATATTTTCATCACCCTCTCCGGTATTGTTCAGATATTGGGAGCCGTCATCTGCTTCATTCAGATCATCTAGCCTGTGAGGGCTGCGTATGATGTCGAACAACTCCTCTTCTCTCTCTCTCTGTCGGTATTGTCCGCCATAGCTTTTACTTTACTAATACAGAAGAAATATAAAACAATTTAGTATTCAAATTACAATGCATGGATGCAATTAATCAATAAGGAAAAACTGAATCTCGAATACATCGTCTCGAATATATAATCTTGAATACATCATCGTCTTAATATATATAATCTCGAATACATCGTCTCGAATATTATATATCGAATACATCACTGGCTAGGTACCTAATAAAGATCGAGTACTATAGAAGAATCTAGGGCACCACTCGCGGTTCCTGGGGCGCGGGCGGTGCACACCCAAAGAGAAGGAACCATCACAGGATCATATCTCTGGTCATCTGCCCAAAGAACCCGCTAAGTAGTGGAGAACCTGACGTCGTCCATAGGAGCCATGTAGCGATGGACGTGCTCATCTTTCTCCCTGACACGGCGACGCACCACCTCCGGTGGGGCCGGCTGCCTCTACACCGAATGTGGCCCACGCGAACGCCACCAAAGAAGATCAGGGTCGACGACGGGACCCGAGGTCGGGTTCCCCACCAAGCGGCGCGCCCCTCCAAGTAGCACCTCCCAGTGCCAGCCCGGCGGAACCCAGTCCCGGACATGGGTCCCCTGAAGCAGGACGTCGTCGCGAACAGGTCGACGACGAGGATGTGGGTCGGGCATATCGTCGAGAACAAATACTATATGCCCGCAAAAAGTAACATTTTTTAAATGATTGGATTGTGATAACTAAAATTCTATATATATGCAAATTCTAACAATTTGACATTAATCTAATTCATCTAACTAAAACTAATTCTAAAATTTCCTGATTATATAACTAACATTTCCATAACAATTCTAATATTTATATAACTAAAAAACAGAAAAATTGCTAACATTTCTATAAATATTTCTATAACTAAAAAACAGAAAACATTTATAACATTCCTATATAACTAACATTTCTAATATTTATATAACTAAAAAATAGAATAATTTCTAACATTTCTATAACAAAAAAACAAAAAAAATTGTAACAAACAAACTAATGTGTGTGTGTGTGTAGTGTGTGTGTGTATGTAGTGTGTGTGTGTGTAGTGTGTGTGTGTGGACATGACGACGGGGCGGCGACGACGGGGCGACGGGACGGGGCGGCGACGACGGGGCGACGGGACGGGGCGGCGACGACGGGGCGGGGCGGCTGGGGCGACGGGACGTGGCGGCGACGACGGGCGGGGCGGGGCGCGGCGATGGGGACGACGGGGACGACGGGGACGGGTACGGCCGGGGCGGTGACGTCGACGGGGGCGGCGACGAGGGGCGGGGACGGCCGGGGTCAGCGACGAGGGGCGGGGGCGGCGACGTCGGCGGGGACGGCGTCGATCGGGGCAGGGCGGCGTGACGGAGGGAGGAAACAGAGGGAAGAAACAGAGGGAAACTGAATTTTTTTCAAGTGTTGTATATATAGGATGGACCTTTAGTACCAGTTGGAGCCACCAACCGGTACTAAAGGTCTGTTTTGGCCAGGCCAAGTGGCGGGAAGCGCATCCCCTTTAGTACCGGGTGGTGGCTCCAACCGGTACTAAAGGGGGGGTCTTTAGTACCGGTTGGAGGCACGACCCGGTACTAAAGGGGGTGCGCTGGCTCCAGGCGGTGCGCAAGTTTAGTCCCACCTCGCTAGCCGAGGGGCTACCGCACTGGTTTATAAGCCCCAGTCTGGTAGCTCTCTCGAGCTCCTCTCCTAAGCAGCCCTACTGGGCCTACATGTCCTCTTCGCCCAGTGGGCCTACTGGGCCTTTGCGGGCCTGCATCCTGGCCCAACAAAAGGTTGTGTTCCTAGTCGTATGCAGGCCGCTTTGGCCCAGTAGGCGGGTTTTTTTATTTTCTTAATTTTTTCGCTTTATTTATTTTTGTTTTATTTATTTTTGACTTGTTTTTTGCTGTATTTAGAGTTTCTTTGTGAATATTTTTGCTTTAGGTACAAAAAATTACAAACTTTCTATTAGTGCCGGTAGTTTTCAAATTTGAATAGTTTAAATTTTGAATTATTTGAAATTTGTGTGAATCACTAGTTTGTGAATAACTTAACTTTGAAAAAAAATCAATGATTCTTTTTTCTTATGTTTAATATTAGTGTGTTTTATCATTATATTCAATTTGGTAATGCTTAGGTTATTTAAAAAATGAAATGCCTTTGTAACAGTTCAGTTTTCGTCGGAAACCCTGATACTTCGAAAGAGATTGTCCATTTTGTACACAAAGTGCATCCAGTTTTTGCCGTAACCCTCTCTACTTTTTTGCACATGCTATTTGTATGAAATTATGATACCATGCCAACTTTCAACCTTTTCTGAGTTCATTTGAAATGCTTTTCAATTTCAGGGTCATTTAGCTGGAAAAAATCAGTTAATGCATGAAAAGAATTTGTTTGCACATAAAATTTCTTCGCGTTTCAAATGCCAAAACACATAACTACCCTAACTATTACAGAAATTCCCTCCTGGGTGTGAAACACAGAAGAAAGTGATGATAGTGAAGCCGATCACATTCCAGATCTTTGGGTGTGAAACTTTTTCTTCGCGTGTGTCCCTTTGCGCCGTAGCCATGGAAAATCTTCATCATTTAACTGGATGCTCGGGTCAATATTCACTGTGAATGGAGCAATTTCATCAAACTTTTCATAATCTTCTGACATGTTTGTCTTGTCATCCACTCCCACGATGTTTCTTTTTCCTGAAAGAACTATGTGGCGCTTTGGCTCGTCGTATGATCCATTCGCTTCCTTATCTTTTCTTTTTCTCGGCCTGGTAGACATGTCTTTCACATAAAAAACATGCGCCACATCATTGGCTAGGACGAATGGTTCGTCTGCATACGCAAAATTATTGAGATCCACTGTTTTCATTCCGTACTGCGGGTCTTCCGTTACCCCGCCTCGTGTCATATTGACCCATTTGCACCGAAACAAAGGGACCTTAAAATCACCTGATCTATAGTTAATCTCCCATATGTCCTCTATGTAACCATAATATGTTTCCTTTCCCGTGTTGGTTGTTGCATCAAAGCGGACACCACTGTTTTGGTTGGTGCTCTTCTTATCTTGGGCGATCATGTAAACTGTATTCCCATTTATCTGGTACCCTTTGAAAGTTATTATATTCGAAGATGGTAACTGGGACAGCGAGTACATGTCATTTTGAATATCGCCATCATTCAGGGCACGTTTCTGCAACCAACCGGCGAAAGTCCTCGTTTGTTCGCATGTAATCCAGTCGTCAGACTTCTTCGGGTGTTTGGACTGTAGAAAATTCTTGTGTTCCTCCATATACGGAGCCACCAAGGCCGAATTCTGTAGAACTGTGTAGTGTGCTTCAGTGAGAGAATGCCCATCCATACATATTATTTGATGCCCTCCTAGCGTGCCTTTTCCTTCCAGTCTGCCCTTATGCCGCGATTCAGGAACACCAATCGGCTTAAGGTCAGGAATAAAGTCAATACAAAACTCAATGACCTCCTCATTTTCATGGCCCTTCGAGATGCTTCCTTCTGGCCTAGAACGGTTATGAACATATTTCTTCAAGACTCCCATGAACCTTTCAAAGGGGAACATATTGTGTAGAAATACAGGACCCAAAACGTTAATATCTTTGCAAAGGTGAACTAGGACGTGCGTCATGATGTTGAAGAAGGATGGTGGGAACACCAACTCGAAACTGACAAGACATTGCACCAAATCATTTTATAACGTTGGTATGATTTCTGGATCGATTACCTTCTGAGAGATTGCATTGAGGAATGCACATAGCTTCACAATGGCTAATCGAACATTTTCCGATAGAAGCCCCCTCAATGCAACCGGAAGGAGTTGCGTCATAATCACGTGGCAGTCATGAGACTTTAGGTTCTGGAACTTTTTCTCTGCCATATTTATTATTCCCTTTATATTCGACGAGAAGCCAGACGGTACCTTCATGCTGAGCAGGCATTTGAAGAAGATTTCCTTCTCTTCTTTGGTAATAAATGAAGGAAATATTCCCTAGAGGCAATAATAAATTTATTATTTATTTCCTCATATCATGATAAATGTTTATTATTCATGCTAGAATTGTATTAACCGGAAACATAATACATGTGTGAATACATAGACAAACACAACGTCACTAGTATGCCTCTACTTGACTAGCTTATTAATCAAAGATGGTTATGTTTCCTAACCATAGACATGTGTTGTCATTTGATTAATGGGATCACATCATTAGGAGAATGATGTGATTGACATGACCCATTCCGTTAGCCTAGCACTTGATCGTTTAGTATATTGCTATTGCTTTCCTCATGACTTATACATGTTCCTGTAACTATGAGATTATGCAACTCCCGTTTACGGGAGGAACACTTTGGGTGCTACCAAACGTCACAACGTAACTGGGTGATTATAAAGGAGTACTACAGGTGTCTCCAAAGGTACATGTTGGGTTGGCGTATTTCGAGATTAGGTTTTGTCACTCCGATTGTCGGAGAGGTATCTCTGGGCCCTCTCGGTAATGCGCATCACTATAAGACTTGCAAGCAATGTAGCTAATGAGTTAGTTACGGAATGATGCATTACGTAAAGAGTAAAGAGACTTGCCGGTAACGAGATTGAACTAGGTATTGGATACCGACTATCGAATCTCGGGCAAGTAACATACCGATGACAAAGGGAACAACGTATGTTGTTATGCGGTTTGACCGATAAAGATCTTCGTAGAATATGTAGGAGCCAATATGGGCATCCAGGTACCGCTATTGGTTATTGACCGAGAATAGTTCTAGGTCATGTCTACATAGTTCTCGAACCCGTAGGGTCCGCACGCTTAACGTTACGATGACAGTTTTATTATGAGTTTATAAGTTTTGATGTACCGAAGTTTGTTCGGAGTCCCGGATGTGATCACGGGCATAATGAGGAGTCTCGAAATGGTCGAGACATAAAGATTGATATATTGGACGACTATATTCGGACACCGGAAGTGTTCCGGGTGATTTCGGAGAAAACCGGAGTGCCGGAGGGGTTACCGGAACCCCTCGGAGAAGTATTGGGCCTTAGTGGGCCTGAGGGGAGAGAGAGGGCAGCAGCCCAGGAGGTGGCGCCCACCCCCCCATGAGGAGTCCGAATTGGACTAGGGGAGGGTGCGCGGCCCCCCTTTCCCTCTCCCTCTCCCTCTCTTTCCTTCCCCCTTCCTCCTTCCTAGTGAGACTAGGAAAGGGGAGTCCTACTCCCACTAGGAGGAGGACTCCCCCCTCCTTGGCGCGCCCCCTAGGGCCGGCTGGCCTCCCCCCTTGCTCCTTTATATACGGGGGCAGGGGGCACCCTAGAGACACACAAGTTGATCTACGAATTGTTCCTTAGCCGTGTGCGGCGCCCCCCTCCACCATATTCCACCTCGGTCATATCGTCGCGGAGTTTAGGCGAAGCCCTGCGCCGGTAGAACATCATCATCGTCACCACACCGTCGTGCTGACGGAACTCATCCCCGACGCTTTGCTGGATCGGAGCCCGGGGATCGTCATCGAGCTGAACGTGTGCTGAACTCGGAGGTGCCGTACGTTCGGTACTTGGATCGGTCGGATCGTGAAGACGTACGACTACATCAACCGCGTTGTCATAACGCTTCCGCTTACGGTCTACGAGGGTACGTGGATAATACTCTCCCCTCTCGTTGCTATGCCATCACCATGATCTTGCGTGTGCGTAGGAATTTTTTTGAAATTACTACGTTCCCCAACAGTGGCATCCGAGCCTCGTTTTATGCGTAGATGTCACATGCACGAGTAGAACACAAGTGAGTTGTGGGCGATACAAGTCATACTGCTTACCAGCATGTCATACTTTGGTTCGACGGTATTGTGAGATGAAGTGGCCCGGACCGACATTACGCGTACGCTTACGCGAGACTGGTTTCACCGTTACGAGCACTCGTGCTTAAAGGTGGCTGGCGGGTGTCTGTCTTTCTCACTTTAGCTGAATCGAGTGTGGCTACGCCCGGTCCTTGCTAAGGTTAAAACAACACTAATTTGACGAACTATCGTTGTGGTTTTGATGCATAGGTAAGAACGGTTCTTGCTAAGCCCGTAGCAGCCACGTAAAATTTGCAACAACAAAGTAGAGGACGTCTAACTTGTTTTTGCAGGGCATGTTGTGATGTGATATGGTCAAGACGTGATGCTATATTTTATTGTATGAGATGATCATGTTTTGTAACCGAAGTTATCGGCAACTGGCAGGAGCCATATGGTTGTCGCTTTATTGTATGAAATGCAAACGCCCTGTAATTGCTTTACTTTATCACTAAGTGGTAGCGATAGTCGTAGAAGCAATAGATGGCATAACGACAACGATGCTACGATGGAGATCAAGGTGTCGCGCCGGTGACGATGGTGATCACGATGGTGCTTTGAAGATGGAGATCACAAGAAAAATATGATGATGGCCATATCATATCACTTATATTGATTGCATGTGATGTTTATCCTTTATGCATCTTATCTTGCTTTGATTGACGGTAGCATTTTAAGATGATCTCTCACTAATTATCAAGAAGTGTTCTCCCTGAGTATGCACCGTTGCGAAAGTTCTTCGTGCTGAGACACCACGTGATGATCGGGTGTGATAGGCTCTACGTTCAAATACAACGGGTGCAAAACAGTTGCACACGCGGAATACTCAGGTTAAACTTGATGAGCCTAGCATATACAGATATGGCCTCGGAACACGGAGACCGAAAGGTCGAACGTGAATCATATAGTAGATATGATCAACATAGTGATGTTCACCATTGAAACTACTCCATCTCACGTGATGATCGGACATGGTTTAGTTGATTTGGATCACGTAATCACTTAGATGACTAGAGAGATGTCTGTCTAAGTGGGAGTTCTTAAGTAATATGATTAATTGAACTTAAATTTATCATGAACTTAGTACCTGATAGTATTTTGCTTGTCTATGTTTGTTGTAGATAGATGGCTCGTGCTGTTGTTCCGTTGAATTTTAATGCGTTCCTTGAGAAAGCAAAGTTGAAAGATGATGGTAGCAATTAAACGGACTGGGTCCATAACCTGAGGATTATCCTCATTGTTGCATAGAACAATTACGTCCTGGAAGCACCGCTGGGTGCTAGGCCTGCTACTGATGCAACTGACGATGTTAAGAACGTCTGGCAGAGCAAAGCTGATGACTACTCGATAGTTCAGTGTGCCATGCTTTACGGCTTAGAACCGGGTCTTCAACGATGTTTTGAACGTCATGGAGCATCTGAGATGTTCCAGGAGTTGAAGTTAATATTTCAAGCAAATGCCCGGATTGAGAGATATGAAGTCTCCAATAAGTTCTATAGCTGCAAGATGGAGGAGAATAGTTCTGTCAGTGAACACATACTCAAAATGTCTGGGTATAATAATCACTTGATTCAACTGGGAGTTAATCTTCCTGATGATAGTGTCATTGACATAATTCTTCAATCACTGCCACCAAGCTACAAGAGCTTCGTGATGAACTATAATATGCAAGGGATGGACAAGACTATTCCCGAGCTCTTCGCAATGCTAAAAGCCGCGGAGGTAGAAATCAAGAAGGAGCATCAAGTGTTGATGGTTAACAAGACCACCAGTTTCAAGAAAAAGGGCAAAGGGAAGAAGAAGGGGAACTTCAAGAAGAATAGCAAACAAGTTGCTGCTCAAGAGAAGAAACCCAAGTCTGGACCTAAGCCTGAGACTGAGTGCTTCTACTGCAAGCAGACTGGACACTGGAAGCGGAACTGCCCCAAGTATTTGGCAGATAAGAAGGATGGCAAAGTGAACAAATGTATATGTGATATACATGTTATTGATGTGTACCTTACTAATGCTCGCAGTAGCACCTGGGTATTTGATACTGGTTCTGTTGCTAATATTTGCAACTCGAAACAGGGACTACGGATTAAGCGAAGATTGGCTAAGGACGAGGTGACGATGCGCGTGGGAAATGGTTCCAAAGTCGATGTGATCGCGGTCGGCACGCTACCTCTACATCTACCATCGGGATTAGTTTTAGACCTAAATAATTGTTATTTGGTGCCAGCGTTGAGCATGAACATTATATCTGGATCTTGTTTGATGCGAGAGGATTATTCATTTAAATCAGAGAATAATGGTTGTTCTATTTATATGAGTAATATCTTTTATGGTCATGCACCCTTGAAGAGTGGTCTATTTTTATTGAATCTCGGTAGTAGTGATACACATATTCATAGTGTTAAACCAAAAGATGCAGAGTTGATAATGATAGTGCAACTTATTTGTGGCACTGCCGTTTAGGTCATATCGGTGTAAAGCGCATGAAGAAACTCCATACTGATGGGCTTTTGGAATCACTTGATTATGAATCACTTGGTACTTGCGAACCGTGCCTCATGGGCAAGATGACTAAAATGACGTTCTCCGGAACTATGGAGCGAGCAACTGATTTGTTGGAAATCATACATACTGATGTTTGTGGTCCAATGAATGTTGAGGCTCACGGCAGGTATCGTTATTTTCTCACCTTCACAGATGATTTGAGCAGATATGGGTATATCTACTTAATGAAACACAAGTCTGAAACATTTGAAAAGTTCAAAGAATTTAAGAGTGAAGTGGAAAATCATCGTAACAAGAAAATAAAGTTTCTATGATTTGATCGTGGAGGAGAATATTTGAGTTACGAGTTTGGTTTACATTTGAAACAATGCGGAATAGTTTCGCAACTCACGCCACCCGGAACACCACAACGAAATGGTGTGTCCGAACGTCGTAATCGTACTTTACTAGATATGGTACGATCTATGATGTCTCTTACTGATTTACCGCTATCGTTCTGGGGTTATGCTTTAGAGACGGCCGCATTCACGTTGAATAGGGCACCATCACAATCCGTTGAGACGACGCCTTATGAACTGTGGTTTGGCAAGAAACCAAAGTTGTCGTTTCTTAAAGTTTGGGGCTGCGATGCTTATGTGAAGAAACTTCAACCAGATAAGCTCGAACCTAAATCGGAGAAATGTGTCTTCATAGGATACCCAAAAGAGACTATTGGGTACACCTTCTATCACAGATCTGAGGGCAAGATTTTTGTTGCTAAAATCGGATCCTTTCTAGAGAAGGAGTTTCTCTCGAAAGAAGTGAGTGGGAGGAAAGTAGAACTTGATGAGGTAATTGTACCTGCTCCCTCATTGGAAAGTAGTTCATCACAAGATCCGGTTCCTATGACAACTACACCAATTAGTGAGGAAGCTAATGACATTGATCATGAAACTTCAGATCAAGTTTCTACTGAACCTCGTAGGTCTACCAGAGTAAGATCCGCACCAGAGTGGTACGGTAATCCTATTCTTGAAGTCATGTTACTTGACCATGATGAACCTACGAACTATAAGGAAGCGATGATGAACCCAGATTCCGCAAAATGGCTCGAGGCCATGAAATATGAGATGGGATCCATGTATGAGAACAAAGTATGGACTTTGGTTGACTTGCCCGATGATCGGCAAGCCATTGAGAATAAATGGATCTTTAAGAAGAAGACTGACGCTGATGGTAATGTAACTGTCTATAAAGCTCGACTTGTTGCGAAAGGTTTTCGACAAGTTCAAGGGGTTGACTACGATGAGACTTTCTCACCCGTAGCGATGCTTAAGTCTGTCCGAATCATGTTAGCTATTGCTGCATTTTATGATTATGAAATTTGGCAAATGGATGTCAAAACTGCAATCTTGAATGGATTTCTGGAAGAAGAGTTGTATATGATGCAGCCAGAAGGTTTTGTTGATCCAAAAGGTGCTAACAAAGTGTGCAAGTTCCAGCGATCCATTTATGGACTGGTGCAAGCATCTCGGAGTTGGAATAAACGCTTTGATAGTGTGATCAAAGCATATGGTTTTATACAGACTTTTGGAGAAGCTTGTATTTACAAGAAAGTGAGTGGGAGCTCTGTAGCATTTCTGATATTATATGTAGATGACATATTATTAATTGGAAATGATATAGAATTTCTGGATAGCATAAAGGGATACTTGAATAAAAGTTTTTCAATGAAAGACCTCGGTGAAGCTGCTTCCATATTGGGCATCAAGATTTATAGAGATAGATCAAGACGCTTAATAGGACTTTCACAAAGCACATACCTTGATAAAATTTTGAAAAAGTTCAAAATGGATCAGGCAAAGAAAGGGTTCTTGCCCGTGCTACAAGGTGTGAAGTTGAGTCAGACTCAATGCCCGACCACAACAGAAGATAGAGAGAAAATGAAAGATGTTCCCTATGCTTCAGCCATAGGCTCAATCATGTATGCAATGCTGTGTACCAGACCTGACGTATGCTTAGCAATAAGCTTGGCAGGAAGGTACCAAAGTAATCCAGGAGTGGATCACTGGACAGCGGTCAAGAACATCCTGAAATACCTGAAAAGGACTAAGGATATGTTTCTCATATATGGAGGTGACAAAGAGCTAGTCATAAATGGTTACGTCGATGCAAGCTTTGACACTGATCCGGATAATTCTAAATCGCAAACCAGATACGTATTTTTATTAAATCGTGGAGCTGTAAGTTGGTGCAGTTCTAAACAAAGCGTCGTGGCGGGATCTACATGTGAAGCGGAGTACATAGCTGCTTCGGAAGCAGCAAATGAAGGAGTCTGGATGAAGGAGTTCATTTCCGATCTAGGTGTCATACCTAGTGCATCGGGACCAATGAAGATCTTCTGTGACAATACTGGTGCAATTGCCTTAGCAAAGGAATCCAGATTTCACAAGAGGACCAAGCACATCAAGAGACGCTTCAATTCCATCTGGGACCAAGTCCAAGTGGGAGACATAGAAATTTGCAAGATACATACGGATCTGAATGTTGCAGACCCGTTGACTAAGCCTCTCTCACGAGCAAAACATGATCAGCACCAAGACTCCATGGGTGTTAGAATCATTACTATGTAATCTAGATTATTGACTCTAGTGCAAGTGGGAGACTGAAGGAAATATTCCCTAGAGGCAATAATAAAGTTATTATTTATTTCCTCATATCATGATAAATGTTTATTATTCATGCTAGAATTGTATTAACCGAAAACATAATACATGTGTGAATACATAGACAAACACAACGTCACTAGTGTGCCTCTACTTGACTAGCTTATTAATCAAAGATGGTTATGTTTCCTAACCATAGACATGTGTTGTCATTTGATTAATGGGATCACATCATTAGGAGAATGATGTGATTGACATGACCCATTCTGTTAGCCTAGCACTTGATCGTTTAGTATATTGCTATTGCTTTCTTCATGACTTATACATGTTCCTGTAACTATGAGATTATGCAACTCCCGTTTACCGGAGGAACACTTTGGGTGCTACCAAACGTCACAACGTAACTGGGTGATTATAAAGGAGTACTACAGGTGTCTCCAAAGGTACAGTTGGGTTGGCGTATTTCGAGATTAGGTTTTGTCACTCCGATTGTCGGAGAGGTATCTCTGGGCCCTCTCGGTAATGCGCATCACTATAATACTTGCAAGCAATGTAGCTAATGAGTTAGTTACGGAATGATGCATTACGTAGCGAGTAAAGATACTTGCCGGTAACGAGATTGAACTAGGTATTGGATACCGACGATCGAATCTCGGGCAAGTAACATACCGATGACAAAGGGAACAATGTATGTTGTTATGCGGTTTGACCGATAAAGATCTTCGTAGAATATGTAGGAGCCAATATGGGCATCCAGGTCCTGCTATTGGTTATTGACCGAGAATAGTTCTAGGTCATGTCTACATAGTTCTCGAACCCGTAGGGTCCGCACGCTTAACGTTACGATGAAAGTTTTATTATGAGTTTATAAGTTTTGATGTACCGAAGTTTGTTCGGAGTCCTGGATGTGATGACGGACATGATGAGGAGTCTCGAAATGGTCGAGACATATAGATTGATATATTGGACGACTATATTCGGACACCGGAAGTGTTCCGGGTGATTTCGGAGAAAACCGGAGTGCCGGAGGGGTTACCGGAACCCCCCGGGGAAGTATTGGGCCTTAGTGGGCCTGAGGGGAGAGAGAGAGCAGCAGCCCAGGAGGTGCCCCCCCCCATGAGGAGTCCGAATTGGACTAGGGGAGGGGGCGCGGCCCCCCCTTTCCCTCTCCCTCCCCCTCTCTTTCCTTCACCCTTCCTCCTTCCTAGTGAGACTAGGAAAGGGGAGTCCTACTCCCACTAGGAGGAGGACTCCCCCCTCCTTGGCGCGCCTCCTAGGGCCGGCCGGCCTCCCCCCCCTTGCTCCTTTATATACGGGGGCGGGGGGGCACCCTAGAGACACACAAGTTGATCTACGGATTGTTCCTTAGCCGTGTGCGGTGCCCCCCTCCACCATATTCCACCTCGGTCATATCGTCGCGGAGTTTAGGCGAAGCCATGCGCCGGTAAAACATCATCATCGTCACCACGCCGTCGTGCTGACGGAACTCATCCCCGACGCTTTGCTGGATCGGAGCCCGGGGATCGTCATCGAGCTGAACGTGTGCTGAACTCGGAGGTGTCGTACGTTCGGTACTTGGATCGGTCGGATCGTGAAGACGTACGACTACATCAACCGCGTTGTCATAACGCTTCCGCTTACGGTCTACGAGGGTACATGGACAATACTCTCCCCTCTCATTGCTATGCCATCACCATGATCTTGCGTGTGCGTAGGAATTTTTTTGAAATTACTACGTTCCCCAACAATAACGTAGCTGGCCTGACCCTAATGTATGCCGTCTTTTCCGTGCATACGTTGTTGGTCCTCCCGTGCCTCTGGTGTATCTTTTGTCTTCCCATACACGCCCAAAAAGCCAAGCAGGGTCACGCAAAGATTCTTCGTCACGTGCATCACGTCGATTGCGGAGCGGACCTCTAGGTCTTTCCAATATGGCAGGTCCCAAAATATAGATTTCTTCTTCCACATGGGTGCGCGTCCGTCAGCGTCCTTCGGAACAGGTTGTTCGCCAGGACCCTTTCCAAAGATTACCTTCAAATCCTTGACCATATCATGTACATCAGCACCAGTACGGTGGCGAGGCTTCGTCCGGTGATCCGCCTCACCTTTGAAATGCTTGCCTTTCTTTCTTACGGGGTGCCTTGTCAGAAGAAATCGACGATGTCTCAGGTACACATTCTTCCTACAACTATCCAAATATATATTGTCGGTATCATCCAAACAGTGCGTGCATCCGCGGTATCCCTTGTTTGTCTGTCCTAAAAGGTTACTAAGAGCGGGCCAATCATTGATGGTCACGAACAGCAACGCCTTTAGGTTAAATTCTTCCTGTCCGTGCTCATCCCACGCACGTACACCTGTTCCATTCCACAGCTGTAATAGTTCTTCAACTAATGGCCTTAGGTACACATCAATGTCATTGCCGGGTTGCTTAGGGTCTTGGATGAGCACTGGCATCATAATGAACTTCCGCTTCATGCACAACCAAGGAGGAAGGTTATACAAACATAGAGTCACAGGCCACGTGCTATGGTTGCTACTCTGCTCCCCAAAATGATTAATGCCATCTGCGCTTAGACCAAACCATACGTTCCTTGGGTCACCTGCGAACTCCTCCCAGTACTTTCTCTCGATTTTTCTCCACTGCGAACCGTCAGCGGGTACTCTCAACTTTCCGTCTTTCTTACGGTCTTCTGCGTGCCACCGCATCGCCTTCGCATGCTCTTTGTTTTGGAACAAACGTTTCAACCGTGGTATTATAGGAGCATACCACATCACCTTGGCAGGAATCTTCTTCCTGGGGCGCTCGCCCTCGACATCACCAGGGTCATCGCGACTGATCTTATAATGCAATGCACCGCATACCGGGCAAGCGTTCAAATCCTCGTACTCACCACGGTAGAGGATGCAGTCATTAGGGCATGCATGTATCTTTTGCACCTCTAACCCTAAAGGGCAGACAGCCTTCTTTGCTTCATACGTACTCTCGGGCAATTCGTTGTCCTTTGGAAGCATATTCTTTATCATTACCAGCAACTTTCCAAATCCCTTGTCAGATACACCATTCTCTGCCTTCCATTGCAGCAATTCAAGTGTGGTGCCCAACTTTTTTTGTCACCTTCGCAATTCGGGTACAACAATTTCTTGTGATCCTCTAACATGCGCTGCAACTTCGTCCTCTCCAGATCACTTGCGCCTTGCATCGGCAATGGCCCGATCTAGATCATCAGTGGGCTCATCTGATGCCTCTTCTTCAGCTTCTTCCCGCATTGCCGGCTCAGCTTCTTCCCCCATTATTGTAGCATCGTATTCAAGGAACCCATGGCCAGGATAGCCGTCGTCGTCCTCTTCTTCTTCATTGCCTTCCATCATAACCCCTATTTCTCCGTGCTTGGTCCAAACATTATAGTGGGGCATGAAACCGGACTTAAATAGGTGGACGTCAATGGTTTTTGACGTAGAGTAACTGTGACCATTCTTACAGCCAGCACATGGACAAGGCATAAAACCATCTGCCCACTTGTTTGCCTCAGCGGCCCGCAGAAAAGTATGCACGCCATTAATGAACTCGGGAGAGCATCGGTCATCATACATCCATTGTTGGCTCATCTTCATTACACAACACCGAATAGACCAAATTAATACAAGTTCATACATAAAGTTCATACATAAAGTTCATACATAAAGTTCATATACAACACTTAATTAAATGCAACATACAAATAACTCTCTAGCTAAAGAATTTAAATGCAACAACAAATGCGATGAAGATCGCAACTAAGGTAACAATTGATCCAACAGCATAAGGATACCAAGCCACACTATCAATGGCATATTTTCTAATCTTTCTAATCTTCAACCTCATTTTCTCCATCTTGATCTTGTAATCATCGACGACATCGGCAACATGCAACTCCAATTCCATCTTCTCCCCCTCAATTCTTTTCAATTTTTCTTTCAAACACTCGTTTTCTCTTTCAACTAAATTTAACCTCTCGACAATAGGGTCGGTTGGAATTTCCGGTTCACATACCTCCTAGATAAAAATATCTATGTCAACTTGATGGGCATAATTTGTCATAAACACGAAATGCAACAACTAGTTTTAAAAGAGAATATACCACATCCAAATCATAACAAAGACGAGGGCCGACGGGGACGGATATCAAAACCATGGCACTATGTATAACAAACAACGTACGGGTAAGATAATTATACGAGTAACTATATATCCAAATCACACAAACATCAATTTGGTAATGTAAAACATTCATGAATAAGAGCCTCACCACAAGGTGGTGCCGGCGACGGGACGGTGCGGGCGATCGACGGCGGTTACGACGGAGATTTAAAAGGCACTAAGTAAACCACACCTACATATGCAAACTAAGTGTTATTTTTGACCTCAAATTGCATATAAATCAAATACTAGCAAATATATTTCCTCCCAAATTAATCACTATACAAAGCATTGCAAGAGCTAATCTAGCAATGAGAGTTGAAAGGACAAAGTTGCTAACCTTTGTGATCATTTGAATGGATGGGGGCCTTCAAATCTTGACAAATTTTGGGCAAAATTTGTGAGGAGCTCGAGGAAGAGAGGGAAAGAACAGAGGAAGTGAGGGGAAAGGGGAAGAACAGAGTGGCTCGGGTGGACGAAGGGTTTATGTACGTCGACCTTTAGTACCGGTTCGTGACACGAACCGGTACTGAAGGTGCTGGAGGGGCCCCAGACTGACAACACCCTGCCACCATCCTCTTTAGTACCGGTTTGTGGCACGAACCGGTACTAAAGGTTCGCCACGAACCGGTACTAATGAGAACGGCCGGCTAGCCGTTGGAACCGGCACTAATGGACACATTAGTGCCGGCTCAAAATCAAACCGGCACTAATGTGTCTTATATTAGGTCCTTTTTCTACTAGTGAACTGAAGATAGGATAAAGCTTATCTCAAGATCGTAGGAGATTTTCAAAACTTTGCACCAATGCCATGATCATGGTTTTACCAAGCATTTTATAATTCATATATTTTACCATGGACTTGCTGACGAATCTAAACGTATACTCCCTGTTCAAGAATTCGTCCGATTAACCAGTTAACTTGCCGATTAATCCCTACTCGTAGGGTCACCGAGTAGCCGATAAATTGATAAATCGTCCGATTAATTGATTAAATGGCCGATTAACTTGTCGATTAGCCTATTAATCCCCTACTCGCTAGCCAACCGAGCAGCTACCAGTTAACGATTTCCTCAACAATGCGTATACTTGATTGTTATGCAGGAAGAATATTTATGTCTTTACTAGAAAATGAAGCCAACGTCTTATAGAGAAAATAACAACCATATAATTCAATGGTATAATGAAGAAATTCAACCATCAGCCGGAGGAAAGATTTACTATAGTAATGAAGAAATTCAACTATCAGCCAGAGGAAAGATTTACTACGTTGAAGGTTTCAAGGACGCAATGAGCAGTGAATGTAAAAATGTGGAAACTCGGTGTGCTGAACCAGGAGACATAGATCTCTGCAATATCTATGAACGGAAAGATGAACAGTATGAAACATTGCAAAGATTCAAGGTATACTTCAAGGGATATCAAGAGGAAGTCAAGAGTACAAAAGCCTGATAAGTTTTAGCCGGGGCTCCCCAGGTCGCTCCCGCGGGCGGCCCGGGAGCGAACCCTAGCCGCCGCCAGCGCAGGCCCCTCCGGCCCCTCCTTCCCTCGCCGCCGCCGGCGGACGTTGCCGGGCGAAGCCCGCGCGGCTCGGCGGCGGCGGGGCCCTTCCCTCCTCCAGCTCGAGCAGGGGCGGCGCGGGCCCTTCGTTCGGGCGGGGACTCGGCGCGGCGCTCGCGCGGGTGCGCGCACCGGCGAGGGTTGCCGTGTTCGGGATGGCGTGGCGAGGGCGCGCAAGGCGCGGCGCGGGCGCGTTCGGTCCTCGGCGGCGTAGATCGGACGCTGGGTCGGGAATCGCAGTGGGGGAGGCTCGGCTCCCTGTGGCGCGGTGCAGGCGGCGTGTGACGGATCTGAGGTTGCGCCTCCGGCAGGTGGCGGCTGCGGGAGCATCGTCGGCAGGCCCCGAGGCTGTGGCATGGTGGTTTCTGCCCGACGGGTTTGGGCGGGGTTGCGATCCCCCCTCCTGCCTCCTGGATCTCCGTCACCATGTCTGGCTGCGTCGGCTGCGGGCGGCGGATGGGACGTCGGGGCGGCGGCCTTGGTCCGGGCTCCGGCGTGGTTGGCGGCGCCCGATCCAGATCTGAAGGCTTCCGTCTACTTCAACCAGGGCTGCCTCCGATGGTCCTGCTTTGGGCGGCCTTTGTCGTCGGAGTGGTACCGGTTTGGCGGCTGGAGGTGGGAGGTGGCTCCGGAGAAATCCGAGGCCAGCAGTGCTGGTCACGACGGCGGCGATGCCCGAGGGCGCCGTACCCTTCTTGGAGGCGCCGTCCAGATTGCCTCCTTCCCCTCTTCCTTACACCCAGCTCGTATACCGGGCGAAAGCCCAAATCCATGCCGGATTGAGCGACAGCGGCGCTCCGGGCGTCGTCACCTTCTTGGGGGTGTCGTTCTTGGTGAGCTTGGGGTGGATGTGATGCTTTGGTTGCTTGGCGGCGGATTGGTCTTCAGCAGCCCTGCCGGTCTCGGCGGAGCGGTGCTTCATCCTACTCATGGTTGGCGGCGTATCTCGGCGGCGTGGCGCAGTGGAGATTCGGCGTCCGATGTGTGGAGATGGACTCGCGCAGGAGGACGAAGCTGTCTGGTGTCGTGGTGACGTCGATAGCTGAGTGGCCAGACAAGGTAGAAGCCTCAATTTGCTCTGAAGACGGACCTGTGGAAGATGGCGGCGACGACACACGAGTGCGTCTGACCGGATTATGCCCCAGACCCGGTATGTGGCTCGGCTGGGGCTTCCGAATGTGTTTCGGTTCCGGCTTTTGATGTTAGGCTTAGGTGAGTGGTCTGGGTAGTGGCCCAACTAGCACCCCTTCATCATTTTGGATAGGAGTAGCGGCATATGTTGCCAAGATGGTGGATTCAGGCACATTGTTGTAATACTTTGTAAGGTCCTTGAGAATAATCAATAAAGTGGCCGTATGCATCTCCTAGATGCAGAGGCCGGGGGTCATCCTCCTTTTCTAAAAAAAAAAAAAAGTCAACGCAGACCTCCGTAAGTGTTGGTCCCCTTGTTGCAAGCTCCGCGCCAGTGAATCCGCTCAATGTGGTTCACAAAGAACCACCATATAACTACAAAATGGACATGGGGGTACGAAGAACCTGGTGACTGGGCAGAATTTTAATTTGTTCCAAAATAAAATCTGTAAATATGTTAGATGGGCGAAAGTCATATTCTGATCCCGAGCTCAACCATCTATAATTAACACGACTAAGATTTGTTTAAGAGAAGTGCAGCTTTAGTTTGGTGTGAGGTGCAACTTGCACTTCTCACATGGTTGTTTCGCTTAACTGATATCGCACTTTTCAAAACAAAAATACATGAGAAAATCTTAGACAACATAGTAGTATTAACAAATCCAATGTTAGACTGTCTAATAGACACATACTCCTCCTCCCTCGCGTTCTAAAGAATACCCGCCGCTTTAGCAATGTTATTTTCTGGTTTTTAGGCACTTTGCCTCAAGATCACTAGAGACATGTTATGGAATAGCTAGAGCACAAGCAGGAAAATATGGTGATCATTTGAGGTTATGACTTAAGTATTGGTGACCACGGCTAAATGGCCAATTGTAATACGCCAGTAGCACAGGAAGGACGATGCACAGAGAGCTATGGGAACCAGATGTATGGGTCAGTGGCCTACTAGAACTGTAGGACATGGTTGCACTTGCGTTGCACACATACCCAAACATACCATACCATATCTTATCTTCCTTGATGATGAGTAGTCGTAGCAGCACATTAAATATGACAGTGGTAGTATTTGTATAAAGGTTGGCCAAATGCAATAAGGTGACGAACTACTGTACTAGTACTCCATCCCTAGGAGAATGTTTTTGTGGGCTCCAAAGAATTGGAGCACTTGTTTTATATAGTAAAAACGGTACTCCTAGAATTCAAGGAAAACAAAAGATTAAAAAAGAGGCCAGGTACTCTGGGCAGGATGCAAGGGGCGTGCAAGATGGTCATGAGGATAGGCTATAGTACCTACTGGCTTAGAAAAATGCCATGGTCTCATGGATCGTACAAACGAGCACGCCATGCACTCACAAATGGTCTAGCATATGATAATGGTTAATGGGGGTGTGTGTTTGTCATATACATACATATTCTCTCTTCCTCCATTCCGCTGCTTTTCTCCTCCTACCGCTAGTGCTTTTCATGGCTGGAAGATTCTAGGCTTTGGGATGATGGCGAGATACGACATCTCAGAGGTAGCCTGCCTGCTACAAGCAAAGAGCACAGAAGGAGGGGGTAGATATGGGCTGACAGGTATGCAGGAGAGAGAAAAAATACATGTTGTGAATGATGAGGAAAATATGTCTATATATTAATGTATTTTGTATAATATAAACGACAATAAAATACACATTACAAGTTGTTCTAAGACCTGGATTAATCAGGAATCACGATGTAAATGAACAAATCAAGAAAACACGCCTGCTACTAGGTAGGCCTCCCCTCTTGATCAGCACAGCAAACCGATCTAGTATATCTCATTATCTCTTGCACGGACTCTGCAGCCTGCACAGTGTGTCAAACCGACTGTAGAGCAATGCGTTGAGTGTTGACTGACTGACGGGTGATGATGCCAATCCTTCATTGAATGAACCTTTGCCACATCCATTCACCAACATACTGCCTGGCCCGATGCATGCATGCAAAATCCAAAGACAAAACAAGAGTCTGACCAATGCCAATCTACTTGCATTCAACCCGATCGATGTACAAAAAAGAAGGTGCATCCCTGCAGATTCTACATGAACAACTTCATATGAAATTCACAAGGAACACCCTCGGAAATGAGAGATTCAATTGGAGAAGACAAATAGTAGTAGTTACTTAATCTGTGTACTCAGCTGTGTTAGCCCCCCAAGTCTGATAACCACACACATGAACAAAACACCAAGAAATTAAGAAGGAAGGCCAAGAACAGTAGAAAAACCAAACGCAACCAAAAGAGAGATCAAACGCCATATGTAACACTAATCACCACCACCGCTTATTAACTCCCTTGTCTCTATCCCTATCATCTCCACATGCTGACAACCGCGTGTGCATGAGCCATGCATGCATGTACGGCGGCTGGGCTAGCTGTCGCCATCCTACCACGAACTGCCGCCGCCGCCACCGCCGCCGCCGGCGTCATTGCTGCTGCCATTCCCGATCATGCTGTTATTCCAGAACCCTAGGGTCTCATGGCCACCGCCGCCGGCTTGGTCTTTGCTGTGCTCAAACTGATCACCGCCACTTGCACCTCCTCCACTTGGGTTCGCACCCGGCTTCAAGTCCTCGAACGGGAACAACATCCTTCCCGTTGCGCTCTCCTGCGCCCCCTGCAACCCAGCACCGTATCCCCCGGCGTCGCCACCTCCTCCCGTGTCCAGGGAGAACCCGAGCATGTTCTGAACCTGCTGCTGCTGCTGGTGTTGCTGCTGCTGCTGATGGTGGTGTTGCTGATGCTGCAGCGGCATGCGGAACTCGCCAAGCGCGAATCCCGCGGCTGCGTACTCCGGTGGCATCCCGAGCTGCACCTGCGGCATCGGTACGTAGCAGCCGGTGCTCCTCAGCAGCTCCATCGCTGAAAACGCGCCCATGCCCCTCCCGCCGCCCGCGCCGTTGGCCGCCATGGCGCCTCCCGGGTTGCAGACGCTGCTGCTCTCCAGGCTAGGGAACGCCGCGAACTCCGACGGGTGCAAGACGCGGCCGTGGTGGTGCGGGAACGCCAGGTTGAGGTCGTGCGCGCCCTCGTGCATCAGCTTCGGGTTCTTGGCCGCCATCCCGCCGACGGGGACCGTCCCGGACGCCGCCGCCGAGGTGGAGACGGCGCCCACCGCGGACGACACCACCGAGGACGACGATCTCTTGTTCTTGCGTGAGCCGCCGCCGACGGGCACGTTCCGGAGCGAGCCGCCCTCGGTCCAGTAGCGGCGGCACGTCTTGCAGAAGTAGCGCGGCTGCTGGAGGCTATAGTTGTTGTAGTAGCAGAACTTGGTGTTGGTGGAGTTGCACCTGGGGCAGTTGATTGCCTTCTCCTTCTGCGGCCGCGCCGCCTTCCGCTCGGTGGAGCCCGTCCCGGCAGCCGCGCCCGCTCCTGCCGCCGGCGGGCCAGGAACGGGGGCCCTCTGGGCTTCGGTCCCAGACGGCTGCGCCGGCTGTGGGTTCGGGTTCCCATTAGAATTAGGATTTGGGTTTCCAGCCATGATCATCTCCTCCATGGGCTTCACGAGCCCTAGCCCCTGTTGACGAACACATATTGCACCTCATTAGTAGATATCACAAAGCCAAATCCTCGATGTTAGGGCAAGTAATAAGCCAAGAACATGTTGTATATGGGAAAATGGATGGGGTATGACATGACTATGAGAGCCCGAGGTGTGAGGATGATTCTTATGGTTATGGTGCAACAAAGAACCAAGCAAATGGATACAAAGTGAGATTAAAGGGAGGGGAAAAGGAGAATGAAAAAAGGTTGGGGAAAAAAGGAGACGAAAAGATGAGAGAGAAACACACCCCCACCACCACACAAAACTCAACTTTGTTTGTAGGGTTGCGCTTGTGGCAGTACTGCTGCTGCTACATCATCCAAGACATGGCTGCTCTTTTGATGCAAGGCGCCGGAGGAAAGAGAAGGGGAAAGAAAGCTAGGGGAAAAGAGAGATGAAAAGATGAAAAGGATGAGGGGAAAGGATAAGAAAGAAAGGCAGGAACAAAGGCAAAGAAAAGCGGTGCGTGCCCGTGTATGCGCCTTTCGAGGATTAAAAGCGGAGACAGGGGAGAATTAAAGGCCCCGAGCCCTGAGCTCGACGCCAACGGAGAAGACAAGACGCGGACAGAAGAGAAGGGGAGAGAAGAGAGACACAGATGGCCATACATGCGTAGATCTGCGCCAGAAACAAAAGGTTGCCCATGGCGGTTCCCAAGAAGAGAAAGGGCGCCCAAGATCGTCATATCCCATCAAGGAAAGCGGGCGTGAAGATCAAGGGCACGGTAGAAAATAGTGGACCAAGAAGGCAAGAACACAGCAGCAAGATCCACAAGAACAGAAGCCATCCGGCCAGCCTGAGGCGGGAGATCTTGCATGCATGGCCCTAGATGCGTACCGATGTTGTAGTAACCTGGGTTTGAGGTGGTCACGTATGAACATCAATCAGCTTACCTGGTGCCACTGGGCCGCATCCATCCAAGGATCGATCCCAATTGCTGCTGGTGCTCGCCAACGAAAATCCTCGCCCGCCGCGCTACGAACAGGAGGAGAGAACGAGGAGGGGGGCGAGGGGAGGACGGGGAGGAGGAGCAGCTAGATGTCGTCTCGAGCACACGGTAGAGAGAGGAAGGAATGTCTTGTGGATGACCGTAGTGGGATTGCTCGGCCTTCTCTCTCCTCCATATGTCATGAGATAGTGGGATTCTTTTTCTCAGTAGTTGTATTTTTTATGTCTCCGGACTAGAGCAGAGCAGGGGAGGAGGAGGAGGAAGAGGGAGGGAAATTGCTGCGCCAGCTTCGGTAGCTAGCATGTTTTTTTGCACGACGCTGATGAGCGCTGTTGTCCTTCCTTGGTCGCCGAGGTTTGTCCGCGTGTAGGCTTCCAAGTGTGTTTTGTGTTGTTGCGAGTTTTTGGTGCCGTTCGCAGAGGACTTCGGATGAGTCGGTGAGAAACTAGTCAACCCAAGGGCAGGGGGCAGGGCCAGGGGCGCGGCTCTGATCGGCGTTATGGTCCATGGGGCCACGCACGTGCTTGGGACGCCCTGCCACGTGCACGCAACTAACCATTGTGTTTCTAGTGTTTAGCAGTGGGTGTGAGCAGCGTAGGTACTCGACTGACCGGCTTGGACTCCACCTCCTTCATTTCGAATGCGTAGCAAATATTAATAAATTTTAAGAGCAATTCCAATACCCCATCCAAACAGACGACGATTGTGTTTGTTTTTGTCCGTTTGGGTCGACCGACGGACACTCACGTCCGCTTTCGCATTTGGATCGGCGCATGTGTCTAACATTGGCCTGATCCATTTGTTAGGTCCAGCGAAAAAAATAGAACACAAATATTTAAACATTAATGCCGGCGACAAAGGCCGGCGAGAGTTCATGCGTCCACATTTACATTAACTAAAACATTAATTAAACCTAAACTATGACGAGGCGCGCTGCCCTAGGCATCCTCGTTGTTGACGGTGGGGCCGGTGAGGTCGATCAGCGTCGGCACCGGGCCGTCCCAGAGGAACGCCGTATTCCAGGCTGTGGCGACCTCGTTCGCCGTCGGCTGGGCATGGTGCACCTCCTCCTCAGCCTTGCGGCGCTCCTCCTCGGTGTCGCGCTGCAGCTGCTCGAGGTACTTGCCCTTGTGGCGCTCCTCGGCCATCCTTCGCTGGCGCCATTGCTCGAGGTAGGTGCGCACTGCGCCTCCGTCGCCCCCATCCAGATTGGTGGCGCGCTGACCCACTCGCACACCACCCCGGTCCAGGAGTAGCGCTCGATGGGGGTCAGCTCCGGCTCGACCTTGGCTGGGGACGGTGGGGCCAACAGCGGCACGACGCAATCGTCGGCCGCGGACAGGGCCATGGCCTCCGTCATGCGCGCATCGTAATCCGCCTCCTCCTCCTCGCTCTCCTGGAGGCAGCCGCCCGCGCCGCCTGGTAGGCGGCCCCCGCCACCTGGTCCTCGTCGTGCACGCCGAGGGGCGGCGGTGAGCCATGCGAGACATCGCGGACGTCCTACCTCCTCGCCTCCTCGTGCTCAAAGGCGAACCATCGCTCCCAAGCGGGGGAGTCGAAGTTGTAGGCGGGGTCGCGGCGCTGCTCCAGCATCAACACCTCCGTGTGCACCCTCGCCGACCGCGGCGCCATCGGCACTAGGATCCTCTCCAGATCCAGGTGTTAGTCGTGTGGCAGCGTGATGTCAGGGTAGGGGAGAGGGACGCGATGCTCCCAGTGACACTTTGCCTGGTGCACTGGGACGGCGATCCGCTGCCTTGGCCGGCGCGAAGACAACACTAGAGGGGGGAAGTGCGCGAGGAGGGACGGCGGCGCCCTTGCCCTTTCCCTCGTCAGAGAAGAGGCCCATTGCGGTGGCTTGTAGTGGCTAGAGTTTGCTAGGTTTTGTCGTCGGTGGGGGAGCACAGGGGTGGCGGGATGAGGACGGGGAGTTTGGAAGCGGATGAGGACGCCCCCCACCGCACGCTCGGATTAAAAAAGGCCGACCGCCATCGTTGACACGTGGGCCCGCAGTGGGCGGTAGTTGGGCGGCCGCCAGGTGGGGATGCTGTGGACAAGGAGAAGGCGCGCGTGGTGTCCACTTCGTGTCCGCGCCTACGCATTTCTGCCACAAATGGGGCCGCGCAGACGCGAAGCGGACGCGTTTTGTGAATGAGTCGGCGCGTTGGGCCTCCACTTTTGTCCGCGCCGATCCAAACGGACGGGGGCGGACGAAATGGGTACGTGCGTCGGAGTTGCTCTAAGTGCAGTTTTGTGTTCGTATCCGATCACAACCAAGAAGTGGTTTGTAGTTTTATATACGCCTGATCATAAAAGTTACAATCCGGTAGTCCGTGTAAGAAAACGGAATTTTTGCCCTCCCAGGTTAGTTGTCCGAGCCTCCATGCTCACTCTGTCACCGACTCCTCCTCACCAGCCACATCCTTCTCAGTTGTCTTCATCTCACCCACCAAGCACTTCAACATCCTACCACGTATGACGTGCATGATCGTCGCCGCATCGGGATCCAACTCCTCCAACTTCATGGTCGGTATCCTCCGAAGCGACCGCAAGCTCAACCTTCCCCTTTTCGAGCTTGGTCTTCTTCTCTTCAAGGTTGATCTTCTTCCCGGTCACTACAGTCAAGATGTTAAACCTCTCCACACGTACCCGATGGCAAAGGTCAGGAACTATTGTCGGCGGCGGAAGTTAATCCAGCCGGGGCGGAGTGTGCATGGACGGCAGTGGCTCGGGCGCACCCTGTCCTCGCCCCTGCCCGACCCCTTCCCTCCTTTTCAGCCGCTGTCTGCCACCGCAGTCGCCCTTCTTTTTGTCGGTCGCCTTTGCCTTTACATCCTTTGCGTTCCTTTTGAGATGGCAGGCTTGCTGTGTCCCCGAGTTGATCTTGTCATGTTCTTCGAGTTGATCCTCCACCTCTGTTGGCTCCAGCAACCCTTTGTACGGGTCCATGCAGTGGCGGGAAACGAAAAGCATGGAATTGGGATGGACGGTGGCGGCGATCAGAGTGGACAGGGTGAGGAAAGCGGGTTTTTGGAGCAAAAACTGTGCAGACCGCTTCAGATGCATGGGCTACGCCTTGATTTTGGGTGGGCCGGGGTTGTTAGAGTTCTACATGGTGGCGATCCGGACTCCCGCAAATCCCACCTAGTTTTCTTTCGGTTTGAGAGAAAAATGGACGCGGACTCGTCCACAGACAAATACAGATCCACATTGGATAACCTAGTTTGCGGACGATTTGAAGGCCCGCGTTGAAGATGCCCTAAATAAGAACTACCAAATCATATTAGCGCTACTTTTACTTGCAAAAGACGATTCCCTAAGATGAAGTGTCATTACATGAGTCGGGGGTATCACAAGTTGGTATCAGAGCCAACTGCCTGTAGGAAGTCCTTTTCCAACTCCTTGGCCGAAGTTGAGTCTAGTCTTTGAAAAACTATTTTACTAACATTATTGTGGTGCTTACGGGCCCACATCACAAATAAACGGGATTAGGATATTTTATTCCTCTCCTTTACGCTGGGATTCGGAACTCTCTTCTTTTAGGGTTAAAGATTTTACTAACTCTAACTTTAGATTCTCGTAACTACTTCCTCCCGGAGAGCCCTTCATTCTAGATGACCGCTTGATTCATCAGAAGATTCCAAAGATACTCTTTGATGTTTTCCCGAGACCCTTGTTACCACCGCCTTTGCAATTCCCTATCACCGATAAGTCCCTATGGATAACTACATACACCCTACACTCATACAATCATTCCCCGTTGCTCATGTTTTTACAAGATACACCAAAATACTCTTTGACTTTTCGAGAAGCATATGTGTCCTACTACTGTTGAAATTCCTTGCCGCCTACTTGCACTTGTGATTAACCCCCGGTGTACGACAATCATCATTGAAATCCTCTGTGATTGTCACCCTGATACTAGTGATTCATCATGTGTGCGAATGCACGCAATCATTAGTCGAATCCTAGAATTCGTCCATCTGGCTCAGACGTCATTCGGGCATGATCTAGTTTTCCGCCAATCAAACATTGACTGATTGTGCCTCTAAGTCTATTCAACTTACACATATTTGATCAAAACATCTGATTCTGATACACTAAGCTGGAAATCATAATTCCTTTGTACTTGAGCATCGAATTATTTAGAAGTTTCTATAATCCGATGTCTTTGCATTATTTCTTCTTCTAGTTGAGTACCGATACTCACATCCGCTCTGTTCTGGACCGCCCGGCTGCTCGAGTGATCTAAGGCCATCAAACCCAACAAGCATGAGTTGTATCGTCAATGATAGGCTATGGCTACGTCTGATGCCTCGCCTCAATGTCGATGCCAACTCCGACCACTGCCGCCGCTTATATTGCTGGATGCGTGCGAGCCACAACTCTCGAACGTGCACACCCGCGCTTCGTTCCATGTCCTGTGCATGTTTTTCGGTGAGGCCCCGTGCACCTCCGCCGTGTTTGATGTCACCAGAGTGTCACCGCCGGCGCGTGATAATCCTTTCTTGTATTGTATATGCGTCAGTATTTTCCCCAAGGAGTAAGGGATGATGCAATATAGCGAAGGTAGCTATTTCCCTCAGTTATGAAACCAAGATTATCGAACAAGTAGGAGAACCAAGCAACACTATGTAAGCGGTACCTGCAGACAAAGAACAAATACTTGCAACCCGACGCGAAGAGGGGTTGTCAATCCCTCCCGAGTTAAAGATTGGTAAAGTGATAGATTGGTTGATGCAAATAAAGTATAGCCAAATAAAATTCAGCAAGGTATTTTTGGGTTTTTGATAATATATATTGAAAATAAAAGATGCAAATAAATAAAAAGGCAAATAGCAATATAGATTTGACGATATATGATGAGAAATAGACCCGGGGGCCTTAGATTTCACTAATGGCTTCTCTCGAGAAAATAACATACGGTGGGTAAACAAATTACTGTTGAGAAATTGATAGAACTTCAAATAATTTTGACGATATCTAGGCAATAATCATTATTTAGGCATCACGTCCAAGATTAGTAGACCGAATCCTACATGCATCTACTACTATTACTCCACACGTCGCCCGCTATCCAGCGTGCATCTAGTGCATTAAGTTCATGGGAAAACGGAGTAATGCAATAAGAACGATGACATGATGTAGACAAGATCTATTCGTGTAGGAATATACCCCATCTTGTTATCCTTAATAGAAACGATCAATACGTGTCTTGATGCCCCTTCTGTCAGTGGGAAAGAACACCTCACGATCGAACCCATCACAAAGCACCTCTTCCCATGGCAAGAAAAATCAATCTAGTCGGACTAACTAAACCGAATATTTGAATAAGAAATACGAGGCTATAAGTAATCATGCATATAAGAGATCAAAGAAACTCAAATAACTATCATGGATAAAAAAGATCTGATCATAAACTCAAAGTTCATCGGATCCCGACAAACACACGGCAAAAAGAGTTACATTAAATAGATCTCCAAGAGACCATTGTATTGAGAATCAAAAGAGAGAGAGAGAGAGGAAGCCATCTAGCTACTAACTACGGACCCGTAGGTCTATCATGAACTACTCATGCATCATCGGAGAGGCACCAATGAGGATGATGAACCCCTCCATGATGGTGTATAGATTGGATTTGCTGTTTCTGGAACTTGCGTTGGCTGGAATTGTGTTTTGTCGACTCCCCTAGGGTTTCTGGATTTTTGGGGTATTTATAGAGCAAAGAGGCGGTGCGGGAGGCCATCGAGGTGGGCACAACCCACCAGGGCGCGCCTTGGCCCCCAGGCGCGCCCATGTGCGTTGTGCCCCCCTCGGGGCACCCCTCTGGTACTTCTTTGGCCCAAGTTGTTCCTTCTGGTCCACAAAAAAACTCCAAAAAATTTCGCTGCGTTTGGACTCCGTTTGTTATTGATATTCTGCGAACTAAAAACAAGCAAAAACAACAATTGGCACTGGGCACTACGTCAATAGGTTAGTCCCAAAAATGATAATATAACAGCATGGAACAATAAAAAATTATAGATACATTGGACACGTATTAGCATCCCCAAGCTTCATTCCTGCTCGTCTCGAGTAGGTAAATGATAAAAACAGAATTTTTGATGTGGAATGTTGCCTATCATGTTCATCACATTCTTTTCTTTTGTATTATGGACATATGGACTTTTATCTGGTTCAAAGCAATAGTCTAGTTTTGACATGAAGATTTCAATACTCAAGCATATCAACAAGCAACCATGTCTTTCAAAATATTCATACTAAAGCAAGTTATCCCTAGCCCATCATGCTCAATCATTGATCCACTCATGAAACACACTCGCATATTAGCTACATCCAATGCTCAAGTACGATCATAGCGCCCCTTAGTTGGTGCCTTATAAGAGAAGATGGAGACTCAATAAAAATAAAAATTGCACAAAATAAATAGAAAGGCCCTTCGTAGAGGGAAGTTGGGATTTGTAGAGGTGCCAGAGCTCAAAGCTGAAATTCAGAGATATTTTTTTTGAGAGGCATACTTTTCCCGTCAACGGAAACGACCGAGTAATTCCCAACACTTTCTATGCTAAATATATCATAGGTGGTTCCCAAACAAAAAGTGAAACTTATTCCTTTTTTCACCATTCATTCACAATCCATGGCTATCTGTATCCACGGGTGCCTTCGATACCAACACTTCCCAAGGAATTTATTATTTGACAACATAAAGTAAATTTCTTTTTCATTTCGGGACTGGGCATCCCTATTACCGCCGTACTCTCGTGCAACCACAAGTGAATAAACACTCATCTTGAGAATAACACATCTAGCATGGAAAATATTGGCCACTCCTAGCCGCTTTATGAGCGGTACGAGCACACAAAAAGGAAATTCATTTTGAAAATAAGAGATGGCACATACAAATTTAGAACGGCATGGAAATACCGCATATAGGTAGGTATGGTGGACTCATATGGCAAAACTAGGTTTAAGGATTTTGGATGCACAAGTAGTATTTCTACTTAGTACAAATGGAGGCTACAAAAAGATTGAGAAGAAACCAACCAAGAAAAAAATATCATGTAAGCGAGCATTAAGCATATCTAACACCGAATAATGCACCACAAGTAGGATGTAATTTCATTGCATAACTATTGACTTTTGTGCTTGCATAGGGAATCACAAACCTTAACATCAATATTCTTACTAAAGCATAATTACTCATCAACATGATTCACATATTACTATCATAATATCTCAAAAATATTACAAAGAATCAAGTTTATTTGGTCAAATGATCTTCGTGAAAGTTTTTGCTATGTCCCTCTTAAATATCTATCACTTTGGGACTAGTTTCATATGTTGCAATTTCTTTTTGACAAGCAATTTAAGTGAAGAACATGAGCATAAAGATTTTCATCTCTCAAAATAATATAAGTGAAGCATGAGAGAATTACTTCAAAATACTAACTCTCAAATAGATCTAAGTGAAGCATGAGAGCATTTCTTCAAAAATATCAAAGCACGTCATCCTCAAAAATATATAAGTGAAGCACTAGAGAAATTCCATAGCTCAATTTTTTAAGTGAAGCATAAAGAGCAATTCTAACAAATTATAGCATAATTTTGGCTCTCTCAAATAGGTGTGTTGAGCAAGGATACTGGACACAAAACAAAAAGCAAAACAAGCAAAGACTCATAGAATACAAGATGCTCCAAGCAAAACTCATGATATGTGACGAATAAAAATATAGCTCCAAGTAAAATACTGATGGTTGTTAGAAGAAAGAGGGGATGCCACTCGGGGCATCTGCTACTTCTTGAGCTTGTGTTGGTTTTTCCCTTGAAGAGGAAATGGTGATGCAGCAAAATAGAGATAAGTATTTCCCTTAGTTTGAGAACCAAGGTATCAATCCAGTAGGAGAAAACGCACAAGCCACCAATACCTGCACAAACAATCAAACAACTTGCATCCAACGCGATAAAGGGTTGTCAATCCCTTCACAATCACTTGCAAAAGTGATATCTGATAGAGATGGATAAACAAAAGATAAAATATTTTTGGGTTTTTTTGGTTTACAGATCTGAAAGTAAAAGATGGAAAAATAGTAGATCGGAAACTGATATGATGGAAAATAGTAGATCGGAAACTAATATGATGGAAAATAGACCCAGGGGGCATAGGTTTCACTAGAGGCTTATCTCAAGATGGCAAATAATATGGTGGGTGAACAAATTACTGTCGAGTAATTGATAGAAAAGCGCAAAGTTATGATGATATCCAAGGCAATGATTATGAAATATAGGCATCACGTCTATGTCAAGTGGACCGACTCCTGCTTGCATCTACTACTATTACTCCACACGTCGACCAACTCTTGCCTGCATCTAGAGTATTAAGTTCATGAAGAACAGAGTTACGCCCTAAGTAAGATGACATGATTTAGAGGAATAAACTCAAGAAATATGATGTAAACCCCATCTTTTTATCCTTGATGGCAACAATACAATACGTGCCTTGCTGCTCCTACTATTACTGGGAAAGGACACCAAAAGATTGAACCCAAAGCTAAGCACTTCTCCCATTGCAAGAAAAACCAATCTAGTTGGCCAAACTAAATGATAGTTCGAAGAGAATTACAAAGATATAAAATCATGCATATAAGAATTCAGAGAAGATTCAAATAATATTCATAGATAAACTGCTCATAAATCCACAATTCATCGGATCTCGACAAACACACCGCAAAAGAAGATTACATCGGATAGATTTCCAAGAACACCGAGGAGAACATGGTATTGAAAATCAAAGAGAGATAGAAGAAGCCATCTAGCTACTAGCTATGGACCCGTAGGTCTGAAGTAAACTACTCACGCTTCAACGGAAGGGCAATAGAGTTGATGTAGAAGCCCTTTGTGATCGAATCCCCATCCGGCAGGATGCCGGAAAAGGCCCCTAGATGGGATCTCAAGGGAACAGAAGGTTACGGTGGTGGAAAAGTGTTTTTGTGGATGCCTCTGGTGGTTTGTGAACATATGTGAATATATAGGAGGAAGATCTAGGTCAGTGGGTCACCGAGGGGCCCACAAGGTAGGGGGCGCGCCCTACCCCCTGGGCGTGCCCTCCCCCCTTTTTGCCACCTTGTGGCCCTTCTGATTAGGTCTCCAAGTCTCCTGGGTGCTTCTGGTCCAAGAAAAATCATCGCGAAGGTTTTGTTTCGTTTGGACTCCATTTGGTATTCCTTTTCTGCGAGGCTCAAAAACAAGGAAAAAACAGAAACTGGCACTGGGCTCTAAGTCAATAGGTTAGTCCCAAAAATAATATAAAATATCATATTAATGCATATAAACCTCCAAAACAGATAATATAATAGCATCGAACAGTTAAAAATTATAGATATGTTGGAGACGTATCAAGCATTCCCAAGCATAATTCATGGTCATCCTCGAGTAGGTAAATGATAAAAATAGAACTTTTGATGTGGAATGCTACCTAACATATTTATCCATGTAATTTTTTTCATTGTGGCGTGAATGTTCAGATCCATAAGTTTCAAAACAAAAGTTTAATATTGACATAAAAATGGTAATACTTCAAGCATACTAATAAAGCAATCATGTCGTCTCAAAATAACATGGCCAAAGAAAGCTATCCCTACAAAATCATATAGTCTGGCTATGCTCCATCTTCATCACACAAAGTATTCAAATCATGCATAACCCCGATGACAAGCCAAGCAATTGTTTCATACTTTTGATGTTCTCAAACCTTTTCAACTTTCACACAATACATGAGCGTTAGCCGTGGACATAGCACTATAGGTGGAATAGAATATGGTGGTTGTGGAGAAGACAAACAGAAGGAGATGGTCTCACATCAACTAGGCGAATCAACGGGCTATGGAGATGCCCATCAATATATATCAATGTGAGTGAGTAGGGATTGCCATGCATTGGATGCACTAGAGTTATAAGTTTATGAAAGCTCAAAAAGAAACTAAGTCGGTGTGCATCCAACTTGCTTGCTCACGAAGACCTAGGGCAATTTGAGGAAGCCCATCATTGAAATATACAAGCCAAGTTCTTTAATGAAAAATTCCCACTAGTATATGAAAGTGACAATATAGGAGACTCTCTATCATGAAGATCATGGTGCTACTTTGAAGCACAAGTGTGGAAAAAGGATAGTAACATTGTCCCTTCTCTCTTTTCTCCCATTTTTTTGGTGGGCTTCTTTGGCCCCTTTTTTTATTTGGGCTTCTTTGGTCTCTTTTATTTTTCATAAAGTCCGGAGACTCATGCAACTTGTGAGGGAATCATATCTTCCATTATCCTTTCCTCACATGGGACAATGCTTTAATAATGATGATCATCACACTTTTATTTACTTACAACTCAAAAATTACAACTCGATACTTAGAACAAAATATGACTCTATATGAATGCATCCGGCGGTGTACCGGGATGTGCGATGACTCAAGAGTGACATGTATGAAATAATTATGAAAGGTGGCTTTGCCAAAAATACAATGTCAACTACATGATCATGCAATGCAATAAGACAATGATGGAACGTGTCATAATAAAACAGAATGGTGGAAAGTTGCATGGCAATATATCTCGGAATGGCTATGGAAATGCCATAAAAGATAGGTACGGTGGCTGTTTTGAGGAAGGTATATGGTGGGTCTATGGTACCGGCGAAAGTTGCGCGGTACTAGAGAGGCTAGCAATGGTGGAAGGGTGAGAGTGCGTATACTCTATGAACTCAACATTAGTGATAAAGAACTCATATACTTATTGCAAAAATCTATTAGTCATCAAATCAAAGTACTACGCACATGCTCCTAGGGGGATAGATTGGTAGGAAAAGACTATCGCTCGTCCCCGACCACCACTCATAAGGAAGAGAATCAATAAATAAATCATGCTCCGACTTCATCATATAACAGTTCAACATATGTGCATTCTACGGGAATCACAAACTTCAACACAAGTATTTCTACAGTCCACAATTACTCGCTAGAATGACTCTAATATCACCATCCTCATGTCTCAAAACAATCATAAGGAATCAAACTTCTCAAAGTATTCAATGCGCTTCATATGAAAGTTTTTATTATATCCCTCTTGGATGCCCATCATATTAGGACTAAATTCATAACCAAAGCAAATTACCATGTTGTTTAGAGAGACACTCAAAATAATATAAGTGAAGCATGAGAGTTCAACAATTTCTATAAAATAAAGCCACCGCTGTGCTCTAAAAAGATATAAGTGAAGCACTAGAGCCAAATTGCCTAGCTCAAAAGATATAAGTGAAGCACAGAGAGTATTTTAATAAATCACGATTCATGCGTGTCCCTCTCAAAAGGTGTGTACATAAAGGATGATTGTGTCAAACTAAAAAGCAAACACTCAAATCATACAAGATGCTCTGCCGGTGTTAAATCCGGCAGATCTCGGGTAGGGGGGGCCCAAGTTGTACGTCTGAGGATCAATGGTAACAATGGAGAAGGGACACAAGGTTTATCCAGGTTCAGGCCCTCTTGATGGAGGTAAAACCATACTCTTGCTTGATTATATTCGAGGGTATAGGGGTTACAAGAGTTGATCTACCACGAGATCAGTTTTGGATAACCCTAGATGGCTAGCCTAGCGATATTATGATCCTGCCTCCATTCTACCCTTCGGTTTACATAGACACCGGAGGGGCTTAGGGTTTGTATAAAGTCGGTTTCACAGAAAGGAACAACATATCCGTACACATATACTTGCCATCCATGCATGCGAGAGTCCCCACCGGATACGGGAGAGGATCTTCAGTCTTGTATCTTGACGACCCATCAGTCCGGCCCACATCAGTTGATCAGACGCCCGAGGGCCCCCGAATCCAGGACTCCCACAGTAGCCCCTGAACCAGTCTTCAATGTTGATATGTTCGGTGCTCAGATTGTCTTCGGCATTGCAAGGCGGGTTCCTCAAAGAATACACATTGGTTTTCCTCTGTAAAAGAAGTGTATCTGGCTTTTCGTAAAAAACACAACACTTAGCGACGAAGGCTGGATATGCAAAAATTGAGGACATCGTCCTTTTCGAACAACGCTTTCCACGAAGCATTAGGCTCGACACTTCACCATTTCGAATCGTTTTCATGCCCCACGTTCCGTGCTTCGAGGTCATGCCCTATTGGCACATCCTGTCGAAATAGAGATCGTGCCCACTTAACACGGGATTGCATATCAATGATGTCTAGGTAACCTAACCATTTGCGGCGCATGCATCCATTGGTAATAGGCGCGATTCAAGGCACGAGCAGGGGGCGGTTGGTATTTTCACCGCCTATAAGAGGGCAAGGGACCCCCACTTTCCTCCCAACGCCTTCACATCTCCCTAGCCTTCCAATCTTCCCAGCTCTCTGCGCTCGCAAAGTCTTCGTCTTTCTCACCACCATCGCCGCCCACTCCGACCATGGTCGGAGCTAGCTCCAAAGGCGAGTGGGAGGCCTCCTCCGTGACAGAGGAGAACATAGCAGATCTCTGGAGTGCGGGGTATCTCGCCGCCAAAATCAAGCACTAGCTTCCCTTTGAAGGTCAAGTCCTTCCCACTCTGGAGCCCGGCGAACGGGTTGTCTTCCTTCCCCATTTCCTTAGAGGTTTAGGTTTCCCACTCCACCCGTTTGTCCGCGGGCTTATGTACTACTATGGGTTCCATGATCTAGCCCCAAACTTCTTTCTCCACATATTGGCGTTCATAGTGGTGTGTGTGGCTCTCCTCCGCGTCCGACCACACTTCGGCTTATGGCTCAAGGTCTTCAACATGAAGCGGAAGGTGGTCGACAGGAAGCATGTGGACTGCAGTGGGGCCATGATTAGCTAGCTGCCAAACACCACTTGCCCCAAGCTGGCCTTTGTGGAGACCGTGAAGATCTGGCAACAGGAGTGGTTCTACATAACCGAACCACGCCGCCCCAACTAGGTGGCCATCCCGGAGTTCAGATCCAGACCCCCCATGAGGCTAACTTCCTGGAATGAGAACGGCATCGACTGGGGGTCCCAGATGGAGGTGCTTGCGCTACAAACGCTTATCACCAACGTGTTGGGAAAGAATGTTGGTTTAACCAACGTGATATAGATCATGCTCTTCCGCCGTATTCTCCCCTGCTAGTGCCGAGCTTCCCCTATGTGGGAATTCAAGCCGCAGGATCCACGGATGCTGGAACACTTCTTCGATGCCACACACGGAGGGATGTGGAAACTGCTTTTTAAGGCGCAGAAGAGCAGCTCGCCCATGGAGACCGAAGACATGGGTATCAGCGCTACGTATCCGGCCTCTCCAGTAAGTGTTCGGTCTCCCCGAAGTCATATCTGGTCATATGTTTACACACATATTCGGTCTATGCCAAACTCATCAACCCGTCTCTTGTTGTAGGATTGGACCAAGAAGTCGGAACAGATCAAGTGTCTGGCTCCGTTGCCCGAAAACCCAGCTACACCTTAGCTTTAGAAGATGCTGGTTCCGACGCCTTATCAGCCATCAGAGAATAAGGCCAAGAAGAAAAGCAAAGGGCTCAAGAGCTGGCCCCGCCGCAAGGTCCCTCCGACTGCGGCGTCCGGAGAGGTCGAGCCCGTCTCCTCCCACGAGGAAGACGAGGATGAGGAAGAGGAGGAGGAGGATGAGGAGGAGGTGGAGAGCGACTCTCCCCTCAGGACGAGGAGGGTGAAAAGGACGGCCCTCGAGGACTTAGATGGGGCGACGCTGAAGAAAGGGCGAGTGGCCCTCTGTGACAGTTCGGACACAGAGTCTGATCATAGTACGGGGCGGTCCCAAAGGGAGAAGCCCCTGGCCGAGACTTGAGTTTTAGAAACTCACACGTTCAAATATTTTAATCTAACTTCATCGTGCTCATCCTCCTTTATATTTTTTAGCCCTCCGCGCGAGATCCCAATCCCTTCTTCCTCAACGGGGAACTCTTTAGCAACCGGGGAGGCAGAGAGTGATGGCCCATCTTGCGCCTTCTCCCCTGCCATGGAGGACACCGAGGTGTCGTCCTGAAGGCCATCTCCTGGCCGGGAAAGGGTGGACGAGACAGTCCAGAAGTTGCCAGAGGACAACACCTCAGGAATTGCAGAGCGGAGCACGACGATCCCCACAACCATCGAGGGTGAAGGACTCAACAGTCCGGACGCTCGCCGGACACCGTCTCGGAGAGCAGTACGGCACCGGGTTCGGATCAGTATTCCCCTTCGAAGGAGGGCGGGGGAGCAGGAGCCCCGTCGGTGGCCTCTGCCAATTCGGAGGCTGCTGACCGTATGAGGGAGGCACTGGAGCGTGCCTCCATTGTAGAAGAACACCGTACCCTTATGGGTGCGGCTATGGAAAAGGTTCAGTCCGTAAAGAGGGGGCTGACTGAAGCCTTCCACAGCCTGCTAGCAGGCTTCGAGGTAGGCAGCGTAATATTTTGCATAACTATTTTATGTATGTACGTGTAAGGCGAAGCCCATATGTAGACAGTAGCCCCTGAGACTCTGTCCGGATGAAGACAATCCGAACAGAGGATCATTAATAGATATGTCACACATTGTTATTGTATGTCTGACAGGCTTCAAAGCTGTCGGCTACTGCCTAGCCAGCTGAAATCCCCGAGCTCAATCGGAAGCTCCGGCTATCGGATGAGGAACTTGACTGTACCAACAAACGGTTCGAAGAACCCCAAGGTGTGCGGTTTGTCTGTATATTCAGAGTTTATGTGTAGTCGGTTTGAAACGGACTAAGGGTGGTGTGAATATACTCGCAGTTGGCATAGCGGAGGTCGAGTCCCTCAAGGGCGCCCTTGCCAAAGCCAAGAAGGAGGCAAAGGAGAACAAGGTGGCCGCGGACAAGGCGGCCAAGGCTCTGAAGGAAGAGCAAACCACCCGCCAAAAACACGAGGCGCGGGTGGATGAAATAGAGCAGGAGCTCAAGGATGCCAACACGAGGTGTGAATCTTTGGAGCAGAAGAGCTCGGAGCAGGCCTCCGAGCTTACCAAAGCTCTCGACAGTCTGAAGGAGGCCCGGGTTGATGCCCAGGGCGCTCGTTAGGAGATACAAGAGGCCAAGGAGATTGCAGTTGGTAAGGCCTTTATCATGCAGAATAGATATAGTAAGAAGAGGTCTATTTTACTGACCAAAGTTTGGAGTTTTCCAGGCGCCTTTGCTGATCTGCCGAGGAGCATTTTGGATGCCGCTGCATTCTTTCGAGCCTAAGAGGGGAGCTCGATGGAGAAGTTATTTTGGTCGCAGTACCTTGCACCAGAACTTCCCGTGGCCCTGAGCGACCAGCTGAAGCAACTGTCCGAGCTGCACAGGGTGGCTGGATTGGCCATGAAGGATGTTATAATCTGCTTGTGGCCAACCGATTCCATCCTGAATAGTCACTTCGGACTCGTGCAGCAGCTAGTTGAGGCGCTTCCTCGGATCGATGCCCTCAAGCGGTCGTTGAGGGAGTCCTGGATTAGGGGGTCCTTGGACAGCCGGACTATATGCTTATGCCGGACTGTTGGACTATGAAGATACAAGATTGAAGACTTCGTCCCGTGTCCGGGTGGGACTCTCCTTTGCGTGGAAGGCAAGCTTGGTTTCGGATGTGTAGATTTCCTTCTCTGTAAACCGACTCTGTGTAACACTAGCCCCCTCCGGTGTCTATATAAACCGGAGGGTTTAGTACGTAGGACAAGAACAATCAGAATCATAGGCTAGCTTCTAGGGTTTAGCCTCTACGATCTCGTGGTAGATCAACTCTTGTAATACTCATATCATCAAGATCAATCAAGCAGGAAGTAGGGTATTACCTCCATAGAGAGGGCCCGAACCTAGGTAAACATCGTGTCCCCCGCCTCCTGTTACCATTAGCCTTAGACGCACAGTTCGGGACCCCATACCCGATGTCGGTGTCAAAACCGGCGGATCTCGGGTAGGGGGTCCCGAACTGTGCGTCTAGGCGGATGGTAACAAGAGACGAGGGACACGATGTTTTTACCCAGGTTCGGGCCCTCTCGATGGAGGTAAAACCCTACGTCCTGCTTGATTAATATTGATGATATGGTTATTACAAGAGTGGATCTACCACGAGATCAAGGAGGCTAAACCCTAGAAGCTAGCCTATGGTATGATTGTTGTAATGTATGTTGTCCTACGGACTAAAGCCCTCCGGTTTATATAGACACCGGAGGAGGCTAGGGTTACACAGAGTCGGTTACAATGGTAGGAGATCTACATATCCGTATTGCCAAGCTTGCCTTCCACGCCAAGGAAAGTCCCATCCGGACACGGGATGGAGTCTTCAATCTTGTATCTTCGTAGTCTTGGAGTCCGGCGGACGATGATAGTCCGGCTGTCCGGACACCCCGTAGTCCAGGACTCCCTCAGTAGCCCCTGAACCAGGCTTCAATGACGATAAGTCCGGCGCGCATAATGTTCGGCATTGCAAGGCGGGTTCCTCCCTTGAATAATCCAGAGAAGATCATGAACACCAGGATAGTGTCCGGCTCTGCAAAATAAATTCCACATTCCACCATAGAGAGAATAAAATGTACACTTAGTTCAATCTGCTGACGTATTATGCGGCGTAACATTACACCGCTACCAAGCCTTCGTTTGAATCGTTTTTTTACTATACCACCTCAGCACGTTTAGCGAGGCGGTTTCCTTGGCATGTCTTGTCGAAGCAGAGATCGTGTTCCCCTTATTCCAGGATTCTCATCAATACGTGCGTGGGTAACCCAACCGTTCCTGTCGCCACGCCTCCTCTATCGAAGGTGAATCCCAAACGGTCACGGAGACGGCTCTTGGTATTTTTTCCTCTTTATAAGAGGACCAAGGCTTGTCCTTGTTCTTCAATCTCGCATCGAATCTCCTCCTCGCTCCCAGTTCCAACACCCAGAGCCTCAGATTCGAGCGCTTCGGATCCTCAACCATGTCGGCTCCGACCTCCAGGGCCGGTGGACGCCCTCCTCCGTTACGGAGGAGGACATATTGAATTTATGTGAAGCCAAGTACCTGGCCTACGAGGTTTCGCACAGGTTGCCTGCCCAAGGGCAGGCCGTGCCCGCCCCCGAGCCCGATGAATACGTCGTCTTCGTATCCCACCTCCGCCGGGGTTTAGGCTTCCCGACGGACCCCTTTGTGAGAGGGCTCCTGTTCTACTATGGGCTGGACTTTCATGACTTGGCTCCGGAGTCCATCCTCCACATCTCCGCATTCATTATCGTCTGTGAAGCCTTCCTCCGCGTCATTCCCCACTTCGGCCTGTGGCTGAAGACCTTCAAGGTGGAGCCGAAGATGATCGGGGGGCGTCTAGCGGAGTGCGGCGGGGCGGCCATAAGCAAAAAGGCCGATGCCCCGTGGCCCGAAGGTTCCTTCCAAGAGGAACTCGGATTGTGGCAACAGGAGTGGTTCTACATCACCGCTCCGAAGGGCAGCAGGCAAAAGCCGCCGCCTTTATTCCGCCCGGGACCTCCACGCCAGCTGGTGTCGTGGGTCAACCAAGGGCTCAATTGGGGGCCGTCCGAAGACGTGCCCTCACTGCAGGGCCGGATTCGAGACCTCCAAGCGAGGGAGATCGACCTGATCAAGGTGATGCAGGTTATGCTAATCAGGCATCTTCTGCCCTGCAAACGCCGTCCTCTCCGTCTATGGGAGTTCAACCCGGAGGGACCTCGGATTCTCCAACACTTTATGGGTGCGACACCCGTGGAGATGTACAAGTTGTTCTTCGGAATGCAGGTGGCGTGTCCGGAATTAGCTGAGGACGCAGGTCTAAGCCGCAATCACCCGGATACTCAGGTAAATAGCTCCGAATCCGGGCATCCTGTTTATATGCCCTTCTAGAGTTCGCTTCCTGACCCATTACTCTTCACAGGAATGGGTGGCGCGATCAAGGCTGATAAGGTGTCCGCCCCCCCTCCCAGAGAACGCACTGGAGCCCGTGCTGGTCAGAATGTTGGAGGTCGCGCCCGCAGAAGGTGGCGAAGGGGAAGACAGAGGAGCTAATATTTTGCCCAAAGGGGCGTCCGAAGAGGGGGGAATCAAGAACCCCTCCCTTCAGGGGGAGAAGAGGACCGCCTCCGAAGATCCGGAGGCCAAAGCCCCTAAGCGTGAGAAGAGATCCTCACCGGGGGGTCCGGCGTCTGGAGGGAATCCGGACGCTCAATCATCGCCAAAGAATCAGCCCTCTAGCGAGCCGTAAGTATGAAAGAGGGAGTTAATTAGTAAGGAAATACCTTCATTTGTGCTTCTGTGAGTAACCGAAATATTTATATTGCAGTTCGGATCTACAGCCTTCTCAGAGGAGTTCATCTTCGGGGGACCTTCTTCCGGAGATGATGGAGAGCGAAACGCCTCCGTCTGCAGCGCCGCCAGATGAGGCAGGCGAGCCCGAAGTGTCGTCACGGACGGTATCCCCGAGTCCGGAGGAGCCAGAGAGTTCGGAACCCACTAGTATTCGGCCGGGGGAACTGAAGAATCTGCTTGAGAGGGCATCCATTTCAGAAGATCACCGTGCATTGATGCGTATGGTGATTGGAAGGATTTCGTCCGCCGAGAGCGGATTGCGCAATGCCGCCATGAGTTTGCTGGCGGGATTTGAGGTATGCGAGAATGACGCACCCTTTTGTCTTTTAACAGTATCGCACATAAAAATGCGCCCTGTATAGATAGTAGCCCCTGAGACTCAGTAGGTTGTCGAAAATGACAGCGTACCGAGGATCGAAATCTAAAGTAATGAATTCCGTCGTTCCTATGCAGGTGGCGGATAGTCCGGGGGCTAGCCGGACTGGTGAGTTTGCCGAATTAAATCGGCAACTTGACCTGGCAGATGCGGACATCGCATTTGTCAACAGGCGACTTGACGAGTCGCAAGGTAAAAGAGTTCTCCGCAGTCGCTTTATTAAGGGGGTCGAAGCCCTCCTCTGATAAATTATATGCTGTTGTACAGACAGTGCTGCTGCTGTGGAGAGCCTTCGGGCCGAACTTGCTCGAGCTAAGGAGCAAGCCCGAAGGAGTGACGCGGCTGCCTTGAGGGCGGCCGAAGAGTTGAAAGCCAAGAAGGCTGCGCACTGCCTAAGCAGGGCAGAGGTGGCCGAATTGGCCATGAAATTAAAGGATGCTACCGACCGCAATGAGGCTCTTGAAAAGGAGCGCCTATCGGAGCGGAAAGACCTGAAGAAGGCCACCGCCGAAGCCAAGGATGCCCGCTCTGCAATGCGGGCTATGAAGGAGGAACTGCGCCAGGCCGGAGAGATCGTGGCTGACAAGCCTTTTCTGCTGCGTTGCCGGTTTATGGATGGAAAGTATGCTCAATTTGAGCGGCTGTGGAGTCCGGAGGATCCGTATATGGACTTAGCTGCAAGTGCGGCCGATGCCGTTAAGCACTTCCGGAGCCAGGAGGATCATGAGACGGAAGAGCTATATTGGTCTCAATTCCACAGTCCGGATCGCTCACTTTCGTTGACAGACCGGTTGGCTGAATGGGCCGAGCTAAATAGATTGTCCGGACTTGCCATGACTGACATCGTGGCCCATGTCTGGCCAGAGAGGTCCAAGGCGACGAGCTACTTCGGCTTACTGCAGCAATTCCTTGGAGCGGTGCCGCATATAAAGGAGATGAAGCGGTCGGCCTGCATCGAGGGCGCGCGGATGGCTCTTGCCCGTGTGAAGGTGCATTGTCCGGAGATGGATGCCACCGCTATTGTTGCCCAGGATTCGGATGAAGACCGGCTCCCCGCCGAACACTATTTCGGGGAAGTTATGCGTGGCGCTCGTGTAATAGAGGCGCAGTGCTCGAAAAATGTCACGTTCAAATGAACGTATTAGCTTGTAAAACAATGATTATGTTATAACTGCTTTTTATACTTGTGCGTCCCAAGTAGTAAAACTTCTCCCGTGCGGCCGTTTACGTATACATTTGTATAACTTGAAAGATTGCAGTCTTCGGCTTCAGCCCCCACGCACAGGGTGCGGGGGTGTTCGCAAAAATAGCGCGTTTCCACACTTAATCCGACGTCTCGGTCCTGTTTAAGGAGGTGGTAGCGTAGCGAACGAGGCAATCCGGACTATAATGCTTTATCACTTTCACTTAGCCAGTGGAGCTCGAGGGTGGGGCTACGATATAGCCCCTGGTGGCCCCGCATATCTCCGAATTCGGGGTGCGTGTGTGCCTGACTGGGAAACGGTCCTTCGTCAAAGAGGGGAATTCTAAACATTCCGGTAGTCGATCGAGTGGTTGACCAGTCTCTCGCTGTATCATGACAGTCAGTTTTCGGCTTTCTCTACTGAGGTGCTCACCCAGCCGAACTGGGGCACAATCGCAGTAGTTCTCCTGGTGCCGCGTTAGCCGGTGATACGGAACGTAAGGCAGCAAAACACAGGAGCCAGGCAAACCCAACATTTGACCAAAGACATGATTCAGAGCTGATGCATATAATGCCTAACTCGAGACGCCGAACACTCCCTAAGGTGTTCGGTCTTTATAATAATGGGCAGAGATGCCCTAAGCCCCTAGTGTCCAGGTACGGGCATGGTCCTCTGACGCGGCCGATGCCAAAACGTCAGGCTCCGCTTTGGCTATAGGAAGAAGCCAAGGGAGAATAACAACAAGAGACAGTAAAAAAGGTTTACGCAGGGTCTTAATCTGAAAAGAATCCTCACAACGGGTCCCTACTGCACGTCTGCGCCTGTGTCTCCGTTGTGCCGTTTATTCTGGACGGGCATGTACGTTGTTCATCTGTAAAAAGAGAGGAACGTTTAGTTTGAAAATAAATCATGCGAAAAATATGTGTAAAAGAAGAAATATAAATAATTAAAGCGGGGTTTGCATGAACCCGCTGTTGTTTGTGCGCATAGCCCCCTGTGAAGAGGTATGCGGCTAGGGAGCCCCTAGCCTACTGAAGCCGGATTCGTCTATCCGAGTCCGGGGTCGTTAAGTGACCCTCGCACTAAAATGACGCCACGCGGACCGGGCATCTTGAGTGTAAGAGACGCGTAATGCGGTATGGCGTTGAAGCGGACAAAAGCCTTTCGTCCCAATAGTGCTTGATATTCACTTTCGAATGGGACGATATGAAAAATTAATTTTTCTCATCGAAAATTGTTCGGTGATCCGAACACGACTTCTAGTAATATGGAGCCTGTGCACTTGGCGTAAGGGCCTGGCGTCACTCCTTTGAAGGAAGTGCGGCTGTGTCGGATTTTGGCAGGGTTTATCCCCATCCTACGGATTGTTTTTGAATACAACAGGTTTAAGTCGCTGCCTCCGTCCATTAGGACATTAGTAAATTTTAATCCGTCTATTATGGGATTCAATATCAGGGGAGTCCGTCCCGCGTTTCGAACGCTCCTGGAGTAGTCCAGGTGGTCGAAAGTGATTGGCTTTGATATCCAATCTCTATGGTTTGCTGGTTTGGACCGTGCGAAGCTCTTTTTAGGAAGTGCCGAACTATTTTTCCGTATTATCACATGAAGTGAGTTTACTGCTTTGACTTCTTGTGGGAAAGTCTTTTGTTTTCCGGTGCTCTGCTGGTGGGGTTTATCTTCTTCGCTTGACGCATCGAGCCCCTTGTGTTCGGCATTTAGTCGCCGGACTGTTTAAAAACCCAACAATCCCTGTGGGTGTGATTTGCAGGCCTTCCGGGGGTACTGTGGATTTGACATATCTGACCCAAAATCTTGTTTAAGCTGGACAATTCGTCACTGTCATCCTTGAGAGGCTGTGTTTTGTTGTTGGGCCGCGAGCTTTTGAATCCGGCGTTGACTGCCGTGCTCTTTGGGCTTTTCTCTTTATTCCGGCGCTGCTCTTTTCTGCGCCGTGATTTTCCGTTTCCATCTCTTATCTCGGATGTACTTGGGTCGCTGGTGCTGCTTCTTGCTAGCCAGCTATCCTCTCCTACACAGAAGCGGGTCATGAGGCTTGTTAGTGCGGACATTGTCCTCGGTTTCTCTTGACCGAGGTGCCTGGCGAGCCATTCGTCTCGGACATTGTGCTTGAAAGCTGCTAAGGCTTCGGCGTCCGGACAGTCGACTATTTGGTTCTTTTTGGTAAGAAACCTGTTCCAGAATTTCCGCGCTGACTCTCCGGGCTGTTGAGTTATATGACTTAGATCATCTGCATCCGGAGGACGGACATAAGTCCCTTGAAAATTCGCTCTAAACGCGTCCTCGAGCTCTTCCCAACTTCCAACAGTGTTTTCTGGGAGGCTTTTGAGCCAATGACGGGCTGGCCCTTTGAGCTTGAGGGGTAGATATTTTATGGCGTGGAGATCGTCTCCTCTGGCCATGTGTATACGTAGTATATAATCTTCTATCCAGACTCCAGGGTCTGTTGTTCCATCGTAAGCCTCTATGTTTATGGGTTTAAATCCTGCTGGGAATTCATGGTCTAGCACCTCATCGGTGAAACATAGTGGGTGTGCGGCGCCCCTGTACTTGTGTGTGCCGCTATCATCGGACACTTGACGTGTTACCTTGCTTCCTGGGGCCTTCTTTTTGGGCCCGTAGATGGACCTGGCCGGGCCATTTGACGATGGAGGTTCTATGGCCTCCTCGTCGAATTCTGGTAGCAGCTTACGCTTCGGGTAGCTCTTCGATTGGTGGCCATTGCCGTATTTATCTGCGGTTTTGAGCACTTTGCTCCATCTCATTCTGAGCGTGTCTTCCGCTGTTTTCAGCTTCCGCTTTTCCTTCTTCAGGCTTCTTGCTGTGGGATGAGCCTGCGCTTAAAGCGCTCTTGTTTGGCGGGGTCCTCGGGCACGACGAGTTCGTCTTCGTTGAGGCTTGCTTCGTCTTCGGAGGGAGGTACATAGTTATGATCCTCAACCTCTTCGTCTGCCGCCCTCTCGTGAGGGCTTGCTTCTGCATCCTCCTGCACTGAGTCTTGCTGGAGGGGATTGTCTTCGGCACTCTCTGGGGTATTGTTATCTCCTGTGCCGGAATCTCTATTCTTGCTGTGGCGGGATTTAGAGCGGCGCCGCTGACGTCGGCGCTTGGGCTGTTTCTTTAAGGGATCTGCCTCCGCTGTTTCTTCTCCGTCCCCATCTTTTGGGGTATCCACCATGTATACGTCATATGACGAGGTGGCCTTCCAGTGCCCTGTGGGCGCTGATTCCTGTTCGTCTCCGGCATCATCGTCCATGGCGTCGATGTCTTCGGAGTCGTAGTCTAGCATGTCGGTTAGATCGTCGACAGTGGCTACAAAGTGGGTGGTGGGTGGGCTCTGAATTTCTTCGTCGTCCGCATCCCAACCATCCTGGCCATAGTCCGGCCAGGACTCTCCTGATGACGAGAGATGTTTCAATGAATTCAGGATATCGCCAAAAGGCGAGTATTGGAAGATGTCCGTGGCTGTGAATTCCATAACCGACGCCCAATCCAGATCGATTGGTAAGGGCACGGGAGGTTCGGAGTCCGGCGAGGAGTCCGGCACCTCGGAATCACGAGTTTCGCAGGGGACAAGATTAGTGTTCGGCTCCATCGCCGTGGATGTTGAAGCCCCCAGGGCGGCGTCTATCCACCGGCCCCCGATCTGGGCGATCGGCTCCGGGTTAATGGCCGAAGCGGATCCGTGTGCGGCCACCAAGGCACTGTTCGGTGGCAGAGCTAGATCATGCCCGTCGTCACAGTGCGGCGCGCTTGGCTACAGCTCGAGTCCGTCGAAGATCAAGTCTCCGCGGACATCGGCCGTGAAGTTTAAGCTTCCAAATCTGACCTGACGGCCAGGGGCGTAGCTTTCGATCTACTCCAGATGGCCAAGTGAATTGGCCCGCAGGGCGAAGCCGCCGAATACGAAGATCTGTCCGGGGAGAAAAGTCTCACCCTGGACAGCGTTGTTGGTTGACGATGCCATCAAGCCTATCGGTGACGACACAGAGGAACTCTCAATGAAAGCACCAATGTCGGTGTCAAAACCGGCGGATCTCGGGTAGGGGGTCCCGAACTGTGCGTCTAGGCGGATGGTAACAAGAGACGAGGGACACGATGTTTTTACCTAGGTTCGGGCCCTCTCGATGGAGGTAAAACCCTACGTCCTTCTTGATTAATATTGATGATATGGTTATTACAAGAGTGGATCTACCACGAGATCAAGGAGGCTAAACCCTAGAAGCTAGCCTATGGTATGATTGTTGTAATGTATGTTGTCCTATGGACTAAAGCCCTCCGGTTTATATAGACACCGGAGGAGGCTAGGGTTACACAGAGTCGGTTACAATGGTTGGAGATCTACATATCCGTATTGCCAAGCTTGCCTTCCACGCCAAGGAAAGTCCCATCCGGATACGGGACGGAGTCTTCAATCTTGTATCTTCGTAGTCTTGGAGTCCGGCGGACGATGATAGTCCGGCTGTCCGGACACCCCCTAGTCCAGGACTCCCTCACCCGAGATCCGCTGGTTTTGACACCGACATTGGTGGTTTCATTGAGAGTTCCACTGTGTCGTCACGGTAAGGCTTGATGGCTCCTTCAATCATCTATAACGATCGGTCCAGGGTGAGGTTTTCCTCCTAGAACAGATCTTCGTATTCAGCGGCTTCGCACTGAAGGCGAACTCACTTGGCCATCTAGAGCAGATCGATAGCTACGCCCCTGTCCATTAGGTTAGGTTTGGAAGCCTGAACTACACTGCCGACATCCATGGAGACTTGATCTTCGACGGATTCGAGCCCATGACAGGTGCACCCTATAGCCACGATGAGCACGACCTAGATCTGCCATCGGACGGTGTTCGGGAGACCCCACCTGTAGCTGCCCTGGCTTTAGATCCAGTGAAGAACGTGCCATCCGAGGACGGGAGGATGGACCCCGCCACGGAAACCGCACACTTAACGGCAATAGAACCGAACACAGATTTCACTCCTGAGGAGGTCTGTATCATCGGACCCTAGGACTTGTCTCCGGCCGTAGGCTCCGAAATGAGCGCATTCGCGTCCATCGGATCTAACTGGGCACCGATCATGGAGTTTAGCTCCGCAGATATCTTTTAGCACTTGCCCTTGGGCGACGTGCTAAACTCATTAAAATCTCTCTCCCTGTCAGGAGACTCTGGGCCGAACTATGTCCGGCTTGAGTGGGAAGCGGACGACGAAGGATTTCGTTACCCACCCACCACCCACTTAATAGCCACTATCGACGACTTAACCGATATGCTTGATCTCGACTCCGAAGACATCAACGGTATGGACGATGATGCCGGAGAAAAATGGGAACCACCGCCCCCAAGGCGCTAGACAGCCACCTCATCATATGATATATATATATATATATATATATATATATATATATATATATATGTCTATATATATGGTGGACACACCCAAAGAAAGCGATGGCCATGAGGCAACGGAGGATAATCCCCGAGAAGCAAACAAAGTGCCGACGTCAGCGGCGCCGCTCTAAACCCCACCATAGCAAAAACAGCGATACCAGCACAAGAAAGAATAATACCCTGGACGACGCTAAAGATAATGACGACCCCATAGACCCAGTGATGGAGCAGGGCAAGCCAGGGGATAGCGAACAAAGTCCAGGGCTACTGTCCGATCACAGCGATGCCGAAGACAAAACTTATAAACCTATCTCCGAAGAGGAGAACAGCTCAGACAATGATGCACGCATCATCCCAGAAAACACTTGGAACAAGAGCACCTTTACAAAAGGCTTATTGCCACCGCGAGGAGCTTGAAGAAGCAGAAGCAATGACTTAAAGCCGCGTAGGATACGCTCAACCACAGATGGAACAATGTGCTCGACACTGATGAAAGATACGGTGGTGATCGCCAGACAAAGAGCTACCCAAAACGCAAGCTGCTGCCCGAATTCGACGACGAGGCTATCGTGCCCATTCCGCTGAAAAACAATACAACTGATCTGCCAGACCGACCACCCCATGGCCGAGACAGAGCGGCTAATGACGCCGCACCCAAGTCAGTGCATGATCTACGTGAACACCTGGACAAAAGAGTTGGTATGACCAGGTCCATCTATGGATCTAGGAAACGCGTTCCTACGCAAGATCAGGCCACCAAACCGGCTATACTGATCGGTCGACTACCAGCTCAGAATCAACACCAAACACTACAGCCGTCGGACGCACGCCACAACACATCCAGGTATAGGGGCGCCATGCACCCCCTGTGCTTCACCGATGAGGTGCTGGATCATGAATTTCCAGAGGGCACTACAAAAAAAGACACATCCGTGACATTTTGGGCCGAACGAAAAAAATTTATGTCATACATATGACACTTCTATGACGATAATTGTGACAAAACCTGGTATCATCATAGATGTGGTGGGCTCCTACTTCTATGACAAAAAATCATGACAGAAAAAGGGCTTTTCGTCCTGGGCCTGAGACGCAGCTGCATGACATTCTTTGGGCCGTCCATGACGGAAAAAACCGTGGTAGAAGCGAGGGGAAGGAAAATTTCGGGGAGTTCCCGGTTACGGTGGGAGGTCGAGGGCCAAGCGATGCGCGTTTCTCTCGTACATGTACGCGCATGTGTGTGAGGCGTTGGCTCTAACTGAACCCGAGCGAGGCGTTGGGCTCTAACTGAACCCGAGCGATTGCACTGCAGGCTACGCGTTACTGAACCTGAGCGATCGATCGATGGCTGTTAACTGAACCCGATCGAGCGATTCCTTCACTACTGCTGCTAACTAAAGCCGATCGATTGGATGAACAGTGAGCGTTGCGGGGGGGGGGGAGGAGGGGTGGATGAACAGTGAGCGGTGGCGTTGCCTCTGGATGAACAGGACACTGTGGTGTGGAGGGCTGGATGAACAGTAGACGGTGGAGGGGTGCCCGTGGAGGGGTGGTTGGATAGGACCCCGTGGTGTGGAGGGCTGAATGAATAGTAGACGATGGAGGGATGCCCGTGGAGGGGTGGTTGAACAGTATCCGGTGGAGTAGCGCGCGGTGGAGGCTGGATGAACAGGAGCCCGTGGAGGCTGGAGGAGGTCGACGGTGGACATGAACAGTATCCCGTGGAGTCCCATTTTGCGGTACGCCACACCCCTCCCGATGAACAGGACCCCCGTTTCGACCGTAGGAGGTCCGTTTTGCGGTACGCCACACCCCTCCCGATTAACAGGACCCCCGTTTCGACCGTAGGAGGTCCGTTTCCTCCGTTTTGTGGTACACCACACCCCTCCCGATCAACAGGGCCCCCATTTCGACTGTAGGAGGTCCATTTCCTCCATTTTTGCGGTACGCCAGACCCCTCCCGATGAACAGGATCCCATTTCAAACGTGGCCAGTAGAACACAAGGCTGTTTCCTCCGTTCTGCGGTACGCCAGGCCTCGTTTCCATCGCCTGTTCCGTCCAATCCCTCCCGACGAACAAGACGACGCATTCCGTTTCGACCCAGCCGGTTGGCTCCCACGCGTTTCGTTGCCTCCCGATGAACACGACGCCTTCCGTTGCCTCCCCATGAACACGACGCATTTCGTTGGCTCCCCATGAACACGACGACGACGTTGTTTCTCCATTCCGACCCAACCATGTACACGAGCCCTCGCCGTACGTATGCGCGAGTAGGCGTTCGAGACCCTGCCCGTATGTACGTACATGGCCGTATTTTATTTCTTGCACCCTGGCCGTTGTACGTACGTGTACATGCTACGTGCAGGCCTCTACTACGACACGTACGCGCCTCTACTACGACACGTGCACGCCTCTACATCGACCAGTATATATGTACGTACACGTTCGCGACCAGAAAGAAAACGCTACGCACGCTTCGACCAGGTGGGTCCCGACTGTCAGTCACTTCCTTGCGTGCGAAGATGTAGCTGGTGGGTCCCAGCAGTCGGGGGGGGGGGGGGCGAATCGTTTTGTGTGTTTTTTCCGGACGCACATCCTTGCGTGCAAAGGTGTAGCTGCTGGGTCCCAGCAGTCAGGGGGGCGAATCATTTTTTTTGCTTGGACGCACTTCCTTGCGTGTGAAGGTGTAGCTTGTGGGTCCCAGCATTTGGGGGGCGAATCATTTTTTTTCGAACGCACTTCCTTGCGTGTGAAGATGTAGCTGGTGGGTCCCAATAGTTAGAGGGCCGAATCGTTTTTTTTCGGACGCACTTCCTTGCGTGCGAAGATGTAGCTCGTGGGTCCTAGCAGTCAGGGGGTGAATCATTTTTTCCCCAAAATACGGTGGCCCGTCCGGTGGGTCCCTGCTTTTAGGTGGAGGAATAACTATTTTGTGCGTAATAAGGAGGCACTTCCTTGCGGCTGTCGTGGACCCAGCTGTCAGCCTCTCCACGCACAGTCCACGTCTGATGGAAGTCGTTCCTTGACCACGTTGACCATGCCGTGTCGAGAGCACCACGGCGGTGGACGACGGCGAGGCCTAGGAAGGGGACGACACGGAGTCGGGGAAGACGCGGCAGTGGATGCACACGCGGAGAGGAGTACGAGGGTTCACTGGTTCGGCTGCGGTGCCGTTGCCGCAGAATAACGGGGGGTGTGGATGAATGGAGGGATGGCCTGGCCAGCGGTGGGAGTAGTAGGGGGCGGTGAGGCCTCCGCAGCAGCACAATCGGCCACGGGAGGCAGGAGCAGGCGGCACGACCGGCGCTGCTTTGGCGGCTGCAACAGGCCACATGTCAGTTACGCAACTGCACCTGCTGTTAAGTCACTGAAGCTTCTGTTCAGCTCAGTGGGACACAAGTGGGTAGCTTCGGTTAATTAATTAGACCTCCAGCGCACCCTTTTTTAGTTGAGGAATGTATGAAATGTAATGAAATCCGGCATGTTTATATGAAATCCGACCGTGTATGAATGAATTTATTTCGATTAGTCCTGTATCACTCGCATTGGATGAACATGCAAAACAATACGTACTAGCATTATTCCCAGGGTGATCACCTCGTTTGCAGCAGTTTCACATGTACTCCCTCCGGTCCTTTCTAGTCTACATACAAGTTTTGTCTGCAGTCAAAGTATCTCTACTTTGACCAATCTTATACAAAAAGGTATGCACTTTCACAATGTGCGAAGTAAAAAGGAACAGAAGGAGTACAAAGAGTTTGAGCATCTTTTTAGTGTTTCTGTACATTGCAATCAAACACACAGGCCTGGCAATTCATAGAGAACATTCAAAACAATTGATGATTATGCATCTCAGCGACTCACATGTCAGAGGCAATATTTACTTCACAATTAAAGAATAAAGAAAAAATTGATCGACGCTGCTGACAGCAAAGGGCGTCCCATTCGAAAATATCAAACGCATGTCTTGCTAAAATCAATGAGCAAAATTTGACAAGGTTGTCCCATTCCAAAATATCAAATGCCTACTATTGTGGAATGGGCAGGGTTTGCCATCAGTTCGTACATTGACATGTCACCTCGTGCTAAATAAACCAGCTGTTCTTTTTGTGCAGTTCCAGCAAAATCAACCAAATTCGCGCGTAGCTTGTATGATTTCGCCCTTATATGTTGCAATGCCTTGAACTTATCGGCACCTACTTTCTTGTGGTGGAAATGAATGATTTGATGTATTCATGAACATTTTCTGTAGTTCCCATTGAAATCAAGCTGAGCACCCCTGTTTGCACAAATACAAAAAAGTGATTTGTACAAAGCAAACTGTACTATGAATTGACAGTTTCAACAGGCACATACATGGTCCATATAGAGCACACTTTTAGAAAAATGGTACTCACCAGAAAGAATCCTAGAACAACATTGTACTCACGCATCACAGCAAAAAAATGGAGATTTGTCAGTCCTTCTGAGCTGAAGTTAGTTTGGTCTTGTGGGGAGTAATGTAACCATCCTTCAACTGCTCCTTCTGATGAGAAGATAGATAGGGCTTCTTCATCCTGGCATAATCGGAACTAGTCACTTCACATACTCCATATTGTTCTTCAGAGGAAGATGATCTTGTTGTGCAAAGACAAGAGGACTATTAAATGCTAGCATCCCTGTTTGCTTGAAAAAAAGGAAAGGAAATATTTAAAACAGCACAGATGAAGCACTTCTCAAGGACAATACCACTTTTTCATGACAATATCTAAACAGTAGCACAACACCAATAGAGATGACAAAGCTCAATCATATGGATGAAATCAGTGGGCGAGTACCAACCTTTGTCAGGAGGCTTATTGTGTAGAGCATACAGATGAAGCACTTTTCCGGAACCAACTGTTGCTATCTACGATGGTGGCCATGCTTACCATATACTCCTCGATTAGTTTAATGTTTCCAACATCTTCTTGTGCAGTTCCACTAAAATATATGGTATCTTCAAAGAAGATCCCTATTTGCACAAGTAGAGATAATTACGTATTACATTAAGAGTGGCATCAAATCAGTGGCAAAACAATTGCTCGTTCCAGCCATAGCAATAAATTAAGATGCAAAACTATATCATTACTTGTGTAATCACAGTTCCAGTGCTTCATTACAGCACCGGGAGTTGATTTTTGTTTTCTTCCACTTGTTCTTCCCCTTCATCACTTGGTTCAATAACAGACAAGCTTCGCCTTCAATGTTAGTTTTGGCATGTCAATTAGGGAGCACAAGTATAGTACTAAACTTAATTTTCTGATGAAAGTGGCAAAATACAGGCCAATTGTTGTGAAATATCCTTATCTTACCTCAATGGGATATTACGGTGCACATACAGATTGGAAGTCTTGTCTCCATTTGTGCAGTTCACTAAAATCAGGCAACTTTATCGTACAAGTAGCACAACATATGAAAGCACACTGCAGAATCATGTGAAAGAAGGCTAGTACTGACCTCTTATGATGCGGAATTCAAACAACTCACAAGAAGAAGATCTGAGCCAAATTCGCCTTAACGGATAGGAAGTAAGATCTCCTCTTGTGCAGTTCCACTAAGATCAAGCAATCAAGAAACATTGTCGGTGTGACATTTTGGTTGAACTGCACAAAACACTCTTAAAACAAAAGTGTTTTGTGCAGTGCAACAAAAGGTCACAATGGCAACGAGGTGAAGTAGATAACCCTGTTTACACAGAGGTGCAAAGGAAACAATTAGTGGTCAATAACGGTGGATGACACAGAAGCCAACAAAAAGAAGCATCTACCTTATCTAAATGGGAAAGAAAGCAAGACTGTAGCATTTCTCAAACGGTAGCATTGATTAATATTAACATAGAGATTATATTAACAATAAAATTCGTTAAACATGTAATTTGCTTTTAACTGTGGCATTGCATAAATTTTCCAGCGGCATTATTAGAGGTTGTTTGTTTATAGGGACATTTTGGTGTAGGGACTAAAAAAACTCCGTGCCAGTCCCATTTAAACCAAACAGGAGGGACTTTTAGGGACTAAAAATGGGCATTTAGGACTAAATAAAGAAGACCTCGAGGGAGTCTTTTTGGGACTTTTTCCAACAGTTGCCCCTGCCACGCATCGCACCTTGTCTCTATTAGTTCATTACTAGGGGTAACATGGTCTTTTAGCATGTCATTTAATAACCTCTAGTCCATATTTAGTCCCTGGAACCAAGAAGGTAGGGACTAGGGAGTTTTTAACCAAACAGGGCCTTAGATTAACAACAGCTAATGAGTTGCACGGGACAGTGGACGCACCAGCACCATGTGCATCTACCGATGTACTGTGGTCATGCACAGTCTGTTGCAACAAAGGACAAACAACCAAGGAGCATATTTGTGTTGGTCCCAGTTTTGTTATCTTTAGACACCATTCCCTATGTGAGCACAGCAAATATAGTCCTGCTCAAACTCTATAGCCTTGTCCCTTCCTTTCCTTTTTGAACTAGTACTTTTGCCCCTTCCTTTCCTCTTTGAACCACGTCCTAGATTTATGCGATACAACTTTCCCCACTACTTTCCCCCATTCCTTTCCTCTTTGAACCACGTCCTAGATTCATGCTATACAACTTCCCCCCTTCATTTCCTCTTTGAACCACGTCCTAGATTCATGCTATATACAACTTTTCCTACTACTTTCCCACACTCCTTTCCTCTTTGAACCACGTCCTAGATTCATGGTATACATGCAGCTAGAGCAATGCATGTGGAGTAAGTAAATTATATAAGGTTCTTGGGGCGTGGTTCGGTGGGCGACGGGACGGCGGCAAAGAAGATGGGGTCGGAGGCCCTCCCGCGCCGCCGCTGGGTGGAAAGTGAACAGCTGCACCGGTAGTGGATTCCCTTCCTCGCCAACGGCGACAGCGTTAAGCCTCCTTCCCTTCCCGGCGGACGGATCCTGCCGGCTCTTTGAGCAGCAGTGAGGGGAGAGAGAGGCCAACGAAGTCTTGTTTAGATCTGGAGAGGGCGAGAGAGTGTGAAGAGAGCAACTACAAGTGCTGAGGCTCCAGCGTGTATATATATACTGGAGAGAGTGTGTGAAGCGTGCAAACCCTAGAAAACATTTTGACCCCGTTTCGAAAAAATAGAAAACATTTTGACCAGTGCAAACCCTAGAAAACAAGTGTCGAGGCTGCAGCTTATACGTGATGAGGTGATTATACGGTCACTACGAGATCGTATATCTCTGTATCCATCCATTTTGACTAGTCAAAGAATCCTCCTGGCACAAATTATGCTCAAGTGTAGTTATCGAACCCGAGACCTCAAGTTTGATGAGCGAACAGGCTAACCAGCTACACAACCCTCCCGTTATGTTCAACGAAAGGAAAATAACCTTTTATACATTCCTGCATTCGTTTGACAATCATGCCGTGTTTTTTTTTGTGTGTGTGGGAGTCATTGGGATTTCAATCATCATCTTGTCATGTGGCTTTGGTGGTAAGACTATCCACAGTGGTGCAGAAATAATGCAGCCTTAGTCACCTTACCTCTCTCCACGTAGTATGTTGGGTCCCACCAGTCAGAGGGTGGAACAAACAAATTAATAAGAAAAATTAAAAGCGTCAGCTGTGTATCTTACCTCACACATCTCGCTACTGCTCGGGAACACTGTCCAATTGATCCCTCTGTTCACTCATGTACTATCTTAAGTGAATCCTTATTATAACATGCACACAAATTTTGGGCACTTGTATTCGACTTAAGTCAGTGTGCCACCGTATCTCGTATACTTACAACTCCCTCCGTCTAGGTGTAATAAGTCACGTTAGAAGGTGCAACGGGACCAAGGTGCGTGTGTGTGCGTGTGTATGTTTAACAGCATGTGTGTGTTAGAGAGAGCGACAGATCGATCTACTCCTACAGAGAGATGGTGTGTAGTGTACGATTTTAGCCGTGAGAGTCGGTGCATCCTCTCGTTTCTGGGCGTGTCCGGTAGGGACATGCGGACAGCTGCCACGCCCGCTCCTGACCAGCCTGGCCCACCCAAAGCCCCTCCATCGCCCGCGCGCGCTTCCCGCCTGAAACGTCTAGCACCGCTCCAAAGAATCGGTGCCGCATTCATGCCCGGGCAGAGCGGACGCGACCTCTCACTGGTGCAAGAGTGATGGTTGCTTCGTCCGTCCAACTTACTGTTGGGTCTATGTGATTTGACGGCTCATTGGTCTTTATTACTGAGGTGGTAGGACTGCTGGATGTCCCACGCTTTCGGTGAAAGGAGGTACTACTACTACTAGATTACAATTTTCTCCATTCTTACAGTGGAGGAGTGCAAGAGCAGTGAAAACACGCAGACTCAATGATTACATGGCCCACCTCACACTATCACCGTGCGACACCTAACTCTTTACATAGTACTCCATCCGTTCCTAAATATTACTAGATGAATCCCCGCGCGTTGCCGCGGAACAGCGGTATATCTCTCTGCGCAAAATTATGGATTTCATAGAACTAAAAAAACTCTATAACCGCATGACAAATGTGGTAGCCAAACTAAATAAACTCCCATCACCATTTAGATCATCCCACGTAACGAAAAAAGATCAGCCAACTCCTACTGCATAATGGGATTATATTTTTCTTTTTGACATGTTAATGGGACTTAAAAGCTCACATACATGCATGCTACCGGTGCATGCTTGCATGCAGACTTGTTGATGTGATTTAAAACCCACTCACATGCATATGCCACGGTATTTCTGCATGCTTACATGTGGCTTAGTGTGGAGCCTCTCAACGTCTAGATCAGATGGCTATTATGGACTGATTTACTTCATCTAACGGCTACATCAATTTTGATGATGTGGCTCAAGGAGAGGATAGAGAATTCCTAGTAGTGGGGGCTAGCTATTACTAGTAGATAAGTCTTTGTAGAGATTCCACTAGGTGAACTACATACGAAACAAAATGAATGAATCTACACTTAAAATGCATCTATATACATCCGCATGTGGTTCATGGTGAAATCTCTACAAAGACTTATATCTAGGAATGGAGGAAGTACTGTAATTTATCAGCGAGATAAATTTGTACAATGCTATGAAGCTTCCAGCTTCTGTTACATGTATCTTGCGTCCAAGGTTGCCTGTTGCAACATTTCATCAAATACAAAGGAGACTAACATGCATGCTATTGCATCTCAATGATTGACAAATCATAGCAAATATGTACTCCCTCCGTTCCAAAATAAGTGTCTCAACTTTGTGCAAACTTTAGTACAAAGTTGTACTACTACTAAAGTTGACACTTATTTTGGAACAGATGCAGCTAAAAAAATGATCCATGCAATCCCTAGCCCTTGAACCGTGAACCCTAACCAGGCTTCAATTTGCTGGCAACGTTCGAGCTTCCTAATAAATGAAGTTTGCAACCTTTTGACCATCGGATGATTTTGTGCAGTTTCACCAAAATTGAGATGAGCATCCCTGTGGCGAAGAAATTGAAGAAGCGTGATTAGAATAAGATTATTGGGACTAGTTGATGAGACATAAACTCATCACAAATACAGTACGTAGAAGCCAGTAGAGGTATGTGCGGGGCAAAGAAGTAGAGAAATATCCACAGGGAGTAATATGGGCAGCTAGAGCAGTGGTGCAAGTCGGCTGTAAAGGGAGTTGTACCTTAGGGACGTAGCTCAACCTTGAGGAGGGAGGCGGGAGGCGGCAACTGCCCACGTCGCGGCAGTGAGCAAGGGATGAAGGTAATCTCACCGGCTTTGTGAGAGAGAACGGTGGGGACCCCTGATCGGGACGTGCCGACAGTGGGTTTTCCCCGTCGGCGACGGCCACCGCATCTACACTAAGCATCCACCCCTTCCCCAAGCGGACGTGATCCGCCAGGATGTTAGAGATGTGGCCACAGTCGTTTTGTGCGAGAGAGGTTGAAGAGAGCAACCCCAGCAAGCAACCGTGTAGGCTGGCCCGTCCTGACTATGTATATAGTGGAGCGGTTTCTTTTTCTCTCCATACGAACCTATCATATTGCGTACGTGCCACTGAAGAAAAAAAACTTTATTTATAAATGACGCGGCACCTACTACTCGTTCTCCTATAACCTTGCGCTTGGCATCTCCAAAATATTAACCTTGCGATTGGCTCTTCGCCTCTTCAGGAAGTCGAGCAATAATGGTACTGCAGTACTACCTCTGTCCTAGTTTATAGGTATCCTTTGTAGTTTGTGCCAAGTTTTGACTAAAAATTTAACTAACCAAATATTAATGCATGTCAAGAATTATCTCATTGGATTCGTATTTGAACATAGTTTTCAAAAATATAATGTTTGGTGACACGCGTGAACATTTTGTTAGTTTAATCTATGGTCAAAATTTGGCACGAAATATAATGAGGACCAATAAACCCGGGCAGAGGTAGTATATATCGTTCTGGCTATATGAGACCGAATGAATTGTTGCACGTCCACCACGTGGGCGAGGGTCGAGGGGCGAGGGAGAGTGCTACATACGGAGCAAAATCAGTGAATCCACACTCTAAAATACGTCTATATACATCAGTGTTTGGAGTATGTACTAGTAGTTCGTATTGAAATCTACTAAAGGACATATATATTCCAAACAATATGATATAATCTCTATAACCAAGGTAGTAGGGACGAGGAGTAAACAGAGGGAGTAGTAAGTTTTTCTCCTTGTCCCGCGAGCCACCGCGCGCATGGGTGAGGGAGCGGGCGTAAGGCGGAGCAAGCTTCACCTCATCCTGCGAGCCACCGCGCCCGTGGGCGGGGGAGACGGCGTACTAAGCAAGCTTCTCCTCGTTCTGCGAGTTGACGGGACACATCAAAAGTACTCCAGTGTATAGAGCTTGCCTCTAAGGTAGGCCCCACATGATTTGCCTCTTTTTTTAACATAACACGTCAAGTCGCAATTTGTTTGTTCACCCGTGGTAGACGATCCTCCCTCCACCAAGTGGACAACCAGTACACGTGCCAAATTACCATGTGGGCTGCCTTTTTCGTACAGAAATGAGCTCCACCGTGTACCCGCGCGGGTGTGGTTGGGAGAGAGACGGGAGTACATGCTCCGTGCATGCACCTCTTCTCTTCGTGCACGTCCCCCACCTACGTGGATGTGTGTGAGAGATACAAACCGCGTTTGTGAGTGTTTTTTGTTTTGGGGTGGGGGTGGGGGTGGGGTGGGGGGTTGATTTCATGAATTATTTGTGGGAATATGTGTCGATGACATCTCAAACAAAATTTTGCATGCAATGTGTGTGGAATGGAGGCCTATCCATATCATACATAGAGGGTCGAGCAATCCACGAGAAGAGAGGGAGGGGTCATAGATATCGATAGAGTCGAAGAGATGATCAAGTGGGTGGGTGCGAGATCGATGAAGAGAGCCATCGAAATTGTGTGTGTGTGCAAGTCAATGATATAGGGCGACTGGCCTACCGGAACGTTAGAGGGCACATGTCAAGTTTGTGTGTGGCAGGGAGACATGACTAGAGCGCTCGATGTATCGGTGTGTGGGGGGGAGGGGGTGGGGGGAGGGGTAGGCATTGGCCTAACTATAGAGGCAGAACGACTCGTATATGTGTTGAGAAGGAGAGACCCAGCTATGGCTTGAGGAAGATTGGTCGACATCCATACATAACTGAAGGACGGGAAATATGATGGGACAGAGAGAGAGAGAGAGGGAGGGAGAGGGAAGGAGAGGGGTAGAGTGTTGGATGGATGATGGAGTTGCTTCTCGGAGATGGTGGGAGAGGCCTACTAGACAAACAGAGGATGGAACTGCAATGTTATCAATAAGAGTGGGGATGTGTTTCTGTGTGTGCCTGTGCACGATAGATCTGTCGGGGCGCATCCATGGATGATGAAGGGGAACCATGTATTTGGTAAGCAAACCTAACTAGATCGGTAGATCAATTGTTGTTTGTCAGAGGAAGGGAGAGACACAACTAATGAGGTAGATCGATCGACGTGTGGGTAAAAATGAGTTATAAGGACCTAGCTAGCTATATGTATAGCGAGAGATCGGTCGGTGTACATCCATTTGTTGGAGGCAAATAAGGCCCAGCGAGACGGATAGACAGAGAGAATGGAGCTAGGAGGTGGTGCGAGAGGCCCAACTACTAGCTAGATAGGGGGAGGAGTGTGCGGTTGTGAGATTGATGAAAAGAAGGGCGAGAGTTTACACGTGTGTCTGACCGTATGAGAGACACGAGGCAAGGACACATAAAGGAGGAGATTGAAGGTGTGTGTGTGTGTTGTAGGCAGGCATCGCTGGAGAGGTTTATCGATTGGTGTGTGTCGGAAAGGAGTTGTGGAGACTCTGGGAGAATGACCTAAAGAAAAAAATGAATGTGCCCGCTGGATAGAATGCCGAGGGAGGGGGAGGGCGAGGAGGGCGTGTGCATGCACGAGAGAAAGTTAGTGGTAGCTACAAACGTTAGAGGATTGTGTGGGTGTAAGAGACTAACAAAGATCATAATTTGATATGAAAGCGGATTCATATATTTGAATAGGAGATCATAGTGTTTAAACATTGCATGCATGAATATAGCTGTGATACACGTGCTATGCACATGTCATACCATAATGTGATAATGCATGGCATTTGCAACTCACAGCTAAATGCCGAACAATCTAAACCGTACTAAACATCAAACAATCTCACATTTTATTTGAATATGTGATAATGTGTGGCGTTTGCAGCTTACAACTAAATATCGAACAATCTAAACAATACCATATATCGAACTTTCTCACATTTTATTTGAATTTGTGGTAATGTGTGGTGTTTGCAACTCACATCTAAATACTTGTAGGCGTAGGGGGCGGGGCACCATACATAATGTGATAAACACATTATACATATGAGACATGGTTTAGATTATGAAGATCTAGCTAGAGCTAGAAATGTAATGTGATTTGAAATCAAAATAAAGTGGATTCAAAAAATCTAGTTCGAGTTCATATAGTACACATAGTTCATATGTAACTCGAGACTAATCATGTGGTGTGCTGTGAAGATAATACACAAATGATGGTTTAACTTGACAATAATGATGATTGTAGATCTTATTAAAACAAAGAAATGAATTCAAATGCTTTGACTTCACAACAATCATTACTGTAGATCTTATTCAAATAGAGAAACGAATTCAAATTTAGTTCATATTGAAGCGGTAGTATATACGTCTGGAATGCACTAAAACGTTCATTTGAGTAGTAGGTTGCATGCATTATACACGTAGCGAAATATTTTAATTAAACATAACATGAATTCAAAGTTTTGAATGACATTTGTACTGCGCATTGATTTGGTACAGTACACGTTAGGCTTGTCCGGAAATTTCAACCCGCGCCTTGTTAGCCCGAAATATTTAAGATATATTTTTGTCTCGTTGTGCTCCGACAACTCCCTCCATCTAAACCCGCGCCTTGCTATTCCAAAATTACAACGCGCGTGAAAACTCCCACCTCCTGTGAAATCCCAACATGCGGAATGCCCGTGGTACCCCTGAACCGAAAGAGCCGCCTCAAATCGGTGGGGGTACTTTCGTAAGTTACCCCACATTTCGGACAAGTGCGTCTCTAAGCCATGGTTCCCCACTGCCATCCCATCCGCCCACCCATTCGTACACTGAGGCCGCGAAAACCCGCGACGAAACCCCACACCCTGCTCCGTCTGCCACCCAGCCGGAGCCTCTTCCCCGACAACATCGTCCACAGCAACACCTCGACGTCCCTCATCCACCGTACCAGATGAGGATCCGTCGTCGATCTCATCGTCCCGCCTGTTCAGCCACCCCGTCCTCCACCTCCAAGGAGCTGCCCCGACGTTCCCCTCGTCTTTCGCGCCACCTCCATTCCCACACCATCGTCTTCACCTGCACCACCGGAAGAGCATCATCATCACCGTTTCCTCGGATGAGTTGCGGCCTAATCGGCGCCACCAAAGAGGTTGGACACTAATCGCCACATTTTCTTCTTGATTTGATCTCACGGTGCTGCCGGCGCTCAGTCCCGAGCCGACACGGCGCGGCTACATCCACGGCGGCGTCGCCGGCCAGTTCCTCCATGGCGTCGCTCCCTCGGCGGCGACGTCCACATCAGTAGGAGTTGCTGCTGCTTTAGCTCTCGCTCGCGCTGCTGCTCTGCTCTTGCTCTTGGTCCCCTGCCTGGTCTGCTCTTGCTCGTGCTGCTGCTCTCGCTCTTGCTCTTGCTTGCGTCCACATCCAGGTTCCGCTATTGGTTATTGACCGGAAACGTGTTTCGGTCATGTCTACATAGTTCTCGAACCCATAGGGTCCGCACGCTTAACGTTACGATGACAGTTATGTTATGAGTTTATAAGTTTTGATGTACCGAAGGTTGTTCGGAGTCCCGGATGTGATCGCGGACATGACAAGGAGTCTCAAAATTGTCGAGACATAAAGATTGATATCTTGGAAGCCTATATTTGGATATCGGAATCGTTCCGGGTGAAATCGGGATTTTACAGGAGTACCGGGGGGTTACCGGAACCCCCCGGGGGTTAATGGGCCTACATGGGCCCTAAGGGAGAAGAGGAGGGCCGGCCAGGGCAGGCCGCACCCCCCCTCCCCCCTAGTCTGAATAGGACAAGGAAGGGGGGTGGCGCCCCCCTTTCCTCTTTCCCCCTTCTCCAACAAGGCAAGAGGGGGGAGTCCTACTCCCGGTGGGAGTAGGACTCCTCCAGGCACACCCCTAGGGGCCGGCCGCACCTCCCCCCTCCCTCCTTTATATACGGGGGTAGGGGGACACCCCATGACACACAAGTTAATCTTCGTGATCGTTCCTTAGCCATGTGCAATGCCCCCCTCCACCATATTCCACCTCGGTCATATTGTAGGAATGCTTAGGCGAAGCCCTGCGTCGGTAGACCATCATCACCATCACCATGCCATCGTGCTGACGGAACTCATCCCCGACACCCTGCTGGATCGGAGTCCGGGGATCGTCATCGAGCTGAATGTGTGCTGAACTCGGAGGTGCCGTACGTTCGGTACTTGGATCGGTCGGATTGTGAAGACGTACGACTACATCAACCATGTTGTTCTAACGCTTCCGCTTTCTGTCTACGAGGGTACGTGGACAACACTCTCCCCTCTTGTTGCTATGCATCACCATGATCTTGCGTGTGCATAGGAAATTTTTTGAAATTACTACGTTCCCCAACAGTAGTGGCACCAGCGATCCAGGCACATCCGAAATCAGGGATGGCAATGGAAAACCATGACGCAATAAAAACAAGCATCAAAATAATGAAGACAACCCAGATAATACAGTAGTAAACACCGGATTCAGGGGCTCCAGACCCGGTCGACGGAAAAAGCCATTCAAAGGCAGTAGAGATGGTCCATCCAGCCTAAATAAAATTTTAGACATGTCTTGTCAGATTCATGGCACCCTCGAGAAACCTGCAAATCACACCAATAGAGAATGCTGGGTCTTCAAGCAGGCCGGCAAGCTAAACGCCAGACACAAGGGAAGGGAGCCGCCAAGCAAAGATGAGAACGAACCTTGCCAGCCAATCACTGGGGGACAGAAAAAATTTCCACCAGAGGTCAAAACAGTGAACATGATTTACGCCACCCACAAATCAAAGAGGAAGCGCAAACGCGCACTCCGAGACGTATACGCTATGGAACCAGTCGCCCCCAAATTCAATCCATGGTCGGCCTGCCCGATCACTTTCAATCGCAAGGATCATCCGACTAGTATTTGGCATGGAGGCTCGGCCACCTTGGTGCTCGACCCAATAATTGACGGATACCACCTCACCCGCGTGCTCATGGACGGCGACAGTAGTCTTAATCTGATATAGCAGGACACTGTCCGCAAGATGTGGATAGACCCATCAAGAATCAACCAAAGCAGTACTACCTTTAAAGGAGTAATACCAGACGTAGAGGCCCGCTGCACGGGCTCTTTGACGTTAGAGGTTGTATTCGGTTCTCCCGACAATTTTCGAAGCGAATAACTAACCTTCGACATCGCTCCGTTCCGAAGTGGCTATCATGCACTACTCGGAAGAATGGCCTTCGCCCGTTTCAATGCAGTAGTGCATTACACTTATCTCAAACTTAAGATGCCCGGTCCACGTGGCGTCATCACAATCAGCGGAAACACAGAGCGTGCTCTTTGTGCGAAAGATTATGTGGCGGCTCTAGCAGCCGAACCACTGAACAGCCCCTCCAACCCGAGTAACTCATCGGTCTTCGAGACCACGGACATGGCTAGACGTGTTCGGCACATACCTATTTATAGCAGCCCATATAAATCTGAGCTTGATTAATGGCTATACCCCCATATGTGGTGCCAGGGGCTGCCCGCATGTAAAAGGCCCATAGTTCGGCCCGACCCTATTTACACTCAAGAGATCGAATTTTCATGGCTTATTAAAATTAACCGACTTTACGCACGGTCACACCAGATTTTTTCACCTGGATCTCTCTTCCTTTTTACAGATGACCATCATGCTATACCCTTCCAGGATACGGCACAATAGATACAAAGGCGCTGACGTCCAGCAGGGCCCCGTTCAAAGGTTTCTTTTTAGATTAAGACCCTGTGTAAACCTTTTTATTGTCCCTTGTAGACCCACACCCTCCCAGTACTTAAAATGACCAAGAGGGATACCGGCGTTATTGGCAAACTTATGATTTGCCGATCTAAAGTAGAGGTTACAGGGGCAGCAACCAATGTGTTTTTGGGATTTATGCTCTCACCACAGCCGCTCTTTCGTCACGCCGGATTAATGCACGTACCTGGAAATTCAGGCCTCATTATCGAGGGTAGTACTCAGCCCAGTATATGTTGTAAAGCCCAAATACCCTCGGGAGTATTCGGCGTCGCGAGTTTGGCCTTATATGCATCAGCTCCGAATCATGTCTTTGGTCAATAGTTGGGTTTACCCGGCTCTCGTGTTTTGCTACCTTACGTTCCGCTCTATCGGCTAAGGTGGCACCGGGAGAACTACTGCGATTGTGCCATGGTTCAACCGGATGAGCACCTCAGTAGAGAAAGCCGAAAACTGACTGTCATGATAAAGCGAGAGACTGGTCAACCACTCGATGACTCTGTGGAATCTTCGCGATTCCTCTGCATTAATGCAGGACCGGTCTCCCGGTCACGTATGTACACGCACCATACTCGGATGAGCGCGGACATACCAGGGGCTATATAGTAGCCCCACCGTCAAACTCCTATGGCTAAGTGAAAGTGTTAAAGCTATATAGTCTGATTGCCTCGTTCGTCAGGCTACCACCTCCTTAACGGACCAAGACATTGGATCAAGTGTGATTACGCGCTTTGCCGAACACCCCCGCATTATATGCGAGGGGGCTGAAGCTGACAACTGCAAACTTTTAGGTTATATACATATATACATAAGCGGCTGCACAGGACGCACTACAATACTTTACGGGCAAAAGTATAAATATAGCCTTCATTACCAAAAAGAATTGTTTTTACAATCTAGATACATGTCATTCAAACATGGTATTCTTTGAGCACTGAGCCTCTATTGAACGGGGACCTTCTAAGACTTCTTCAAAATAGTGCTCGGGCGAGTCCTGGCCCCCGGGCGGACCCCTGGTTGCAATATTGGTGGCCTCCATCTTTGCCCAATACGTATTAACACGGGTGAGGGAGTCCTGGACTAGGGGGTGTCCGGACAGCCGGACTATCATCGTCCACCGGACTCCAAGACTACAAAGATACAAGATTGAAGACTTCGTCCCGTGTCCGGATGGGACTTTCCTTGGCGTGGAAGGCAAGCTTGGCGATACGGATATGTAGATCTCCTACCATTGTAACCGACTCTGTGTAACCCTAGCCCTCTCCGGTGTCTATATAAACCGGAGGGCTTTAGTCCGTAGGACACAACATACATTACAGCAATCATACCATTGGCTAGCTTCTAGGGTTTAGCCTCCTTGATCTCGTGGTAGATCCACTCTTGTACTACCCATATCATCAATATTAATCAAGCAGGACGTAGGGTTTTACCTCCATCAAGAGGGCCCGAACCTGGGTAAAACATCGTGTCCCTTGTCTCCTGTTACCATCCGCCTAGACGCACAGTTCGGGACCCCCTACCCGAGATCCGCCGGTTTTGACACCGACATTGGTGCTTTCATTGAGAGTTCCTCTGTGTCGTCACCGATAGGCTCGATGGCTTCTTCAACCAACAACCACGCTGTCCAGGATGAGACTTCTCTCCCCGGACAGATCTTTGTATTCGGCGGCTTCGCACTGCGGGCTAATTCACTTGGCCATCTGGAGCAGATCGAAAGCTACGCCCCTGGCCGTCAGGTCAGGTTCGGAAGCCTAAACTTCACGGCCGACATCCGCGGGGACTTGATCTTCGACGGGCTCGAGCCACAGCCAAGCGTGCCGCACTGTTACGATGGGCATGATCTAGCTCTGCCGCCGAACAGTGCCTTGGTGGCCGCACAAGAATCCGCTCTGGCCCTTAATCCGGAGCCGATCGCCCAGATCGAGGACCGGTGGTTGGACACCGCCTCGGGGGCTTCAACTTCCACGGCGATGGAGCTGAACACTAACCTTGTCCCTTGCGAAGCTCGTGACTCCGAGGTGCCGGACTCCCTGCCGGACTCCGCACCTCCCGCGCCGCTGCCAATCGAATCTGATTGGGAGCCGGTCATGGAATTCACCGCCGCGGACATCTTCCAACACTCGCCCTTTGGCGACATCCTAAATCCGCTAAAACACCTCTCGCTATCCGGAGAGACCTGGCCGGACTATGGCCAGGGCGGTTGGGATACGGACGACCAAGAAATTCAAAGCCCACCCACCACCCACTTTGTAGCCACTGTCGATGATCTAACAGACATGCTAGACTACGACTCCGAGGATATCGACGGTATGGACGACGATGCCAAAGACGAACAAGAACCAGCGCCTACAGGGCACTGGAAGACCACCTCGTCATATGACATATACATGGTGGACACCCCAAAAGAGGGGGACGGCGAAGAAGCAGCGGAGGCAGATTCCTCAAAGAAACAGCCCAAGCGCTGGCGTCAGCGGCACCGCTCTAAATCCCGCCACAGCAAGAATGGAGATTCAGGCACAGGAGATAATAATACCCCAGAGAGTGCCGAAGATCATCCCCTCCAGCAAGATTCAGCGCAGGAGGATGCAGAAGCAAGCCCTCATGAAAGGGCAGCAGACGAAGAGGTTGAGGATGATAATTATATACCTCCCTCCGAAGACGAGGCAAGCCTCAACGACGACGAATTCGCCGGGCCCGAGGATCCCGTCGAACAAGAGCGTTTTAAACGCAGGCTTATCGCCACGGCAAATAGCCTAAAGAAAAAGCAGCAGCAGCTTCAAGCTGATCAGGACCTGCTGGCTGATCGATGGACCGAGGTCCTCGCGGCCGAAGAGTATGAACTCGAACGCCCCTCCAAAAGCTACCCAAGACGCAAGTTGCTCCCCCGATTAGAGGAGGAAACATACATACCTTCATCGCCAGCGCACAATACGGCCGACCGACCACCCCGTGGCCGAGACAGAGAGGCATCTAGGCCCTCCACCAAGACCGTACCCCGGCATCGCTCCAAAAGTACGAAGCCAAGAGGGAATGCGCCGAACTTGCGAGATATATTGGAGGACAAAGCAAGGCAATCCAGATCCATCTACAGATCACGGGGGCGCCCCACGACCCACGACGAATACCGTCGCGCCAGATACAATAACTCCGGCCGGGCCGAACACAGCAGACAACGCTCTCTCGAGCTACGTCGTGATATTGCTCAATATAGAGACGCCACACACCCGCTATGCTTCACTGACGAAGTAATGGATCATCAAATCCCCGAAGGGTTTAAACCCGTAAACATTGAATCCTACGATGGCACAACAGACCCCGCGGTTTGGATCGAAGATTATCTCCTTCACATCCATATGGCCCGCGGCGACGATCTCCACGCCATCAAGTATCTCCCACTCAAGCTTAAAGGACCAGCTCGGCATTGGCTTAACAGCTTGCCCGCAGAGTCAATTGGGTGTTGGGAAGACCTGGAAGCCGCATTCCTCGACAACTTCCAGGGCACATATGTGCGACCACCAGACGCCGATGACCTAAGCCACATAATTCAACATCCAGACGAATCGGCCAGACAATTCTGGACACGTTTCCTTACAAAGAAAAATCAAATCGTCGACTGTCCGGATGCAGAGGCCCTCGCAGCCTTCAAGCATAACATCCGCGACGAGTGGCTAGCCCGGCACCTAGGACAGGAAAAGCCGAAATCCATGGCAGCCCTCACATCATTAATGACCCGCTTCTGTGTGGGAGAGGATAGCTGGCAAGCTCGCAGCAACAACCTCAGTAAAAATTCTGGTAGTCCGGATACCAAGGACCACAATGGCAGGTCGCGTCGAAACAAAAATAAACGCCGCATTAACGGCGACGACAAGGAGGATACGGCAGTCAACGCCGGATTCCGAGGCTCCAAACCCGGTCAGCGGAAGAAACCATTCAAAAGAACCACTCCGGGTCCGTCCAATTTGGACCGAATACTTGGCTGCTTATGCCAGATACATGGCACCCCTGAAAAGCCAGCTAATCACACCAACAGAGATTGTTGGGTGTTCAAGCAGGCAGGCAAGTTAATTGCCGAAAACAATGACAAGGGGCTGCACAGCGACGACGAGGAAGAGACCCGACCGCCGAACAATAGAGGATAGAAGGTTTCCCCCCACAAGTGCGGACGGTGAACATGATATACGCGACCCATATACCCAAGAGGGAGCGGAAGCGTGCACTAAGGGACGTATATGCGATGGAGCCAGTCGCCCCTAAATTCAATCCATGGTCCTCTTGCCCGATCACTTTCGATCGAAGAGATCATCCGACCAGTATCCGCCACGGCGGATTCGCCGCATTGGTTTTAGACCCAATCGTCGATGGATTTCACCTCACGAGAGTCCTGATGGACGGCGGCAGTAGCCTGAACCTGCTTTATCAGGATACAGTGTCCAAGATGGGCATAGACCCCTCAAGGATTAAACCTACAAAGACGACTTTCAAAGGCGTCATACCAGGTGTTGAGGCCAATTGTACAGGCTCAGTCACACTGGAAGTGGTCTTCGGATCCCCGGACAATTTCCGGAGCGAGGAGTTAATCTTTGACATAGTCCCATTCCGTAGTGGCTATCACGCCCTGCTCGGACGAACCGCGTTTGCAATGTTCAACGCGGTACCGCATTACGCATACCTCAAGCTCAAGATGCCAGGCCCTCGTGGAGTCATCACGGTCAATGGAAATACAGAACGCTCCCTCCAAACGGAGGAACACACAGCGGCTCTCGCGGCAGAAGTACAGAGTAGCCTTTTAAGGCAATATTCGAGTCCGGCCGTTAAACGGCCGGAGACGGCTAAACGCGCCCGGAGTAACATCAACCAAGACCACCTGGCACGTTCCAAGCACGCGTAGCAATGCGGCCCCAACCCCAGCCCTTGCATAATTGCAAGACTAACCCTTCGCGTACATCATTACGCTCTGGAGATACCATGGGCCTAGGGGAAGGGGCACGACTACAACAGACCCAGAGTGCGGCTCGACCACACCAGGGGCTCACAAGTGTGTCACTCCTTTTTATCATTATTTTCTTTCTTTATGTACACAGGACTCCGTTCACCAGAGGTCCTGTCCGGCGGTGGACACGCCGAACTCACGATGCAACAGCCAGGGAAAAAAGAAGACTGCGATAAACACTCAGGTGGTCTCCATTACGAGCATTAAATTTGATTATATCCACCAGTCCGCAGCCCATCCCTAGAGGGGGACATGTTTGATTAGTCCAATCCCTTGCTTACCGCACTATTTGTATCATTCCGCACTCATAGCAGAACTCTTTAATAAATAATGCATCATTTTTGCCTGTTATTGCATTACTTTACACATATGTTCCTTGATGACATCTCGCACCCGTATATTATTGGTATGGCCGAATACACCAGGGGCTTATGTTCCCCGCATTATGGTGTGATAAGTCCGAACACTTTCACAAGTGCGGCACCCTGAACTTATAGCATTATATGAATCGGCTCCGAATCATGTCTTGGGTCAATAGTTGGGTTTGCCCGGCTCCCACGTTTTGGCGCCTTACGTTCCGTTCTGTCGGCTAAGGTGGCACTGGGAGAACCACTGCGATTGCGCCCCGGTTGAGCCGGGCGAGCGCCTCAGTGGAGAAAGCTAAAACTGACTGGCATGATAAGGCGAGAGACTAGTCGCTGTTCGAGAGGTCTTTTCGGGTCCCTAAAGACTCACGCCGCTTCGAGCGAAGTTCCGGATAATGTCCGACGAAGGCGTGGATAGCGCCCCAAATTCGGTCTATACTAGGGGCTTCGCCGAAATTTAAAATTATAGAATTCTATGGCTAAGTGAGAGTGTTCAAGCATTATAAGTCCGGTTGCCTTGTTCGTTGTGTTGAGCGCCTCCCTAGATGGACCCAAAAATGGGAACAAGAGTGCTCAAGTTATCCCGAACACCCCAGCACTCGTGGCTTGGGGGCTGAAGCCAACGACTTGCCATCTCTCAGATTTTATAAACGGCGCACAGAAGGTAATATTTTAAATTAAACAAGCGTTGCTTAAAGCGCATATGAACAAAGTTTTCAGCGCACAGGATAATACATAGCGAGGTTTTTATTCAATGATTACATCTCTGGGGCATTCATCCGCAATGTTTCGGGCACCCTTCAGGACAGTCTTATAGTACATTTCGGGCGTACGATACTCCTTGCCCGCTGGCGGCGGGTCAGTAAGAAGCTTCTCCGCATCCAGCCTGCCCCAGTGCACCTTTGCGCGGGCAAGGGCCCGACAAGCACCTTCAATACAGGCGGAGCGCTTGATCACATCCACCCAGGGGCACGCATCCACCAGCCGCCGCATGAGGCCGAAGTAGCTCCCAGGCATGGCCTGTCCAGGCCACAGCCGGACTATAAGGCCCTTCATGGCCTCCTCAGCTACCTTGTGGAGTTCGACCAGCTGCTTCAGCTGGTCGCTTGGGGGCACCGGATGGCCGGCCTCAGCATTCTGAGACCAGAAGACCTTCTCCGTTGAGCTCCCCTCCTCGCCATGGTAGAATGCGGCAGCATCGGATACACTGCACGGCAGATCTGCAAACGCCCCTGGAGAGCTCCGAATGCGGGTAAGTGTCAGGTAGTTTACATTAACATGCTTGCTTTGCATGAAAAATGCCTTACCCGCCGCTATCTTCTTCACATCTTCAATCTCCTGAAGGGCCTTACGGGCCTCGGCCTTGGCGGACTTGGCACTTTCAAGAGCCGAGGCAAGCTCGGACTCTCGAGTCTTGGAGTCGCGCTCCAAACTCTCATGCTTCTCCATGAGAGCCTGGAGCTCTTGCCGCACTGCCGCCACCTGTGCCTCCTGCTTTTCTCGCTCTGCCCGTTCCGCGGCCGCACTACGTTCGGCCGCGGACACAGCCTCCTTCAGGGCTGCCACCTCGTTCGTGGCCCCTGCAGTACACGTATTATCCTTGTTAATTTCATCGCAACCAAAATCCTTTTCTGTAAGGTAAAAATTCAAAGTGGTGCTACTCACCTTCTTTGTCCTCGAGCTGCCTCTTGGCATGGCCGACCTCTCGCTCGGACCGCTCGAAATCTTTCTTTAATGCACCAACCTCCGCAGTCAGTGCGGCAGAGGTCAGCAGCACAGCCTGCAAACCCATATTTACATAATTTATTAGCACCTTGCGAATATCTTTTTAGATCCTCAGTCCGGCTTTTCTTTTCGAACACCGAACCGAGCATCAGGGGCTACTGTCTATGCGGTATTACATTACATAATTTTAACTTCTTACCTCAAAGCCTGTTAGAAGGCTACTGCAGGCTTCGGTCAGCCCGCTCTTGGCGAGCTGAACCTTCTGAATCACCGCACTCATAACAGTGTGGTGTTCGTCCTTGATGGAAGGGCCTTTGAGCGCCTCCAGCAAGTTGTCCGGCGCCTCCGGTTGGACGGAAGCCGCCGGCGTCACGGTCTTGCCCTTCTTTCGAAGGGGCCGCCTGCCGGACTCTGGAACCACTGCAGGTTCCGACGTAGAGTCCGGCGCAAAGTCCGGGAGGCTGCCTTGCGGCGCCTCCGGAGCCTCCTCCTGATGGGTCCCTTTCTGGGATCCCACCTCGGCGTCCTCATCGGCACGGGGGGTAGAGCCAGTCGAAAGTGAATCCACATACGACAGGGCCAACGACCCGCTCGATGAAGCAGGGAGATCATCACCGGCCGGACTGCGGGCAATATGCGGCATTAGTAGGACACTATGTGACACAAAAGAAATTGCATATCAGGGATCCGGATACTTACGATCTCGCCGGAGGCCTGGCCCTTGAAGGCCACTCCTCGTCACCAACGTCGGTGTTGGCGGAGCTGTCCGGGGGAATAGTTCTCCCCCTATTGGACCCTTCGGCCTCCCCTGCTGGGGAGGCCTTCCTTTTCCTCTCTCCCCCACCGGGAGAGAGTCTTCTTCCTCCTCGTCGTCTTCGGGGGAGGAGTCTGCCTCGTCGTCGGAAGCCTGATAACGGGAACTCTTTCGAGTGCCCGTGGCCACCTTCTTGGCCTTCTTCTCCGGCACCACATGCGGTGCCGGAACCAGCAGCCCCGCTAGATGGGCACCCACTGGCTCTTCTGGCATGGGAGCCGGTCAGATGAGCTGCTCGGCCTTCTTCATCCATTCCTGTTAAAGGAAAAGGGAAATTGAAACCCTCTTAGAATCAATTTATTTGCAATAAGTGTCCCGTAAAGGGGTAGAATCACTTACCTCGTCAGCCGGATGCTGCGAGTGAAATCCGCAATCTCCCGTCGCGGATGCGGGGGCTTCGGCGCCCTTAAACAGCACCCTCCAGGTGCCTTCGTACGTCGTGTCGAAGAGCCCGCTCAGCGCCTGGTGCTGTTCCGGATCGAACTCCCACAGATTGAATGCCCGTTCTTGGCATGGGAGAATCCGGCGAACGAGCATGACTTGGACCACGTCGACGAGCCTGAGCTTCTTGTTCACCAGCCTCTGGATACAGGCTCGGAGTCCTGTCAGCTCCGTCGAACTACCCCACAGCAAGCCCTTCTCTTTCCAGGAGGTGAGCTGCATAGGGATACCAGATCTGAACTCGGGGGCCGCCGCCCACGTAGGGTCGTGCGGCTCGGTGATGTAGAACCACCCCAATTGCCACCCCTTGACGGAGTCCACGAAGGCCCCTTCGAACCAGAGGACGATGGGCATCTTGCCAAACATGGCACCTCCGCACTCCGCCTGCGTGCCCTTCACTACCTTCGGCTTGACGTTGAAGGTCTTGAGCCACAAGCCGAAGTGGGGCCGGATGCAGAGGAGGGCCTCGCACACGACGATGAACGCCGAGATGTTGAGGATGCAGTTCGGCGCCAGATCATGGAAATCCAGGACGTAGTAGAACATGAGCCCCCGGACAAAGGGGTGAAGTGGAAAGCCCAGACCGCGGAGGAAGTGGGGAAGGAAACGACCCTCTCATGGGGCCTGGGGGTAAGGATGAGCTGCCCCTCGTCGGGCAGCCAGTGCGCGATGTCGCCGGAAAGGTATCCGGCGCTGCGCAGTTTTGTGATATGCTCCTCCTTAATGGTGGAAGCCAACCATTTGCCTCCCCCTCCGGACATGGTCGGAGAAGGTTGAGACGAGATGCGCGAGCTTGGGCGTTGGAGCTTGAGTGCGCGGAGGTGGATAAGCAAACGAGGAAGAAGGCGTGGGTGAAAAGGTGAATCCTTATCCCTTATATATAGGCGGGCGACGACTATGCGTCCCCCACCAGCCTGGTAAAACTCGCTTATCTCCCAAGCGCCACCATCAATGGCGCGGTTGGGTTACCCACGTCCGTATTGATGAGAATCCCGGAATAAGGGGAACACGATCTCTGCTTCCACAAGACGTGCCAAGGAAACCGCTTCGCTAAACATGCTGAGGTGGTATAATAAAAAATGATTCAAGTAATGGCTTGGTAGCGGTGTGATGTCATGCCGCAGAATACGTCAGCAGATTGAGCTTGTGTACATTTTATTCTCTCTACGGTAGAATGTGGAATTTATTTTGCAGAGCCGGACACTATCCTGGTGTTCATGATCTTCTCTGGATTATTCAAAGGAGGAACCCGCCTTGCAATGCCGAACATTATGCGTGCCGGACTTATCGTCATTGAAGCCTGGTTCAGGGGCTACTGAGGGAGTCCTGGACTAGGGGGTGTCCGGACAGCCGGACTATCATCGTCCGCCGGACTCCAAGACTACGAAGATACAAGATTGAAGACTCCGTCCCGTTTCCGGATGGGACTTTCCTTGGCGTGGAAGGCAAGCTTGGCGATACGGATATGTAGATCTCCTACCATTGTAACCGACTCTGTGTAACCCTAGCCCTCTCCGGTGTGTATATAAACCGGAGGGCTTTAGTCCGTAGGACACAACATACATTACAGCAATCATACCATAGGCTAGCTTCTAGGGTTTAGCCTCCTTGATCTCGTGGTAGATCCACTCTTGTACTACCCATATCATCAATTAATCAAGCAGGACGTAGGCTTTTACCTCCATCAAGAGGGCCCGAACCTGGGTAAAACATCATGTCCCTTGTCTCCTGTTACCATCCGCCTAGACACACAGTTCGGGACCCCCTACCCGAGATCCGCCGGTTTTGACACCGACAACGGGCAAGGGCCATCCGCGCATCCTCTATGCACGCTGACCTCTTGACAGCGTCGATATGCGGCATAGCACGAATAAATCGCTGCACCAAACCGAAATAACTATCCGACTTGGTTCCTTCGGCCACAGGTCATCCACGACGGCCTACATGGCAAGCCCGGATAACCTATGGAGCTCAGCCCATTCGGCCATTTGCTCATTCAATAGCGGTGGACGCCTTGGAGCACTGAACTGCGACCAGAATAATCTTTCCACCTCATGATCTTCTCGATCTTTGAAATACTGCGTCGCATCAGCAGCACTCTTTACCAAATCCAAGTATGCGTCTGAAGAACTCCACAATTGATCAATAGGGGATACTTCGGATCGCCGAATTTCGTTCATAATAAAAAGGGCTTCCCTGACGCGATATCACTGACTTGCCGAAGCTCCTCCCGAGCCGCTCTGATCTCAGAGCGAGTTTCCTTTGCCGCTTGTAAGGCCTTCTCTAGGTCAGCCGTTTTCGTTTGGTTTTCCCTTTCGAGAAGCTCATATCGGCTGGCGGCATTTTGTAGCTCAAGAGCCATGTTGGCTATCTTATCCTCACTTTGGCGATGAGCAGCCTATTCAGCTTTTAATTCCTCAGCTGTCTCCATGGCGGCAGCACCATCTGCAGTCAAAGCATATTATAAATCCTAGCATCATGCTCTAATTAATATTTTCTAACCACCTAAATATACATACCCTGCGCCTTGTCAAGCCACTTGTTCACAAGCGTGATGTCTGCATCCGCCATGTCAAGTTGCCGCCTTAGTTCGGCAAATTCAGCAGTCCGGTCAGCCACCGGAGCTGCAGCCGCCTGCACACAAAATGGGTACCATCATTAGCAGGGACTATGATCCTCTGCTTGCATCGTCCAGATGGAAACCAGAGTCTCAGGGGCTACTGTCTATACAAAGTGCACCTTGCGTTTACGGTACAATCAAAAATATCGCTTTGCATACCTCAAAGCCTCTTAGCAAGCTCGTAAAAGCTTCATCCAACCCGCTTTTCGCGGATGACATCCTCTCAACCACCGTACCCATTAAGGTACGATGTGCCTCTGAGATAGCCGCTTGCCGCAGAAGACCCGTCAATTTGTCTGGTTGTTTGTCGGACAGCCCGGGGATTTCTCTGTTGGTCTCTTTAGGGGCTGAGAACCCCGGACTTCGGGCGACCAAAGAGTTACCTTCTGGCCTTTGAGGATCAGGAGAGATCCTTCGGAACGACACCTAAGGGTCGTCCGCCTCAAGAGGCGGGGAAGTAGGAGGAGGCGTTTCGCTCTCCATCATCTCCGGAAGAAGATCCCCCGAGGACGAACATTGTTGAGAAGGGCTATGAGTCGGACTGCAAAACGTATGTCTCGGTTGTTATTCCTAGGAAAAGAACGGGGCATGCTTACTAAAGTGCCTTTGTTCACTTACTCAGTTAACGGCTGGTGCCCCTGTGAGCGCTGTGCGGCAATGCTGCCCTCCAGGGCAGGGCCCCCTGATAAAGGTTTCTTCCCTCGTTTGGAGACCTCTTCTTCCAAATCTTTGGGGGCGGTCCTTTTCTTCCCGTGGGAAGAGGGGATACTAGACTCTCCTCCCCGTGCATCCTCCACCACGGGGATACTAACTTTTCCAGTTAGGATGCGTAACGTACCTCCAGCATGAAGTCCGCTTTTGGCTTCCCTATTCCTCTCCTTGTCCTCCCCAGATGGCACTTGATAAGGTGCGCGAGCCAGCATCCTGGTTAATACAGGATCCGACGAATCTTCGGGAAGAGGGGCCGAACACCTGATCCTCTCCGCCTTTCTTATCCAGTCCTGGCCGAGGGTGGTTTTTCAGAGTAATGTTGTGACAAATATAAAGCCGGCATGTTTAGTCGCGGAATTACTTACCTGGGTATCTGGACAGTTGCAGTTGACTCCTGCATCCTCTGTTGTGTTCGGACACTTTATTCGTGGTCCGAAGAATAATTGATACATCCCTTTGAGCGTCATGCCGAAGAAGTGCTGAACAGTTCATGGTCCTTCCGGGTTGAACTCCCACATACGGAGAGCTCGACGTTGGCATGGCAGGACCCGATGAACTAACATTACGTGCATTACCTTGACAAGAGTGGTGTCCCTTTTAATGAGATCCTGAATGCGACTTTGCAATATCTGCACGTCATCGAAAGTTCCCCAGTCCAGCCCCTTGTTGACCCATGATGCAAGCTATGGCAGAGGAGCAGAGCGGAAGGTTGGTGCGGCCGCCCACTTCTTGCCTCGGGGTGTTGTGATATAAAACCACTCCCGTTGCCATAGGTAGGAAACTTCCGGGAAGGAACAATTTGGCCATAAAGCGTCGGGACCTTTGCTTATTATAGCGCCTTCGCACTCCGCGTGTTGCCCGTTGATCATCTTTGGCTTCACATTGAAGGTCTTGAGCCATAAGCCGAAGTGTGGGGTAATGCGGAGGAAGGCCTCACACACAACTATGAACGTCGAGATGTGAAGGAAGGAATCTGGGGCTAGATCATGGAAATCTAGCCCGTAATAGAACATGAGCCCTCTGGGATGAAGACCGAAGCCTAGCCCTCGGAGGAAGTGGGAGATGAATACGGTGCTCTTGTTAGGTTTGGGAGTAGGAATAACCTGCCCTTGAGCAGGAAGCCGGTGAAGGATTTTGGCGGTCGGATACCTAGCCTCCCTAAGCTTCTTGACGTCCTCCTCTGTGAAAGAAGAGGCAATCCACCGGCTGAGGGAGTCCTGGACTAGGGGGTGTCCGGACAGCCGGACTATCATCGTCCGCCGAACTCCAAGACTACGAAGATACAAGATTGAAGACTCCGTCCCGTGTCCGGATGGGACTTTCCTTGGCGTGGAAGGCAAGCTTGGCGATACGGATATGTAGATCTCCTACCATTGTAACCGACTCTGTGTAACCCTAGCCCTCTCCGATGTCTATATAAACCGGAGGGCTTTAGTCCGTAGGACACAACATACATTACAGCAATCATACCATAGGCTAGCTTCTAGGGTTTAGCCTCCTTGATTTCGTGGTAGATCCACTCTTGTACTACCCATATCATCAATATTAATCAAGCAGGACGTAGGGTTTTACCTCCATCAAGAGGGCTCAAACCTGGGTAAAACATCGTGTCCCTTGTCTCCTGTTACCATCCGCCTAGACGCACAGTTCGGGACCCCCTACCCGAGATCCGCCGGTTTTGACACCGACACCGGCCTTAAAGGTTGGATCCGGACATGATTGAAGGTCCGGAGCGCGTGGATTGAACCCTGGGTGTTGTAACTCGAGGTGGGGAAGGGAAGGATCAGGCGTGGAAAGAAAAGGACATGTCTTGACCTCTTTATATAAAGGAAGAATGTCAAGCGTCCTCCGCGCGGCCGTTTGGAACTTGCCTAAACCGAGGAGTCATACTAATGGAGCGGTTGGGTTACCCACACCCGTATTGATGAGAATCCCATCATAAGGGGGACACGATCTCTGCTTTGACAAGACGTGCCAATAAAACCGCCTCGTGAAACGTGTAGTGCCAGGTTGGGAAAAACGGTTTGAATAATGACCGGGCCGCGGCGTGATGTCACGCTATGAAAAATTGTGAGCAGATTAGACTTGTGGAATATTGTGCTCTCTACGGTGGTATGTGGAATTTGTTTTGCAGAGCCGGACACGATTCTTGTGTTCAAGATCTTCTTTGGAGTATTCGGAGAAGGAACCCGCCTTGCAATGCCGAAGACAATCTGCGTGTCGGACTCATCATCATTGAAGCCTGGTTCAGGGGCTACTAAGGGAGTCTTGGATTAGGGGGTCTTCGGACAGCCGGACTATATGCTTATGCTGGACTGTTGGACTATGAAGATACAAGATTGAATACTTCGTCCCGTGTCCGGGTGGGACTCTCCTTTGCATGGAAGGCAAGCTTGGCAATTCGGATGTGTAGATTTCCTTCTCTATAAACCGACTCTGTGTAACCCTAGCCCCCTCCTGTGTCTATATAAACCGGAGGGTTTAGTCCGTAGGACAAGAACAATCAGAATCATAGGCTAGCTTCTAGGGTTTAGCCTCTACGATCTCGTGGTAGATCAACTCTCATAATACTCATATCATCAAGATCAATCAAGCAGGAAGTAGGGTATTACCTCCATAGAGAGGACCCGAACCTGGGTAAACATCGTGTCCCCTGCCTCCTGTTACCATTAGCCTTAGACACACAGTTCGGGACCCCCTACCCGAGATCCGCCGGTTTTGACACCGACAGTCATCCTGTATAGAGGGTTCTTGGATGGCCTTTGCCTGTGTCAAGGTGTAGTGGGCAAACATGAAGGCCATCAATATTGCCGCCGCAGGGCCGCCTGAAGGGAAAGAGCACCGGCGGCCGGAGAATTATTTTGACGAGGTCCTCAAGGGAGCCCGCCTTGTGGAGGGGCAGTGTTCGAAGGATGTCATCTTTAAATAGTTGAGTCCGATTTTCAAGAGACATGTAACGAACTACTTGTGTGTGATATCAATGATTTAGTTTATCCTCCTATTTTGCTGTTTATATGTCTGAAAGTTTACCAGTCGTCGGCTTCAGCCCCGATGTAAGTATTACAGGGGTGTTCTTTATTGCATGACCACACTTAATCGAACGTCTTGGTCCAATGTAGGAGGCGTTTCACGAAGTGAACTAGGCAATCATACTATGCGGATTTAGTACTGTCACTTAGCCATAAGAGTCCATTATGGCGCTAGGTACTAGCATCTTGTTGCATGATCGGCGAGCCGTAGTACGGTGCCTTTGCAATGCGGCAGGTCAAAAACCCATCCCCTCGTATAACACGGCATAAATCGCGAGCGATTCATAGTATAACACTAGGTCGCTGGATCACTGATCCGCTCTCGCTTACAGTCAGTTTTTGGCTTTCTCTACTGAGGTATTTGACCGGACAAACCGGAAATACAATCGCACTAGTTCTCCCTTTACCACCTTAGCCAAACTTGCGGAACGTAAGGAGGCAAACACAGGAGCCGGGCAACCTAACTATAGACCAAAGACATGGTTCGAAGCAGATGCATATAATGCAATATCGAGGACTCCGAAGAGTTACCTATGGGTGTCAGACTTAATCAATTTAACGGGACCAAGTACAGCCCCTGGCACGTGTCGAACCATGTGTGTCAGTCGAATATGAGGAGTAGCGCAGATGACAAGGAAAAAATCAACGCCCAATCAAAAAGGTGGTAATCATCTGTGTCCTTTATATCTTTATTGATATTTTGACGACGGACAAAGCCGTTCAATACTAAGGTCATATTACATGCCTAGAGAAGGAAAGTCAAAAAATATACATAAGGGAAAGTCTAACATAGGGCCTCAAAACCATAGTTCGGAAAAGAAACTTTTATGATGCCCTGCCGCACATCTGTGCCTTTCGTCCTGAGTAGCAAGTCCTTTGAGAGGACTGTTTGATGGCTGGGACATTCTAGCCTTGACGGGATCTCGTGTGACAACCATCCTGTAAGTGGGGCTCTTGACGAACCTGCATTGAAAGAAAAAGTAAGAGTGGATATGTGGTCCATTCATGGTCCAGCCGTGGGAGGGACCTTTTCTGTAGTGTGCCTCCGGTGTCGCCCAAGGTATGTTTAGTGCGTAATTATGTACGCGCAGTACCTGAACCACCACTTGATGGGTCGATCGGCGGAGGCCGAATTATTAATCGATGTCCGGATCCGCTGATTTATGCGCGGACCGGACTCGCTTGGTTGCGTACTTTGCTTTGTTGGCTTGTGAACTGTTCGGCTTGATGAGGCCGCTATACACTTCAGCCGCAAGGGCCGCGGTGTGTTCTTCAGTACAGAGGGAGCGCTCCATATTGCCATTGACTGTAACGACGCCACGAGGTCCGGGCATTTTGAGCTTCAAGTAAGCATAATGCGGGACTGCGTTAAGTGGGCGAAGGCGGTTTGTCCGAGCAGTGCATGGTAACCACTGCGGAATGGGACTATGTTGAATATTAAATCTTCTCTGCAAAAGTTATTTGGGGAGCCGAATACTACCTCGAGTGTCATTGAGCCCGTGCAACGGGCCTCCACTCCAGGTATCACACCTTTAAATGTAGTGTTACTACGCTTGATTCGTGATGGGTCAATACCCATCTTTCGGACAGTATCTTGATAAATTAAATTGAGACTGCTTCCGCCGTCCATAAGGACTCTAGTGACGTGGTATCCGTCGATGATTGGTTCAAGGACCAAGGCGGCCAAACCTTCGGGACGAATACTAGTTGGGTGGTCCCTACGATCGAAGGTGATCGGGCAAGCTGACCATGGGTTAAACTTGGGGGTGACACGCTCTACGGCATAGACGTCCCGTAATGCGTGTTTGCGCTCCCTTTTGGTGATGTAAGTGACATATATCATGTTCACTGTTTTCACCTCGGGGGGAAATTGTTTCTGACCCCCGGTGTTTGGCTGACGGGGCTCATCATCATCTTCGCTTGGGGGCCGTTTTCCCTTGTGCTCGGTATTGAACTTATCGGCTTGTTTGAAGATCCAACAGTTCCTGTTGGTATGATTTGCAGGCTTATCGGGTGTGCCGTGAATCTAACAGGGCCTCTCAATGATTTTATCTAAGTTGGATGGCCCATCTTTGCCTTTGAAAGGTTTCTTCCGCTATCCGAACTTCGGCCCGCTGAATCCGGCATTGACTGTCGTGTCGTCTGCGTTGTCGGTGCTATTGTTTTTATTGCGGCGAGGCTTGCCATTGCCGTCCCGCACCTTAGAGCTGCCGGGGTCGCCAGAGATGTTGCTTCTATGAGCCAGCCAGTTGTCTTCGCCCACACAGAAGCGGGTCATGAGTGTTGTTAATACTGCCAAGATCTTCGGCTTTTCCTGTCTGAGGTGTCGGGCGAGCCATTCGTCACGGATGCTGTGTTTAAAAGCCGCTAAAGCTTCGGTGTCCGAACAGTCTACAATCTAGTTCTATTTAGTTAAGAACCAATTCCAAAGCTTGCGGGCTGATTCGCCTGGCTACTGGATTATGTGACTCAAGTCGTTAGCATCTGGTGGCCGGACATAAGTGCCCTGGAAATTAGCCCTAAAGGCATCTTCCAAGTCTTCCCAGGTTCCAATAGAGTTTTCTGGGAGGCTGTTTAGTGATACGTCTCCAACGTATCTATAATTTTTGATTGTTCCATGCTATTATATTACCCCTTTTGGATGTTTATGGGCTTTATTTTACACATTTATATCATTTTTGGGACTAACCTACTAACCGGAGGCCCAGCCCGTATTGTTGTTTTTTGCCTATTTCAGTATTTCGAAGAAAAGGAATATCAAACGGAGTCCAAACGGAATGAAACCTTCGGGAGCGTGATTTTTGGAACGAACGTGATCCAGAGGACTTGGAGTGCAGGTCAAGAAGTAGTCGAGGTGGCCACGACAGGGTAGCCCCCCCCCCTACAGGGCGCGCCCCCTGTCTCGTGGGCCCCTCGGGCAGCCACCGGCGTACTTCTTCCTCCTATATAAGCCTACGTACCCCGAAAACATCCAGGGAGCCAACGAAACACAATTTCCACCGCCGTAACCTTCTGTATCCGCGAGATCCCATCTTGGAGCCTTCGTCGGCGCTCTGACGGAGGGGGAATCGACCATGGAGGGCTTCTACATCAACACAATAGCCCCTCCGATGAGTTGTGAGTAGTTTACCACAGACCTATGGGTCCATAGTTATTAGCTAGATGGCTTCTTCTCTCTTTTTGGATCTCAATACAATGCTCTCCCCCTCTCTTGTGGAGATCTATTCGATGTAAACTCTTTTTGCGGTGTGTTTGTTGAGATCCGATGAATTGTGGGTTTATGATCAAGTTTATCTATGAATAATATTTGAATCTTCTCTGAATTCTTTTATGTATGATTGAGTTACCTTTGCAAGTCTCTTCAAATTATCAGTTTGGTTTGGCCTACTTGATTGATCTTTCTTGCCATGGGAGAAGTGCTTAGCTTTGGGTTCAATCTTGCGGTGTCCTTACCCAGTGACAGAAAGGATTGCAAGGCACATATTGTATTGTTGCCATCGAGGATAAAAAGATGGGGTTTATATCATATTGCATGAGTTTATCCCTCTACATCATGTCATCTTGCTTAATGCGTTACTCTGTTCTTATGAACTTAATACTCTAGATGCAGGCAGGAGTCGGTCGATTTGTGGAGTAATAGTAGTAGATGTAGGCAGGAGTCGTTCTACTTGTTTTGGACGTGATGCCTATATACATGATCATGCCTAGATAATCTCATAATTATTCGCTTTTCTATCAATTGCTCGACAGTAATTTGTTCACCCACCGTAATACTTATGCTATCTTGAGAGAAGCCTCTAGTGAAACCTATGGCCCCCGGGTCTATCTTTTATCATATTTGCTTTCAATCTACTTCTATTTGCATCTTTACTTTTTGCATCTATATTATAAAATACCAAAAATATATTTGTATTATCATATTGTCTCTATCAGATCTCACTTTCGCAAGTGGCCGTGAAGGGATTGACATTCCCTTTATTGCGTTGGTTGCGAGTTGTTTGTTTGTTTGTGTAGGTGCATGGGACTTTTGAGGAGCCTCCTACTGGATTGATACCTTGGTTCTCAAAAACTGAGGGAAATACTTACGCTACTTTGCTGCATCACCCTTTCCTCTTCAAGGAAAACCAACGCAAGCTCAAGACGTAGCATTTAGCCAGTGCCGTGCTGGCCTATTTAGCTTTAGGGGAAGATATTTAATGGCGTGGAGATCATCTCCTCAAGCCATATGAATGTGGAGAAGGAAGTCTTTGATCCAGACGGTGGGATCCGTCGTTCCATCGTTTGGTTCGATGTTTAGGGGTTTAAACCCTTCTGGAAATTGATGTTCTGTAACCTCATTAGTGAAGCATAGGGGGTGTGCGGATCCTCTGTATCTAGCGATGTCATGGCGGAGATCGGCTGGCATCTAGGTTTGGTACTGATCCCGAACATAATAGTGATCGTCACGCTGGGCTTCGTAGCCATTATCTCGTGCCGGGGCACGCCTCCTTCATCCATAGATGGGTCGGGTCTGACCAGCTTTATAGGCTAGCTAGGTCACGTTGCAAGTCGTATGTATAGCCCGCGGCTGCAGTCTCCCTGCCTCTTTGGCGAGGGGGCACGAGTTGGTATTCGGCTTGATATGCCGCTTTATCCCGTCCGCGTGGTGGTCGTCTGGTTGGTCTGCCTGATTGTATCTCGACGGTATTGGCTCAAGGACTTCGTCGTCACATTGAGGCAACAGCTTACGCCTAGGGTAACTTTTAACAGGTCGCTCTTGGTCGTATTCCTCAGCGGCCAGGACCTTAGTCCAACTTTCATTTAGCATGTCTTGCTCTTCTTTGAGATGCTGCTGCTTTCTCTTCAGGCTCCGGGCTGTAGCAATAAGTTTTTGCTTGAAGCGTTCTTGGTCGAGGGGTTCCTCTGGGACAATGAAGTCCTCGTCACCGAGGCTGACCTCCTCTTCGTATTCTGGCATATAGTTATTGTCCTCCTCGTCTTTGTTGTCAGCGTGTCTAGGGCTGTATTCACCTTCTTCCTGTTTGTCCTGTTCGGATGTGGGCTCGATAAGGTGTTCATTATCTTAGGCGCCATCCAGAGTCTTGTTGTCTGTGGTGCCGGTATTACTGTCCTTCTTTCAACGCGATTGGGAGCGACGCCGCTAACGTTGGCGCTTTGGTGGTTTATCGATGGGTCTATCCTCATTTGGGTTTGGGTTGTCCTCGTTGTTCTTCGGAGTGTCCACCATGTACACATCATAAGTTGAGGTGGCCGTCCATTGCCCCATAACAGGCGGGACTTGGCTTGATTCGTCTTTGGCATTGTCGTCCATGTCATCGATGTCTTCGGACGCATAATCCAGCATGTTGGTTAAGTCTTCGACAGTGTCTATCAAGTGGGTGGTGGGTGGAGCGTAAAATTCCCCTCTCTCACCCCCCAGTCCGTGCTGGGTGTAGTTTGGAGGTAAAGCCTTTGTGATGGCGAGAGACTGCATCAGACGCAACGCTTCATCTAAGAGAGGGAGCGGGAACCGCGGGTCTGTCGTGGTGTGTTCGTCTTGGAGTTCCTGATCGGATCCTCTCAGCGCAGACCTCGGTTGTTCGGTGCTTTTGTCCAGAGCCAGGTTTAAGCATGTGTCCGGGTCTTCGGAAGGAAGTTCGATAAGGGGAAGAAGTCCGGCGGGGTTTAAGCTCCCGTCTTCGGATGATGAGACCTGCCCCAGATCTAGGGCCGAGGTGGATGTTGACCCCTGGATGGGATCTGGCAAGGGATCCAAAGATTCTTTTTGGATGGGACACAGAGCGGCGGTCGAGGCCGCGAACCCATCAAAAACTAGATCTCCTCGAATGTCGGCAACGTAATTCAGGTTTCCAAACCTGATCTGATGGACGGGGCGTAACTATCGACCTGCTCAAGGCGGCCGATTGAGTTGGCTCGAAGCACGAAGCCATCGAACACAAAAACCTGTCCAGGAAGAAAAATCTCCCTGGATGCAGCGTCAGCATTGACGAAGTGGCGAGCCATTGATCCTTCTGTCGACGGTACAACGGAGCTCTCAATGAAAGCACCAATGTCGGTGTTAAAACCGGCAAATCTCGGGTAGGGGGCCCAAGCTGTACATCTGAGGATCAATAGTAACAATGGAGAAGGGACACAAGGTTTACCCAGGTTCCGGGCCCTCTTAATGGAGGTAAAACCCTACTCCTGCTTGATTATATTCGAGGGTATAGGGGTTACATGAGTTGATCTACCACGAGATCAGTTTTGGCTAACCCTAGATAACTAGCCTAGTGATATTATGATCCTGCCTCCGTTCTACCCTTCGGTTTTTATAGACACCAGGGGCTTAGGGTTCGTACAAAGTTGGTTTCACAGAAAGTAATAACATATCCGGACACATATACTTGCCATCCACGCATGCGAGAATCCCCATCGGATACGGGAGAGGATCTTCGATCTTGTATCTTGACGGCCCATCAGTCCGGCCCACATCAGTTGATCGGACACCCGAGGCCCCCTGAATCCAGGACTCCCACACGCTCCAAGCAAAACACATATCATGTGGTGAATAAAAATATAGCCTCAAGTACAGTTACCGATAAACGAAGACGAAAGAGGGGATGCCTTCCATGGCATCCCTAAGCTTAGGCTCTTAGTTGTCCTTGAATATTACCTTGGGGTGCCTTGGGCATCCCCAAGCTTAGGCTCTTGCCACTCCTTATTCCATAGTCCATCAAATCCTTACCCAAAACTTGAAAGCTTCACAACACAAAACTCGGCAGAAAATCTTATGAGATCCGTTAGTATAAGAAAATAAATCACCACTTTTGGTACTGTTGTGAACTCATCCTTTATTTCTATTGGTGTAATATCTATTGTATTCCAACTTTTCCATGGTTCATACCCCCCCCCCCCCGATACAACCCATAGATTTATCAGAATAAGCAAACAAAACATAGAAAACATAATCTGTCAAAAACAGAACACTCTGCAGTAATCAGGAAACTTCGAATACTTCTATAACTCCAAAAATTCTAAAAAGTTAGGACAGCTTGGGAAATTTGTGTTCCAATCCTGTGCAGAAAGAATCAGACCAAAAGAACGCTTCTCTAAAAAATGAAAATTATTTTCCTTGGCGCAGAAGTTTCTATTTTTCAGCAAGATCAAAACAACTATCACCGTAAGCCATCCCAAAGGTCTTACTTGGCACAAACACTAAATTAAACACAAAAACACATCTAACCAGAGGCTAGATGATTTACCTATTGAAAAACAGGACCAAAAAGCAAAGAACAAAAATAAAATTGGGTTGTCTCCCAAGAAGCGCTATTGGTTAACGCCCTTAGCTAGGCATAAAAACATAAATAGATCTAGGTATTGCCATCTTTGTTTTGCAGTTCTTTAGTTGCACACTTATAATCCTTAGGAGATTCTTTGGTTTTATCAATGATCAAACTCCTAGGCAAGAAATCAAGGAATTTACCCATGGCAATTGGTTCCTTAATAATATCAAAAAAAATTGGGGTGAACACTTATTGTTTTAAGATCTTCATTTTCTATTCTAGAAGATTCCCCCTTATTCTTAAGAACGTAAATAAACTTGCCAGTCTTAGTAGGAGGAAGATTTTGAGTAGTTTTAATGGAGGAAAAAACGGAACCCCAATTGGTAATAATATCTTCTAGTGTGCCAATTCTAGTAGAATCTTGATCTATCTCTTCATTAACTATGGGTTCCTTTTCTCTAAGATTCTTCAAAGTAACTCCTACCTTAGATCCATATTAAGTAATCTGATTATGAATCTTTTTATCCAAATTTTCAATCATCTCTATGGTAGCAATTTTATTCGTAGCAATTTTAATTGAAGACCAAACTCGTAACTCAAATATTCGTCTCCGCGATCAGATCGCAGAAATTTTATTTTCTTGTTACGATGATTTTTCCACTTCACTCTGAAATTCTTTGAACCTTTCAACTATTTCAGGCTTATGTTTCATCAAGTAGATATACCCATATCTGCTCAAATCATCTTGTGAAGGTCAGAAAATAACGATACTTGCCACGAGCATCATCACTCATTGGATCGCATACATCGGTATGTATTATTTCCAATAAGTCAGTAGCTTGTTCCATTGTTCCGGAGAACGAAGTTTTTAGTCATCTTGCCCAAAAGGCACAGTTCGCAAGCATCAAATGATTCATAACCAAGTGATTCCGAAAATCCATCTTTATGGAGTTTCTTCATGCGCTTTACACCGATATGACCCAAACGGCAGTGCCACAAATAAGTTGCACTATCATTATTAACTTTGCATCTTTTGGCATCAATATTATGAATATGTGTATCACTACGATCGAGATCCAACAAACTATTTTCATTGGGTGTATAACCATCGAAGGTCTTATTCATGTAAACAGAATAACAATTATTCTTTAACTTCAAATGAATAACCGTATCGCAATAAACATGATCAAATCATATTCATGCTCAACGCAAACGCTAAATAACATTTATTTAGGTTTAACACTAATCTCGAAAATATAGGGAGTGTGTGATGATGATCATATCAATCTTGGAACTATTTCACTTCCTCTTCAACTAGTCTCTGTTTATTCTGTAACTCCTGTTTCGAGTTACTAATCTTAGCAACCGAATAAGTATCAAATACTCAGGGGCTACTATAAACACTAGTAAGGCACACATCAATAATCTGTATATCAAATATACCCTTGTTCACTTTGCCATCCTTCTTATCCACCAAATATTCAGGGCATTTCCGCTTCCAGTGACCATTTCCTTTGCAGTGTAAACACTCAGTTTCAGGCTTTGGTCCAGCTTTGGTCTTCTTCATGGGAGTGACAACTTGTTTGCCATTCTACTTGAAGTTTCCCTTTCTTTCCCTTTGCCCTTTTCTTGAAACTAGTGGTCTTTTCAATCATCAACACTTGATGCTCTTTCTTGATTTCTACCTTCGTTGATTTCAACATCACAAAGAGCTCGGGAATCGTTTTTGTCATCCCTTGCATACTATAGTTCATCACGAAGTTCTAGTAACTTTGTGATGGTGACTAGAGAATTCTGTCAATCACTATCTTATCTAGAAGATTAACTCCCACTTGATTCAAGCGATTGAAGTAGCCAGACAATCTGAGCACATGCTTACTAGTTGAGCGATTCTCCTCCATCTTTTAGCTATAGAACTTGTTGGAGACTTCATATCTCTCAACTCGTGTATTTGCTTGGAATATTAACTTCAACTCGTGGAACATCTCATATGGCCCATGACGTTCAAAACGTCTTTTGAAGTCCCGATTCTAAGCTATTAAGCATGGTGCACTAAACTATTAAGTAGTCATCATATTGAGCTAGCCAAACATTCATAACGTTTGCATCTGCTCCTGCAATAGGTCCGTCACCTAGCGGTGCATTAAGGACATAATTCTTTTGTGCAGCAATGAGGATAAACCTCAGATCACAGATCCAATCCGCATCATTGCTACTAACATCTTTCAACGCAGTTTTCTCTAGGAACATATCAAAATAATCATATGAAAGCAACAACGCGAGCTATTGATCTATAACATAATTTGCAAAATACTACCAGGACTAAGTTCATGGTAAATTAAAGTTCAATTAATCATATTACTTAAGAACTCCCACTTAGACAGACATCTCTCTAGTCATCTAAGTGATCACGTGATCCAAATCAACTAAACCATGTCCGATCATCACCTGAGATGGAGTAGTTTCAATGGTGAACATCACTATGTTGATCATATCTACTATATGATTCACGCTCGCCCTTTCGGTCTCCGTGTTCCGAGGCCATATCTGTATATGCTAGGCTCTTCAAGTTTAACCTGAGTACTCCGCGTGTGCAACTATTTTGCACCCGTTGTATTTGAACGTAGAGCCTATCACACCCGATCATCACGTGGTGTCTCAGCACGAAGAACTTTCGCAACGGTGCATACTCAGGGAGAATACTTCTTGATAATTTAGTGAGGGATCATCTTAAAATGCTACCGTCAATCAAAGCAAGATAAGATGCATAAAGGATAAACATCACATGCAATCAATATAAGTGATATGATATGGCCATCATCATCTTGTGCTTGTGATCTCCATCTTCGAAGCACCATCGTGATCACCATCGTCACCAGCGCAACACCTTGATCTCCATCGTAGTATCGTTGTCATTACGCCATCTATTGCTTCTACGACTATCGCTACGGCTTAGTGATAAAGTAAAGCAATTACAGGGCGTTTGCATTTCATACAATAAAGCGACAACCATATGGCTCCTGCCAGTTGCCGATAACTTCGGTTACAAAACATGATCATCTCATACAATAAAATATAGCATCACGTCTTGACCATATCACATCACAACATGCCCCGCAAAAACAAGTTAGACGTCCTCTACTTTGTTGTTGCAAATATTACGTGGCTGCTACGGGCTTAGCAAGAACCGTTCTTACCTACGCATCAAAACTACAACGATAGTTCGTCAAGTTAGTGCTGTTTTAACCGGGCGTAGCCACACTCGATTCAGCTAAAGTGAGAGAGACAGACACCCGCCATCCATCTTTAAGCACGAGTGCTCGTAACGGTGAAACCAGTCTCGCGTAAGCGTACGCGTAATGTCGGTCCAGGCCGCTTCATCTCACAATACCGCTGAGCCAAAGTATGACATGCTGGTAAGCAGTATGACTTGTATCGCCCACAACTCACTTGTGTTCTACTCGTGCATATGACATCTATGCATAAAACCTAGCTCTGATGCTACTGTTGGGGAACGTAGTAATTTCAAAAAAATTCCTACGCACACGCAAGATCATGGTGATGGCATAGCAACGAGAGGGAAGAGTGTTGTCCACGTACCCTCATAGACCGTAAGCGGAAGCGTTAGCACAACGCAGTTGATGTAGTCGTATGTCTTCACGATCGACCGATCCAAGCACCGAACGTACGGCACCTCCGTGTTCAGCACACGTTCAGCTCGATGATGATCCCCGGGCTCCGATCCAGCAAAGCTTCGGGGATGAGTTCCGTCAGCATGACGGCGTGGTGACGATGATGATGTTCTACCGGCGCAGGGCTTCGCCTAAACTCCGCGACGATATGACCGAGATGGAATATGGTGGAGGGAGGCAACGCACACGGCTAAGGAACGATCCGTAGATCAACTTGTGTGTCCTAGGGTGCCCCCCCCCCCGCCCCCGTATATAAAGGAGCAAGGGGGGAGGCCGGCCGGCTCTAGAGGGTGCGCCAGGAGGAGGAGTCCTCCTCCTAGTAGGAGTAGGACTCCCCCTTTCCTACTCCTACTAGGAGGGGGAAAGGAAGGGGAAGAGGGAGAAGGAAAGGGGGGCGCCCCCCCCCCCTCCTAGTCCAATTCGGACCAGAGGGGAGGGGGCGCGCGGCCCACCCTGGCCACCCCTCTCTCTCTCCACTAAGGCCCATGAGGCCCATTACTTCTCCCGCGGGGGTTCCGGTAACCCTTCGGCGCTCCGGTTTTCTCCGAAATCACCCGGAACACTTCCGGTGTCCGAATATAGCCGTCCAATATATCGATCTTTATGTCTCGACCATTTCGAGACTCCTCGTCATGTCCATGATCACATCCAGGACTCCGAACAAACTTTGGTACATCAAAACTTATAAACTCATAATAAAACTGTCATCGTAACGTTAAGCGTGCAGACCCTACGGATTCGAGAACTATGTAGACATGACCTAGAACTATTCTCAGTCAATAACCAATAGCGGAACCTGGATGCCCATATTGGTTCCTACATATTCTACGAAGATCTTTATCGGTCAAACCGCATAACAACATACATTGTTCCCTTTGTCATCGGTATGTTACTTGCCCGAGATTCGATCGTCGGTATCCAATACCTAGTTCAATCTCGTTACCGGCAAGTCTGTTTACTCGTTACATAATGCATCATTCCGTAACTAACTCATTAGCTACATTGCTTGCAAGGCTTATAGTGATGTGCATTACCGAGAGGGCCCAGAGATACCTCTCCGACAATCGGAGTGACAAAACCTAATCTCGAAATACGCCAACTCAACATGTACCTTTGGAGACACCTGTAGTACTCCTTTATAATCACCCAGTTAAGTTGTGACATTTGGTAGCACCCAAAGTGTTCCTTCGGTAAATGGGAGTTTCATAATCTCATAGTTACAGGAACATGTATAAGTCATGAAGAAAGCAATAGCAACATACTAAACGATCAAGTGCTAGGCTAACGGAATGGGCCATGTCAATCACATCATTCTCCTAATGATGTGATCCCGTTAATCAAATGACAACTCATGTCTATGGTTAGGAAACTTAACCGTCTTTGATTCACGAGCTAGTCAAGTAGAAGCATACTAGTGACACTATGTTTGTCTATGTATTCACACATGTATTATGTTTCCGGTTAATACAATTCTAGCATGAATAATAAACATTTATCATGAAATAAGGAAATAAATAATAACTTTATTATTGCCTCTAGGGCATATTTCCTTCACTAACAATGATGAGAGGACTAGCCATGAAAGCTAGACAAGCGATCTAACGCACGAACAAAAAAAGCAAACGAAAAGACGAACAGAAGAAGGGCGAAGAAAATGAAAGGCGAATGGCGAATAATGTAATGCAAGAGATGATAGTTTTATGATGGGTACTTGGTATGTCTTGACTTGGTGTAGATCTCCCTGGCAACGGCGCCAGAAATTCTTCCTGCTACTTCTTAAGCTTGTGTTTGTTTTTCCCCCGAATAGGAAAGGGTGATGCAGCAAAGTAGAGATAAGTATTTCCCTCAGTTTGAGAACCAAGGTATCAATCCAGTAGGAGACAACACACAAGCCACCAATACCTGCACAAACAATCAAACAACTTGCACCCAACGCGATAAAGGGGTTGTCAATCCCTTCACGGTCACTTGCAAAAGTAAGATATGATAGAGATAGATAAACAAAACATAAAATATTTATGGTTTTTTTTAGGTTTATAGATCTGAAAGTAAAACATTGCAAAATAGTAGATCGGAAACTAATATGATGGAAAATAGTAGACCGGAAACTAATATGATGGAAAATGGAACCGGGGGCCATAGTTCTCACTAAAGGCTTCTCTCAAGATGGCAAATAATATGGTGGGTGAACAAATTATTGTCGAGCAATTGATAGAAAAGCGCAAAGTTATGACGATATCCAAGGCGATGATTATGAAATACATGCATCACGTCCATGTCAAGTAGACCGACTCCTGCCTGCATCTACTACTATCACTCCACACATCGATCGACTCCTGCCTTCATCTAGAGTATTAAGTTCATGAAGAACAGAGTAACGCTTTAAGTAAGATGACATGATGTAGAGGAATAAACTCAAGCAATATGATGTAAACCCCATCTTTTTATCCTTGATGGCAACAATACAATACGTGCCTTGTTGCTCCTACTAACACTAGGAAAAGGACACCGCAAGATTGAACCCAGAGCTAAGCACTTCTCCCGTTGCAAGAAAAACCAATCTAGTTGGCCAAGCTAAACCGATAGTTCAAAGAGAATTACAAAGATATCAAATCATGCATATAAGAATTCAGAGAAGATTCAAATAATATACACAGATAAACTGATCATAAATCCACAATTCATCAGATCTTGACAAACACACCGCAAAAGACGATTACATCGGATAGATCTCCAAGAACATCAAGGAGAACATGGTATTGAGAATTAAAGAGAGAGAAGAAGCCATCTAGCTACTAGCTATGGGCCCGTAGGTTTGAAGTAAACTACTCACGCTTCATCGGAAGGGCAATAGAGTTTGATGTAGAAGCCCTCCGTGATCGAATCCCCCTCTGGCAGGATGCTGGAAAAGGCCCCTAGATGGGATCTCACGGGAACAGAAGGTTACGGCGGTGGAGAAATGTTTTGGGGGATGCCTCTGGTGGTTTGGAAATATATGTGAATATATAGGAGGAAGATCTAGGTCAGGGGGTCACTGAGGGGCCCACAAGGTAGGGGGCACGCCCTTCCCCCTTGTTGCCGCCTCGTGCCTCTTCTGACTTGGTCTCCATGTCTCCTGGGAGTCTTGTGGTCCAAGAATAAACATCACGAAGGGTTTATTCCACTTGGACTCCGTTTGGTATTCCTTTTTTGCGAGGCTCAAAAACAGGAAAAAAACAGAAACTGGCACTGGGCTCTATGTTAATAGGTTAGTCCCAAAATTAATATAAAATAGCACATTAATGCATATAAAACATCCAAAACAGATAATATAATAGCATAGAACAATAAAAAATTATAGATATGTTGGAGATGTATCAGCATCCCCAAGCTTAGTTGCTTTTTCATCTTTGAATATTATCTTGGGGTGCCATGGGGAATCCCCAAGCTTAGGCTCTTGCTTCTCCTTATTCCTTCATCCATCGTGATCTCACCCAAAACTTGAAAACTTCAATCAAACAAAACTTAGCAAAACCTTTGTGAGATCCGTTAGTATAACAAAGCAAATCACCACTATAAGTATTGTTGAAAACACATTCATATTTTATTTTTGCATTATATCTGTTGTATTCCAACTTTGCTATGTCTTATACCCCTTGATAAAGTCCATAAATTCATCAAAATAAGCATACAACGCTAAGAAAACAGAATCCGTCAAAAACAGAACAGTCTGTAGCAATCTGAAAACTTCATATACTTCTGTATCTCCAAATATCCTGAAAAATTAGGACAACGTGGGCAATTTGTATATCAATCTTGTGTAAAAAAATCAGAGCAAAAACACTTTTTGTGATTTATAAAAAATATTTTACTAAGCACAAAAGTTTGTGCTTTTCAACAAGATCAAATCAACTATCACCAAATATGATCCCAAAGGCTTAGCTTGGCACAATCACTAATATAAACATAAAAGCACAACTAAAACAGAGGCATAATTGTGCAAACTCAAGTACAGAAAGAAAAAGGTAAAAATAAATTTTATTCATTGGGTTCCCTCCCAACAAGTTGTTTCTTTATAGCCACTAAGATAGGCTTGAGATTTCAATGATGCTCGCATAAAAGATAAGAATTGAATCACAAAGAGAGCATCATAAACATGTGACAAACACACTTAAGTCTAACATACTTCCTATGCATAGGAAATTTATAAGCAAACAAATTATCAAGACAAGAAATATCTAGCATATGCAAAGGAGATGAATAAAACATTAACAATCTCAACATAACAAGAGGTACTTTAGTAACATGAAAATTTCTACAACCATACTTTCCTCTCTCATAATAATTACATGTAGGATCATAATCAAATTCAACAATATAACCATCACATAAAATATTCTCTTCATGATCCACATGCATGCAAAGTTGACAATCTACCAAATTAGTGAGATTATCATCAAATATAGTCATGACCTCTCCAAGCCCACTTTTATCAAAAAAAAAATCATAAGATTGAATGCTCTCCAAATATGTGTTTTTTTACCTAAAGTTGACACTCTTCCAAACCCTCTTTCAATACTATTGCAAAAATTATTATCAATATCAAAAGAAGAATCACCCCAACCATGATCATTGCAATAAGTAGTGGACATATCAAAATTAGCATCCCCAAGCTTGGGGTTTTGCATATTATTAGCACAATTGACATTAGCAGAATTTATAGTAAAATTATTGCAATCATTCTTTTCATTCAAGGAGCTATCATGAATCACTTCATAAATTTCTTCATCACAATTTTCAGATTCACGAATCTCAAGCAAAACTTTATAAAGATAATCTAGTGCACTCTATCACTAGCAATTGTTCATCATAATTGGATCTTTTGGAGAGATTAGCAAGTGGATGAGGATCCATATCAATAGATTTTTAGCAAACGAAGATGCAAGCAAATAGAAGACAAATGGCAACACAAGCAAAGATTGCAAACAAAAATATAGATCTGACGAGAAAAAGGCGAACGAAAAAGAAAGGGAATAAACGACAACTTTTTGTGAAGTGGGGGATATGAAAACGAGAGGCAAATGGCAAATAATGTAAATTGCAAGGAGATGATATTTGTGATTAGGAACCTGATATATGTTAATGATGTCTCCCCGGCAACGGGCCGGAAATTTCCTGGATAATCCTTTCTTGTATTGTATCTGCGTCAATATTTTCCCCAAGGAGGAGGGATGATGCAGTACAACGAAGCTAGGTATTTTCCTCAGTTATGAAACCAAGGTTATCAAACCAGTAGGATAACCAAGCAACACTATGTAAGAGGTACCTGCACAAAAGAACAAATACTTGCAACCCGATGCAAAGAGGGGTTGTCAATCCCTCCCGGGTAAAAGATTGGTAAAGTGATAAATTGGTAGATGCAAATAAAGTAAAGGCAAATAAAATCAGTGAGGTACTTTTGGGTTTTTGATAATATAGATCTGAAAATAAAAGATGCAAATAAATAAAAAGGCAAATAGAAATACATATCTGAAGATATATGATGAGAAAATAGACCCCGGGGCCGTAGATATCACTAGTGGCTTCTCTCGAGAAAATAATATACTGTGGGTAAACAAATTACTGTTGGGCAATTGATAGAACTTCAAATAATTATGACGATATCCAGGCAATCATCATTATATAGGCATCACGTCCAAGATTAGTAGACCGACTCCTGTCTGCATCTACTACTATTACTCCACACATCGACCGCTATCCAGCGTGCATCTAGTGTATTAAGTTCATGGGAAAACGAAGTAATGCAATAAGAATGATGACATGATGTAGACAAGATCTATTCATGTAGGAATAGACCCCATCTTGTTATCCTTAATAGCAATGATCAATACGTGTCTTGATGCCCCTTCTTTCACTGGGAAAGAACATCGCACGATCAAACCCATCACAAAGAACCTCTTCCCATGGCAAGAAAAATCAATCTAGTCGGCCTAACTAAACCAAAGATTCGAAGTGGAAATACGAGGCTATAAGTAATCATGCATATAAGAGATAAGAGAAACTCAAATAACTATCATGGATAAAAAAGATCCGATCATAAACTCAGAGTTCATCGGATCCCAACAAACACACTGCAAAAAGAGTTACATTAAATATATCTCCAAGAGACCATTGTATTGAGAATCAAAAGAGAGAGAGAGAGAGGAAGCCATCTAGCTACTAACTACGGACCCGTAGGTCTACCGTGAACTACTCACGCATCATCGGAGAGGCACCAATGAGGATGATGAACCCCTCCGTGATGGTGTCTACATTGGATCTGGTGTTTCTGGAACTTGCGGTGGCTGGAATTGTGTTGCGTCGAATCCCCTAGTGTTTCTGGATTTTGGGGGTATTTATAGAGCAAAGAGGCGGTGCGGGAGGCCATCGAGGTGGGCACAACCCACGAGAGCGCGCCTGGCCCCCCAAGCGTGCCCAAGTGGGTTGTGCCCCCTCGGGGCACCCCTCTGGTACTTCTTTGGCCCAAGTTGTTCCTTCTGGTCCATAAAAAATTCTTCAAAAAGTTTCACTGCGTTTGGACTCCGTTTGGTACTGATATTCTGCAAAGTAAAAAACAAGCAAAAAACAGCAACTGACACTGGGCACTATGTGAATAGGTTAGTCCCAAAAAATGATATAAAGTTGATATAAAATGATTGTAAAACATCCATGAATGATAATATAACGGCATGGGACAATAAAAATTATAGATACGTTGGAGACGTATCAGCGCGCCACCGCCCTAGGTCAGCGCTAGGTGGGCCCCAGGAGATTAGCCACTAACACAACCCCTAATCACCCAATGACAGGTGGGCCCCTGCTCTAGCTAATTAAAGCATTTAAAATAAGCCTAATAGCTATTGTGCCACTGACCTGTGGGTTGCACTCCTATCAATTAACCAGTTAGATTAATTAAAGCACTGATAATTAGCTGAATCAATGACATGTGTGTCCCCATGGACCGTTTGACTAGTCAACTGGCGACTGGGCAGTTGACTGGGCCCCACAGTCAGCCTATAGTGCCCCTATGGGTGCACTGCATCGGGTGCACTTAGTATTTTCATTGTAATTGTTTTTTGAATTAAAGTTAATCTAGTAATTTCAGAAATTGTTTAAAACTTTAAAAAATCATATAAATTCAACCTTGCTCAGATGAAAATGTCTTATATATTAAAAATGATCGGAAAAATAAGACGAATCCAAATAAGTCATCCATATACATGCCACATGCCCCAACACTGCAAACATGGAACCTTCCTCTCCGGTTCGTTTGCCCGATAATTGCCTAAAGCCGAGAAAATATTTCCGGATATTTTCCCGCTCCCTCTATAACACTTATAGGTCACCCCTAGCCTAGCTTACTGCCATGTCATGCATTGTGTTGCATTTGTATGCTATATATTTATTCTTTCTTCCCCCTCTTCTTCTTCGATAGATCTTGAGACTGTGTTGATGCCCTTGTGATCGACTACGTCGACGACGACCCCTCCCTTTCAGCAGAGCTTTCAGGCAAGCAAAACCCCCTTGATCATTCCTATATCGCCCATTCCTTCTCTCTCATGCTTGCATTATATTTTTCTACCGTCGTTCAATAGCTCCTATTCTGATGCATAGCCTGCTTTTGTAACTTGTTGTTGTTACTTTACCTATTATCCTATATGCTTAGTATAGGTTGGTTAGTGATCCATGAGTGGCATTGCACCCTTTTCCTTGTTGCCATGCTTTGCTTCTGGATGACTCGATCAATGTGATCGAGGTGCAGAGACGGACACATCACCGGCATCCCCTTTATAGTTGTATGACTCTGCAGAGCTACTATCGAATGTCGAGGGTGATACCTCGAATCTCACTCGTGATGATACTTCTGTAGTGTAGCTAATTGGTCGTGGATTACTGAAGGTGATTCCTCATTCATCACCCATGATGATGACTCTGTCGTGCAACACCTCAAGTGTGAACCCTTTGAGGGTGATTCCTCCAAGTTCACCTTGATGGTTACATCGAATAGGAATCCATCGAGGGTGATTCCTCATGTTCCCCTTGATGTTATGGACGCATGGATGCCCTGACATTCACCTCAGTCCTTTGTTGAAGTCGAGTTGACCCAAGGGGTACCCACAGGAGTTATTGAAGTCGGGTTGACCATGAGGGTACCCGCGAGATAATGACATAGCACGACCGGGCAGGAGAAACCGCCCTAGGAGAGGGATGGCCTGGCCCTTGTCGTAAGTCCGCGAGATGGGGCGACAGGATCACTAATCATCTCCGCGAGCTCCCAATACACCAACGGTTTGGATATGTGATCTGAGTAGGCCTCTAGCCTTTTCGCACTAACCATCACACGAGAATAAGTATGGGGCACTTGGCGTTGTATGATTCTTCTAAAAGTTCATAGACGTCGGCAATTGAGCGGGGTGCGCCCGGTTGGATGGTAATCCCTATGCTTGTATAAGGAGGTAGGTCTGCTCCAGGCCACGTTCGCAATGCGTAGGAGTGCTTAGGACGATAGGCCCATGACCCCTTCGCACTTAGGATTTAGACCGACGTGCTTGCCTCTCTGTTGAGTCTAGGTAAGAATACGGTGTGTCGATCAGCCGAGGCCGAGCATGACCAGGAAAAGTGTGTCCAGCCGGAGTTAATCGAGCATGTTGGGTAAGTTAGTGCACCCCTATAGGGAAGTAGTCTATTCGAATAGCCGTGTTCACGATAACGGACACTCGAAGTTGTATCCCGATCTACTACAACTAGAACTAGATACTTGTTACACTAAACTGATTTGATGGCTCCGGGATTGCTTCCTCGCGGGTACCCATCCGCAGCCCTATTGAGGGTACCCGTCACTGTAGCTGGGTGGTTGTTACAGCTTCCTATGGCGTCCCCGTCACATCCGTCGGTGCTACCACCAGCGCCTTGGGACCCGACGTTACTCACCACACTGCACACCGCTCCAACGCCGAACAACTACACTAGAGGCGGTGATTGGTACATGGACACCGGGGCCACTGCTCATATGTTCGCTCATCCTGGTAATCTTTCCTCTTTCTCTCCCATCACCGCCGCCCACCGCATCATTGTTGGTGACAGTTCCACCCTCCCCATCACACATGTCGGGCACACTTTATTTCCTTCCAATTCCATGCCCTTATCTTTATCTAACATACTTGTGTCACCTCATCTTATTAAAAAACTTATTTTTGTTCCTTGTCTCACCCGTGAAAATCATGTTACTGATGAATTTGACGAGCTTGGTCTTTGTGTCATGGACGCTCGAACCAGGATGGTACTTCACTGATGTGACAGCCCCGACGAGCTCTATCCGGTGCATCCGCCTTCCTCCACCACCACCACACCGGTCGCTCTCTCCATTAGCATTGATCTCTGGCACGCTTGTCTGGCTCATCCCAACCTCGTCACTCTTCGTCATATTCTTAAGAGTTTCAGTTTCAATTGTAATAAGATAGAGCATCATATGTCATGCTTATCGTGTTGGCAAACACGTTCGTCTTCCGTTTAATAACTCCACCACCATTACTTCTTTTCCTTTTCAGTTGATTCATAGTGATGTGTGGACCTCTCCAGTTCCTAGTAATTCGGGCTATTTATATTATCTGGTTATGCTTGATGACTATTCTCATTATGTGTGGACTTTTCCTTTGCGACGAAAGTCAGATGCACTTTCCACCCTGACGAGTTTTTACTCCTATGTCAGCATGCAGTTTGGGCGTCCCATTCTTGCTCTGCAGACTCACAATGGAAAAGAGTTCGACAATCTTGCCTTTCGCACTTTCCTGTCGCACCATGGCATAATTTTTCGTCTCGCTTGCCCGTATACTTCACAACAAAACGGTCGAGCCGAACGCATCCTTCGCACTCTGTATGACTGTGTTTGCATGCTCTTGTTTCATGCCAACGTGCCACCTCACTTCTGACCGGACGTACTTGCTACCACATCGCTCCTTCTTAATCTCCGGCCATGTCGCCCGCCGTGGAACTATGCGCCTCATCATCCCCTCTTCGGTATGCCACCTTCTTATAATGGTCTGCGTATCTTCGGGTGTTTATGTTATCCTAGCACTGCCGACACTTCTCCTCATAAACTTGCACCACGATCTGTTGCATGCATCTTCATCGGCTACCCTTCCAACTCCAAGGGCTATCAGTGCTATGATCCTGTATCCCACCGCGCGTTCACCTTCCGGCCCGTTTACTTTCATGAGCATGTGTTTCCGTTTCAGTAGGTACCCCCGGTCATCCCTCCATTCCCAGTCGCTGACAATACGGGACCTTCGGCATCTCGCCCGGGGCGCCCCCGTGCCGCCCTCGGCCCACCCCTGGTTTGAGGCGCGTCACCTGCCACCTGCGGCTGCCTCTGGGTCCAGCGCTGGTCTGCCCAGCCCCACGGGCCCTGCCTTGACGCTGCCTTCCGGCTCAGCGTCCACCTTGACGCCACCCTCTGGCTTGGCGTCCGCATCGCCGCTGCCCTCCGATGCAGCGGCGCCCGCAGCATCCCCCACTGGCCCGGCTTCCGCGCTGGCCTCCTTCGCTTCATCGCCGCTGTCGCTCAGCGGGTCGGCCACGACCACGGACTCGGCACCCACTGTGCCGCCCTCTGCCGCCGCCTCAGCCGCGGCCTTGACGCTTCCTTGCGCGTCTTCACCGGTGGCTGCAGGCTCACCACCCACGGTTGGTCCGGTCACTCGCGCCCGTACGAGCGTTTTCCTCCCGAGCTCGTGATATGCTTCGGACGCATACGTCCACACGACATCCACCTCTATGACGTCCACTTTGTCGTCCTCCGTTCGAGCCGCTCTTCGTGACCCGCTCTGGATGACTGCGATGCAAGAGGAGTTTGATGCCCTGCTGTGCAATCGAACGTGGCAGCTTGTTCCCCGTCCTCGGCACGCCAACGTGATTATCGGGAAGTGGGTCTTCAAACACAAGCTTCGTCCCGATGGTACCCTTGACCGCTATAAAGCACGCTGGGTTGTTCGTGGCTTCCGGCAACGTGCCGGCGTTGACTTTGCCGACACCTTCTCTCCAGTGGTTAAGCCCGAGACGATCCACACGGTTCTACACCTTGCGGTCTCTCGTGCCTGGCCGGTGCACCAAATGGACGTCTCCAACGTCTTCCTTCATGGTCACTTCGAGGAGCAGGACTTTTGTCAGCAGCCCACGGGGTTCATTGATCCGCTACATCCCGACCACGTTTGTCTACTCTCGCGGTCTTTGTGTGGACTCAAGCAGGCTCCTCGCGCTTGGTACCAGCGCATCGCGGCGTTTCTGCACCAGCTTGGGTTTCACTCTACCCACTCGGATGCATCACTATTTGTCTACCACCAAGGCTCTGACACTGCATATTTGCTCCTCTACGTCGACGACATCATCCTGACAGCATGTACGGCTGGCCTCCTCAGTCAGCTCACTTCGCGCTGAGTTTGCCATCAAGGACTTGGGTCCTTTGTACTACTTCCTCGGTGTTGAGGTGGTGTGTCGTTTGGATGGCTTCTTCCTTCACCAGCGGAAGTACGCTCACGAGTTTCTCGACCGTGGCATGCTTAATTGCAAGCCCGCCGCCACGCCTGTTGATACGAAGGCCAAGCTCTCTCCCACGGATGGTTCTCCTGCTTCGGATGCTGCTTTTTACTGGTCTATTCTTGGGGGCTCTTCAGTACCTCACCCTCACTCGACCGGAGCTCCAGTATGCAGTTCAGCAGGTGTGATGCATGCTCCTCGGGACGTTCATTGGGCCGTTGTCAAGCGGATTCTCCGCTATATCTGTGGCATTATGGATCTCAACGTCATGCTGCACGCCTCCACCAACACCGTCCTTGCCGCCTACTCCGATGCTGACTGGGTCGGCTACCCCGACACACGTCGCTCCACGTCGGGCTATGGTGTCTTCCTTGGACCCTCGCTTATCTCGTGGTCGTCCAGGCGGCAGCCCACAGTCTTCCGTTCAAGCGCTGAGGCTGAGTATCGTGTTGTGGCCAACGTCGTCGCCGAGTGCTCGTGGCTCCGTCAGCTGCTCCGGGAGCTTTCATATCGTGTCGACAAGGCAACGGTGGTCTACTGCGACAACGTCTTGGATGACTACCTCACCGCCAACCCGGTTCATCATCGTCGTATCAAGCACATTGAGTTAGAAATTCATTTTGTTCGGGATCAGGTGGCCCTTGGCCATATTCGTGTTCTACATGTTCCTACTTTCCAATAATTTACAGATATCATGACCAAGGATTTGCCTACGGCGTCCTTCAAGGAGTTCCGGTCCAGTCTTTGCGTCAGCAATGACTGTGGAGGGGCGTTGAGTATATGTGTTTGTGCATATTGTGTATTGGACCAACCTCCTAGTTTTTTATATAGTCGAGGTCGTGGTGCACCGTTGTACATCATATATACGTGCTATTGCACTTGATATATACATCATGCAATTCCGTCGTCCTATAGGTGGGATAGCGGCATAGGCACGCAGCGGGCAGGTGAGACGAGGGCGAGTGGTGCGCGAGCCAGGAACGCGCGCGCCGACTGCCAACTATCCGTGATGAGAAATCGCACTCGATCATCACTCGGATCACGAACCGAGGGGGCAAACCCTGCGTGCATGCCTCGGCGCGGGGCCCCGCCGCTCCGACAAGAGGTAAAGCGGCCGCGCACGCCTGTGCGCTGTGTGGCCGCCCACCGCAGCCGGCCGGCCCCCCTCTCCCGCTAGCTAGTGCGCGCGGATGGGTGGGAACTGCTCCTGCCGCGCTGCACCTGCACGCATGCCTCCTGCCGCTGCCGCTGCCGCCGAACGAACGGTACTGATCGACGCGAATAGCCAGCCACCCACAGGGCGGGAGGATGTGCGGGGTGGGGGCGCGTGATATGGGCGCCTGCCATTATTGCCGGCCGGCAAGCGCTAACGGCGAAATTCCTTGGCCGTGTCCCCATTCACCTACGGCGTCCCGCCCATGCATCCATCCATGGAGCCACCCTCCGCGCGAGCCGGCTACGTGCCACTACTCCTATACGGTGAACTCTGGCCGCTTCTTTCGTCCCAAACCCCAAAGCCCGAAAAGCTAGCGGTACTTCGTTTCTGCTAGGTATAACAAAAATTCTGGTAAAGGTGGAAGACGAAGCTATTAAGATAGAGACGCAGAAAGAAACCGGGCCTTTCTTGGATCATCTCGGCTTCCTCCCCTTTTCATCTCCTTTCCGCTGTCTCTTCTGTGAATTCGTTCGTGGTCGATCACGCGAGAGCCTTTTAGAGGGAGCGCTTTAAATTCGTCGGTTTCTTCGGTTACGTTTCGGCTTTCATGGGCACGTACGTACGCACTACGCAGTTAGCAGCAGCAGGACAAAAGAGAAGTAGTAGCACGATCGAGGCGAGCCGCTAATCAAACCAATCCCGCTTTACTCAAAAGCCAGAAGATGGGAGGAAACCCCTTTTGCCGTATGATCGATCACAAGCTCCCCCGAGACGCCCGCCCCTAATGTCTGCCCAGGTAGTTTAACTAGTCGCAAAGGTGGTGACAAAGTGTGCCGGCGAATAAAGCTGCCGCCGGTACGTGGATTACGCGGTTGCCTTTGAGATTGGTCGAGGGGATAAGCTATTCATTAAACCCGTGGCATCGCATCGCATCATGACCTGCATCACCGTGTGTCTACGCAGCTCGCCCACGCTTATGTATGATATTCATTTGTTAGGTCGATTAAGCACTCATCACCCCTGATCGGTTCAAAATTCCTCTACGTGGCCCATGCATTCGAAATGCGAATAACTTTGCTCGACTTGTTAACAATTTTCCCGCTTGCACAAGTCGCGCGTCAAGATCTGCCCGTCCTCTGCTCGATCTCCCACGCGCTCAAAAGTCACCTCGCCGCATCATTTTGTCACGTCGCCGGACGGTAACCTGGTTTGGTACGCGCTCCGGTGAACTGTTTCGGCGCAAAGTGGCACTAGATTGTGAACCGGAAGAGGTAATTAGTCGCATGCAACACTGCCTGGAAGAAGGCAGGATGATGGCGCGCACATGCATGATTCCATGAACAAGGAAGGAGGAGGCAGGGGCACGCGCTGAGCTTCCACTATGCCGAGACAGATCGAGAGGGACATCATCTTTACGAATTTAATGGAGCTGCCCCCTCGTCCTCGATCGTCCTGGTGAAAAAGGCTGCACGCTAGGACGGCTTTCCACTCCCCTGCCTCTCTAGCCCATGGCCATAGTCGCCGTCGGTCCGTCCTCTCTAGCTATCAACTATCATCGCGCCACCGACTGCAAACGAACCGTAGTGAGCTAGCGCAGCCGCGCATAGTAGCATTCCTAGGTGTTGTTGGTCTGTCAACCGGCGCCGATCTATGGAGCATTGTCACTGGTCAGCGACGGAGTAGCTCGCACGCGTGCCACTGTCCACCCACTGTGGCACTGTGTGGTTTTTTCAGGCGCATGTGCTGCACCACCTGCGAACGACTCGCGGGGTTTCAGGTTTCATGGTGGGTTTTTGACTTTTCAACTCCGGTGGATATGTATATACTACTCTCTCAGTTCACTTTTATAAGGCCTTGTAAACATTTCAGACAACATGCAAAATAAGTCAATTTCAGTTGTCTAAAACGACTTATAAAAGTGAAGGAGGGAGTACTACTAATTCCAATTATGCATGCGTGCCACTCCATTTTTTTAGAAGTACTCCCACCGTTTGCCTTTTACACTACGTGTTAGATTTCTGAAGTCGTACTTTGTAAAGTTTGATCAAATTTATATTATGAATTATCAACATCTACACCACCAAACAAATATAATATGAAGATATATTTCATGATGGATCTAATGATATTGCTTTTGTATTGTGAATACCAATAATATTTTGTATAAACTTGGTCAAAAATTGGAGAGTTTGACTTCAGACAAATATAATACACGGAGTAAAAAGAAATAGAGAGGTATAGAACCATTGCATGCTAAAAATACGGATTCAGTGAATAAAAAATGGAACTACTATGCATATGCCAGTTGGTGTTCAAACTTTGTACGACGGAGGATTGAATGGTGTTGTACAATTTTGCTCTATGCATCAATGACAACTTGATTTGTTGCCTCATATGAAAATCACACAGAAATTGTCATGTGTATATCATAATTCAATAACAAATGTACAAACCTTTAGAAAAATCATATTATGTGTTGATAAAAAAATCACATTACCTTATGATCTACACCTAGATTTTGTCTTTTGTAGAATTTATAAGTTTCCTTTTGGTCTTGAGGATAGGTTAATATGCATTTTTGGGGTACTTTTGTTGTTGGGTCCACATGTATTGGAAGTCTGAGAACAAAAAGTATATTAATAGTACTAAGTTTTTTTGGAATAAAGAAAGAAATTGCGTTTTCATGCTGCTGGGAAAATATACGATCGTTTAAAACAGTTTTATGGTAGTTCAAAAGTGCGTAGAAAAAATACGAACAACATTTGCAAAGCCACATATGTTTGTCTTGTCATATATCACAACCTACAGGTTGTCATGTTTGTAGGAAAAAACAATCTAGGCATACTAGTGAGTTGTTGCACGTGGGTTGTGAGATATCGTTACAACATAATGTTGACAGACAACTGACACTTACATATTGCATGCATGAAGTTCAAGATACAAATTTATTGCTAATGATAGCTAAACCCATTGAAAAAGGAAACCTTAGCTGCATAGTGCTCCAATATGTGTATATAACACATTATATGTATGGACCTTAGAGGTTTAATTTCATGAATATGCCAAGATAGTGTTGCAGCATTTGGTTGAAATTCTCTTTCACCTTGACTAAAATTTCATAAGTAATCTCATAAATGGATACACTTCTATTCAAAAGAGAAGCTCTAATGGAGCAAGAGCATGCATGGAAGATTCTAAACTAAGGCTCTGTTCGGCAATAGTCTGCTCCTTTGCCAAGGAGCGGAGCGGGCGGAGCGCCCATCTGGCCGGTCGCAAAAATTGCACTGAGTCCCGCTCCGCTCTGCAGCGGAGTTAGGAGCGGAGAGATTACGAACGGCCTCTAAATCACAAATGGATACACTTATTATTCAATCGAGAAACCCTAATGGAGCAAGAGCATGCATGGAAGATTCTAGGATAAATGAGAAGTGTGTAAAGATAGTATATGTAATAAGTACAAGGGTGTACCAAGTTTTTAACTATTGGAAACTTCTAGATAGTACACATGGCAGAATCTGATGTAATTGATAGGAAATCGAATGGTCAACAATGCTCGGATTTGCCACCTCTTGGCCATCAGATTGAGTTCATCCAACGATCCCTGATTATGGGACTAGTCCGACTCCTCCTCGAAATAGAGAAGTATTTAATTTGTACATGTGGGTTGCGATCCTACAACTAGTCTTTGTAGTTGGTCATTAAACCACCTCTATTTTGCTACAAATGTCACCATTTATTTCACCTCATCTTGAAAAGCAATTGGACTACTAGCCTAATGTCCTGTCCACAGCCGATTGTGCGGTGGTTTTACAATATCCGGTAGTATTTAGGTAAGAGGTAGTGCCAATTTCTAAGTTGTTCAAAATCAACTCAGCTTTATGATTCATAGCCTAATGTCCTGGTGAACCTAGATATGGAGGCATCCACATGTACATGGAACACACGTAACCAACTAAGACGCCAACCACCCTTTCCCCGAAGGTGAAATTATCCAAATACAGAGATCTTACTTGAAATGTCGTCTGATTTATAGCCATTTCTGTCTTTTGTAGGTGACTTAACTCCTAGGAACTTAAGGCTTGCTTTGATAATAAAAGAGTCTTGGATAGATATAGTAGTCCAAGCATGATCTATCAACCACATTAGTAGAAATAGTTACAACACCTTTTTGTGACAGTTTAGAAACACATGTCCTTACCTTTCTTTTAGGTAGCCTGACAAGATTTAAACACTCTATTGGGCCCCATGCACTAATGAAATCAATACTTGGGCATTTTATGTTTTTACCTAAAAGATTACGAGCATCTTTGATTCATGGGATTTTGAAAACATAGAAATGAGAAAAAAACACATGATTGGAGTGGCATGTCACGTTGAATCTTACAGGGCTTAGTATAACCACAAGAATTTGGAGCAATAAGTGTTTGATGTCATGGAAAAAACAAATGAGTTGAAAAAAAAGTTTGAGTGGATGCAAATTTCCCTCCAAAGTAGAGTGCAGAGCAATCCTTATGAACTTTTTCTAAGGATTCCAATCATATGAATCAAACCGTCTGTGTATAAAAAATTACCGTCTGTTTATGAGTAGTGTCAGTTTTGTGAAGTTTTGCTAACTAAAAATGAAATGCTATGTACGCCCAAGCTACTCTAGAAAACAAAATCCTATCGAGTTTTCGTAGTTAAACAATTTGGTGAGTGCGGCGCGTGGAAATGCTACTCGATGACGTGTCCCGATGACGCCGAATCCATGCGCGGCCGTTACCGTAGACCTGGTATGGTAGTAGCGGTGGCAAAATTTTCACCGCAGTGGAAGGATCCGGGAAGAAATCCGGACGGGGCCCAGGCGCTGTCCAGTCCCTGGCAATGGCATCTCGACGTGGACTGCACGCCTCCTCCTCCCAGCGTAGTGGATGCTGGCGTCACCCGAATCCAGCGCCTTTCGACCCCGGCAGGCAGGCCAACTGCCACTTTCACCTTTCACCCCGAGCATATTTTAACTTGCCCTATTAAGTTAGTACCATAACCATGCCGCATGCACCCACCCGAGTATGGTGTTTTGTTTCTCATGTTATCATTGTCAGATTACACCTTTTGTATTTTTATGCTCTTCGTATTGTCTCTTGCTATTCGAAATGACGGACTGATGGGGATAGAAACTTATGGAGTGGCGGCTGGAGCAAGTGGTAGAATGAGAGGAGTGGCAACAAGACAAGAGCGGTTTTGTTTTTGTGATAGCTGGGAAAGTATTATTGGTTGGTCGAACGTGACGGTCGAGCTAAGTCAAGCATGGTCCAAGCACGGTCAATAATTTTCCACCAAAATCTGTTTTAACTTACATTTGTTTCCCGAAACAAATCGACAATGCGCTTTAGAGAGAGAGAGTGTGTGTGTGTGTTTATAAGCAAGAAAGTGTTTTTTTAGGGGAAGGCCTTACGGCTAGCTTTATTAACTCTCAAATAATACTTACATCATCCGCAAGTAAGTTCAAAATAAAATCAGGTGGGACGTCCAACCACAAGGACGGTGGATCATCCCGACCATGCTGAGCTAGCCTATGAGCTACCATGTTTGATTCTCTGCTACAAAACTCAAAGAGCACCTTCCCGAAATCTGCACATATTTGCCGACAGTCGTCTAGAATGGGACCAGCCACCATAGAATGTCCCTTATTGTTTGTCATTGCATCGACAACTGTGATGTTATCCGCCCGGGCGACAATGGAATTGCCTCCCACTGACCTAGCAAGCTTCAAGCCCTCAAGAAGAGCTGCCGCCTCCGCTGATTCAACGTCAGCTACATGCTCCAGTTTCGCCGTGGAGGCCGCAATGAAATAACCAGCGCTGTCTCGGATAACCGCACCACAAGATCTAGAATAGTTGTCTTCTATGAAGGACGCATCTGTGTTCAGAACTAGTTGGCCAGATGAAGGTCGCTTCCATATGTTAATCCTTGGAGCGACTGCCTTTTCTGTTGCTGCACGAACAACATTTAAAGCGACAGCTCGTATTGCCTGTGCTGATCGTTCTGTGTTCTGCACCTCTTCCCCCTTCTCCACTTGCCTCCTCTGCCACCAAATATACCAAGCGGTCACCGCAATCATCTCTGGTAGTTCGACCACATCATGATAGCTCCGTTGGTTTGTTGAATCACACAGCAGGAAGTCCAATATCTCCGCTCCCGATCTGCCCGGCACGGTTGCTGTCCTTATTATTTCATGTAGATCAAGCCGTGACCATATAGTCCGGGCTCTGGAGCAGCCAAAGATCGCATGTGCCACATCCTCCGCATGTATCTTACATACTGGGCACTGGGCGGATGTAGAGATATGCCGATCAGCCAGTACTCCAAAACATGGGATGGCGTTGTGTAATGCCCGCCATAGGAAGATTTTCACCTTACTTGGCACTTTTAGATTCCATAGCTTCCTCCAAACAGGATGATAACCAGACGCACTTGTGAAAGAGCTAGGATTGCTGCTTACATACGAATCCTCCCACTGCTTGTAATACGCCGAGCGTACACTGAAAATGCCTGACCTTGTCAAATGCCAAGCTACATGGTCCTCCGTATCTTCCTGGTGCAAAGGTATCTGTAAGATCCGATCAGCATCAATGGGCCAAAAATTATCTCTGATAAGCTGTTCATCCCACTCCCCAAAGGCTGGATCTATAAGTTCATTGACTCGAGTTAAAACTCTGTTTCCTCGGGGCATTACAATTTTCCTCGATGAGCTGTTGGGAATCCAGCAATCTTCCCAAATGTTCAACTTCAGGCCGTTCCCAACCCTCCATATACATCCTTTCTTGAAAGTTTGAGCTCCTGCCCATATGCTTTGCCACACAAAAGAGGCCCCCTTCTTTAGTTCACAATTCAGCAATTCTCCCGTTGGGTAGTATTTTGAGCGGAGTACCCTTGCACACAAAGAGTCATTGTTCTCAATCAGCCTCCAAACCTGTTTAGCTAGGAGTGCCAAATTAAAGCTATGGACATCACGAAAGCCCATGCCCCCTCTATCCTTAGGAATGCACATCTTCCACCAAGCAAACCAATGCAACTTACGTTGGTTCTCCCCGTCACCCCACCAGTAATGCGATATGGCATCAGTGATCCCCTTGCAAATTCTTTTTGGGAATTTGAAAACACTCATCGCGTACGTAGGGATGGCTTGGGCCACCGCCTTGATTAGAGCTTCTTTACCACCATAGGATAGGGTCCTTTCCTTCCATCCATTGATCATTTTCTGGATCCTCTCGATAATATGCTTAAAACAGTCCACTCGGTCCACCCCAATCATGGAAGGGAGGCCCAAGTATTTATCAGAGAGTGATTCCGTCATGATATCCAAGGTTTGACATACGTCCACTTTACTATCCACATCAGTATTGGGACTAAAGTAAATTGACGATTTTGCTGCACTCACCATCTGTCCGGAGGCCGAACAGTAGTCATCCAAAACTTTTTTGAGGGTGTTTGCATTATCTAGATCAGCCCTCATCAATATCAAAGAGTCATCAGCAAAAAGTAAATGTGAAATAAAAGGTGAGTTACGACACACCTGAACCCCTTTTAAATTTCCTGCCTCCTCCTCATGTGCAATCAGATTTGAAAGGCCCTCAGCACATAGTAGGAATAAATAGGGGGAAAGGGGGTCCCCTTGCCTTAAACCTCTTGTAGGGCTAAATGTGCCAGTCTCATTTGAATTGAACCGAACCTTATATTCAACAGATGTCACACAAGCCATGATTAGATCAATCCATCTTTCATCAAAACCCAATCTGCCAAGAATTGCCCTCAGAAATACCCATTCAACCCGATCGTAGGCTTTATGCATGTCAAGTTTTACTGCACACGTTCCTATCTTCCCTTTCTTCTTCTTCTTCATTGTATGGAGGCATTCATATGCCACAATGACATTGTCTGTGATGATCCTCCCTGGTACAAAAGCGCTTTGTGTCTCACTGATTATCTCCGGGAGAAAAACTTTTAACCTTGCTGCCAACATCTTTGAGATAACCTTGTAAACTACGTTACACAGGCTAATGGGCCTAAACTCCGTTATTTTCTCCGGGTTGTCCACCTTTGGGATCAAAACAATAGTGGTAGTGTTCCATCCCGCAGGTATAACTCCACTGTTCACTGCCTCCAAAACCTCCTTCACCAAATCTTGGCCAAATAGGTGCCAAAACTTTTTGTAAAAGATCGCGTGTAGCCCGTCTGGTCCGGGCGCTTTAAGATCGCCAATGCTGAACAAAGCCCGTTTAACTTCCTCCTCCGAGTACGGCGCCAACAGAGCTTCATTCATATAAGGGGTCACACGCGTTTTAACTTTATTAAGAACATCAATATGCGGTACATCAACCTCAGAGGTAAACAAATGTTTAAAGTAATCCTCTATGACATTCCTCATCGACTCATTATCCTCTAACCAAGTGCCATTATCATCCATCAAACGCCTGATAAAATTTCTTTTCTTACGTGCAGAAGCAAAGTTGTTGAAGAAATTTGTGTTTCTGTCACCGAACTTCAACCAGTTTGCCCTGCTCTGCTGGACCCAATAAATTTCTTCCTTCTCCATAGTTTCTTCAATCTCAATAAGCAAGCTACGCTGCCGATCTGCCGACTCATCAGAAAGCGGCCCCGACCGCAGCAAATCCAACTCCTCCTTTAGTTCTTTCAAGCGCCGATGAGGGGCTTTCAGAACTTCACGATCCCACCTAGGGAGATCTTTGTGTACTGCTTCAGTTCGTTGGGCTAGGGAATCCAAAATGCACGAACGTTCCCAAGACTCAGTAACACGTTGCATGACCTCCTCCTCCTGCAGCCAGCGCGCTTCAAACTGCTTTGGCCTTACATATGCTTGTTGGTCCATGCCAGCAGCACCCTCAAGGTCAAGGACCACTGGACGGTGATCCGATTTTGTATGCGGCGCATTGATCACCCTTGCATCTGGGAATAGCCCATGAAAAGGCCCATTACATACCGCCCTGTCAAGGCGTTCCCTCAACCTCCGCCTGCGCCAAGTGAACTGATCACCTGTAAACCCCATATCTTCAAGCTCGCACTCCACCAATGCATCTCTGAAGTTTTGCATCATGTTAACTGGCCTGGGAGCTCCGCCTTCTTTCTCATGAGAGTACAGGATCTCGTTAAAGTCCCCCACGACCGCCCAGGGAATCTGGCCTTGCTGGTGCAAACCCCTTAAGTAGCCCCATGTCAGATGTTTGTCCTCCCATCTGGGTTCGCCATAGAACCCAGTAAATCTCCATTGTTCCTCCGTTGGCCCTCCAACCATCGCATCAATAAAGTTTTTTGTCTTTTCAATTATGTGGATAGCAATCGGGCTACGCCAGAAGAGGAGTAGTCCACCGCTTGCGCCCACACTCTCTACCACCTCCACCCGATCCATCTTTAGTTTCCTCAAGAGTTTGTTTGCCCTAGCTGTGTTCAGATGCGTCTCGGACAGGAAGATCACATCCGGCCCCCACTGCTTCTGGATATCTAGAAGAGCCCTTTCTGCCGCGGCACTGGCCATACGACGGCAGTTCCAGCTAAGTGTTTTCATTGCGCCCGGCGATCCTCCCCTCGGGAGGTCGCCGATCCCAAAGTAGCCTCGTTAACTGCGTTGCTTGCCTTCGATCTCTGCCTCTTAAGGTCATGTATCTTTTGCGGGGTGCTTAACAAGCTCTTATCGATCGGTTCAGTGGAGCTGCTCTCAATCAGATTTATTTTCTCATTTACAAACCCCAAAGGAGGAGTTTGCGGTAGGCCCCCTAATTTCACAGCCACAACACCATCCTGGCCTATCAGCCTTTTGCGAGCCGTGGGAACCATTGCACCCTCATTCTGAGCCAAATTGGGATCAACCATCATATCATTTGCTTCTTCCATGTTAGGTTCCCCTCTCCTACCTCTCCAGTTGCCCGCTTCCTCCCGGTTCCCACTTGTTCTGCCTCCACGACCCATTCCATTCCCTCCTCCTCGATTTGATTGCGCCTCAAAATCCACCTGGAGCCAGTCGCCCCACTCGCAGTCCTCCCTCCTGTGAACGCCATCGCCACATTCAGTGACTGTATGTCCCATAAGCCCACAGAAAAAACAGAACTCCGGCAGTTTCTCGTACTCAACTGGATATTTCCTTCTCTCTTTCAGATTCAGCGGAACAAATCTCACCAGGGGTGTATCAAGCTTCAAGAAAACGCGAGCACGTAGGTACTTCCTGGGGTTGATTATCCCTTCATTGACAATCACTCTGAACGGAGGGACTCCAACCTTACCAGCTATTTTCTCCGCGATCTCTTTATTCTTCATAAGACCATCGGGTATCCCAATGATCCTTGCCCACACCGGAATTCGATCAAGCTTGTAATCCTGGACGTTACTGATCCCGTCATATTCCTCTATAACCACCGCATTATCTCGAAACAGCCATGGGCCATTGTTCATGACCCGATTCCAGTCGCCCAGGCACATAAACTGTGCCAAGAAAAGGTTAGGGTTCTTTGTCTTGAAAACCACGCCTTGCGCCGGGGCCCAACCATTACGTAGCGATTTGAACAACGCTACATGGCTGAAGGGTCGTTGCGTGTGAACCCTAAATATAGCGATCCATCTAGTTTCTTCAATGAGTTTATCCACTTCACCGGACAAATCCAGATCCTCCTCCTCCTCGCCATGGAGGTTCAGTCCAACGAATCGATCTTCCAGGTTGCCGTCCATATCCTGAGATCCACGGAACCCGCCCCTTCCAAACGCCTCCTCCGCTGCGGGCATGCTCGCCGAAGGTCCAGCCATGGGAGATCTCTCGTAGGAGAGACCGTAGCGGTGATGATCACGTGGGAATCGGTCCAAGGGAAGCGATCCAACGTGAGAAACTTGGGATATCTTGGTGTAGATGGGGAACCCTAGCGCAGCCGCCAGGGGAAACAGGGAACCCTAGCGCAGCCGCCAGGGGATTTTCGTTATCCTGGACCGGATCTGTTCTCATTGTCGAGACTAAGCAAGAAAGTGTTACTCTTGGTCTGAGCTGGTTAACGTATCTAGTGATCTGATGCAGGATGCGGTCGGATCACAGGTTCACAAGGGGCGAAAACTGAAATCTGAAATATGTAGTCATGCAATGGGTGGATCATCGTCGACGGCTAAACACAGTAGACAGATCGGTTGGGCATATGATAGTAGTAATTTTGACACTACCATTTATCTAGACTTACGTATTGACTGCACCGTGCCAACTCGCGTTGAATCGAGCCACAAATTATGCCAGCGATGGGTCTCGGAAAAAAACGTCAACTGCCCCTATCGCGTTGACATACGTGCGTGCCGGAGGTCGAAGCCCCCGATCGCGATCTTGCAAAAGCAAAGGCCCTCGAATCAAGAAGGCCCAACAAACCACCCCGTATCTGCTTTGTACTATTCGCCATGGAAAGAAAAGTCAAGAGGAAGAGCCAGGGCGATCAGCTCAGCTCATCAGGTTTAACAATTGCAGTGCAGTGTAGTAGTATATGGTTACAAGAGGCACGGAGACGTTTGAAGGCATTCGTCCTTGTCTTCCCCAGATCGAGAACAAGCGTAGCAAAGCACTGAGATGGAGATACACATCTGAAAGAAAGAGTGCAGACAGGCGCAACGCGACGCACAACCTCGCGGAGAATGCACAGGCCAAAATGCCAGAAATCTGCTAACTTTCAGGGCGACTTTCAAGCTCATGCGTTGTAGGTTGGGCCCGGAGCCGGTTGCTAGGGAAGTTGCGAAATTATTCGTCCGTTCCAGCAAATGTTCACTACGTACTCGTGTGTCATCATTCGCTTGCTTTATGGCTATCTCCTTTGTAAACTCACGGCCTTTCGAGTGACTGATGGCGGATCACTGGTGTGGATCATATATTCTACTACCTTGGAAAGGAGCAGGAGAGCGAAGTAGCAACAGCTTCATGGCTACGGCCGGGAAAAATGCACCGGTGTAACATATTCACGGCTACGGTCGAAAGAATCTCCGTTTTCAGATAGGCGGTTCCATTTTATCTCTTTATACGCAACCAAGACGTCTGGGGTACGAATATTTTCATGAAATCAGCATAAGAACAGTGGAATCCATCAATTTCAGACAGGTACGAGACCTAGTTTGCTATTGGTAGTTTGATATACCCGGTAAAAAAGCATCATGGCCACGAACACCGACGTGAACTTTCATCATGTGGAATTTCTAAAGGTAGCGGTACCACTTGGCCAGTTGTGTGCATATCCACTGAACCATGCTTGTATTCCCATGCTGCATCTTTTTTTCTCTCGGGAAGATGCCACCAGTATCCCCATGAGCCCGCCCCCCGCGTCGCCCCCGCCTCGGGCGACTCGGGTGGGATCCCAACCCTAGCCGCCGGGGGCTCCCCGTCCTTCCATCCCTCCCTCCGCCGCCGCCGAAGGACGCCGCCGGCCTTTGCCCGGAGGCTAACGGCGGTGGCGGGGGCCTTTCCTCTCTCCCGCGCCATGGGGACGGTGCGGAGCTCCGCGGCGTGAGGTGGCACGGCCGATCTGGCCTCCGTGGCGTGGTGGGCCTGCGCGGCGGCGGCCTCGTCCTAGGGCGGTGGTGGTGGCGGTTGCGGCGGCCGGCCCTACGTCGGGCAGCGGCCTTGGCTGCGTTCGGTGGTGGCGGCCGGATCTGCAGCGACGGACCATCTGTCCTCGGATCGGCGGTGGCGGCATGGAGGGCCTGGTGGTTGGGTCGGCGCCATGCGTGGTTTGCCCTCCGGACAGATCCGATCTGCCCGGTGCGGCTTGCTCGATGTGCGGCGGCTCAGATCGGCGGCGACCCGTGCGCACAATACGTGATGGAGGTTCTTCGAGCGGATCCGGGTGAAAACCTTGTGCTCGGCTTGTTGCCAAGACCGGCGTTGGTGGCACCCTGTGGTGTCATTACCTTCTTGAAGGCATCGCCGTGGAGAAGCTCTAGACCTCTATCCGCTACCTCCGGGGGAAACCCTAGATCAGTTGATCGGATGACGGCGACGCGTTGGTGTCGGGGGGCGTCATTCTTGGAGGTGTACACGGGATCGAGGGACCAGCGGGTGCCTTATTGGTGGAGCGGTACTTCATCCTTCACATTGATGACGGCGAATCTCGGCGGCGTGGTGCAGTGGAGACTCGGCGTCCGATGCGCGGGGATGGACTCGCGCAGGTGGAGGTAGTTGTCTGGCGTCAAGGTGGCGTCGATGACGGAGTGGCCTGACAAGGTAGAAGCCTCAATATCTGCTCTGAAGACAGACCTGGGAAAGATGGCGGCGACGACACATGTGAGTGCGTCACACCAGTTTATGCCCCAGACCCGGTATGTGGCTCGGCTGGGGCTTCTGGCTTTTGATGATAGGCTTAGGTGAGTAGACCGGGTATGTGGCCCACGTAGCACCCCTTCATCATATGGATATGAGTAGTGGCATATGTTGCCAAGATGGCGGATTCAGGGATATTGTTGTAATACTTTGTAAGGTCCTTGGGAATAATCAATAAAGTGGCCGTATGCATCTCCCAGATGCAGAGGCCGAGGTCATCCTCCTTTTATAAAAAAAATCTTTTTTTCTCTATTATTAAATAATAATAAACTGGCGGTGCACCAGTGTCACGTCAACAAAGAGACGATGACGTGCATTTTCTCACCATGAAACTTCCATGGGGACGAACGGAAACCCACTCCGTATTTTAACATTACCGTTGCTATACTATTAGGTATAGGGTGACAATGAAATTTGGTTGAAACTTAGTCTTCCCCGTCACCTCACCATCTCCACTACCTTTGGTTTTTGTTGAAACATACCTCCACTACGTGTGGGCTAGTAAACTTGGTCCTCAGGTGCATCGTCAAGCGAATGATGCAGCATGTCAATCAAATCCCCCGCATATCTCACCAAACACGCATACTCGGAACATCATCCCCGTATATTATCATCGTCCATCATTACCAAGTGCTTTAAAGTTTAAATTAACTCCTGTAGCATGTACTCAAACATTCTCATGAGTGCTACTATGTGACTGCTCTACTGCTTAATCTACACAGGCAACGGCGAAAGCGGAGGCTCTAGAAATGTCCGCGTGTACATCATGTTTCGTGCCTATGAATTCCACGGGAAACCGTCGTATTCACGCGGATATAATGGAAATATATGCGTTGCTTTACCTGTGAAGCATGAAGAAATGATATTATTTTTTTTCTCCCCGGAAGCGACTAATGACAGGCAAATAACACCACTAACTTGTGGTGTATGCAAAGGCGCAGCCAAAGAAGACAAAACAAGAGAAGCATCGCCATCGCTGGACGTACGCATCAGCCCCAAATCTTAGTGGACGGTGGGCCTGGCCGTGGCTCTCCTTCGCAGTTCCACACCACGGCCCAAATGATCATGCTAAACGGACCAAACGTATGTTAATAATGTTCAGACAAGCGCGCCAGCCAAAAAGGCAGGCAGATAAACATATGCTAAAAGCATGGTAGGAGTACTGTATTATGCCCACGCGCTAGGCCAGAATGCCAGATTAATGAATGAATGGCCCATGGACGTACCACTGTACTAGTACTGATTAGCTGGTAGAGCATGTGATGGCTCCAAGAATTGGAGGGTCAACACTGATGTGGACGTGAATGTAGTGGTTAGGTCGCACAGACTTGGAGGCTTCTCGGATTAATTTGTGTTCCACCATGTGACTGCCTGCTGATCTTGTCTCAAGTCAAGCGCAAACCTTGTCGTTGCTCATCTGCCCCGTTGACAATCCTATCAAATGGGCCTGGATAGTAGCACTGCTGTACGTGATTTGGTCTAATAGTGACTGGAATTGTAAACCCCGAGTGGCTAGAGCACAGCGGTAAGGACAGACAAGTTGACGGTTGTGCGTACGTGTTTTAGGTTTTCAAGCGGTTGGCACTTCAGACTTTCAGAGGACTATAGGAGGACGATGATGGATGCATGCTACTCGTAGGTGTCAACCTAGGTTGACTTGGGCAGATTATTCGGACGAAGACAAAGACACGTCGACATTATTGTACGCGCTGAGCCGCTTGGGTCATGTGGTGCTGTCTGTCCCTTGATGACTTGCCAAACATAAGCTCCAATTCCTAACGACTAGGGTGCCACTGTCGCTGACATGGACATGTATGGCACGGAAAGGCTCCGTTCTGTACGGTTCTAAGGTTAGGCCAGATACCAAGGATCAAAGAGGAGGCAAGTGCCTGATTTCTATCAGCCCGGCTGGTTAGTTTGAAAAAGAAAATCATCGCCGGGTTATGGATTTGGCTACAAATCGAATGTCAGATTTTTGGCAATGACAAATCGAACATTTTTTATGGCAAATTATGGGGTCGCAAGGATGACAATTTTTGTTTAGCAAGCGTGAGAAATCCCTGCAGTTTTCTTCGTGTGTTCGTTCTACTAAAGGGAGTGGGAAGATTATTACTATGTAAGAGGCCTTCAAATTATGGTTTTCTCCATGCATCACTGCTATATGCAGAGATGATGTGTCTCTCATCATGCTTTGTATCTGTTTGATGTTACATTACCAATTATAAGAAAATACTAAATTGTAGAATTTCAAAGGGTCTACGGAATTTCAATTTTTTTTGGGAAAATTAGAATGTTCTTGTGAAGATTCTTCTGGTCCCATGTCCTTGTGTGCTGGCAAATCATCACATTACAAAATATTGCTCAATGCCCCGTTTGCCGAGCGGGAGCATGAGCCCCCCTACATGGATCCAGTTAATATGACGAAAGTTATTGCTGTTTCATGTTGGTGCATGTGATATTCTCATGTACATATGGTGGCAAAGACGACAGATAGTTCGTGAACAACTCATGCAAACTCCGGATCGAACCACGTTGGCTATCCAAGCACTAGCCATGAATTTCGTCTGTGCGACGGGAGATCGCGTGCTTGGACCTTGTCTTAAGAGCTAGAGAAAACCAGTAGGTAGGCATAAAATATTGTACATGAACGCAACATTCATGGAGGATGATAATTCGGGTGCTGCTTGGGCGGGAGTTCGTGATCACAGGGTGATCATCAGTGCAGCGAATGTAAGACTTGAACATGTAGCTGATGCAGTCGCTCCAAAAGATGCCGCTCTCCGGGAAGACTTGGCTAGTCTTCTGGGCTATAACCAACTGATTGTGCGGATGGATAACATGATTGTGGCGGGGCTGATAAACTTTAACCATGGACATTCTATGGAGGCGGCCCCAATGCTGAATGAATGCTTGACTTTGTTGGAATATTTTGGTAAGATTTTTTTCAAACATTATAATAGAGAATCAAACATGGTTGCCCAGCTCATGTAGGGTGTCGTAATCCACCATTTATGTTCTTGGATGCACCCCCTAATTTTATGCCTAAGCTATTAGTGCATGATTAAGTGTCATCTAGTATTAATAAAGTAGCATGACTTTCCCGTAAACATAAAAGCTCTTATATGTAAAGTTCACAAATTTTAAAAAAGTTCATGGTTTAAGAATTTGAAGAAAAGACATAGATGGAAACCTGAATAAGAAGAAATAGAAAAACAAATAATAATAAAAACCATGTGAAAAACCAAACAAAAGTGGTTTTAAAACATGGTGAACTGAGAAAAAGATGGAAACCTGAATAAGAAGAAATAGAAAAACAAATAATAAAAAAACCATGTGAAAAACCAAACAAAAAAGGTTTTAAAACATGGTGAACTGAGAAAAATGGGAAAACCCATCTTTTTTAAGCAACCCCGACTGGGCCGGCCCAATAGTGGGCGCGCTTGCTTGTACAGTAGCGCTGCGATATTAATGTGGAAAAAAAAACCAAGCTTGCAATGATGCCAGGATTCGATCTCTGCACCTCCAAGTTGCGTACAAGAGGAGCTAACCAGTATACATAACAAGCCTTGTTGCTAAATATGAAGCGTGCTAGCATAAGAACTAATACCAATGAAGAATGTGGACAGTTTTTTTTTTAATTTTTCCAAACTTTCCTTCGAAATTGTGAATTTCTTTTAACAAACGGGCAGTGTACCAAAATACCATAAGAAAAATTAACAACTCCGAACTATTTTCAAATTTCAAAAAAGTAAAACAAAAGACGTGAACATTTTTCGACAGACTGGTTTTTGAAATTCGTGGACATTTTCTGACAACCCAAATATTTATAGAATTTTCAGAACAAAAAATTCATAATGGGAACAAATTTCAAAAGCACAAACAGTTTTTTTTGAATAAAAAAGGAACAAAATTGAAAACAAGAACATTATTTGAAATTGTGAACAATATTTGAAAATTGTGATCACTTTCAAATTTTTGAACAAATTTTTTAAAATTGGAACATCTTTGGAATCTGAAAAAAGTAAATATAAAAAGAAGATGAGGACATTTTAAAAATTTGTGAACCCATTTTTTTTAATCTGTGAACAATTTTAGAAACATGAGAAATTTCTTTAAAAAATGAACAATCTTTGAAAAGTTGTAACACTTTTTGAAATACCCGAACATTTTTGGAATTTGTGAACAAATTTTTTTCCGAACTTTTATAGAAACATGAAAAATAACAACAAAAAAGTCAAGGAAAATAAAAATCAAAAAGAAACAAAGAACATATTTTGAAAACTCGAATTTTTTTCAAAATTACGAACAAATTTTCAAAACAAGAAATTTTATAAAATTCCCTGAACATTTTTCTAATTGACAAACATTTTTTGAATCTTGAGAACAAACTTGAAATGGATAACAAATTTGGAAGCACGAACAATTTTTTAAAGTGCAAACATTTTTCGAATCTTGAGAAAAATTTGGAAGCGCGAACAATTTTTGAAAGCACAGACATTTTTTGAATCGTGAGAACAAATTTGAAACAAAGAACAAATTTGGACAATTTCTTAAAGCATGAACATTTTTTGAATCTTGAGAACATATTTATGAATGAAAAGAACATTTTTTGAACAAAAATATAAAATCCCGAACATTTTTTGAATTTAGAGAACAAAATTTTCAAATTGAGAAAAAAATTTGAACATAAATATTTTCTGAAAGTACGAACATTTTTTGAATCTTGAGAATAAATTTTGAAACGAAGAACAAATTTGGACAATTTCTTAAAGCATGAACATTTTTTGAATCTTGAGAACAAATTTGTGAATGAAAAGAACATTTTCTGAACAAACTTGTTCACGAACATTTTTGAAAAAGCGCGAACATTTTTTTGAAATAGAAAACATAAACTTGAAAGACAAAAAAGAAAAAAAGTAAAGTAAAAGAAACAGAAATAGAAAAAGAAAAGAAAGTAAAAAAACGGTTCAGGAACCTTCTAGAAGGTTCCCAATACCGGAAAAAACCCAGCTGGAAACCTCTAGAAGGTTCCCAAAACCGGGAGCGCTGGACGGTTAAACGGGCCGGCCCGTTGCGTCGCTGCTCGGTCGCTCGCCTGTGCGAAGAGCCGGCAGTTTGACGCAACGAGCGGCATATAGGATTTTCCCCTATTCGACGCATGTTAGCGTCAAATACTCGAACGCTTGAAGCGGGGCCCATGTGCCGGCCCACTCTGACGAGTTCACTTCAGCTGTCTCAAAACAAGAAAACAAAAACTGTTTTACTTCATTTTTCTCTTCAGTTTTCATGCCGTTTTTTGTGGATTTTTTACATATCTAAATAATTTAAAATATATTTAGAAAAATAGAAAAAAAATACATAATACAAGTTCAGTATGTGATTAGAAACATTTTAGTATGCACTATAAATATAATCATCGTATATTAAAAAAATCACTATAAAAAATAGTTTAGTCTGTATTAGAAAAATGTATATTTACACCATACATTAAAAAAGGTTTTATATATATATTAACTAAATGTTCATCATACATATAAGAAAAATGTTTACATTACAAAGGACTATAAAAATAATTATAAGTGAATAAAAAAGAATAATAACAAAAAATGGAAATTAAAACTGAGAATGAAAATAAATAAATAAACAATAAAGAAAAGAAAATTTGGAAACAAAAACCACAAGTAGAAAAAAAGGAACAACTAACTGATGGGTATTCCTTTCGGGGAACCCAGCGGGCAGTGTAGGGAGCCCCAGCACCCCCATGTGCCGCATGCTGGACGCGCCCCTTTTGTTTTGTTTTTCTTACACGTGTTTTTAGACTTTGCTTGTTTTTTCTATGTGCTCATGATTTTTTTAATTCTTTTTAGTTTTTCTTGTTTTACTCACGTGAAGCACACCATTTGAACAATCACCGTTGAGATTCACGATGAAGCATAATGTGAGCAAGTGAAACGTGCTTCACAAAAAAAGTGAAAACACATACGTTTTTTGGTTATTGTTTTTGGTTTTTTGGGGGGTTTTCATTTTTAGGGGGGTTTCGTTTTTTTTTTTGGCTTCCATTTTTTCTTTTTTTTGTGTTTCTTATTTTTTTTTCAAATTTTCGGAGAAAATTTTCTCCATCCTATTAACATAGAATCTAATTTCGATAATCTCGATGTGAGAAACACAAGATGAAAGCGGTCATGATTCTGACGGAAAGATCAAGAGATAAAATATTTTTTTAATGAGTGAAAAAAGCACAAAACTTATAGGTTGCGATTAGTGTCAAACATGCAGCGCGCCATTTGTCAGGACAAGAGGAGTCGAATGTGACTTTGAAGGGGTACCTTGATTTCAAAGAAAAACGAGCAGCGATGCCCTGAACTAGGCCGGCCCAATGCACCTCGCCTGCGAGCGTAGGCTCGACTAGTTGACACTAACGGGTTTCAACTAAGATCTACTACCGTGGCCATGCATGCGTTTAGTTGTTTGTGTTTGCTATTTGCGGTTTACTTGGGCCATTTTCGGCATGGCCTAGCTGCATCTTTTGTGTGTTGTGTTGTGAGCATTTTCTCGTTTTTCTTTTCCTTTTCTGTATCTTTTTTTCCTTATCTTCCTATATTTTTCTTTATATACGGTTTTATTTATTTTCCATATTTGATTTGTTGCTTTATTATTCTATATTTTATATTTTTCTATGCTATTCTCTTTTCTTTATAGAAAATTTTGTAACATTTAAAAAGAATATGAAAACAAACTATGACGTGCATTAACGACTTTATACTTTGGCATGTTATTTTCGTTATCTGCATGCTTTTTTCTATATTTTTCGTGTGCATGCGCGACACATTGGTGCATGGAGCGTATGTGCCTTTTCATGGTTAAGAAGAATCTCGTTTATCTATAGGGCGGGCACCATTGCTGCTTGTACAAGTTGGCGTGATAGGAAGAGAGAGAAGCTTAATGTAGAAAGGGAACAATTTCATGCAAATAGAGGTTATTGTTTTTCCTCCATTGCGCCATGTCGCCGGATAGATGGTAACTCCTCTCTCCCTCTCTCTCCTCGCCCTCTTGCACTTTTCTTGTGTTTCTAGTGAGTGTTTATTATAACTGGTCTAGCTCATATAGAGGTTTATTATTTTACCTGGCACATTTAATGAGCCTGGAGTATTTGGTTGTGTTCTCCGTATGGTTTGTTTTCGTTAACATGTTTTGATTTTTCACTTTTATTACTTTTCGACCAACAAGAGGGGCACGCGAACAACGACGTTTACGAGAATTGATAGTAGTCGCAAGTCTAGATTAAAAAGTGTTCAATTTTTTTAAAATTTTCGTGGAATTTCAAAATGGTTCGCACTATGGTTAGAAAAAAAAGTACAATTACAAATTTCAAATAATTAAACACAAAAATTCACTTCTTTAAAAACAATGATCACGCAATTATGAAAGGTGTTAACTCATTCAAAATAATGTCCGTACTATATGATAATTTTATTTTAGATATACATGAGCATATCTTTCGAACATGTGAACATTCTTATTCAAATAAAGAAAATATTGTATGAGATTTTAATTTCAAAAGAGCTCAAAGCATGAAAAATATTCCATTTAAAAATAATATGAATATAATTATCAATTATTTAATATATAAAAGTATTAAAAAAGTTCATGTAACTAAATAAAGTCTTCAACCCATTTTATTAAAAAAATAGTGTAATTATAAGAGGTCGCATATTTTTCAAATTTGTAGTAGTCTAAAAAGTGTTCATACTATTTAATGAAATATTCAAGTAATATTTAGCAAAGTCTCATTCAAATATTTATAGAAAAATGATTTGTTCGTTCAAATATTTAAAAACAGTTAAGAGAATAAATTATAAAATAATAATTAAGAGCACGACAAGGAAGAAGAACCCAAAAATGTAAAATTAAACGAAACAACAGGTAATGAAAAAATAAGTCTATAACTAACAAAATGAAAAATAAAATAAAATCATTTTTTAGCAACTAGCAAAAAAAATTATATATATAAAAACAGAAAATGGAAAAGGAAGACAAATGACGAAAAGGGTCTAGACCTGTGATAGGAACGCCAGGGCGTTAACAAGCTGTATCTCTGGTAGGCAAGATATAGCATTGGCGATCACTATGTGATATAGTGTAGGGTGGTTAATCACATGTGTAGGTAATTTAGGTCGACCACATGCGCGGTCCATTAACTTTATATTTTTTGTTTAATTTTCTTGATATTTGTGTTTTCCTTATTTTAGGTGGCTTCTTTTGTTTTTATTCTATTCACCTAGTTTTTTTATTGTTTCTTCTTTTAAGGAGTTTACTCATTTTTCGAAATTTATGAAGATTCTAAAAATTCAAAACATCTATGGTCATAACTTTTTAAAATACGTGAACATTTACAATTTTATTTTTGGCAAAACGTGAGAACATTTTTCGAAATAGTTTGACTGGACGTCTGACCAACATCTGAAAATAATGCCAGCAATACTAATTATCGGGCCACTCTTTGAAACCTCCTTGCTCGCTAGAAAACCGGATACTTTGCCCGAGTAGGAAACTAGTTGTTCGCACCCTTGATAAGAAAACCGCTTGCTACTTGGCCACAGCAACAAATAAACGACTTCATGTTTTTTAAAATTGAATGAAATATATTTGTTGATTGTTTTTTGTATATCTAGAAAAGTGGCCACAAATTTTAAAAATATTAAAGATTTCAGAAAATATGCGCAAATGTTAAAAATTGTGAAGAATTAAAAAGTTTCATGATTTTATTAGTCAAGACCGGGGGCCTTATATTTAATAAGGGACTTTCCTAATAAATAATTGGAAATAATTTTAACAAATATCATTTGTTTTATACACTTTCTTTCTCTTAGAATAATTTTTATGCTCTTTAAAATATCTCACGGGATATTTATGCATGAAAGGTTCACTGGGTTTTTTCATTTACGTTTATTATAGTTTGTTCTTATATTCTTTTCTTTCCTTTTAAGGATTCTTTGGTCAGTAATTGTCTTCAATTTCTTATTTTGACTTAATTGATATTTAGTGGATGCAATGTTCACGAAAGTTAAAAATTGATTGTGAAATTCTAAAACAATTCACAGGTTTAAAAATGGTCACCTCTCAGAATATGTTCATGCATTTTTAAAAACACTCACAAGTTCTAAAAAACATTTGCAATTTTCAAAATAATCAAATTTCACAATTTTAATATTTTTTTAATAAAAAAGAGAAGAAAGCAACAACTTGGAAAAATAGAAGGAAAGAAACAGAACATAACTTTAAAAGTAAAAATAGGGAAAACCATGATAACACTGATAAAAAATGAGAAATAGGAATTGGTGTGAAAATAGAAAAATAAAATAAAATAAAATGCAACTGGAGAAAACACCAACCAAAATCCGTTAGGAAGACAAGGAGCTAGGCTCATCCCATAGAAAACAGCCCCGCATACATGAAACATTTTTTCATACAAATATTGGTTAGCAAAAAAGATTATGAACAGTGTAATTTTATGTTAATGTGTGTGAAAAGTTTTCTTTCAACACATGTTCATTTTCAAAAACAATGTTCATATACTTTTAGAAGAGTTCAAAGAATAAAAATTGTTCCATATTTTTCATACTTTAATATAATTAGCATCCATTGAATACATTCACATATTTTAAAGAAAGTATGTGTTACGAAATGAAGTGTTCAACCCAGTTTTAGGAAAAGGTTAGTCCAACTAAAAAAGGTTCAATTTTTTAGAAAACTTATATTATGTTTGAAAAGTGTTTATGCCTTTTAGTGAAGAAAAATGCGTTTAATAAAATAAGTAAATAAAAAAGAAATTGAAAACTGAAAAAGGAATGAAAAAATAAAATAATACCGAAATAGAAAATGTAAAAGGAAAAAAATGAAGAAAAGGGCGTTCGCCCGTCCGAGGAGCACCTGAGGTGACCGCTCTTTGTATGTCAGATTAGGCAGATATAGCATTTGTGATCACTATGTCATATACTACCTCCGTCCTGGTTTATTGGTCCCCTTCGCATTTTGTGCTAAAGTTTGACCTTAAATTTAACTAACAAAATATTAATGCTTGTAACCAGAAATAATATCACTGAAAACTATGTTCAAATACTATCCAACAATATAATTTTTAGTAACATGCATTATTATTTTCTTAATTAAATTTATGATCGAAGTTTGACACAAAATACTATGAGGGCCAATAAACCAGGACGGACGTAGTAGTGGATTACTGGGGTGACTCACACATGGGTAGGTTATTACCCTTTTTAACCCCTAAAAAAGGGTAATTTCGGCCAACCACATGTGCGGCTCATTAACGTTAGGTTTTGCATCTGTTTTTATTTTCCTTCTTTATGGCTTTTTGGGTGGGCTTTTCTTTTTTTTTTCCTCTAATTTTTCTCTTTTCCTCTTTAAAAAAATTACGTGTTTTTAAATATGTGTAGATATTAAAAACTCAGGACATTTTTATGGTTGATAAACATTTAAAAAATCAAAATTTTGTGAAATTTTTATTACTTTTATTGGACTTCTTATCAGCATAAAATAATAATACCAGCAACACTAAGTATTGGGCCACATTCTTTTGGATCTTCTAGTCCACTCTTTGAGCGCCGAATAGGCGCTATATAGCGCTATGGGCCAGGCCAAAATAGAGGTCGAGCGTGAAACCTCTCCGCTCGCTAGGAAACCGATGCTTTGCCCGGAAAAATAAACTAATTGCTTTGTCTCAAAAAAAAAACTAATTGCTCGCACCCTTCATAAGAAAAACGCTTGCTACTTGGCCAGAATAAATAAAAGGCTTCATGTTTTTTTTGAAACTTCGGCCTCTTTATTAGATCAAATAACCGTTACATCATCCACCAGCCACCTTACAATAGATGCCGGTGGTTCCTCAACCCACAAAGCGGGTGGATTTAAAACCGCCAGCCTAGCTAGCTCATGAGAGACACTGTTTGCCTCCCTAGGACAGTGAATGAAAGACACCAAAGTATAATCTATTGTTAAAACATTGCAGTCTGCGTAAATTGCCGCCGCTCCTGTCGCAGTGAAGCCACCCGAGTTCATCGTGCTGATCACCTCCAAACAATCCGCCTCCAGCACCAGCTTGTTTACTCCCATTTGTGCGCCAGAAGGAGGCCATGCCTCAATGCATATGCTTCTGCTGATGCTGCATCCGACACATGCTCCAGTTTCTCATTGGAGGCTGCTAGGAACCCCCCTTTATCATCCCTGAGCACTGCCCCAACTGCTCCATTCAGATTTTGTGCATGAAATGTTGCATCGACGTTGAGCTTAATGTATCCCTCCCTTGGCTTGATCCAACCTTCCTCCCCTGTCTCCTTCTTTCTTGCATTCGTGTAGTTGGCCGCGAGAGTAGATATCGACAACGCCAAGCGAGCTGGCGTTTGTACTTCCTCTCCATGGACCTTCTGCCTTCTCTCCCACCATACATACCACATTCCCACAAGGATTAAGGTCTGCACACTCACATTCAGAAGTAGACTTCCTCTCAGCGGCGCACATAAGATATAGTCCAGCACCGATGAACCAGCTCTGTCCGCCTTGCTTGCCTTCTCCACAAAGCCATCCAACTTTAGGCACCTACATATCTCAGCCGCTCTTGGACAAGTAAACAACACATGCTTTATATCCTCGCATCCTCCTGCACACATTGGGCAGTTCCTGGGCATAGCTATATGACGATTTGCAAGGACTCCAAAGCATGGTAAGAACCCATGCAACACTTTCCATGCATGTATCTTGACTTTACCCGGTAGTGAGGATTCCCACAGTCTTGCCCATACTGGATATTGTTGTGACGGTTGGTCTTCCATTCTCTCAAACTAGCGTCCGAATTGATGATCCCACTCAGCGTGATACGCCGATCTTACCGTGAATATGTTATTCTTTGTGAACCTCCATGCCACAAAATCCTCCATCATTCCTGACGGCGCCAGCGGAATAGCAAGGATTCTTAATGCATCTACCTGCCAAAACGTATCCATAATAAGCTCATGATCCCACACTCCTATCGCCGGATCAATCATATCACATACCTTCGACAACAGGTTTGCTCCTCTTAGGGTGACTACGCCATCTGCACTCTCGGCTATCCATGAGTCAGACCAAATATTAACTTGTGAACCGTCTCCTATCCTCCAAATGGCCCCTCTTTTGAAGGTGTTAATACCAGCGAATATACTCTGCCATGTGAAAGAACATCCACTCTTCATCTTCGCATCCAAAAGTTTCTAGTTCGGGTAGTATTTCGATCTTAGGACCTGTCACACAAGGAGTCCGGATTTTCCAACAATCTCCATACTTGCTTGGCTAGCAAGGCAAGATTGAAGCTATGCAGATCCCTAAATCCCATCCCCCCTTTGTTCTTCGGAATGCAAAGTTTCCACCAAGCAGCCCAATGTATCCTCTTATGGTTATCGTCATCACCCCATCAGTATCTTGATATAACATCTGTCATCCCTTTGCAAACTTTTTTCGGGATATTAAAAACCGACATCGCGAATACTAGCATGGCTTGAGCAACAGCCTTAATGAGAACATCTTTCCCTCCTGTAGATAACAACTTCTCTTTCCATCCGCTCACCAACTGATTGATTCGATCAATGAGATATTCAAAAGCTTCACTCCTATCCGCCCCCACCATCGCTGGTAGACCCAAGTACCTGTCATTCATAGCTTCCGTGAATATACGCAGATTCTGATATATTACTACTTTCTCTTCCACTGCCAAATTCCGGCTAAAGTAGACGCTGGACTTGGCATCACTGACCAGCTGCCTCGAGCTCTCACAATAAGCATCCAAAATGTCCCTTAGACATTGAGCGTTAGCCCCATCGGCTCTCATCAGAATTAGGGAGTCGTCCGCAAAAAGTAAGTGTGAGATTTGTGGTGCGTCTCTACAGACTAGCACTCCTACTAGATTCCCATTGTTCTCTTCCCTTTGCAGCAAACTTGACAAGGCCTTGGCACACAACATAAATAAATAAGGAGACAAGGGGTCTCCCTGCCTTAGCCCTCTCGATGGGTGGAATACGTCCGTACTTGTCCCGTTGAAGCATACATTATATGAAACTGATGACACACAAGCCATTATCAACGAGACCCACCTGTTATCAAAACCCAACCTCTCCATCATTCTCTTCAGGAAGCACCATTCCACTTGGTCATATGCCTTATGCATATCTAATTTCACCGCACATAGGCCTGACTTTCCTTGTTTCCTCTTTATGGTGTTCATGCATTCATACGCAATAAGTATGTTATCAATGATCAATCTTCCGGGGACAAAAGCACTCTGCGTCGGACTGATAATTTTCGGTAAGATTCCTTTCAACCGATTAGCTAGCATCTCGGAGATGATCTTTTAGGCCACATTACACAGACTAATTGGTCTAAATTGTGTAATATTTATTGAAGCAACCACTTTTGGAATCAACACTATGGTGGTACTATTCCATCCTTCTGGGATCGTGCATGTGTTTATTGCTTCCAACACTTCCTTCACCAGATCATCCTTGATCATACTCTAGAACCGTTTGTAAAAGGCAGCATGTAATCCGTCTGGTCCAGGGGCCTTGAAATCTCCTATACTTAATAGTGCTCGACGAACATACTCTTTAGTGAACGGAGCCAGAAGCGCTTCATTCATTTGCACCGATACTTTAGGCACCAATTTTTGTATTACTTCCTCATTTGGAATATTCACCTGCGAGATAAACAAGCTAGTAAAATAAGCTTGTACAATCTTCTCAATTTCTTCTTGCCCTTCTTGCGCTAATCCATTCTCATCTTGTAAACTCTTGATAGTATTCTTCTTCCTTCTAGCTGAGGCATACATGTGAAAAAAATTGTGTTTCTATCACCATGTTTTAACCAATTCGCTCGGCCTCTCTGCACCCGTTCAATTTCTTCCTGTTCCAGCAGGTTCTCAATTATGAGAAGTATCTATTTCTGCCTATCTATGGTTGCATCTGTAGCCAGACCCCTTCTCAAGTCTTCCAGCTCCGCCTTGAGGGCCGCCATCCTCTTTTGCGGTCTCTTCAAAACTTCTCTATCCCACCGGTGCAACTCCGTGTGTACGGCATCGACTTTAGACTTGAGGGCCCAATCCCTGGCATCGCCGTCCGTTGCCACGCCGTTCGTACCACCTCCTCCAATGTTTCCTCCTTTAGCCATCTTGCTTCAAACCTTCTTCTGGTTTCCCTTGGTCTATTCTGCTCCGCATAATATTCAGTATTCACCACTAGGGGTCGATGATCAGACTTCATCATCTCCCCATTCAACACTCCTACATGCGGGAAAAGGATATTCCACCGTGAGTTGCACACCGCTCTATCTAGTCGCTCCTTGATCCGACCTCTGCTCCCAGTAAAACTATCCCCCCAGGCCCCCAGATTATCTAGGTCACAATCAGCCAGGGCGTCTCTAAATCCTTGCATCTGTCGCTGCTCCCGAGCTGCTCCCCCTCCTTCTCATGTGAAATAAGGATCTCATTAAAGTCTCCGAATACCATCCAGGGAACATCCATAACCTGGTGCAGCGACCTAAGATAGTCCCATGATTTATGCTTATTCTCTCTTGCCGATTCTCCGTAGAATCCTGTACATCTCCACTTCTTCCCATCATCAATAATGACATCAATGAAATTACTCGTCACATCAATTTTTGTAATATCCATCCCGCGTCTCCAGAACATCACTAGACCTCCCGCCCTACCATCACTCGGGTCGACCAGCCTCTCATGGAACCCTAGCTTTGTCATCAACTTCTCCGCCCCTGCATCAGACAGATGTGCCTCTGACAGAAAAATATCTGGTTTATAGCACCTCTGGACCTCCAGAAGTGCCCGAACTGCCCGGGACTGACGCATCCCACGGCAGTTCCACCCTAAAAGAATCATTAGGCCTGGCGGTCCCCCGATCCAAGGGTCGCCAATGTTGCCAAGTCCATAGATGTTGTCTCATCCACCTTACGCCTCTTGCTTCCCTGCGAGCTTGTGTCCTCCTCCCCCTCCTTCCTTCCTTTGTTTGCTTCATTCGATTCCAGCCGATCTTCCCCTTTGCCATCAGTTAACAGTAGCTGCATTCCTGCCCCCTGATCCTTCTCTTCAAACTCCAACCTTCTTTTAAATGACCCCGCTGGTTGAGTATCGCTAGGGTGTTTGACCAGGCTACTAGCCGTGCTACGTAGATCCTCATCACACCTCTCTTTTGTAGTCTGGTTCCTCCAAACGCCCCTCCTCGTCCTCCTCTCCCTCCACGAGTAGTCCTTGTACCTCTCTCCTCCTGCCCCGTTTGCACCCAATGTTCTTCCCTTCTAAACTCCGGAGCAATTAACGAGATATGATATATTATAGCACTCTCTTCATGGACACCATTACCATGCTCCTTAGCGACATGACTAACCAGGCCACAAACTCCACAAAATACCGGCATCTTCTCATACTCAAAATCAAAATACACCTTCTTCTGCCTTAGTGTAAGGCTTGTGCATCTCATCAATGGCTTCCGCACGTCCAATGTGACTCTCACTCTAATCCCTCCACCTTGGCCCTTGACTGACCGCTCATCCACACGCTCCACTTTCCCTGCCTTTTTTGCTAATTGCCTAGCAATACTAGCAGATCTCATCTTCTCCTTCAGCCCCATCACCCTCATCCAGACCTGGTAGGTATTTAGTTCAATCTCATTCACCTCCGACCACCCATCATAAGGAACCAACAGTACTGGGCAGTTTCTGAATATCCACGGTCCTTCGTTCATCACCCTCTCCCAATCTCCCAAGCAACTCATCTGTACCGAAAACAGGTTATCCTCAATGGCCCTAAACTCCACTTCTTGCGCCAGGTTCCACGATGATCTCATATTGCCATAGAAGGCACCATGACTGAACTTTTTGTTAGTATGGACCCTAGCCAAAGCCATGAATTCAGCATCCTTCTCCAGCTCTTCCAGATCTTCCTCTAGTACCACGTCTTCCTCCTCCCTGGGATTCATATACTTAAGCTTGTCGTTCAACGAATCCTCCTGCGACACCCTGGCTCCATCCATCGAACCTTGCGACCCCAGGTCTCCCTTCGCCTTCCTCTTCCCTCCCTCCTGCTCCTCCGTCTTCCGCCCAATGACCCTAGATGTGGAGGAGTCCACACTCGCCATGATCTTCCTGCCTAGGATTGTTGTCACCCCTTGCTCTGCCCTTTGGATCGATAGAACCCCGCCGGATTAGAAGCCCGATCGGGATCCGATCTAGTCTCGCCGTGGTCACGCGGTCTCCTCGGCCGTCGCCCAGGAGAAGGAAACCCTAAAGGGTACGAGACGTTTTGGTTCCGCAATAAAAGGTTTCATGTTTAGTTTAACTAAAAAGGAATTGTTGAAAAAATATACTCCCTCCGTTCGGAAATACTTGTCAGAGAAATAGATGTATCTTGACCTATTTTAGTTCTAGATACATTTATTTCTTATCCATTTCTCTAACAAGTTGACGGAGGGAGTACATATGTTTATAAAATTTCCACATATTTAAAAATATTCACGATCTTTCCAAATATTTACTTATTTTGAAATGTTGAACAATTATAAAAAGTTCATAGGTTTTGGCAATATTCACATGTCCCAAAAATGTTAATAAATTTTTAAAAATCTCTTTAGTTATTTTTGTAAAAATTTATATAGTCTATTTTTATTTTATTTTAATTAACTAAAAAAAGAAAATAGCAAAAACAGCTTGAAAACTAGAAGAAACAAATTGAACAACAGAAAAAAAAATCAAAAAACATAATACTGAGAAGGGAAAACCATGATAATACTGGAAAATGAGAAAAAAAGAATAGCAGCAAAAAGAGTAAAAAAAGAAAAAATAACTAGAAATACCCCCGTCAAATATCAATAGGGAAAAGGAAAAAGGAGTGCGTTCCCATGTGCGTTGGAATAGGAAATTCCACATTCTTTTGCTTAGTGATTACAGTCTTATTCCCTTACTGATAACCTTATTAAAATATATATTGCACCGCGTTGCATAGCAACCACGAACCGATTGGCAAGTTTATGGAAAAGATCTGCACAGTTGCATAAATATCATGCATATGGTGAGCAACGGACACATTTTATGAAGAGGGCTCCTTAAGATAAATGAAGATGAACTAGCGCATCACCAACATACACACCATGCCCCGCCATGAAAGGCACATTGACAAAGACAAATATCGGCATGACTGCACAGATCTGGAAAACACCACTTCCACTACGACGCATACAACTTTGGACTTTGGAGGCTACGATCCTAGAAGGAAACTTATCACTCTAGCTAGCTTGTTAACTTCAGATTCATGGGACGCAACCTGCAAATCACATAGAGGAAAAAACAAAAAATAGAGATGTGAGTACTTTTTTTTTCGAACCTTGTCTTCTCTTATGATCTACTCCCTCCGTCCGAAAATAACCGTCGCTCAAACTGATTTATCTAAACGTATTTCAGAGCTAGATACATCCGTTTGAGTGACATTTATTCTAATACTGCTAGATACATCCTTTTGAGCGACATTTAGTACCGGACGGATGAAGTACATGTGTATCATCTTGATGCAACGATATGAGTCAATAAAAGCACTGTTTGTTCAAATTATTTTGGATGGAGAAACAAATTTACATGTAGTAATTGTTAAGAGACACATCATGTTATGGTATCTATGCATAAGCATGCACGATATACATTCTCTTTTTTATTGTTGCAAAAGGCATGTTATGCATTCGTAGAGCTTGAATAAGGAAATGAACCTACCGTGACACCCCTATTTGTGAAGTTTAGCCCATGACTATACTTTTTTTGAGGGAGCCCATGACTATATTATGGTGGAAAAGGTAAACGAAACAAGTCATGCGCGAGCAGACGCTCACGATTTACTGAACGTTACGTGCAACGAGTACAGCTGTGTGGATGAGAGACGTGTTGATGTTCTTTGTGGTGGAGTTGTATAACCGGCGTGCTTGCTGCGGAAGGAAAGAATGATCCTAGTCATAGATCGACCAACCTGCGTCATTTTACGTCGCGGGCTGCAGGCCGGGAGGGTCCCCGGCGGTTGGACTCCACGGCGCTGTCGGGGAGGGGGCGATCCAGCGGGAGCTGGCCGCGGCCGCCGGCGGGGGGCGGCCCCCGGTGGCAGAGCCTGCGCGACGCCCGCCGCTCCTCGCTGACGCCGGCGGCGCCCACGAGGACCTCCTGCACGAAGGAGCGCTCCACGCCGTTGAGGAACGCCGCGTGCCGCTCCTCCGTCCACCCCTCGCCGCGCGCCAGCACCGCCAGATGATCGTCCATCCGATCCACGGCCACGTACGGGTGGGCGCGCCGGACGGCCCGAGGGTAGCGGAGGACGTACGCAGGCTCGCTCTCCCGGCCAAGGGCGAACGTTATATGGGGCCGCACACGCCACCCGGACGAAATAAATATCTAGCCAGCCGACAAGGCCGTATGTAAACGCGCGGCGTGCGTATACTCGTTACAAACTTATTAAACCTTTATTTTTTGCGAATATACAAACTTATTAAACCAGTACTGATCCTACTTGTTACTAGTACTCCCTCCATCTCGTGTAATTCTAGATCGACGATTTAACTATCTAAATATGTATTATATGAGACAAAAATATATATATTTAGAAAATACATTCGTGTAAAAATCTAGTGATATACTTTTCATAACATATAACACATATTTAATTCCTCAAATCGATAACCTAAAATTAGGCGAATGACTTATTCATCTAGACTGAGCAAGTAGTGCGTATTCGCTAGCTGTATCTAATATCATTTTCAAGCATATCATATCAGCATGGCGAGGCTAGGCTGGCGGGCCACGAGGAATGCGACGTGCGGCGTGTCGCATGTACCGTTGAGGCCTTGAGGCCTTATCTCCTGCAGATATTTAGTCTGCGTGACGCGAGTGAGTGTTACCGACGGGCGGCTACGCAGCAAGTCCTTGGGGACAAAAGTGTGCCGCGCTTTAAACAAAAGTTCTGCGCTTTTCCTGATCCACTCCACTGCATATGCCGTGTTCAAAAGGGCGCGACAAATATCTTGAACGAACTATACGGAACACCCCCAAAAAAAGGATATGGAACCCCAACTTTTAAAAAAAGAGTTAAATACATTACAGGTGCTCTAACTTGTCTGGCGTGGTCAGTTTGATGCCCAAACTTGAAAATTACACAAAAATGGTGCCGTTCCTTGTCTGGGCGTTCAAATACGGTGCCTTTGGACGTATGCCGCTGTATCGAGTGCCCGTGTGGCATGCCAGCCTGTCGCTGGGCTACATGTTAGTGGTTGCTACGCTGGGCGCGCGCTGTGAGCTATGCGTGTTGTTTCTTACAGGAATGCCAGTGGATTTTTAATTAATTCTCGCAAGAAAATACCCCTTGATTTTAATTAATACTCGCAAAAAATACTAGGAAGCCAGCGTACAGGGAATTCGAACATGGGACATCCTCGTCGCCTGACAATCGAGCGGACCAGGCAGCCACGGTCTGGTTTGCGCTTAATTATGAACAAGCAGTTTATATAGATGATTCTACGTATCGCTCTTCATATGCTTTTACTAGAGTAATTTCTTTTTATTTATTCCATGTTACTATTTTGTCTTTCTTCGAGTGAAGTTTCTGTTTAGTTTTCATGGTACATAATTTTTTCCATATGAAAAAATAAAATAATTATCAATATGAAATTTTGTTTATTTTATATCTCTATTCTATTTCCATTATTGTGTACTTTGAAGAGGTAAACATGAACTTTTCTAAATTTGATGTGGAATTAAAGAGTTGGACGTATATTAAGAACACGGTGAGCATTTCTTCAAAGACACGTTCATGTTCATGTTCATTTTTCATTTTCATATTATTTTAGAAAATGTTCACAGTGTTTTTTGAAAATGTTGGATGTGTATTAAAAAGATATTGTGTAATATTATTCTTAAATTTCTACAAACACGCCTAACATGTTAGTACATTTCTGGAATTTATTATTGTCACATAATAATATTTAATACACGTTGAACAGTTTTTAAAATACAATATTGTCAATTTTAAATAATTGTGCATTTTAAAAATAGAATGAAGATGCACAATAATTGTTCGTGCTTATGGTCCTCAATGAAGATGCATAAATTTACACAGTTATTTTTAATATACGTTCAACTTTTTATGTTCACCTAAATTTTAGAAAAAAAAACTTGTTTATCTCTTCAAAGTACACAATAATGAAAATAGAATAAAGATATAAAATAAACAATAATTGCATATTGATAATAATTAGTTTTTTTCATATGGGAAAACTTATGTATCATGAAAACTAAACAGAAACTTCACTCGAAAAACATGTGCAAATCGATACGTGGAATCGTGCATATAAGTTGTTAGCTAGCAGTTAAATGTAAACCAAAGTGTGGCTCTGAAACCACAAAAAAAAATGTGGCTCTTGGTCCGTTTGTTTGTTAGGCAACCAGGATGCCCGTGGTTTGAATTCCCTTCATGCCAGCTTGTGTTTATATTTTTGTGAGAATTAATTAAAGTACAAGCGCGTTCCCCTAAAAAAACAGCGTGCGTCCAGTGCGCGTAATGATTTTTCCCCAAGAATTAACTAAAGTTCAGGGGTTTCTGTAAAACAAATTACACGCACAGCTCACAACTCGCCCACAGCCACTGACATGTGGCCCAGCGACACGCTGGCATGCCACACGGACACTTGATACGGCGACATACGTCCAGAGGCACCGTATTTGAATACCTAGACAAGTTACGACACCACTTTTGTGTATTTTTCAAGTTTAGGCACCAAACTGACCGCACCAGACAAGTTAGGGCCCCTGTAGTGTATTTAACTCTTAAAAAACGTATTTCAAAATTTATAAGTTCTTTTTGATTGCATAATCGCAACTTTTGCGCTAATAATTGTCACCCCATCCAAATTATCCATATGCTGCAAAAACTCGCAATAGCTACATTTCAGTCGACTGAATTTTCGGACTTGGATAAGTCGATTTTGGTCAAAGGAAGAAATAGCCAGAGGGGAGGAAGAAACTCGCCGGAGTGGAGGAATAAGCTCGTTAGGCAGGCTACCCCGGTGTCTATCTTAGGGTTCAGGGTGGGCGGTGGTGTGTGGATTCGCCGGAGAAAAAACTAGGTGCGTCGGGGCCTAGAGGGATGGTCGGGCGGTGGGAGACCGTCGGTGGGGGTGGTTCCAGGGAGGGCGAGGCGGTGCGGGAGGCCGCCGGCCGCGGGCGGCGTGGGCCGGCAGTCCGGCCGGTGGTCCGTGGTGGCGGTTGAGGAAGAAGAACAGGGTGATCTGTTCGGAGGAGGAAGACAGAGGAATCAGGCGTCAGTATTCATAGAGACTAGGATGCATTTTTAGTTTCTGTGTGAAGGCATGTGCTACTTAATATATGGCCTTTGAACTTTTCACAAATATTTTGAATGAAAATTCAAAGTTTTGCCCACATTTTGACCAAAATTTGACTGTAATTCAAAGTTTCCAAAATTATTTAAATCAATTCTAGAAAATAATGAAGTTTAGAAAAAAAATAAAACAATGAATATTGTGGAAAAGTTTCGGCTCAACTGGATAAGGAGTTTGAGAGAATAATTATTCTAAAGTTTGGGGTTGGCCAAATTATGGAAAAGTTGAAACTTTCCAAATAAAGGAGAAAAAATAGAAAATCATAAATAGTTCATTGACCCCGGTAACGTCCGAACGTTTGGGATTTGGCTAGGGTAAATCGAATGTTTTCAATGACAATTTTAGTGACTTGAGGATGTCAATTTTAGTTGGCAAACATGACAACACCATGCTCAGTTTTTTTTTTTTTTTTTTTTTTTTGCAAAAAATTGTCCTACGTGTTAACTGAACTTGTCATTCTCGCGTCACAAAAATTGCCATCCAAACATTCGATTTGCCATGGTCAAATCCCAAACGTTCTACCAAGTGACCGGGTGAGATAAATCAAGGAGATCTACGCCAAAACTCTCAAACACAACACTATACAAAGCAAATAGGCAAACGTGACTTCTTGACATGGTTTCACTAATGGGCATTTACAAGATTACAACGCTATGGTATTGTGTAACAAACAGTTTTAGCTGATATACACCACAATGTGTAACTTCAATACATAATGACTACCATGACCATATATAAATACACAAATTAACATGAATCATACTTCCTTTGTTATATTAGCTAGGGCGCTCAAACTCACAATCAGGAGTTTATCATGGATAAGTACCGTTGTCGTGACATGAGTCGCCCGTCGAATACTTGGATTTTGGAGATTTATACTTCTTCACTACCACTGCTGCTGCTGTTTTTCCGCACATTCAACTTGCACAAAGGGCAAGTTGCATTGATGTGAAGCCACTTGTCAATGCAAGCGCAGTGGAAATGGTGGCCACAAGGGAGTTCACGCAGCTCCGCGCCATCATCATACACTGAAAGGCAGATGCAGCACTCCTGCATCGACCAAGCAGATGATGAATCATATTTCAAAAAAAAGTTAGTATATGAGCTCATAGAAAAGCAGAAGCAATGCACAGATAAAGCACTTAAGCTGAAACAGGACCAACAGGCTCAGGATGATGGTGCTAAAAGAAATGCACTTGAGCTAAAGAGCTGATAATTCATTAATCTGGTTTCTAGTACAACAAAAAACCATTCGGAACAAAGTAATTTTGATGCTAAAACCTATGTGTATGTGCAAGGATTTGTTATGTGCACAAAGTAAAGCAATCGTTACAAAGACTATAAACATGTTTTGTCAAAATGTACAAGTCAATTAATAGTAAGCATAGGTTCATTTGTTTATGACTAGATAATTGCCCGTGCGTTGCAACTGGACCACAAATATTTTGTACAGTCACCGTGATTTACCTTCCATTTTATTAGCAATGTGACTTCGTACCAAAAAAGTATTTTGGCTGCCAACTGAATCAGTACTTATTGACTCACCAAAGATAACATGATTTTATTTGGTGAGCCAATAAGACGTGTAGAAGTTGAGGCGGTTTTCAAGAAAAAACAGCAAAACCGAAAACGGAGGTGGTGCGAGAATGGAGGAAAAAGAAAACGACGTAAGACGGAACCTTGCATATTTTTAAGTAGGAAGAGAATCGGTACTTATTGGCTTGCCAATAAGACGTGGGGCAGTTGAGGTGGTTTTACTTCGGCAAAACCGAAAACGGAAGTGTGGTGTGGAAGCAGTACGAAAGAAACAAATGTAAGACAAGACCTTGCGTATTTTTTAATTTCTTTAAGATTTACGATATCAAATTTAGACTCAGATACCATGTTAATGGGATAAATGAGTTCCACAGTTCAAGTAAGTGGGCCCACCACACTACAGCTTGAAATTCCTCTCCATCTGGATATTTGCAGCGAGGATTCACAGCATAACACCTTTTTGCATTTCCCAATATTTACAGGGAAATATTTTGTAGTTTTGTAGCTAAGCTGGCCTCCATGAAAAACTGTGATATACACCCTCCTTTTGGTCTTGTCTTAAGTGAAACTTTTCTAAGTTTGACCAACTTTATAGAAAAAAGTATCAACATATACAATACTAAATAAACTTTACAGAAAAAATTCCTGATAGATCTCGTGATACTGATTTGGTAGTGTAGATGTGAATATTTTTTCTACAAACTTGGTCAAACTTAAAACAAATTTGACTTGAGACAAGACTAAGTAGCCTTGTATAGACGAACGGAGGGAGTAGCAAATATTTTTTCTCCCAAGTTTCATACATGTAAATATATCATATAAAATCACGGAGTAAGTCAGTACAATAAAGTAGGTTCCACAAATTGTTCACATAAGCAGGAACCAGTTTGGCAAATAAATTTATACATTTCAAGGACAAAAGGTGGCAAACTTACTGCATCTTCAGCTGCAAGTACTTTCTCAATAGGTTGGTTAGTACCACACTCTATCATTATTCCACCAGAAGATTCAGTCATGGTGACAGATTGCTTTTCAGGCCCGTCCATCCTCCGAAATTTATATTTCGGAATTTGGCGAATGTCATCTTCAGAAGCTCCCTCCTAGTATAAACAGATTGTGAAAAAAAGTGTATCTGTCTACTCGATGAAAAAAGGTTTATGTTTTAATTTTGTGTAGGCAGACTATACAAATGTAATGCAAGCCCAAAAGGTATTAAGAGAAGCTAGGAAACAGAACTATAAGTCTGCAATTAAACAATATCAATATAAGTTCAGAAGACATTTATCAGGGAAGTAGTACCCATATGCCAACCAGACTCAGTTGAGACAGGTGGCACACCTGCACTTCCACTTGTCATTGGGATTCATCAACAGGATTCGGAAGTGGGCAACAGTTGGACAACAATAACAAAAACTATCATAAGACATATACCAAGACAACAGAATCCACTTTAATATTTCAATTTCCTGATTCAAAAGACATCTCTGGTTTTAACAATTTGCCAACATCTATAACTTGTAAAGTGGCTGGGTAAGACTTGGTCGGCTAAATCAGACCATAAATTTAGCTTGCGCTATTTAATCTAATTACACGGCACTGTTGAAATGCTAGACCACATGTTCCTTGTATATGGCCAATAACAATTAACAATGCCTAACCAGTTGACTTTTAGAACAAATTGTGCATTGGCTGGTTACTGGTATAGTCATGACTAGGTACAGTGTTATGAGAACCAACAGCATAAGAATAATCGAGAACAAATAGTGAAACTAGCATACGTTGGCACCAGATAAACTATAACTTAACGGGCATTTATATAACACACACTTGAGAAGCCATACCTGATCTGATACTGCATATAAAATTGCTATGATACAAGGGAGGCAGCAACAAACAGCAATACCAATGATGCAAGCCAGAGCAACACAAAAGACGACAAAGAAAACATCAAATGCCAGAAAGACGATGCAAAGCCTGCAGGAAGTTGTAAGGAAAAATGTTAATAATGTCAAACAAATAAAATGAAAATCCATACAAAAAGGTCCAAGCATATCTTATCAAACTATATGTACCAGTAGAGCTGAGGTGCATCATGGGTAAGAACTTGTCCACCAGCAGATACCCAGTAAAATCCAATTATCCACCATATAAAGGAGAACATTGTATTAGCAGATTCCAGATGTTTTGCTACACTGCGATAGATAGTACATATAACTCCAATCAGGAAATAAGACATGGTGGAAATTAACATATTGCAAAGAATACACAAAACTCTAATGTAATGGCAGCAAAACAAGAACAAAAGTGTGAAATGAATTCAACACCAAACTACAGTTACTTAATTGAAATGAAGAAAGTAAACACTGGTAAAATATAATTGCAAGGAAACTTGCATACAAGCATATGAGGAAAAAGCACAAATTCATATTGTCAATGAAAATAGAAAGGCCTAACCACCAGGCTGGTGCTTATATAATCAGAGATGCAGAATAGAACAATTACAGACATATTTCTCAAATAAGTCATATACAGCCTTACATCATAATACAAATCAACGTGTTAGTTGTCTGTCCAAGCCACATATATGGATAAAATTGTTCAAGATTTAGGATGGTATGGGGAACTTCTAATAACACTAGTATTCGATATTCACAAGAAAATGCATGTGTTTAAATTTTGTGTTTCATCATAGGCTCATACCCAGATAAACCGGCATAACTCAGCATGCATTAGCAAAAGCAAGGTGGGTGAAGATTGCCAAAAATGAAGGGAACACGGGAAACAACTGGAGTTGTCTAATCCAATTAGCTTCACAGCTAAAGTAACTCGATTTCAACAATAAGCTCGTTACCATGCCCATTCTAATATCCATTCTGGATAATTTGGAAGGTACTCAGCCTGCCTGTTACTGAGAGATCACTTCAAATACTCAATTTGTCAGGATAACAGAGTAACAACAAATAAATAAACCACATAATTAAGAGTTAAACAGATAATTCTACCTCCATAATATTCCTATATGGTACTCCCTATTATGTTCCGCTCAGAATGAAATTACACCCACACAGGGAACAAGTCAAGCAAAGAACATTAGGATACAGCTAGTCATGAACTCCTAGTACAAATTTATAGGGAACAGAGGAACATAATTGTGCTTAAGTTAAAGGATAGCGATGGTATTCACAAAATTACCTGACGAAGTCGCCAATGCGTCCATGGGGACCGCTCTCTCCGGCGTCGTTTATGGACGAGGATGATCCATCAGTGCCCCTCTCCTCGTCGGCGGCCGTAGAGGACCCGCCACGCTGGCCGTGACGCACACGATACTCCATGGCAACACAGACCATGTGCAGGACGCACTGAACGGCATACCCGGCTACCCAAATACGGAGCGGCACAGACGGGCTTTCGTCGCCGCTGAGCACGAGCACGACGGCGGTGGTGAGGATGAAGGCGAGGTTCCAGAGGAGGTCGAGTGCCACGACAGGGCGGGAGTACGCCCAGTCGGCCTGGCGCTCCTCTAGCTGCTCCGCCGCAGTCTCCCGCACGAGCAGGGACGGCTCCCGCATCGCCCGCCGACCGCCCTGCCGCAGCAGCCGCGCCGTCCCACGGAGCGATGGCCGGCGCAGCGCGCCACGACGCCGCCCACTGCCGCCGAGCAGCGGCGCTGAGTCAAGGAGCTCGTCGCCGCGAGGACCCGGGGATCGCGGGGTCGCCATCGCAGGAACCCTAGCGAAATGGGGAGGAGGTGTGTGCGTCTTTGTTACCTTCTCCCCTGCGGAAATGGGAGAAGACTCGGGTTTTCTTCCAAGGGTACTACGGCGCGTGATTCATTTCTTTCTTTCTTGAGCACCAAGTACTAATAGTTTTTTTGAAGCATTGATAGTTTTTTTAAAGCACTAAAACTTTATTCCTCACATAACTGTCATAAACTCATATCCTTGTCAAATTAGCAAAGATTTTGGTTCGAAATCCTTTTATTTAATTAGCCAGCCCATCTTTTTGTATCCTTGTCATGGCGGTTCGACCGCACTGGTCCTTGATAACCCGCAAGTATACGGGATCAATTGTAGCCTTTTTCGATAAGTAAGAGTGTCGAACCCAACGAGGACAAATATTCTCTCAAGTCCTATCTGCCACTGATACGACTCTACGCACGCTTAGTGTTCCCTTTACCTAGAACAAGTATGAAAATAGAAGTACTTTGTAGGTGTTGTAGGATAGGTTTGCAAGATAATAAAAAATACGTAAATATAAACTAGGGGTTGTTTAGATAAAGATGCAATAAAGTAAATATAGCGAGTGTGGGAAAATGGTGATAGGAATTGTGAAATTGTCCCTAAGCAATTGACTACTTTACTAGACCGGTAATCACTATTGCAATTCTATTTGAGGGAGAGGCATAAACTAACATACTTTCTCTTCTTGGATCATATACACTTATGATTGGAACTCTAGCAAGCATCCGCAACTACTAAAGATCATTAAGATAAAACCCAACCATAGCATTAAAGTATCAAGTCCCCTTTATCCCATACGCAAACAATCTACTTACTCGGGTCTGTGCTTCTATCACTTACGCCACCCACCATAAGCAAATATTAAACATATTGCAAACCCTACAACGAGAATCCCTCATGCTTGCGCGACACGGAGAGCACCATAGGACAGCACCAATAATAAAACATGCAACTCAAACCAATCATAGCAATTCATCAATCACCGATAGGACAACGAAAATCTACTCAGACATCATAGAGTGGCAACACATCATTGGATAATAATATGAAGCATAAAGCACCATGTTCAAGTAGAGGGTACAGCGGGTTGCGGAAGAGTAGACCGCTGAATATAGAAGGGGGAAGGTGATGGAGATGTTGGTGAAAATGATGGAGATGTTGGTGAAGATTGCGGTGATGATGATGGCCCCCGGCAGCGCTCCGGCGCCACCGGAAGCAAGGGCGAGAGGGCCCCCCTTCTTCTTCTTCTTCTTCTTTGACCTCCTCCCTAGATGGGAGAAGGGTTTCCCCTCTGGTCCTTGGCTCTCATGGCTTGGGAGGGGCGAGAGCCCCTCCGAGATTGGATCTATCTCTTTGTCTCTCTCTGTTTCTGCGTTCCCAGATTCTGCCCCTTCACCGTTTCCTTTATATCCAGAGATCCGTAACTTCGATTGGGGTGAATCTTTCGCCTAGATTTTCCTCATAAAATTAGCTTTCTTGTGGCGAAAGAAGAGCGTCAACCGCCTTACGGGTGACCTAGGAGAGTGCCAGGCGCGCCCAGGGCGGGAGGGCGCGCCCCCTATCTCCTGGCCACCTCAGACACCGTTTCGCGTTGATTCTTCCTCCGGAAAATCCCAAATATTCCAAAATAATTCTCCGTCCGTTTCGTTTGGATTCCGTTTGATATGGGTTTTCTGCGAAACATAAAACATGCAACAGACAGGAACTAGCACTGGGTACTGGATCAATATGTTAGTCCCCAAAAATAGTATAAAAAGTTGCCAAGAGCATATGAAAGTTGTAGAATATTGGCATGGAACAATCAAAAATTATAGATACGACGGAGACGTATCATCATCCCCAAGCTTAATTCTTGCTCATCCTCGAGTAGGTAAATGATAAAAAAGATAATTTTTGATGTGGAATGCTACCTAGCATAATCTTGATTATATGTCTAATCATGGCATGAATATTAAGACATGAGTGATTCAAAGCAATAGTCTATCATTTGACATAAAAACAATAATACTTAGGGCATCCCAACAAACAATCATATCTTTCAAAATATCAATGCTTCAGAAAGTTAGCCCTACAAAATCATATAGTCTGGTATGCTTCCTTTTCTTAACACAAGGTACCCCTCATGCCTATCCCAGTGTCAGCCAAGCAATTGTTTCATACTTTAGTATTCTCAAACCTTTTCAACTTTCACGCAATACATGAGCGTGAGCCATGGATATAGCACTATGGGTGGAATAGAATATGATGGTGGAGGTTATGTGGAGAAGACAAAAAGGGATAAAGTCTCACATCAACGAGGCTAATCAACGGGCTATGGAGATGCCCATCAATTGATGTCAATGCGAGGAGTAGGGATTACCATGCAATGGATGCACTAAGAGCTATAAGTGTATGAAAGCTCAAATTGAAACTAAGTGGTGTGCATCCAACTTGCTTGCTCATGAAGACCTAGGGCATTTTGAGGAAGCCCATCGTTGGAATATACAAGCCAAGTTCTATAATGAAAAAATCCCACTAGTATATGAAAGTGAGAACATAAGAGACTCTCTATATGAAGAACATGGTGCTACTTTGAAGCACAAGTGTGGAAAAATGATAGTAACATTGCCCCTTTTCTTTTTCTTTTTTTTCTTTTTTTGGGTGGGCTTCTTTGGCCCCCTTTTTTATTTAGGCTTCTTTGGCCTTTCCTTTTTTTTTCTTTTTTCTTTTTTTTTCATGGGGCAATGCTCTATAATGATGATCATCACACTTTTATTTACTTACAACTCAATATTACAACTCGATACTGGAACAAAGATATGACTCTATATGAATGCCTCCGGCGGTGTACCGGGATGTGCAAAGATCTAGCGTAGCAATGACATAAAAACGGGCAAGCCATGAAAACATCATGCTAGCTATCTTACGATCATGCAAAGCAATATGACAATGAATGCTCAAGTCAATGCTAGCTATCTTACGATCATGCAAAGCAATATGACAATGAATGCTCAAGTCATGAATATGATGATGATGGAAGTTGCATTGCAATATATCTTGGAATGGCTATGGAAATGCCATGATAGGTAGGTATGGTGGCTGTTTTGAGGAAGATATAAGGAGGTTTATGTGTGATAGAGCGTATCGTATCACGGGGTTTGGATGCACCGGTGAAGTTTGCACCAACTCTCGAGGTGAGAAAGGGCAATGCACGGTACCGAAGAGGCTAGCAATGATGGAAGGGTGAGAGTGCGTATAATCCATGGACTCAACATTAGTCATAAAGAACTCACATACTTATTGCAAAAATTTATTAGCCCTTGAAACAAAGTACTACGCGCATGCTCCTAGGGGGGAGGTTGGTAGGAGTTAACCATCGCGCGGCCCCGACCTTCACGCAAATATAAACAATCAAAATACAATGTGCGCCAATTTGGTTACATAGTTAGTAGACCATACGTGCATGCTTCGGGAATCACAAACCTTAACACCAACATCCTTACTAAACACAACCATCTACTAGTACCTCCCACATATTATCATCTCTATATCGCAAAACTATTGCAAGGAATCAAACATATCATATTCAGTGATCCACAAGTTTTATGTAGGATTTTATGACTAACCATGTGATTGACCAATTCCTGTTATCTCTCTAAATAGATATAAGTGAAGCAAGAGAATTTAGTTCTTTCTACAAAAGATATGCCCACGCTCTAACAAATACAAGTGAAGCAAAAGAGCATTCTACAAATGGCGGTTTTCTATGTGAAGAGAAACAGGCAATCCAAACTTCAAATGATATAAGTGAAGCACATGAAGCATTCTATAAAGCCATACTCAAAAGATTTAAGTGAAGTGCAATGAGCATTCTATAAATCAACCAAGGACTATATCATACCAGCATGGTGCATAAAAGAATAATGAAAACTAAATGCAAAAGATGCTCCAAGACTTGCACATATCGCATGAACGAAACGAATCCGAAAACATACCGATATTTGTTGAAGAAAGAGGGAATGCCTTCCGGGGCATCCCCAAGCTTAGATGCTTGAGTATCCTTGAATATTTACTTGGGGTGCCTTGGGCATCCCCAAGCTTGAGCTCTTGCCTCTCTTCCTTTTCCTCATATCGAGACCTCCTCGATTAGACACTTCATCCACACAAAACTTCAACAGAAAACTCGGTAAGATCCGTTAGTATAAAATCACTACTCTAAGTACTGTAGCAAACCAATTCATATTTTGTTTTTGCATTGTGTCTACTGTGATATATCTTTTCCATGGCTTAATCCACTGATATAAATTGATAGTTTCATCAAATATGCATCAAAAACAGAATCTGTCAAAAACAGAACAGTCTGTAGCAATCTGAACATTCACCATACTTCTGGTACCCCAAAAATTCTACCAAAATTAGGAAAAATAAACAATTTGCACAACAAGACAGTTCAAAAAATATCAGAACCATTTGACGTTCCAGTAAAAAAAATGTAAAATCGCGCACTACAGCCAAAGTTTCTGTCCTGCACCGTACAAACCAACAAGCATTGTAAACATCCTAAAGGCAAACCTTGGCACATTATTTTTATAATACAATGGAATTGTACAAGGGGATAATTATTTTTGTGGAAAAGTGTTTGTAATTAAGATTCACAAAGTTTCCGTGAGCATGAACAAAGTTCAAGGCTAGCTCCCACTTCAACAATGCTTGTCTTTCTCACTTTCACTTTCCTATTTGAAAAGTTTTGGGTTCCCCTCTTTATTTTTTTGTTTTTAGACTATATGAAAGCACACAACAGAAATAAATGACTCTCTAAAACTTCCGGGTTGTCTCCCTGGCATCGCTTTCTTTGAAGCCATTAAGCTAGGCATATAGTGCTCAAGTAATGAATCCACCCGGATCCCAAGGTATATCAAAGCCAATTTTAATTAACAATGATTTGTAATTTAGTAGTGAGCACAAAGTAACATATATCATGCAACAACAAAGTCTAACTCTCTTCCTATGCATCGGCATGTCATAAAAGAACAATTCATGCACACCAAGTAAAGGCCAATACATATAAGCAGTTTCTTGCAATTCTATCATATTGGAAACATAGAGAGGTGGAGGTGTAGTTCCTCTCTCATAATAATTGCAAGTAGGAGCAGCAAGCACATGCATATTATATCTATCAAAATTATCATGTGCAACGGTAAGAGGCAACCCATCAATATAATCCACCGACTTCTCCGATATAGTGTAGTTTGGAGAATTCAAAAAGATAATAGGACAATCATGCGTGGGTGCACTATAGCAAGTTCATCTCCATAAGCATAATTCATATTGGCATCTTGGCCACAAGCATAGCAAGCATCATCAAAAAGGGATATTTCAAGAGAATCAACGGGATCGTAACAATCATCATAGCAATCATCCTTCGGTAAGCACGAAGGAGAATTAAACAATGTATGAGTTGAAGAGTTACTCTCATTAGAAGGTCGGCACGGGTAGCTAATCCGCTCTTCCTCCTTTTGTTCTTTGCTCTCCTCATCATCTTTTTCATCCAATGAGCTCACAGTTTCATCAATTTCTTCTTCCATAGCTTCCTGCAAAATATTAGTCTCTTCTTGGACAGCAGAGACTTTCTCAATAAATGCATTAATATTGTAATTGTATTCATAATTTTTATAGCAATATCTAAGTATAGCAAAATTTTCGGGTCTATAAACTGCATCATCAAAATCATCAAACTCTTTAAACATAGATTCAATCTCATAAGCACCCATAAAAGCAACAAATTCTTCTATTTCTTCCACATCATAGTAATCATATCTACCATTAGCATAAGAAGCTAAGGTTTTATTATCATTGAATTTGCATGAAAAGGGAAGGTGGGGAGCCTTCATCCTAGAGCAACAAGTATAATTATGTATCAAGCATAGTTGACGAGCATACCAACGTAACATATGAATTTGATCCCATAATAGTTTCCCTTTTTGTGTCAAGCGATAATCCCTAAAGTATTCACGTTGATCCAACGTGTCTCCCATAACATATTGAATGGGGTTTTCTCAGGATTATCAAAGTAGTACATAATATCTTGAACATAACGAGCATCGAGGTTTTTAGGAGGTTCCCCATCTCCATGAGTAGCATCTACACCTAATTTTTTTGGTATTTCGTGTCCCATATCCATAACTAAAGATAGAGAACAACTTAGAACAGTAAATAAAAATTACTTAGTGATAAAGCAAACAAGCACACACGAGAATATTCACCCCACGCTATGACTCCCCGGCAACGGCGCCAGAAAAAGGTCTTGATAACCAGCAAGTATACGGGATCAATTGTAGCCTCTTTCGATAAGTAAGAGTGTTGAACCCAATGAGGAGCTAAAGGTAGAACAAATATTCTCTCAAGTCCTATCTGCCACTGATACGACTCTACGCACACTTAGTGTTCGCTTTATCTAGAACAAGTATGAAACTAGAAGTACTTTGTAGGTGTTGTAGGATAGGTTTGCAAGATAATAAAGAACACATAAATATAAACTAGGGGCTGTTTAGATAAAGGTGCAATAAAGTAAATATAGCGAGTGTGGAAAAGTGGTGGTAGGAATTGTGAAATTGTCCCTAAGCAATTGGCTACTTTACTAGACCGGTAATCACTATTGCAATTCTATTTGAGGGAGAGGCATAAGCTAACATACTTTCTCTTTTTGAATCATATGCACTTATGATTGGAACTCTAGCAAGCATCCGCAACTACTAAAGATCATTAAGGTAAAACCCAACCATAGCATTAAAGTATCAAGTCCCCTTTATCCCATATGCAAACAACCTACTTACTCGGGGCTGTGCTTCTGTCACTCACGCCACCCACCATAAGCAAATCATAAACATATTGCAAACCCTACAGCGGGAATCCCTCATGCTTGCGCAACATGGAGAGCACCATAGGACAGCACCAATAATAAAACATGCAACTCAAACCAATCATAGCAATTCATCAATCACCGATAGGACAACGAAAATCTACTCAGACATCATAGGATGGCAACACATCATTGGATAATAATATGAAGCATAAAGCACCATGTTCAAGTAGAGGGTACAACGGGTTGCGGGAGAGTGGACCGCTGAATATAGAAGGGGGAAGGTGATGGAGATGTTGGTGAAGATGATGGAGGTGTTGGTGAAGATCGTGGTGATGATGATGGCCCCCGGCAGCGCTCCGGCGCCACCGGAAGCAAGGGGAGAGGGGCCCCCTTCTTCTTCTTCTTCTTCTTCCTTGACCTCCTCCCTAGATGGGAGAAGGATTTCCCCTCTGGTCCTTGGCTCTCATGGTTTGGGAGGGGCGAGAGCCCCTCCGAGATTGGATCTATCTCTCTGTCTCTCTCTGTTTCTGCGTTCCCAGATTCTGCCCCTTCACCGTTTCCTTTATATTTGGAGATCCATAACTCCGATTGGGGTGAATCTTTCGCCCAGATTTTTCTCATAAAATTAGCTTTCTTGCGGCAAAAGAAGAGCGTCAACCGCCTTACGGGTGGCTCAGGAGAGTGTGAGGCGCGCCCAGGGGGAGGGCACGCCCCCTATCTCCTGGCCACCTCGGACACCGTTTCGCGTTGATTCTTCCTCCAGAAAATCCCAAATATTCCTAAATAATTCTCCGTCCGTTTTTATCCCGTTTGGATTCCGTTTGATATGGGTTTTCTGTGAAACATAAAACATGCAACAGACAGGAACTGGCAGTGGGCACTGGATAAATATGTTAGTCCCAAAAAATAGTATAAAAAGTTGCCGAAAGTATATGAAAGTTGTAGAATGTTGGCATGGAACAATCAAAAATTATAGATACGATGGAGACGTATCAGTCCTCGACCCCATCATTGACGGATTCCACCTCACACAAGTCCTTATGGACGGAGGTAGCAGCCTGAACCTGCTATACCAGGATACAGTGCGCAAAATGGGCATCAACCCCTCAAGGATCAAGCCCACAAAAACCACCTTCAAAGGTGTCATACCAGGTGTAGAGGCCTGTTGCACGGGCTCAATCACACTGGAAGTGGTCTTCGGATCTCTGGACAATCACCGTACCGAAGATTTTGTCTTCGACATCCTCCGCTTTCGCAATGACCATCAGGCACTGCTCGGACGAACCGCGTTCACTCGGTTCAACGCGGTGCCACATTATGCCTACCGTAAATTAAAGATGACCGGTCCACGCGGCGTCATCACAGTTAATGGCAGGTCCGAACTCCCCCTCACTGCCGAAGAGTCTACCACCGCTTTACCAGCAAGAGCAACGAATGGCACCTTCCAGCCGAACCTCGAGTCGACGACCAAGCTCCCGGACACCGCCAAAGGAGTCCGAACTACTGCGCGGCAGGATAGCCCGGTTCGCCCGGAGCTTAATTAAAAACACTCCGGAAAAAGACAATACAAGCCACATACTGCGGCTCAACCGCTCTGTGTCGCAAAACCATTTCTTGCATTTTCTTTGCAGGTTCACCTTTACGTAGGCCAGGATGGATGGCGTGGGAACAGTTCGAGCGCGTAAGGGAATCTCGAGATATTCCCCTCTATGATCATCTGACTACACCCCGGATCCAAACACAACCTCCTCACGCCTGGTATCAGCAGGTTCCGCAATCATATTTCCTTTTATCACATCATCTGTACTTATACACATTAACGTATCATTCAAATACAACATGTGGATTTATGTGATGCTCATCTACTGCTATTTCTTATTTAAAACTCTTTTGTTAAAAGGCGGCTGCTTATCGCGATATGCCTTAATATGCCAAGGGCTTCATCATGCCCATACTACGGCAAAAAAGTCCGAACACCTTCATGGTAGTTCGGCACCCAAAACTTATAGCATTATATGCATTAGCTCCGAATCATGTCTTGGGTCAATAGTTGGGTTTGCCCGGCTCCTATGTTTTGGTACCTTACGTTCCGCTATATCGGCTAAGGTAGCACTAGGAGAACTACTGCGATTGTGTCCCGGTTCTTCCGGATGAGCACCTCAGTAGAGAAAGCCAAAAACTGACTGTCATGATGTAGCGAGAGTTGGTCAGCTGTTCGAGAGGTTCTAAAATCTTTAAGGATTTCTTCCGCATAATGCCATAACCAATGTAGCGTGCGACAGATCAGCCTTTTCTGATTAGGCGCTTATAGAGCCCCTCGTGCGGTCTTCCGAACACCAGGGGCTGCGCCTACCTTCCTCGTAAAAACTCCTATGGCTAAGTGAGAGTGATAAAGCCCTATAGTCCGATTGCCTGGTTCGCTATGCTGAACACCTCCTTTAGGGACCCAAAATTGGGATAAAGAGTGCTCAGGTTTATCCCGAACACCCCCGTACTCACTACGTGGGGGCGGAAGCCGACGATTGGCCGGATCTCAGGATTAGTATATAAAACGGCCGCACAGGAGGAAAAACTTTCATACGACAAGCAATAAATAATGACCTTGTTCAAATATTACAAAGGACAAACACGACCGTATTCACGGAAATATAATGTCCTTGGTGTCGGTGTCAAAACCGGCGGATCTCGGGTAGGGGGTCCCGATCTGTGCGTCTAGGCTGATGGTAACAGGAAGCAAGGGACACAATGTTTACCCAGGTTTGGGCCCTCTCGATGGAGGTAAAACCCTACTTCCTGCTTGATTAATATTGACGATATGAGTAGTACAAGAGTAGATCTACCACGAGATCATAGAGGCTAAACCCTAAGAGCTAGCCTATGATGATTATGATTGTAATTGTGATCGGCCTTCTAAGGACCAACCTCTCCGGTTTATATAGACACCGGAGAGGACTAGGGTTTTCATGGAGTTGGTTACAAGGAAGAAATACAATATCTGGATCGCCAAGCTTGTCTTCCACGCAAAGGAGAGTCCCATCCGGACACGGGACGAAGTCTTGAGTCTTGTATCTTCACGCTTCAATAGTCCGGACGATATACATAGTTCGGCTATCCGGATACCCCCTAATCCAGGACTCCCTCAGTAGCCCCTGAACCAGGCTTCAATGACGATGAGTCCGGCGCGCAGTCTTGTCTTCGGCATTGCAAGGCGGGTTCCTTCTCCGAATACTCCAAAGTAATTATCGAACACGTAGACCGTGTCCGGATCTGCAAAATGATCTTCACATATCACCGTAGGGAACATAGCATAAATCTGATCTGCTGGCAACCTTCGTACATCGTGCCTTTGCATTGTGGCCTGGTCCAACATGAACCGGCGTTTCTCGCCCCACCTCGACTCGTGTTGCGAGGCAGATTTATCGGCACGTCCTGCCAAAGCAGAGATTGTGTTCCTCTTATTACGGGATCTTCCATCAATATGGGCATGTATAAATGACCGTTGGCATGACTCCGTGTGCTTTTAGGTAAGCCTCAAGCGGTCACACTGAGGACTCTTGATATTCATCCCCTTTATAAAGGGGCCGAGGCCTATGCCTCTTTTCCACCTCCCTCGCGCCTTCTCGCACCTCGAGTTCCAACACCCGAGATCCAAGATCTCACACCCCAGATCCTCCAATATGTCCGGATCCAACCCTCAAGGTCGGTGGGTGGCCTCCTCGATCCTAGAGGAGGAGATTGCGAAGCTTAGGGAGGTCGGATATCTGACCGCCGACATCCAGCACATGCTTCCTGCTCCATGGCAGGTCATCCCTACACCGGAGCCCAATGAGAGCGTCGTGTTTGTTCCTCACTTCCTCCGCGGCTTGGGCCTCACCCTCGATCCCTTTGTGAGGGGGCTCATGTTCTATTACGGGTTGGATTTTCATGATCTAGCTCCAGACGCTATCCTCCATATCTCGTCGTTCATCATTGTGTGCGAGGCTTTTCTCCACGTCACTCCACACTTCGGCTTATGGCTCAAGACCTTCAATGTGAAGCCAAAGATGATCGAGGGGCGACATGTGGAGTGCGGAGGTGCCATAATAAGCAGGAACGCCGATGCCCCATGGCCAGAGGGTTCTTTCCCAGAAGTATCCGATGTATGGCAATGGAGGTGGTTTTATGTCACGGCTCCCAGAGGCACAAAGTGGGTGGCCGCCCCCGAGTTTTGCTCGGGCCCTCTGTCACAACTGGCGTCTTGGACCGACGTAGGGCGGAATTGGGGGCCTGCTGGCGATGTACCAATACTGCAGAGCCGCATCCCAGAGCTTCTTGAGAGGGACATTAACCTTGTCAGCATAATTCAAGTGATGTTAATCCGACGGATGTTGCCGTGCCAACGCCAGCCTCTCCGAATGTGGGAGTTCAATCCAGAGTGTCCGTGGACTGTTAAGCACTTCTTCGGCCTGAAGCTCGAAGAGATGTGTAAATTATTCTTCGGACCACAAGTAGAGTGTCCGGACACCACCGAGGATGCGGGCCTAAGCTACAATCGCCTAGATACCCAAGTAAGTAACCTTGATACTGGACACTTTGTTTTATATTTGTCATAGTTGTTATTCTGAAAATCATCCATGGCCAGGAATGGCTCAGCAAGGCGGAGAGAATCAGGTGTCCAGCGCCACTTCCCGAAGGCTCGCCTAATCCCACCATTGCCAAGATGCTTGACCGGGTGCTCAGCAAAATGCCCTCAGGGAAAGACAAGAGGAAGAACAAAGAAACCGAACTTCACACGCTGCGCATCCGAACCGGGGGAATTGTTACCTCCCCTGAGGAGGATAGTCGGGAAGGGGAGGCTAAAGCCTCCTTCCCGCGCGGGAAGAAAAGGGCCGCCTCCAAAGACTTGGAGGCGGAGATGCCCAAACCAGGGAAAAAGGTATCACCATGGGGCTCTGCCCCGACGGGCATCCTCACCGCGTCATGCCCGCCAACGGGCCAACCCTCCACCAAGCTGTAAGTTAATCATTAATTCGAAGGTACTGCGTTTCTCCGAGATCAGTAACCAGGATTCGTCTTTTGCAGTCCGGATAGCAGCTCTTCTTAACAGAGTTCGTCTTCGGGGGATCTTCCTCCGGAGATGATGGAGAGCGAGACCCCACCCACCTCTCCGCCTCATGAATCGGGTGACACCGAGGTGTCGTCACGGAGGAGTCCGGATCTGCCGAAGCCGGAAGCTAAGGCGTCAGCCGCCCTGAGCCCAGAGCGTTTGGCTTCCACGGGGGGCGATGAGAAGGGTCCAGCACAGTTCAATGTCCGGCCGGACGTACTGACAGGCCTTCTGGAGCGAGCTACGCTCTCGGAGGAGCACCGCTAATTAATGAGCGCGGTGCTCAAGAAGATTTCATCCGCCACAAGCAGTTTGAATGAAGCATTCACAAGCCTGCTCAGAGGCTTTGAGGTATGTAGTGAAAAATACACTATTTTTTGGCTGTGAGGCACACGCTAGGTGTGCTCCATATAGATAGTAGCCCCTGAGACTCTGGTTGCCCGCCCTAGGCGGCAAACGGGGGATCATATAGTAATGATTGCGCTGTACATATGCGCAGGTATCTAAGGGTCCGGCCGCCGACCAGTCCGTTGAAGTTGCCGAGCTAAGGAGGCAAATCGGATCTATTGATGCCGATATCACGCTGGTGAACGAGCGGTTGGACGAGTCACAAGGTATGTGTCGGTGTCAAAACCGGCGGATCTCGGGTAGGGGGTCCCGAACTGTGCGTCTAGGCGGATGGTAACAGGAGACAAGGGACACGATGTTTTTTACCCAGGTTCGGGCCCTCTCGATGGAAGTAAAACCCTACTCCTGCTTGATTAATATTGATGATATGGGTAGTACAAGAGTAGATCTACCACGAGATCAAGGAGGCTAAACCCTAGAAGCTAGCCTATGGTATGATTGTTTTAATGTATGTTGTCCTACGGACTAAAGCCCTCCGGTTTATATAGATACCGGAGAGGGCTAGGGTTACACAGAGTCGGTTACAATAGCAGGAGATCTACGTATCCGTATTGCCAAGCTTGTCTTCCACGCCAAGTAAAGTACCTTCCGGACACGAGCTGGAGTCTTCAATCTTGTATCTTCATAGTCTTGGAGTCCGGCGGACATTGATAGTCCGGCTGTCCGAACACCCCCTAGTCCAGGACTCCCTCAGTAGCCCCTGAACCAGTCTTCAATGACGATAAGTCCGACGTGCATAATGTTCGGCATTGCAAGGTGGGTTCCTCCCTTGAATAATCAGAGAAGATAATGAACACCAGGATAGTGTCCGGCTCTGCAAAATAAATTCCACGTTCCACCGTAGAGAGAATAAAATGTACACTTAGTTCAATCTGCTGACGAATTATGCGGCGTGACATCACACCGCCACCAGGCCTTTGTTTGAATCATTATACCACCTCAGCATTAGCAGAGCAGTTTCCTCGGCACGTCCTATCGAAGCAGAGATCGTGTTCCCCTTATTCCAGGATTCTCATCAATACGTGCGTGGGTAACCCAACCGCTCCCGTCGCCACGCCTCCTTTATCGAAGGGGAATCCCAAACGGTCATGGAGACGGCCCTTGGTATTTTTTTCCCTTTATAAGAGGACCAAGGCTCGCCATTGTTCTTCAATCTCGCATCGAATCTCTTTCCCGCTCCCGGTTCCAACACCCAGAGCCTCGGATTCGAGCGCTTCGGATCCTTAACCATGTCCGGCTCCAACCTCCAGGGCCGGTGGATGCCCTCCTCCGTCACGGAGGAAGACATATTGAAGCTGCGTGAGGCCAAGTACCTGGCCTTCGAGATTTCGCACAGGTTGCCTGCTCAAGGGCAGGTTGTGCCGGCCCCCGAGCCCGGTGAATACGTCGTTTTCATATCCCACCTCTGTCGGGGTTTAGGCTTCCCGACGGATCCCTTCGTGAGAGGGCTCCTGTTCTACTATGGGCTGGATTTTCACGACTTGGCTCCGGAGTCCATCCTCCATATCTCCACATTCATTATCGTCTGCGAAGCCTTCCTCCGCGTCATTCCCCACTTCGGCTTATGGCTGAAGACCTTCAAGGTGGAGCCGAAGATGATCGGGGGGCGTCAAGCGAAGTGCGGCGGGGCGACCATAAGCAAAAAGGTCGATGCCCCGTGGCTCGAGGGTTCCTTCCAAGAGGAACTCGGATTGTGGTAGCAGGAGTGGTTCTATATCACCGCTCCAAGGGGCAGCAAGCAAAAGCCGCCGCCCTTATTCCGCCCGGGACCTCCACGCCAACTGATGTCGTGGGTCAACCAAGGGCTCAATTGGGGGCCGTCCGAAGACATGCCTTCACTGCAGGGCCGAATTCGAGATCTCCAAGCGAGGGAGATCGACCTGATCAAGGTGATGCAGGTCATGCTAATCAGGCATCTTCTGCCCTGCAAGAGCCGTCCTCTCCGTCTATGGGAATTCAACCCGGAGGGACCTCGGATTCTCCAACACTTCATGGGTGCGACACCCGTGGAGATGTACAAGTTGTTCTTCGGACCGCGGGTGGCGTGTCCGGATTTAGCCGAGGATGCAGGTCTAAGCCGCGATCGCCCGGATACTCAGGTAAGTAGCTCAGAGTCCGGACATTCTGTTTATGTGCCTTTCTAGAGTTCGCCTTCTGACCCTTTGTTCTTTACAGGAATGGGTGGCGCGATCAAGGCTGATAAGGTGTCCGGCCCCCCTCCCAGAGACCGCACAGGAGCCCGTGCTGGTCAGAATGTTGGAGGTTGCGCCCACAGAAGGGGGCGACGGGGAAAATAGAGGAGCTAATATTTCGCCCAAAGGGGCGACTGAAGAAGGAGGAAGCAAGAGCCCCTCCCTTCAGGGGGAGAAGAGGACCGCCTCCGAAGATCCGGAGGCCAACGCCCCTAAGCGTGGGAAGAGATCTTCCCCGGGGGGTCCGGCGCCCGGAAAGAATCCGGACGCACAACCATCATCAAAGGATCGGCCCTCCAGCGAGCCGTGAGTATGAAAGAGAGAGTTGATTAGTAAGGAAATACCTTCATTTGTGCTTCTGTAGATAACCAAAATATTTATATTGCAGTTTGGACCTGCAGCCTTCTCAGATGAGTTCATCTTCGGGGGACCTTCTTCCGGAGATGATGGAGAGCGATACGCCTCCATCCGCAGCGCCGCCAGATGAGCCAGGCGAACCCGAAGTGTCATCACGGAGGGTATCCCCGAGTCCGGAGGGGCCAGAGAGTTCGGCACCTACTAGTGTCCGGCCGGGAGAACTGAAGAATTTGCTCGAGAGGGCGTCTATTTCAGAAGATCACCGTGCATTAATGCGTATGGTGGTTGGAAGGATTTCGTCCGCCAAGAGCGGATTGCGTAGTGCCGCCATGAGTTTGCTGGCGGGATTTGAGGTATGCGAGAATAACGCACCCCTTTGTCTTTTAACAGTTTTGCATATAAAAAATGCGCCCTGTATAGATAGTAGCCCCTGAGACTCGGTAGGTTGTCGGAAACGACAGCGTACCGAGGATCGAAATCTAAAGAAATGAATTCTGTCGTTCCTATGCAGGTGGCGGATAGTCCGGGGGCTAGCCGGACTAGTGAGTTTGCTGAGTTAAATCGGAAACTGGACTTGGCAGATGCGAACATCGCACTTGTCAACAGGCGACTTGACGAGTCGCAAGGTAAAAGAGTTCTCCACAGTCGCTTTATTAGGGGGGGGGGGGTCAAAGCCCTCCTCTGATAAATTATATGCTGTTTATACAGACGGTGCTGCTGCTATGGAGGACCTTCGGGCCAAACTTGCTCGAGCTAAGGAGCAAGCCCGAAGGAGTGAAGCGGCTGCCTCGAGGGCGGCCGAGGAGTTGAAAGCCGAAAAGGCTGCGCACTGCCTAAGCAGGGCCGAGGTGGCCGAATTGGCCATGAAATTAAAGGATGCTGTCGACCGCAATGAGGCTCTTGAAAAGGAGCGCTTACCGGAGCGGGAATACCTGAAGAAGGCCACCGCCGAAGCCAAGGATGCCCGCTCTGCAATGCGGGCTATGAAGGAGGAGCTGCGCCAGGCCGGAGAGATCGTGGCTGGCAAGCCTTTTCTGCTGCGTCGCCGATTTATGGATGGAAAGTATGCTCAATTTGAGCGGCTGTGGAGTCCGGAGGATCCGTATATGGACTTAGCTGCAAGTGCGGCTGACGCCGTTAAGCACTTCCGGAGCCAGAAGGATCATAAGACGGAAGAGCTATATTGGTCTCAATTCCACAGTCCGGATCACCCACTTCCATTGACAGACCGGTTGGCCGAATGGGCCGAGCTAAATAGATTGTCCGGACTTGCCATGACTGACATCGTGGCCCATATCTGGCCAGAGAGGTCCAAGGCGACGAGCTATTTTGGTTTATTACAGCAATTCCTTGGAGCGGTGCCGCGTATAAAGGAGATGAAGCGGTCGGCCTGTATAGAGGGCGCGCGGATGGCTCTTGCCCGTGTAAAGGCGTATTGTCCAGAGATGGACGCCACCGCTGTTGCTGCCCAGGGTTCGGATGAAAACCGGCTCCCTGCCGAGCACTATTTCGGGGAAGTTATGCGTGGCGCTCATGTAATAGAGTCGCAATGCTCGAAGAATGTAACGTTCAAATGAACGCATTAGCTTATAAATTGATGATTATGTTATAACTGCTTTTTATACTTGTGCGTCCAAGTAGTAAAACTTCTCCTTTTCGGCTATTTACGTATACGTGTGTATAACCTGAAAGATGCAGTCTTCGGCTTCAGCCCCCACGCACAAGGTGCTGGGGTGTTCGCAAAAATAGCGCGTTTTCACACTTAATCCGACGTCTCGGTCCTATTATAAGGAGGTGGTAGCGTAGCAAACGAGGCAATCCGGACTATACTGCTTTATCACTTTCACTTAGCCAGTGGAGCTCGAGGGTGGGGCTACGATATAGCCCCTGGTGGCATCGCCCTTCTCCGAAGTCGGAGTGCGTGTGCCTGACCGGGAAACGGCCATTCGTCAAAGTGGGGAATTCTAAACATTCCGATAGTCGATCGAGGGCTGACCAGTCTCTCGCTGCATCATGACAGTCAGTTTTCGGCTTTCTCTACTGAGGTGCTCGCCCAGCCGAACTGGGGCACAATCGCAGTAGTTCTCCTGGTGCCATGTTAGCCGATGATACGGAACGTAAGGCAGCAAAACACAGGAGCCGGGCAAACCCAACATTTGACCAAAGACATGATTCGGAGCTGATGCATATAATGCCTAACTCGAGACGCCGAACACTCCCTAAGGTGTTCGGTCTTTATAATAATGGGCAGAACGATGCCCTAAGCCCCTAGTGTCCAGGTACGGGCATGGTCTTCTGACGCGGCCGATGCCAAAGCGTCAGGCTCCGCTTTGGCTATAGGAAGAAACCAAGGGAGAATAACAACGAAAGACAGTGAAAAAGGTCTACACAGGGTCTTAATCTGAAGAGAATCCTCACAACGGGTCCCTACTGCACGTCTGCGCCTGTGTCCCTGTTGCGCCGTTATCCTGGACGGGTATGCACGTTGTTCATCTGTGAAAAGAGAGGAACGTTAGTTAAAAACAAATCGTGCGAGAAATATTAGAGATATAAATAATTAAAGCGGGGTTCGTATAAACCCGCGGTGATTTGTGCGCGCAGCCCCCTGTAAAGGGGTATGCGGCTAGGGAGCCCCTAGCCTACTGACGCCGGATTTGTCTATCCAAGTCCGGGGTCTTTTAAGTGACCCTCGCACTAAAATTACGCCACGCGGTCCGGGCATCTTGAGTGTAAGAGATGCATAATGTGGTATGGCGTTGAAGCGGACAAAAGCCTGTCGTCCCAAGAGCGCTTGATATTCACTTTCAAACGGGATGATATGAAAAATCAATTTTTCGCGTCGAGAATTGTTCGGCGATCCGAACACGACTTCTAGTAATATGGAGCCTGTGCACTTGGCGTAATGGCCTGGCGTCACTCCTTTGAAGGAAGTGTGGCTGTGTTGAATTTTGGTAGGGTCTATCCCCATCCTCCGGATTGTGTTTGAATATAGCAGGTTTAATTCACTGCCTCCGTCCATTAGGACGTTAGTAAATTGCAATCCGTCTATTATGGGATTCAATACCAGGGGAGTCCGTCCCGCATTTCGAGTGCTTCTGGAATAGTCCAGGTGGTCGAAAGTGATTGGTTTTGATATCCAATCTCTATGGTCTGCTGGGTTGGACCGTGTGAAGCTCTTTTTAGAAAGTGCCGCACTATTTTTCCGTATTATCACATGAAGTGAGTTTACTGTTTTGACCCCTTGTGGGAAAGTCTTTTGTTTTCCGGTGCTCTGCTGGTGGGGTTTATCTTCTTCGCTTGACGCGTCGAGCCCCTTGTGTTCGGCGTTTAGTCGGCCGGACTGTTTAAAAACCCAACAATCCCTGTGGGTGTGGTTTGCAGGCCTTCCGGGGGTACTGTGGATTTGACATATCCGACCCAAAATTTTGTTTAAGTTGGACAATTCGTCACTGTCATCCTTAAGAGGCTGTGTTTTATTATTGGGCCGCGAGCTTTTGAATCCGGCGTTGACTGCCGCGCTCTTTGGGCTTTTCTCTTTATTCCGGCGCTGTTCTTTTCTGCGCCGCGATTTTCCGTTTCCATCTCTTATCTCTGATGTACTTGGGTCGCTGGTGCTGCATCGTGCTAACCAGCTATCCTCGCCCGCACGGAAGCGGGTCATGAGGCTTGTCAGTGCGGACATTGTCCTCGGTTTCTCTTGACCGAGGTGCCTGGCGAGCCATTCGTCTCGGACGTTGTGCTTGAAAGCTGCTAAGGCTTCGGCGTCCGGACAGTCGACTATTTGGTTCTTTTTGGTGAGGAACCTGTTCCAGAATTTCCGCGCTGACTCTCCGGGCTGTTGAGTTATATGAATTAGGTCATCTGCATCCGGAGGGCGGACGTAAGTCCCTTGAAAATTTGCTCTAAAGGCATCCTTGAGCTCTTCCCAACTTCCAATAGTATTTTCTGGGAGGCTTTTAAGCCAATGACGAGCTGGCCCTTTGAGCTTGAGGGGTAGGTATTTTATGGCGTGGAGATCATCTCCTCTGGCCATATGTATATGTAGTATATAATCTTCTATCCAGACTCCAGGGTCTGTTGTCCCATCGTATGCTTCTATGTTTATGGGTTTAAATCCTGCTGGGAATTCATGGTCCAGCACCTCATCAGTGAAACATAGTGGGTGTGCGGCGCCCCTGTATTTGTGTGTGCCGCTATCATCGGACACTTGACGTGTTGTCTTGCTTCCTGGGGCCTTCTCCTTAGGCCCGTAGATGGATCTGGCTGGGCCATCTATCCTTCCAAGTTCGTTGGTTGGTTTATGTGGGGCACCGCTGTCAGAATTTGGCCTATCATCTGGCTGTCTATCCGGCCAGGCAACCTCTTTATTTTTGGACGGTGCAGGCTCTATGGCCTCTTCGTCGAATTCTGGTAGCAGCTTGCGCTTCGGGTAGCTCTTTGGTTGGTGGCCATTGCCGTACTTATCTGCGGTTTTGAGCATTGTGCTCCATCTCATTCTGAGTGTATTTTCCGCTGTTTTGAGCCTCCATTTTTCCTTCTTCAGGCTTTTTGCTGTGGCGATAAGCCTGCGCTTGAAGCGCTCTTGTTCGACAGGATCCTCGGGTACGACGAATTCGTCATCGTTGAGGCTTGCTTCGTCATCGGAGGGAGGTATGTAATTATGATCCTCAACCTCTTCGTCTGCCGCCCCCTCATGAGGGCTTGCTTCTGCATCCTCCTGCGCTGAGTCTTGCGGGAGGGGATTGTCTTCGGCACTCTCTGGAGTGTTATTATCTCCTGTGCCAGAATCTCCGTTTTTGCTGTGGCGAGATTTAGAGCGGCGCCGCTGACGCCGGCGCTTGGGCTGTTTCTTTAAGGAATCTGCCTCCGCTGTTCCTTCGCCGTCCCCATCTTTTGGGGTATCCACCATGTATACGTCATATGACGAGGTGGCCTTCCAGTGCCCTGTGGGCGCTGGTTCCTGTTCGTCTCCGGCATCGTCTTCCATAGCGTCGATGTCTTCGGAGTCGTAGTCTAGCATGTCGGTTAAATCGTCGACAGTGGCTACAAAGTGGGTGGTGGGTGGGCTCTGAATTTCTTTGTTGTCCGCATCCCAACCATCCTGGCCATAATCCGGCCAGGACTCTCCTGATAACGAGAGATGCTTTAGTGAATTTAAGATATCGCCGAAAGGCGAGCATTGAAAGATGTCCGCGGCGGTGAATTCCATAACCGGCGCCCAATCTGGATCGATTGGTAGGGGCGCGGGAGGTTCGGAGTCCGGCGAGGAGTCCGGCGCCTCGGAATCACGAGTTTCGCAGGGGACAATATTGGTGTTCGGCTCCATCGCCGTGGATGTTGAAGCCCCCGGGGCGGCGTCTATCCACCGGCCCTCGATCTGGGCGATCGGCTCCGGGCTAATGGCCGGAGCGGATTCGTGTGTGGCCACCAAAGCACTGTTCGGCGGCAGAGCTAGATCATGCCCATCGTCACAGTGCGGCGCGCTTGGCTGTGGCTCGAGTCCATCGAGGATCAAATCTCCTCGGACATCGGCCGTGAAGTTTAAGCTTCCAAATCTGACCTGACGGCCAGGGGCGTAGCTTTCGATCTGCTCCAGATGGCCAAGTGAATTGGCCCGCAGTGCGAAGCCGCCGAATACGAAGATCTGTCCGGGGAGGAAAGTCTCACCCAGGACAGCGTTGCAGGTTGAAGATGCCATCAAGCCTATTGGTGACGACACAGAGGAACTCTGAATGAAAGCACCAATGTCGGTGTCAAAACCGGCGGATCTCGGGTAGGGGGTCCCGAACTGTGCGTCTAGGCGGATGGTAACAGGAGACAAGGGACACGATGTTTTTTACCCAGGTTCGGGCCCTCTCGATGGAGGTAAAACCCTACTCCTACTTGATTAATATTGATGATATGGGTAGTACAAGAGTAGATCTACCACGAGATCAAGGAGGCCAAACCCTAGAAGCTAGCCTATGGTATGATTGTTGTAATGTATGTTGCCCTACGGACTAAAGCCCTCCGGTTTATATAGATACCGGAGAGGGCTAGGGTTACACAGAGTCGGTTACAATAGCAGGAGATCTACGTATCCGTATCGCCAAGCTTGCCTTCCACGCCAAGTAAAGTACCTTCCGGACACGAGCCGGAGTCTTCAATCTTGTATCTTCGTAGTCTTGGAGTCCGGCGGACATTGATAGTCCGGCTGTCCGAACACCCCCTAGTCCAGGACTCCCTCAGTATGTGCTCTGCTTTCCTTATTATGTTGTATAGGAAAATATGAGAGGGGCATAATATTAATGCAATATGTTTGGACTACAGATGGTGCTGCTGCCGTGGAAGCCCTAAGGGCGGAACTTGCCCAGGCCAAGGAACAAGCTTGGGTTAGCAGTGCGGCTGCCCTAAAAGCGGCCGAAGAATTGAGAGCCGAACAGGCTGCTCATTGCCGAAGCGAGGAAAAGATAGTCGAAATGGTTGTGGAGTTGAAGAATGCCGCCGACCAGTATGAACTCCTTGAAAAGGAGAATAAGGCTAGTTCGGCTGACCTAAACAAGGCACTTAATGCCACCAAGGAGATGCGGACTGAGGTCAGGGGTGTGTGGGAGGAGCTTCAATAGGCCGGTAAAATCGCGGCTGGGGGCTCCTACTTACTGCGGATGAAGTTTTTGGATCCGAAGTATGCTCCCCTGGATGGACGCCGGAGTCCTGCAGATGTGTATGCGGACTTGGCGAAGAGTACAGCTGATGCAACCAAGTTTTTCGAGGATCAAGGTGATAAAGAAGTGGAGAAGCTTTTCTGGTCGTAGTTCAATGCTCCCACGCGCCCGCTGCTGTTAAGTGAGAAGATGGCTGCTGTAGCGGAGCTTCATAGGCTGTCCGGGCTTGCAATGCGGTCTGTAATAGACCATCTTTGGCCGAAGGGGCCTAAGCCGGACAGTTAGTTTGGTTTGGTGCAACAATTCCTTGGGGCCGTGCCTCAGATCGATGCCATGAGAAGGTCGGCGTGCATAGAGGGTGCACGAATGGCTCTTTCCCGCGTTAAAGCATATTGGACAGATATGGAGGCCACCGTTGTAGCGACCCAAAATCCGGCGGGAGGCCAGTATCTGGCCGAGCACTACTTGGCGCAGGTAACAGAAGGTGCCCGCTTAATAGAGGCGCAGTGCTCGAAGAATGTCTTATTCGAGTGACAGATCGAATCATTGTAAAAACACTATTATTGTGGTTACAAGGCTATATTTATACTTTTTTGCCTAAAAGTATTATTGTGTCTCCTGTGCGGCCATTTATATATATATATATTTAATCCAAAAGTTAGCAGTCGTTGGCTTCAGCCCCCACGCATACAATGCGGGGGTGTTCGCAAAAAATATGCATAATCACACATGATCCAACGTCTTGGTCCATTAAGGAGGTGATCGCACGTCGAACTAGGCAACCGGACTATATAGCTGTAACACTTTCGCTTAGCCATGGGAGTCTAACGGTGGGGCTACTATGTAGCCCCTCATACCTTCGCGTGCATCCGGATACGAGCGCGTGTGTACATGACCGAGAAACGGTCCTTCATTAATGCGGAAGGATCCTAAAGATTCTAATAAGTCTTCGAGTGGTTGAACAGTCTCTCGCTGTATCATGACAGTCAGTTTTCGGCTTTCTCTACTGAGGTGCTCATCCGGAATAACCAGGGCACAATCGCAGTAGTTCTCCTTTGGCCACCTTAGCCGATAAGAACGGAACGTAAGGCGGCAAACCCAGGAGCCGGGCAAACCCAACATTTGACCAAAGACATGATTCGGAGCTGATGCATATAAGGCCAAACTCGTAACGCCGAACACTCCCGAAGGTATTCGGACTTTATAACAGAAAATGGGCTGAAGAATGCCCATTCATTATAAACCCTGTATTTCCAGGTACGTGCGTTAATCTGTCGTGGCGAAATGCCAATAACGACACTATCCTCTGTGGGTGTAGTACCCATGGATGTGTGAACAACAAGAGGCAATATAAAAGGTTTACACAGGGGCTTAATCTAAAGAGAAACCTTTGAGCGGGGCCCTGCTACACGTTTGTGCCTTTGTCTCCGTTGTGCCGTATCCTAGAAGGGTATCGCGCGAATGTTGTCTGTAAAAAAGAAAACTCGTGTAGGAGAGTACAACGTAAGTATGCGATGGATAGTAAAAGTGTAAGACGTTGGCCTGCCAATAAGGTTGAGCCAAGTGTGGGGCTATATTAAATATTTATAGCCCCTGGTGTCCTCTATGGGATTACATATATGGTGCCCTGATTCAGTTTTATCCAGGCTGCCGGACTCGTCCAACCGTGTCTGTGGTCTTAATGACCAGTCATGTTTTCTGATATTGGAGGCCGCTTATAGTCCGGCCGCTAGGGCCGTCGCGTGTTCCTCTGCGTGTGAAGAGCGCTCTGTGTTTCCGTTAACGGTGATGACACCACATGGATCGGGCATCTTGAGTGTAAGGTAGGCATAGTGCGGTAATGTGTTGAAGCGGGCGAAGGCCGTTCTTCCAAGCAATGCATGATAGCCGCTTTGGAAGGGTGCGATGGTGAAGAGTAGTTCCTCGCTTCTGGAGTTGCCTGGGGGCTGAATGTTACCTCCAGTACGACGGAGCCCCTGCCATGGGCTTCAACGCCCGGTATCACCCCTTCAAAGGTGGTGTTGCTTTGGCTAATTCTGGATGGGTCTATCCCCATCTTGCGGACAGTGTCCTCGTATATTAAATTGAGACTGCTGCCGCCGTCCATGAGGACGTGGGTGAGATGGTATCCGTCAATTATTGGGTCAAGCACCAAGGCCTTTGATCCTCCGCGCCAAATACTAGTCGGGCAGTCCGTGTGATCGAAGGTGATCGGACAAGCCATCTAGTAGTTAGGTGTGGGTACGATGGGCTCTACACCGTACTCGTCTCTGAGCGCGCGTTCGTGCCTTCTCGTGGATGTGTGAGTCATGTGGATCATGTTTACTGTTTTAACCTCTGGTGGGAATTTTTCTGTCCCCCAGTGTTCGGCTGACGAGGTTCATCCTCGTCTTCACATGGTGTTTCCCTTCCCTTGTGTTCGGCATTTAATTTGCCGGCCTGCTTGAAGACCCAACACTCTCTGTGCGTGTGGTTCACAGGTTTGTCGGGGGTGCCATGAATTTGGCACAGTCTGTCCAGGACTCTGTTTAGACCAGATGGTCCCTCTTTACTGCCTTTAAGTGGCTTCTTTTGCTGATTGGGTCGAGAGCCCCTGAATCCGGCGTTTACCGTTGTGTTGTCCGGGCTCTCTTCCTTGTTTTGACGTTTGTTTTTATTATGCCATGGCTTCCCGTTGCTATCCCTTATTTTGGATGTGCTGGGATTGCTGGTGCCTTTACGGTCCAGCCAGCTATCTTCCCCCGTGCAAAAGCGGGTCATAAGGCTTGTTAAGGCTGCCATTGTCCTTGGCTTTTCTTGGCCGAGGTGTCTGGTGAGCCACTCGTCGCGGATGCTGTGTTTGAATGCCGCTAAGGCTTCGGCATCTGGACAATCGACAATTTGATTCTTAGTGAGGAATCTGTTCCAAAGCTTGTGGGCGGACTCTCCGGGCTGTTGGACTATGTGACTTAAATCGTCCGCATCCAAAGGCCGGACATAAGTCGCTTGAAAATTGGCCCTGAAAGCGTCCTTGAGTTCCTCCCAACTCCCAATTGAATTTTCGGGGAGGCTTTTCAACCAGTGTCGAGCTGGTCCCTTCAGTTTGAGGGGAAGGTATTTGATGGCGTGGAGGTCATCCCCATGAGCCATGTGTATATGCAGGATAAAATCCTCGATCCAGACCCCTGGGTCTGTCGTTCCGTCGTATGCCTCTATATTCACAGGTTTAAAACCGTGTGGAAATTCATGGTCCAGTACTTCTTCGGTGAAGCACAGGGGGTGAGCAGCCCCTCTGTATCTGGACGTGTTGTGGCATGCCGTCAGCTGTTGTTGTGTCCGGTGTTTATTCCGAACTGGTATTTGATTGATATAATCGTTTTGGTGGCCGTAGTCCCGCACCGGGTTGTGTCCTTTAGATCCGTAGATGGATCAAGCCGCGCCGGCCTTCTCATCCAGGTGCTCACGTAAATCATGCGCGGTGTCGGTAGCTGCTCTGTTGCGGTTATGAAGTGGTACGTCTAGCCTCCTGGTCCTGTTATTCTTTGGTGGAACGGCCTCGTCGTCGAATTTTGGCAGTAGCTTGCATTTTGGATAGCTCTTTGTATGGCGATCGTCGTCATATCTTTCTTGAGTGTCTAGCACTTTGTTCCATCTGCGATAGAGCGTTTCCTGTGCGGCTTTTAGCCATTGCTTCCGCTTCTTTAGACTTCTCGCTGTGGCCATAAGCTTTTTGTGGAGGTTATCTCGTTCCACGCGTTCTTCCAGGATGATGAATGCATCATCGTCCGGACTGTGTTCTTGTGCAGGGGCGGTTTGATGAACTCGTCCCTCGGGATCATTCTGATCGGGCGTCCGCTCTGGACTGTGTTCGGCATGACCTGGCTCCTCCTGCTCCATCGTTGGGTCCATGTGGTCGTTGTTGCCTTCGGAGTTGACTGGTATGTCGATATTTCCGGCGCTCTTGTCGCTGTTTTTACTGTTGCTGGACTTTGAGCGGCGTCTGCGTCGTCGTTTTGGCTTTTGCCCAGGGGTTTTATCTTCCGGATTGTCGCTGTCGTCCTCCTTGGGCGTATCCACCGTGTATATATCGTGTGATGGGGTAGTAGTCCAGCGCCTCAGAGATTCTGAATCTTCTCCTGCATCATCGTCCATACCGTCAATGCCTTCGGAGTCGAAGTGAAGCACGTCGGTTAAATCATCAACCGTGGCAATGAAGTGGGTGGTGGGTGGGCAACGAATCCCTTCGTCGCCTGCTTCCCACTCGAGCCGGACATAGTTCGGCCAAGAGTCTCCTGTCAAAGAGAGAGATTTTAACGAGTTCAGCATGTCGCCAAAGGGCGAGTGCTGGAAGATATCCGCAGCGGTAAACTCCATTACCGGGGCCCAACCTGGCTCGGCTGGCTCGGAAGTGCGCAGACCGAAACCAGCAACTGGATATGAGTCCGGGGGTCCGGAGTCACAGGCTTCCATAGAGGTGGGACCTGTGTTCGGCTCCACCGCCGACGAGTGTGTGGCCCGCGGGGCGGGGTCCATCCCTACGTCCTTAGGCAACGCAGTCTGCCCCGGATTTAGGTCCGGGGCTACTGCAGGGGTGATATCCCAAGCATTGTCCGATAGCAAGTCTAAACCGTGCTCGTCGTGACTGTCCGGTTGTCGGAGTAATTGGACACGGATACCCCGAAGACAGCGAGACGATATTTCAAGACATCGGGGCTAGCAAAGCCCCTCAGTCCGACTTCCCGGTCGGCTGCTGACTGCTGGCTGCTGACTGCGCCACCAGGCCGACTGCCGAGTGCCGACTGCGCCACCAGGCCGACTGCCGACTGCCGACTGCGCCATCAGGCCGACTGCCGACTGCCGACTCCGCCACCAGGCCGACTGCCGACTGCCGACTGCGCCACCAGGCCGACTGCCGACTCTGCCACCAGGCCGACTGCCGACTGCCGACTCCGCCACCAGGCCGACTGCCGACTGCCGACTCTGCCACCAGGCCGACTGCCGACTGCCGACTCCGCCACCAGGCCGACTGCCGACTGCCGACTCCGCCACCAAGCCGACTGCTGGCTGCCGACTACGCCACCAGGCCGACTGCCGACTGCCGACTCCGCCACCAGGCCGACTGCCGGCTGCCGATTCCGCCACCAGGCCGACTGCCGACTGCAGCCCGACGCGACCCCGACATGACGACCGTACCTGGCACTGTTCACGTGACATCCCAGCCATCATGTACAGTGTCACTTGTCCCTGGGCACTATTTATGAAGTGACCCAGGGGACAAGTGTGGCATGCACCATGCCTTACCCATGTCCACTACATAGCTTAGGAAGTAAGCTAGCCTTGCCTATATAAAGGCACACATCCATCCATCCAGGGGATGGACTCACGCACACACACACATGGAGCCACAAGCAAGCTAGCTAGCAAGAGAGCTAGCTAGCCATCCATCCATCAACTCCCACGGGCAAGCACGCCCAAGCACATCCATTCGGCCAAGAGGCAACGGCCACCATGCCACGCACATATACAAAGCCAGATGCCTATGGCACTGAGCTGAGATACAGCTCCAGGAGCACTCTGTACCAGATATACATATCAGATATACTCAGACATGCAGGAGTAGGGGTGTTATCTCTCCGGAGAGCCCCGAACCTGGGTAAACTAGCGCGTGCTACTCGCATACCCGCTCCCGGTCCTATCAGCAGCAGTCTTGCCCCCACACGAAGCCACCTTGTGGCATATGTCGTCTTGCAACACCCCCCGTGAGAATACCACAACATTTGGCGCCCACCGTGGGGCGGTACTATGCTACCGCGCTGCTGCTGGTTTCGCAGTCCGGGCGGGACCATCTTCGTAATCTCCGCCGCGGCGTCGCGCCGTCTCTCCGGTAGTGCTCGGGGGCTCGACTTCAACCCGCCCCCGGAGCGGCCGCGCGGGACGGCGCGCCCTCGCCGTCATCCTCTTCGTCTTCACCACCGCGGCGTCACGCCGTCCCTCCAATAGCGGTCGGGGGCTCGACATCGACATGCCCCCGGAATGGCCGTGAGGGGCGCCGCGTCCTTGCCGTTGGCCTTGCCTTCATCATCACCACCGTTGCGACGCCGGAAGTCCGTCCGCGTGCGCGCCGCGCGCGGGGCCTTGATTCGGTCGGCCGTGGCCATCCATGCGCCGCTCGCATCTGTTTTCTTCCGCATTGCGCCTCGCTCCAGCCGAAACGAGCGCTCGCCCCTCCATATGCTATCTATGCAAGCTAGCTAGATGCAAGTCAACAATGGTCAAACCATTAGCCAGATATTGCCTATACACTACCCGTACAAACACTGACCATGCCCAGACAGTGGCGTTTGGTTTTGCTGCTGCTATCTCAACGCTGCTCAGTGCTCACTCTACTCCGCGCGTTCCGCCTGAGACCACCGCGGCCGTGGAAAAATCCAGTAGCGCCGGTGCCGCGTACCTAGCTCCTCCGCCTCTCCGCTCCTCCTGAGCGGCTGCTGGCCACGAGCTCCTCCCACACCTGGCCTTCCTGCGTCGCCGGCTCCTGCTCCGCCCTGCAACCAACTTCAGCAGCGGCACTCCGCGCTGCGCGACGCCTTCTCCGAGCACGTGCACCGCTCGGCCCCTGCTTGTGGCGTCCGGCTACAGCCTCGCCTGCCGCTTGCTGCTGCGTCCCCATGGCCGCGCACCCTGCCGGCGCCGGGTCCGCGTGCCGCTTCTCGCCCGGCCGGCTCCGCGCTTAGTCACGCGCCTCTCCGGCCGGGTTTGCTCGCCGACCTTCGCCCGAGACGGCCGCCTGGGCAGTCCTGCGCTCGACTTCGCCCTCGCGCCGGCTGCCTAATTCCCGGACGCCGGCGGCCCATCGCCCGGCCTCCAACAGCACCGCGGCGCCGGCCCCGTCGCCCTCCGCCTGCTCCGTCCACACCACGACCCCGAGCGCGCCTCCCCTCCCACTCGCTCCTCCGCCTGGGGCCGCGTGCCCGCGATGGCCCGGTCGTCCGCGTCGCATCCAGTAGGGGGGGGGGGGGGGCGGCCTCCTCGCCCGGGCTGCTGCCGTCCAGTTCCCTCGGCCTCCCGCGTGACCCGGCCGGCCGGCTCCCGCGCTGGCCTGTTTCCCCGGAACCCGGCCCCGTACCGGCTCGGCCTCGCCGCCTCCAGCCGGCGACTCGATGTTTGGCCGGCTCCGCCCTGCATCCCGGCTGGCCGGCTCCGCCCGCCACCCGGCAGCCCTGCGCTTGGCCGACTCCGCCTCGCATCTCGGCTGGCCGGCTCCGCCCGCCACCCGGCGACCCGGCGCTTGGTCGGCTCCGCCTCGCCTGCCGCCTCCACCACGCTCGGCCGCCTCTCCGCCTGCCCGCGTGCCGGCTCGCCCGGGCCCCTGGCGCCGCCCTGTGCCTAGCCGGGTCCGGCTTCGCTCACCCCAAGCCGGCTCCGGGTCGCCGCCCGCGCCTGGCCGGGTCCGGCTCCGCCCGCCCCCAGCCGGCTCCGGGTCGCCGCCCGCGCCTGGCCGGGTCCGGCTCCGAGCCACCAGTCGCGCGTCATCTGCGGTTGCCCTGCTGCTCGGGCTGAGGAAGAAGCAAAGAAAAAAGAGAGAGAGAGATGCCGGGTGCTAAAAAAAAGAGTGGCCGATTGCCCCCCCCCCCAAAAAAGAAAGAATTGGAGGCCGGCTGCTCGCGTGCGAGCCGGCTAGAAAAGAAAGCGAGAGGCCGACTGCCCACAGCCAACTGGCCAAAAAAAAAGAAAAAAAAAGAAATGTGCGATCGACCGCTGGCTGCCTGGCCGACTGCAAAGAGCCCGACTGCTGTGTCGGAGTCCGCCCGCCCAGCCGGCTGAAGAAGAAGACAAAGTAGTCGCCGGGAGATCCGGCCCGACTGCTCAGCAGTCGGCCCGAATCTCGGGGGCTACACCCAGCGGGTGCGCTGACGCGCCCCCGCGAGGAAGACGAAGTAGTTGCCGGGAGATCCGGCCCGACTGCTCAGCAGTCGGCCCGAATCTCGGGGGCTAGACCCAGCGGGTGCGCTCGCGCGCCCCGCGAAGATTGCAGACAAGAGAAGAGTTTTGTCCGGCTCCCAGCAGCCGGTAGAAGAGAAAAAGAAGGAATTACCTCGCTGCCTGGCCGGTCGAGCCTGACCGGCCGGGACCCCACTTCGAGCACCCGGGGGCTCGAAGGCTACACCCAGCGGGTGCGCCGGTGCACTCCGCGAGCGCCGAGTCGCGCCGGCTGTCTTCGACGACCGCGACTACACGAAAATCAATGTGAGCTCCTCACCTGCATATTTTTGCACCGCAAGAGCACGGATAACCCCGAGCGATGCTCGGGGGCTATCTCCGCATTTTATTACAGTTGCATCACTGTTCGCCCCGGCGCCAACCAGAGTTGGCCCGGGGGCTGGCCGCTTGGCCTGAGACGTTAGTTCCCGCAGACGGCTTAGTACCGTGCGATGTACCAAAGGCCCACTCTTAGTCACAGACCGTAGAGCGGCTGTCCGACTAGCAAGAGTGAACGCTGGAGGCCACCCACGCGAAAAACGTCCGGGAAGAAAAACGCTTCGGGCGACCCGACCGTTTCCTTTACAAGTATCTACTCGGTTGAATCTGCTCCCAGACTCTGAGTATTGTACACTCCGCTTCGCGGCCCACTCTTAGCCACAGACCGCAGAGCGGCTGTCCGGCGAGCGAGAGCACAAGCCAAAGATTAAGGGGGCTCGGACGAAACCGAGTCGGCACCCTCCGCATAAAACTTGCAATGCTAAAAGCAAACATTTGATATATCTGCGTGGACTAACTTCGTCTTTTTGCATGATCATTTCCATGAACACTCGCCAAAAAACCTCCGCCCAACTTTGCCAAGTTGCCCGGAGGCTTGGGGGCTACTGTCGGAGTAATTGGACACGGATACCCCGAAGACGGCGAGACGATATTTCAAGACATCGGGGCTAGCAAAGCCCCTCAGTCCGACTTCCCGGTCGGCTGCTGACTGCTGGCTGCTGACTGCGCCACCAGGCCGACTGCCGACTGCCGACTGCGCCACCAGACCGACTGCCGACTGCCGACTCCGCCACCAGGCCGACTGCCGATTGCCGACTGCGCCACCAGGCCGGCTGCCGACTGCCGACTGCGCCACCAGGCCGGCTGCCGACTGCCGACTGCGCCACCAGGCCGACTGCCGACTGCCGACTCTGCCACCAGGCCGACTGCCGACTGCCGACTCCGCCACCAGGCCGACTGCCGACTGCCGACTGCGCCACCAGGCCGACTGTTGGCTGCCGACTACGCCACCAGGCCGACTGCCGACTACCGACTCCGCCACCAGGCCAACTGCCGGCTGCCGACTCCGCCACCAGGCCGACTGCCGACTGCAGCCCGACGCGACCCCGACATGACGACCGTACCTGGCACTGTTCACGTGACATCCCAGCCATCATGTACAGTGTCACTTGTCCCCGGGAACTATTTATGAAGTGACCCAGGGGACAAGTGTGACATGCACCATGCCTTACCCATGTCCACTACATAGCTTAGGAAGTAAGCTAGCCTTGCCTATATAAAGGCACACATCCATCCATCCAGGGGATGGACTCACGCACACACACATGGAGCCACAAGCAAGCTAGCTAGCAAGAGAGCTAGCTAGCCATCCATCCATCAACTCCCACGGGCAAGCACGCCCAAGCACATCCATTCGGCCAAGAGGCAACGGCCACCATGCCACGCACATATACAAAGCCAGATGCCTATGGCACTGAGCTGAGATACAGCTCCAGGAGCACTCTGTACTAGATATACATATAAGATATACTCAGACATGCAGGAGTAGGGGTGTTATCTCTCCGGAGAGCCCCGAACCTAGGTAAACTAGCGCGTGCTACTCGCATACCCGCTCCCGGTCCTATCAGCAGCAGTCTTGCCCCCACACGAAGCCACCTTGTGGCATATGTCGTCTTGCAACACCCCCCGTGAGAATACCACGACACCGGTGCTCCTGGCACAGGCCCAAATCCATCGAAGATCAAGTCTCCGTCGAATGTCCACCGTGTAGTTCAAGTTTCCGAACCTGATCTGGTGGCTAGGGGCGTAGCTGTCGATCTGCTCTAGATGGCCAAGTGAATTGGCCCACAGTGCGAAGCCGCCGAACACGAAGATCTGTCCGAGGAGAAAAGTCTCCCCCTGGACCGTGTTGTCGACGATTGGAGGCGCCATCAAGCCTTGCAGCGACGACACAGAGGAACTCTCAATGAAACACCAATGTCGGTGTTAAAACCGGCGGATCTCGGGTAGGGGGTCCCGATCTGTGCGTCTAGGCTGATGGTAACAGGAAGCAAGGGACACAATGTTTACCCAGGTTCGGGCCCTCTCAATGGAGGTAAAACCTTACTTCCTGCTTGATTAATATTGACGATATGAGTAGTACAAGAGTAGATCTACCACAAGATCATAGAGGCTAAACCCTAAGAGCTAGCCTATGATGATTATGATTGTAATTGTGATCGGCCTTCTAAGGACCAACCTCTCCGGTTTATATAGACACCGGAGTGGACTAGGGTTTTCATGGAGTCGGTTACAAGGAAGGAAATACAATATCCGGATCGCCAAGCTTGTCTTCCACGCAAAGGAGAGTCCCATCAGGAAACGGGACAAAGTCTTGAGTCTTGTATCTTCACGCTTCAATAGTCCGGACGATATACATAGTCCGGCTGTCCGGATACCCCCTAATCCAGGACTCCCTCACTTGGTGTATTGCTCCACCGCAAGGCGGGCCCCTTTCAAGACACCTTCATAATACAGTTCGGGCTTGCGGTGCTCCTTCCCTCTGGCGGTCCCTCGGTCATCAGCTTTTCTGCATCCATCTTCCCCCAATGCACCTTTGCACGGGCGAAGGCCATTCGCGCACCTTTTATGCAGACCGACCGCTTGATGACTTCGAGTCGAGGGCAGGCACTCACAATCTGCTTCACGAGCCCAAAGTAACTTCTTGGAATCGGCTTGGTAGGCCACAGCCGGATAATCAAACCCTTCATGGCTAGCTCGGCCGCCTTATGCAGTTCGACCAGCTGCTTCAGCTGATCAGAAAACGACACCGGATAATTCGGCGCCAGATACTGCATCCAGAAGAGTTTATCCACAGTATTCCTCTCTTCGGCTTGGTAGAATTGTGCGGCGTCAGATATGCTGCGTGGCAGCTCCGCAAATACCCCTGGAGAAATCAGAATTTAAACTATCAACTTGATTTTCTCCCTTCAAATACTCGCTCTGTATAGAAAAAAGCCTTACCAGCCGCAATCTTCCTCGCCTCCCGGTTTTCCTTCAGGGCACCTTGGGCCTCCCCCCGGGTATCGCTGTGGCTTGGCGAGCCTGGGAGAGTTCGGATTCTTTCCCTGCTAAACTCTGCTCCAAGGTCTCGCATTTCTGCACGGCCTTTGAAGCTCTCGCTCAGCCTCAATAACTCTGGCCTCGTGTTTCTCACGAAGAGCCTACTCTGCGGTTGCCTTCTTCTCGGCTTCGGCCACAGCCTTCCTGAGAGATCAATTTCGGCCGTCGCTCCTAGAGCACATTACAAAAATATTTTCATCATGCACACTTATTCATTTGTGCTACATAAACAAGGCTTCTGCATACCTTGATGATCCTCCAACTGTCTCTTCACGTGGCCAAGTTCTCCTTCGGCCCGCTCCAGACTATGCCTCAGTCCGGATACTTCCGCAGCATGAGAGGCGGCAGTCGCTACAGATGCCTGCTGATTAAAAAGAGTGATAGATGTCATCAAGTGAGTCTCCTACGAGCATGAATTTGATCCTCTGTTCGGTTCTTTCTTTCACCGAACAGTGTATCAGGGGCTGCTATCTATACCACGACACTCTCCCAAACCTCATAAAACATACCTCAAAGCCTCTTATGAGGCTGATACAGGATTCATTTAGTCCACTCTCAGCGGACTGAATCTTCTCAATCACCACACCCATAAGGGCACGGTGTTCATCAACGATGGAGGCACCCTTCAGCGCCGCCAATAAAGTATCTGTCACCTCTAGTTGGACAGAGGCGACCGGTGGAGCAGGCATACCTCCTCCAGCTGACGGAGGTCGTCTGTCTGACTTTGGGACCTTATGGGTCTCTAGAATCATGTCCGGCTGGGGGCCGGATTCAAGATGACCCCCACCGTCGACGCCCACGGGAGCTTTCTCTCCCGTGTGTCCGGCCCCTGAAGTATGGCCTCCTGGCGCTGCCTTTGCGACCTTTTCCCCTCCTCCCTGGCATGGGTCCTTCTGGGATGAAACCTCGATTTCATTCACATGTTTGGAGGAGGAGGCCTTTGGGGGCGTTCCGCTCTCCATCGCATCCGAACCCAGCAGATCCTCTGACGAGGATTGTTCGGCGCGGGGCTTCGCCGAACTGAAAAAAGCACGGCTCAGATTAGAATGTCATGCCATGACGAGTCTGGACGCATGAGTGTGATCGGATTTTATACTCACGAGTTCACCAGGGGCTCGGCCCTGGGATCCCACTCCGGACTGCTATTGGTGGCGCTGGTGGACTCCCCTTGAAGAGGAGTTTTTCCCCTCTTAGGTGACTCGGCCTCCAAGGATGTGGCGGTCGTCCTTTTCTTTCTCCCCCCCCCCCCCCGCGGGGGATTCGTCTCCTTCCTCCTCGTCATCCTCTTCGGAGGAAGAATGGGCATTGGAATCTTCGGATCTTGCGTCTGAAGCGCCACGACAATGGAGGCCGCCCTTGGTCTTCTTGGCCTCCTTTCCGGCCTTCTTCTTTGGTGCCTTGTAAGGCGCCGGGACTAGCATCTTCGCCAGAAGTGGGCCGGCCGGTTCATCTGGCAGCGGGGCCGGACAGTAGATCCACCCCGCCTTCTTCGCCTAGCCCTAGGAAGTTTTAGGGAAACACTTCAGGCATTATCTTAAAGGATATGCGAATGAAACATATGAATTGTCAACGAACAATCACTTACCGAACTTGCCGGGTGGGACAGTTGGTACCCGCGGTCCTCGACGGAGTCCGGCCATGATTTGCCGTACTTGAAAAGCACCTTCCAAATGTCCTTATGCGAGGAGCCAAAGAGCTCTGACAAGGTCTGGTGCTTGGCCGGGTCGAACTCCAATAGATTGCAAGCCCAGTGTTGACAAGGTAGAATCCGGCGAACTAACATTACCTGGACTACATTGACGAGCTTGATGTTCTTTTATTCCATGTCTTGGACATGCGTCTGGAGCTCCGATAGCTCATCAGACGAAGCCTAGTTCAGGCCCTTCTTGGGCCAGGATGTAAGTCGCAGGGGGGCGCCGGATCTAAACTCTGGGGGGTGGCCCATTCCTTGCCATGCGGCTCGGTGATGTAGAACCATTGATGCTGCCACTCCTTGACGGAATCATTGAAAGCACCTGTTGGCCATGTAACGTTGGGCATCTTGCTCACCATGGTACCTCCGCATTCGGCATGCTCGCCGCTCACTACCTTGGGCTTCACATTAAAAACCTTCAGCCATAAGCCAAAGTGCGGCGGGACGCGAAGAAAGGCCTCGCACACGACGATGAATGTCGAGATATTGAGGAAAGAATTGGGAGATAGATCATGAAAATCAATCCCATAATAGTACATGATGCCGCGAACAAATGGGTGGAGGGGAAACCCTAGCCCGCAGACAAAATGAGGGAGAAATACCACCCTCTCGTGGGGTTCTGGGTGGGGACGATTTGTCCCGCTGTTGGAAGACGGTGGCTGATTCTCTTGGCCAAATACCCTGCCCCCCGAAGCTTTTTGATATCCTTCTCCCGGACGGTAGAGGCCATCCACTTGCCTCCTGCTTTGGATCCGGACATTTTTGGGAAACCTTTTTGATGGAGAAGGCAGACGCTTGAGCGCTACGGCTTGAGCAAGAAGGGACGGATGCGCAGAGGAAGAAGGCATGGGTGAAAAAGGGAGTTCTTATCCCCTTATAAAGGAAGCAGGGATCCTGCGCCTCCCCACTTGCCCGTTAAAATCGCTTATTCCCCAAGTGCCACGATTGATGGCACGGTTGGGTTACCCTCGCCTGTATTGATGAGAATCCCGTGATGAGGGGACACGATCTCTGCTTCGACAAGACGTGCCGATAAAACTGCCTCGCGATATGCGCGGTGGCTTGTTATGAAAAAATGGTTCGAATAAAGAACGGGCCATGGTGTGACGTCACGCTATGAAACACCGTCAGCAGATTATATTTGTTGAATATTGTGCTCTCTACGGTGGTATGTGGAATTTGTTTTGCAGAGCCGGACATGATCCTTGTGTTCAAAATCTTCTATGGAGTATTCGGAGAAGGAACCCGCCTTGCAATGCCGAAGACAATCTGCACGCCGGACTCATCGTCATTGAAGCCTGGTTCAGGGGCTACTGAGGTAGTCCTGGATTAAGGGGTCCTCAGACAGCCGGACTATATACTTTGGATAGACTGTTGGACTATGAAGATACAAGATTGAAGACTTCGTCCCGTGTCCGGATGGGACTCTCCTTTGCGTGGAAGGCAAGCTTGGCAATTCGGATATGTAGATCTCCTTCTCTGTAACCGACTCTGTGTAACCCTAGCCCCCTCCGGTGTCTATATAAACCGGAGGGTTTAGTCCATAGGATAACAACAATCATAATCATAGGTTAGCTTCTAGGGTTTAGCCTCTACGATCTCGTGGTAGATCAACTCTTGTAATACTCATATCATCAAGATCAATCAAGCAGGAAGTAGGGTATTACCTCCATCGAGAGGGCCCGAACCTGGGTAAAACATCGTGTCCCCTGCCTCCTGTTACCATTAGCCTTAGACGCATAGTTCGGGACCCCCTACCCGAGATCCGCCGGTTTTGACACCGACAATGGGCTTCCTCAAAATGCCCTAGGTCTTCGTGGGCAAGCAAGTTGGATGCACACCCACTAGTTTCTTTTGTTGAGCTTTCATACATTTATAGCTCTAGTGCATCCGTTGCATGGCAATCCCTACTCCTCATGTTGACATCAATTGATGGGCATCTCCATAGCCCGTTGATTAGCCTCGTCAATGTGAGACTTTCTTTTTTTTGTCTTCTCCACACAACCTCCATCATCATATTCTATTCCACCCTTAAGTGCTATATCCATGGCTCACGCTCATGTATTGCGTGAGAGTTGAAAAAAGCTGAAGCGCGTTAAAAAGTATGAACCAATTCCTTGGCTGAAATTGGGGTTGTTCTTGATGGGAGTATTTTGTGTGATGAAAATGAAACATAACCTAACTATATGATTTTGTAGGGATGAACCTTCTAATGCCATGATATTTTGAGAAGACATGATTGCTTTGCTAGTATGCTTGAAGTATTACTATTTCTTATGTCAATATGAACTTTTGTCTTGAATCATTTGGATCTGAACATTCATGCCACAATAAAGAAAATTACATTGAGAATTATGCTAGGTAGCATTCCACATCAAAAATTCTGTTTTCATCATTTACCTACTCGAGGACGAGCAGGAATTAAGCTTGGGGATGCTTGATACATCTCCAACGTATCTATAATTTTTGATTGTTCCATGCTATTATATTACCCGTTTTGGATGTTTATGGGCTTTACTTTACACTTTTATATCATTTTTGGGACTAACCTACTAACCGGAGGCCCAGTCCGAATTGCTGTTTTTTTGCCTATGTCAGTGTTTCAAAGAAAAGGAATATCAAACGGAGTCCAAACGGAATGAAACTCTTCGGGAGCGATCTTTTTGGAACAAACGCAATCCAGGAGACTTGGAGTGGACGTCAAGCTGCAAATGAGGCGGCCACGAGGTTGCCCGGCGCGCCCTAAGGGGGTGGGCGCGCCCCCCACCCTCGTGGGCCCCTCGTGGCTCCACCGACGCCTATATATACTCCCGTACACTGAAAACATCCAGGAGCACCATGAAAAACTATTTCCACCGCCACAACTTTCTGTATCCGCGAGATCCCATCTTGGAGCCTTCGCTGGCGCTCCGCTGGAGGGGGAATCGACCATGGAGGACCTCTACATCATCTCCAAGGCCTCTCCGATGAGTCGTGAGTAGTTTACCACAGACCTTCGGGTCCATAGTTATTAGCTAGATGGCTTTTTCTCTCTCTTTGAATCTCAATACAAAGTTCTCCTCGATCTTCTTGGAGATCTATTCAATGTAACTCTTTTTGCGGTGTGTTTGTTGAGATCCGATGAATTGTGGGTTTATGATCAAGTTTATCTATGAGAAATATTTGAATCTCCTCTGAATTCTTTTATGTATGATTTGTTATCTTTGCAAGTCTCTTTGAATTATCAGTTTGGTTTGGCCTACTAGATTGATCTTTCTTGCAATGGGAGAACTGCTTAGCTTTGGGTTCAACCTTGTGGTGTCCTTTCCCAGTGACAGCAGGGGCAGAAAGGCACGTATTGTATTGTTGTCATCGAGGATAAAAAGATGGGGTTTATATCATACCTCTTGAGTTTATCCCTCTACATCATGTCATCTTTCTTAATACGTTACTCTATTCTTATGAACTTAATACTCTAGATGCCGGCAGGAGTCGATCGATGTGTGGAGTAATAGTAGTAGATGCAGAATCATTTCGATCTACTTATTGCGGATGTGATGCCTATATACATGATCATGCCTAGATATTCTCGTAACTATGCACTTTTCTATCAATTGCTCGACAATAATTTATTTACCCACCGTAATACTTATGCTATCTTGAGAGAAGCCACTAGTGAAACCTATGGCCCCCGGGTCTATCTTTTATCATATAAGTTTCAATCTATCTTTTATTTGCAATCTTTACTTTCCAATCTATATCATAAAAATACCAAAAATATTTATCTTATCTTATTATCTCTATCAGATCTCACTTTTGCAAGTTACAGTGAAGGGATTGACAACCCTTTATCGCGTTGGTTGCGAGGTTCTTGTTTGTTTGTGTAGGTGCGTCGGACTTTTGAGGAGCCTCCTACTGGATTGATACCTTGGTTCTCAAAAACTGAGGGAAATACTTACACTACTTTGCTGCATCACCCTTTCCTCTTCAAGGGAAAACCAACGCAGTGCTCAAGAGGTAGCATATCACTACGATCAAGATTCAACAAGAATAAACCATTCACAGGGGGTGCATGACCATAGGAGATATTATCCATATAAATAGAACAACCATTATTCTCTGACTTAAAGGAATAATCGTCTCGCAATAAACAAGATCCAGATATAATGTGCATGCTTAAAGTAGGCACCAAATAACAATTATTTAGGTTCATAACCCATCCCGAAGGTAAACATAGAGGGAGCGTGCCGACAGCAATCACATCAACCTTGGAACCATTTCCGACGCGCATCGTCACCTCGTCCTTAGCTAGTCTCTGTTTATTCCACAACTCTTGTTTCGAGTTACAAATATTAACAACTGAACCAGTATCAAATAACCATGCACTACTACGAGCACAAGTAAGGTACACATAAATAACACATATATCACATATACCTTCATTGACATTGCCATCCTTCTTATCTGCCAAGTATTTGGGGCAGTTCCGCTTCCAGTGGCCATTCCCCTTGCAATAGAAACACTCAGTCTCAGGTTTGGGTCCAGCCTTGGGTTTCTTCACGGGAGCGGCAACTGGCTTGGCATTCTTCTTGAAGTTTCCTTTCTTTCCATTGCCTTTCTTCTTAAAATTGGTGGTCTTGTTGACCATCAACACTTGATGCTCTTTCTTGATTTCTACCTCCGCGGCCTTAAGCATTGCGAAGAGCTCAGGGATTGTTTTCTCCTTCCCTTGCATATTATAGTTCATCACGAAGCTCTTGTAGCTTGGTGGCAGTGACTGAAGAACCCTGTAAATCGCTACTTCATCCGGAAGATTAACTCCCAACTGATTCAAGCGGTTGAAGTACCCAGAAATTTTGAGTACGTGCTCGCTAATGGAGCTATTCTCTTCCATCTTGTAGCTAAAGAACTTGTCGGAGGTGTCATACGTCTCAACCCGGGCCTAAGCCTGAAATACCAATTTCAGCTCCTGGAACATCTCATATGCTCTGTGGTTCTCAAAACATCTTTGGAGCCCCGATTCCAAGCCGTAAAGCATGGCACACTAAACTATCAAGTAGTCATCAGAACATGGCTACCAGGCATTCACAACATCCACAAATGACGCTGGAGGGGGTGGCACACCGAGCGGTGCATCAAGGACATAAGCCTTCTGTGCAGCAGTGGGGATAATCCCCAAATTACGGACCCAGTCCGCATTGTTGCTTCCATCATCTTTTGACTTAGCTTTCTCTAGGAATGCATTACAATCAGGGGAGCTACAACGCGAACCATTGATCTACAACACAATTTTAGAAAGATAATTAGACTAAGTGAAGGAAATATGCCCTAGAGTTAATAATAAAGTTGTGATTTTATATTTCCTTATTTCATGATAAATGTTTATTATTCATGCTTGAATTGTATTAACAAGAAACTTGATACATGTGTGGATACATAGACAAAATATTGTGTCCCTAGTAAGCCTCTACTAGAGTAGCTCATTAATCAAAGATGGTTAAGTTTCCTAACCATAGACATGTGTTGTCATTTGATAAATGGGATCATATCATTAGGAGAATGATGTGAAGACCCATTCGTTAGCTTAGCATTGTGATCGTTCAGTTTTATTGCTATTGCTTTCTTCATGTCAAATACATATTCCTTCGACTATGAGATTATGCAACTCCCGAATACCGGAGGAATACCTTGTGTGCTATCCAACGTCACAACATAACTGGGTGATTATAAAGATGCTCTACAGGTATCTCCGAAGGTGTTTGTTGGGTTGGCATAGATCGAGATTAGGATTTGTCACTCCGAGTATCGGAGAGGTATCTCTGGGCCCTCTCGGTAATCCACATCATAAGAAGCCTTGCAAGCAAAGTGACTAATGAGTTAGTTGCAGGATGATGCATTATGGAACGATTAAAGAGACTTGCCAGTAACGAGATTGAACTAGGTATGAAGATACCGACGATAGAATCTCGGGCAAGTAACATACCGATGGACAAAGGGAATAACATATGTTGTCATAACAGTTCGACTGATAAAGATCTTTGTAGAATATGTGGGAGCCAATATGAGCATCCAGGTTCCGCTATTGGTTATCGACCGGAGAGTTGTCTCGGTCATGTCTACATAGTTCTCGAACCCGTAGGGTCCGCACGCTTAACGTTTGATGACGATATTGTATTATATGAGTTATGTGATTTGGTAACCGAATGTTGTTCGGAGTCCCAGATGAGATCAAAGACATGACGAGGAGTCTCGAAATGGTCAAGAGGTAAAGATTGATATATAGTACGATGGTATTCGGACACCGAAAGTGTATTGGGAAGCACCGGGTACTTATCGGGTCGCCGGAAGGGGCTCCGGGCACCCCCGGCAAAAGATATGGGCCTTATGGGCCAAGAGGGGAAACGCATCAGCCACAAAGGGGCTGGTGCGTCCCCCATATGGGCTGGCCAAATTGGAGAAGGAAAGGGGAAGGAGGAAAGGAAAAGGGGAATAGGATCCCCCCTTCCCCCTCTTCCCTTCCTACTCCGAATAGGAATAGGAGAAGGGGGTTGGCCGAATTGGGAGAGGACTCCAAGTATGATTCCTCCTACTTGGGGCGCCCCCCTTGGCTGCCTATCCTCCCCTCCAACCTATATATATGTGGGGAAGGGGGCGCCTACAACATACAACATCAACTGTTAGCCATGTGCGGCGCCCCCTCCATAGTTTACACCCCCGGTCATATTGTCGCGGTGCTTAAGCCCTGCGCGGATCACTTCACCATCACCATCACCATGCCACCATGCTGACGGAACTCATCTACTTCCTCGACACCTTTCTAGATCAAGAGGGCGAGGAACGTCATCGAGCTGAACGTGTGCAGAACTCGGAGGTGCCGTACGTTCGGTACTTGATCGGTCAGAGCTAGAATAAGTTCGACTACATCAACCACATTGTCAAACGCATCTACTTTCGGTCTACAAGGGTACGTAGACACACTCTCCCCCTCTCGTTCCTATGCATCTGCTAAAAATAGATCTTGTGTGAACGTCAGAAAATTTTGAAATTGCATGCTACGTTCCCCAATAGTGGTATTAGAGCCAGGTCTATGCGTACATGATATGCACGAGTAGAACACAAAGAGTTGTGGGCGTTGATTGTCATATTACTTACCACCAATGTCTTAATTTGATTCAGCGGTATTGTTGGATGAAGCGGCCCGGACCAACCTTACATGACCACGTTCATGAGACCGGTTCCACCGACAGACATGCAACTAGTTTTGCATAAAGGTGGCTGGCGGGTGTCTGTTTCTCCTACTTTAGTTGAATCAAATTTGACTGCGGCCGGTCCTTGTTGAAGGTTAAAACAACAAACTTGATAAATCACCGTTGTGGTTTTTGTGCCGTAGGTAAGAACGGTTCTTGCTAGAAGCCCGTAGCAGCCACGTAAAACTTGCAACAACAAAGTAGAGGATGTCTAACTTGTTTTTGCAGGGCATGTTGTGATGTGATATGGTCAAGACATGATGTGATATACATTATTGTATGAGATGATCATGTTTTGTAAAAGTTATCAGCAACCGGCATAAGCCTTATGGTTGTCTCTTTATTGTATGAAATGCAAACACCATGTAATTGCTTTACTTTGTCACTAAGCGGTGAAGGAAATATGCCCTAGAGGCAATAATAAAGTTATTATTTATTTCCTTATTTCATGATAAATGTTTATTATTCATGCTAGAATTGTATTAACCAGAAACATAATACATGTGTGAATACATAGACAAACATAGTGTCACTAGTATGCCTCTACTTGACTAGCTCGTGAATCAAAGATGGTTAAGTTTCCTAGCCATAGACATGAGTTGTCATTTGGTTAACGGGATCACATCATTAGGAGAATGATGTGATTGACTTGACCCATTCCGTTAGCTTAGCACTTGATCGTTTAGTATGTTGCTATTGCTTTCTTCATGACTTATACATGTTCCTACAACTATGAGATTATGCAACTCCCGTTTACCGAAGGAACACTTTGTGTGCTACCAAATGTCACAACGTAACTGGGTGATTAGAAAGGAGCTCTACAGGTGTCTCCAAAGGTACATGTTGAGTTGGCGTATTTTGAGATTAGGTTTTGTCACTTCGATTGTCGGAGAGGTATCTCTGGGCCCTCTCGGTAATGCACATCACTATAAGCCTTGCAAGCAATGTAGCTAATGTGTTAGTTACGAAATGATGCATTACGTAACGAGTAAAGAGACTTGCCAGTAACGAGATTGAACTAGGTATTGGATACCGATGATCGAATCTCGGGTAAGTAACATACCGATGACAAAGGGAATAACGTATGTTGTTATGCGGTTTGACCGATAAAGATCTTCGTAGAATATGTAGGAGCCAATATGAGCATCCAGGTTCCGCTATTGGTTATTGACCGAAAACGTGTCTCGGTCATGTCTACATTGTTCTCGAACCCGTAGGGTCCGCACGCTTAAGGTTTCGATGACAGTTATATTATGAGTTTATGAGTTTTGATGTACCGAAGGAGTTCGGAGTCCCGGATGAGATCGGGGACACGAGGAGTCTCGCAATGGTCGAGACGTAAAGATCGATATATTGGACTAGGGGGAGGGGCCGCACTCCCTCCTTCCTTCCCTTCTCTCTTCCCCTTCCTTCTCTCCTACTCCTACTAGGAAAGGAGTCCTACTCCCGGTGGGAGTAGGACTCCCCCCTTGGGCGCGCCTCCTCCTCCTTGGCCGGCCCTCCTCCCCTTTCTCCTTTATATACGGGGGCAGGGGGCACCCCATAGACACACAAGTTGATCTTCATGATCGTTCCTTAGCCGTGTGCGGTGCCCCCCTCCACCATATTCCACCTCGATCATATCGTTACGGTGCTTAGGCGAAGCCCTGCGTCGGTAGAACATCATCATCGTCACCACGCCGTCGTGCTGACGAAACTCATCCTCGACACCCTGCTGGATCGGAGTCCGGGGATCGTCATCGAGCTAAACGTGTGCTGAACTCGGAGGTGCCGTACGTTCGGTACTCGAATCGGTCGATCGTGAAGACGTACGACTACATCAACCGTGTTGTCATAACGCTTCCGCTTACGGTCTACGAGGGTATGTGGACAACACTCTCCCCTCTCGTTGCTATGCATCACCATGATCTTGCGTGTGCGTAGGAAAATTTTGAAATTACTACGTTCCCAAACAGTGGCATCCGAGCCAGGTTTCATGCGTAGATGTCATATGCACGAGTAGAACACAAGTGAGTTGTGGGCGATACAAGTCATACTGCTTACCAGCATGTCATACTTTGGTTCAGCGGTATTGTGAGATGAAGCGGCCCGGACCGACATTACGCGTACGCTTACGCGAGACTAGTTTCACCGTTACGAGCACTCGTGCTTAAAGGTGACTGGCGGGTGTCTGTCTCTCTCACTTTAGTTGAACTGAGTGTGGCTACGCCCGGTCCTTGCGAAGGTTAAAACAGCACTAACTTGACGAACTATCGTTGTGGTTTTGATGCGTAGGTAAGAACGGTTCTTGCTCAGCCCGTAGCAGCCACGTAAAATTTGCAACAACAAAGTAGAGGACGTCTAACTTGTTTTTGCAGGGCATGTTGTGATGTGATATGGTCAAGACGTGATGCTATATTTTATTGTATGAGATGATCATGTTTTGTAACCGAAGTTATCGGCAACTGGCAGGAGCCATATGGTTGTCGCTTTATTGTATGAAATGCAAATGCCCTGTAATTGCTTTACTTTGTCACTAAGCGGTAGCGATAGTCGTAGAAGCAATAGATGGCGTAACGACAACGATGCTACGATGGAGATCAAGGTGTCGCGCCGGTGACGATGGTGATCACGACGGTGCTTCGGAGAGGAGATCACAAGCACAAGATGATTATGGCCATATCATATCACTTATATTGATTGCATGTGATGTTTATCCTTTATGCATCTTATCTTACTTTGGTTGACGGTAGCATTTTAAGATGATCTTTCACTAAATTATCAAGAAGTGTTCTCCCTGAGTATGCACCGTTGTGAAAGTTCTTCGTGCTGAGACACCACGTGATGATCGGGTGTGATAGGCTCTACGTTCAAATACAACGGGTGCAAAACAGTTGCACACGCGGAATACTCAGGTTAAACTTGACGAGCCTAGCATATACAGATATGGCCTCGGAACACGGAGATCGAAAGGTCGAACGTGAATCATATAGTAGATATGATCAACATAGAGATGTTCACCATTGAAACTACTCCATCTCACGTGATGATCGGACATGGTTTAGTTGATTTGGATCACGTGATCACTTAGATGACTAGAGAGATGTCTGTCTAAGTGGGAGTTCTTAAGTAATATGATTAATTGAACTTAAATTTATCATGAACTTAGTCCTGGTAGTATTTTGCAAATTATGTTGTAGATCAATAGCTCGCGTTGTTGCTTTCATATGTTTATTTTGATATGTTCCTAGAGAAAATTGTGTTGAAAGATGTTAGTAGCAATGATGCGGATTGGATCCATGATATGAGGTTTATCCTCATTGCTGCACAGAAGAATTATGTCTTTGATGCACCGCTAGGTGACAAACCTATTGCAGGAGCAGATGCAGACGTTATGAACGTTTGGCTAGCTCAAAATGATGACTACTTGATAGTTTAGTGCACCATGCTTAAACGGCTTAGAATCGGGACTTCAAAGACGTTTTGAACGTCATGGACCATATGAGATGTTCCAGGAGTTGAAGTTAATATTTCAAGCAAATACCCGAGTTGAGAGATATGAAGTCTCCAACAAGTTCTATAGCTAAAAGATGGAGGAGAATCGCTCAACTAGTAAGCATGTGCTCAGATTGTCTGGGTACTTCAATCGCTTGAATCAAGTGGGAGTTAATCTTCCAGATAAGATAGTGATTGACAGAATTCTCCAGTCACCATCACTAAGTTACTAGAACTTCGTGATGAACTATAGTATGCAAGGGATGACGAAAACAATTCCAGAGCTCTTCGTGATGTTGAAATCGACGAAGGTAGAAATCAAGAAAGAGCATCAAGTGTTGATGATTGACAAGACCACTAGTTTCAAGAAAAGGGCAAAGGGAAAGAAAGGGAAACTTCAAGTAGAATGGCAAACAAGTTGTCACTCCCGTGAAGAAGACCAAAACTGGACCAAAGCCTGAAACTGAGTGCTTACACTGCAAAGGAAATGGTCACTGGAAGCGGAAATGCCCTAAATATTTGGTGGATAAGAAGGATGGCAAAGTGAACAAGGGTATATTTGATATATAGGTTATTAACGTGTGCCTTACTAGTGTTTATAGTAGCCCCTGAGTATTTGATACTTGTTCGGTTGCTAAGATTAGTAACTCAAAACAGGAGTTACAGAATAAACAGAGACTAGTTGAAGGGGAAGTGATGATGAGTCTTGGAAGTAGTTCCAAGATTGATATGATCATCATCGCACACTCCCTATACTTTCGATATTAGTGTTAAACCTAAATAAATATTATTTAGTGTTTGCGTTGAGCATGAATATGATTTGATCATGTTTATTGCGATACGGTTATTCATTTAAAGTTAGAGAATAATTGTTATTCTGTTTACATGAATAAGACATTCGATGGTCATACACCCAATGAAAATAGTTTGTTGGATCTCGATCGTAGTGATATACATATTCATAGTATTGATGCCAAAAGATGCAAAGTTAATAATGATAGTGCAACTTATTTGTGGCACTGCAGTTTGAGTCATATCGGTGTAAAGCGCATGAAGAAACTCCATAAAGATGGATTTTTGGAATCACTTGGTTATGAATCAGTTGATGCTTGCGAATCATGCTTTTTGGGCAAGATGACTAAAACTCCGTTCTCCGGAACAATCGAACGAGCTACTGACTTATTGGAAACAATACATACCGATGTATGCGATCCAATGAGTGTTGATGCTCGTGGCAAGTATCGTTATTTTCTAACCTTCACAAGATGATTTGAGCAGATATGGATATATCTACTTAATGAAACATAAGTCTGAAATAGTTCAAAGGTTCAAAGAATTTCAGAGTGAAGTGGAAAATCATCATAACGAGAAAAATATAAGTTTCTACAATCTGATCGTGGAGACGAATATGTGAGTTACGAGTTTGGTCTTCATTTCAAACAATGTGAAATAGTTTCGCAAGTCATGCCACCTGGAACACCACAAAGTGATGGTGTATTCGAACGTCGTAATCATACTTTACTAGATATAGTGCGATCAATGATGTCTCTTACCAATTTACCAATATCGTTTTGGGGTTATGCATTAGAGATAGCTGCATTCGCGTTAAATAGGGCACCATCTAAATCCGTTGAGACGACACCGTATGAACTATGGTTTAGCAATAAACCTAAGCTGTCGTTTCTTAAAAGTTTGGAGTTGCAATGCTTATGTGAAAAAGGTTTCAACCTGATAAGCTCGAATCCAAATCGGAGAAATGCGTCTTCATAGGATACCCAAAAGAGACTATTGGGTACACCTTCTATCACAGATCTGAGGGGAAGATTTTTGTTGCTAAATTCGGATCCTTTCTAGAGAAGGAGTTTCTCTCGAAAGAAGTGAGTGGGAGGAAAGTAGAACTTGATGATGTAACTGTACTTGCTCCCTTATTGGAAAGTAGTACATCACAAGAACCGGTTCCTGTGACAACTACACCAATTAGTGAGGAAGCTAATGATATTGATCATGAAACTTCAGATCAAGTTTCTACTAAACCTCGTAGGTCTACCAGAGTAAGATCCGCACCAGAGTGGTACGACAATCCTATTCTGGAAGTCATGTTACTTGATCATGGCGAACCTACGAACTATGAGGAAGCGATGATGAGCCCAGATTCCGCAAAGTGGCTAGAATCCATGAAATCTGAGATGGGATCCATGTATGAGAACAAAGTATGGACTTTGGTTGACTTGCCCGATGATCGGCAAGCCATTGAGAATAAATGGATTTTTAAGAAGAAGACTGGCGCTGATGGTAATGTAACTGTCTATAAAGCTCGACTTGTTGCAAAAGGTTTTCGACAAGTTCAAGGGGTTGACTACGATGAGACTTTCTCACCGTAGCGATGCTTAAGTCTGTCCGAATCATGTTAGCAATTGCTGCATTTTATGATTATGAAATTTGGCCAATGGATGTCAAAACTGCATTCTTGAACGGATTTATTAAAGAAGAGTTGTATATGATACAACCAGAAGGTTTTGTCAATCCTAAAGGTGCTAACAAAGTGTGCATGCTCCAGCGATCCATCTATGGACTGGTGCAAGCATCTCGGAGTTGGAATATATGCTTTGATGAGTTGATCAAAGCATATGGTTTTATACAGACTTTTGGAGAAGCCTGTATTTACAAGAAAGTGAGTGGGAGCTCTGTAGCATTTCTAAATACTATATGTAGATGACATATTGTTGTTTGGAAATGATATAGAATTTCTGGATTGCATAAAAGGATACTTGAATAAGAGTTTTTTAAAAGAAAGACCTCAGTAAAGCTACTTACATATTGAACATCAAGATCTATTGAGATAGATCAAGACGCTTGATAAGATTTTTCAATGAGTACATACCTTGATAAGATTTTGAAGTGGTTCTAAATGGAACAGTCAAAGAAGGGGTTCTTGCCTGTGTTCCAAGGTGTGAAGTTGAGTAAGACTCAAATCCCGACCACGGCAGAAAATAGAAAGAGAATGAAAGTCATTCCCTATGCGTCAGTCATAGGTTCTATAAAAGTATGCCATGTTATGGTCCAGACCTATTGTATACTCTGCCCTGGTTTGGCAAGGGAGTACAATAGTGATCTAGGAGTAGATCAATGGACATTGGTCAAAATTATCCTTAGTGGAATAAGGATATGTTTCTCGATTATGGAGGTGACAAAAGGTTCGTCGTAAAGGGTTACGTCAATACAAGTTTTGGCACTGATCCAGATGACTCTAAGTCTTAATCTGTTGAAAGTGGGAGCAATTAGCTAGAGTAGCTCCGTGCAGAGCATTGTAGACATAGAATATTTGCAAAATACATACGTCTCTGAATGTGACAGACCCGGAGACTAAACTTCTCTCACGAGCAAAACATGATCATACCTTAATACTCTTTGGTTGTTAATCACATAACTATGTGAACTAGATTATTGACTCTAGTAACCCTTTGGGTGTTGATCACATGACGATGTGAACTATGGGTATTAATCACATACAGATGTGAATATTGGTGTTAAATCACATGGCGATGTGAACTAGATTATTGACTCTAGTGCAAGTGGGAGACTGAAGGAAATATGCCCTAGAGGCAATAATAAAGTTATTATTTATTTCCTTACTTCATGATAAATGTTTATTATTCATACTAGAATTATATTAACCAGAAACATAAATCATGTGTGAATACATAGACAAACATAGTGTCACTAGTATGCCTCTACTTGACTAGCTCGTGAATCAAAGATGGTTAAGTTTCCTAGCCATAGACATGAGTTGTAATTTGATTAACGGGATCACATCATTAGGAGAATGATGTGATTGACTTGACCCATTCCGTTATCTTAGCACTTGATCGTTTAGTATGTTGCTATTGCTTTCTTCATGACTTATACATGTTCCTACAACTATGAGATTATGCAACTCCCGTTTACCAGAGGAACACTTTGTGTGCTACCAAACGTCACAACGTAACTGGGTGATTATAAAGGAGCTCTACAGGTGTCTCCAAAGGTACATGTTGAGTTGGCGTATTTCAAGATTAGGTTTTGTCACTCCGATTGTCGGAGAGGTATCTCTGGGCCCTCTCGGTAATGCACATCACTATAAGCCTTGCAAGCAATGTAGCTAATGTGTTAGTTACAGAATGATGCATTATGTAATGAGTAAAGAGACTTGCCAGTAACGAGATTGAACTAGGTATTGGATACCGACGATTGAATCTCAGGCAAGTAACATACCGATGACAAAGGGAACAACGTATGTTGTTATGCGGTTTGACCGATAAAGATCTTCGTAGAATATGTAGGAGCCAATATGAGCATCCAGGTTCCTCTATTGGTTATTGACCGGAAACGTGTCTCGGTCATGTCTACATTGTTCTCGAACCCATAGGGTCCGCACGCTTAAGGTACCGAAGGAGTTCGGAGTCCCGGATGAGATCGGGGACACGAGGAGTCTCGAAATGGTCGAGACGTAAAGATCGATATATTGGACTAGGGGGAGGGGCCGCACCCCTCCTTCCTTCCCTTCTGTAAGGGCATATTTATCCCCAAGTGGTTTTGGTGATTGATGACAATGCTTTTGCGGACTAATCGTGTGCGTCAAGTTCTTTCAGAGATTCATCCATTGGCACAAGACGATTTCCTCCCCTCAGTGTTTTATTTAAGACGGTGTATCTCCTTCGTTTTGTTGTTGGTGGACTAGTTTCGTAGGAGTCACCATACTATTAAGAGGGGATCCGCTTTGGTAAGACCAGGGTGGAATCAACACGTACACATCCCAATCACACCCGTTGTCTTCCTTTCGCATCTTTGGAGCTGCCACTTCCCTTCCGTACCTGCTTCGTCCTATGCCAGCGGTAGTACCGCGGTCTACAACGGTAGTACCGCCGAAGCCCTCCAGCGGTAGTACCGCTCCACGAAGCGGTAGTACCGCTCTCAGCGGTAGTACCGCTCCACAGAGCGGTAGTACCGCTCGCGGGCTTCGGCTGTAGTACCGCAGCTGTTCCGCGCTACTACCGCCTCGATTCGAGACTGGTGTTTTCTCGTGTCGGGTTTTGCAGCACTACAAGTGGTAGTAGAAGCGGTAGTACCGCTCCAAGCGGTATTACTGCTCCTACTCCCGCGGTAGTACCGCTCTGGGGCCAGTGGCCTGTCTCCCTCGCCAGCGCGGTAGTACCGCTGGGTAGGGAGCGGTAGTACCGCTCTCAGCGGTAGTACCGCCCTGCCCTAAGCGGTAGTACCACTCTGTGCAGGGCTGCTCAGTGGGGTAACGGTTGGATTTGTTCCCCCACTATATAAAGGTGTCTTCTTCCTCCAAGTTGACCTACCTCTTTCCCCCAAAGCTCCATTGTTGCTCTAAGCTCCATTTTTGCCCGATCTCTCTGCCTAGCCAATCAAACTTGTTGATTTGCTCGGGATTGGTTGGGAAGGCCCAGATCTACACTTCCACCAAGAGAAATTTGATTCCCCCCACTTATCCCAAGCGGATCTTGTTACTCTTGGGTGTTGAGCACCCTAGACGGTTGAGGTCACCTCGAAGCCATACTCCATTGTGGTGAAGCTTCGTGCCGTTGTTGTTGGGAGCCTCCGATTATTGTGGAGATTGCCCCAACCTTGTTTGTAAAGGTTTGGTCGCCGCCTTCAAGGGCACCAATAGTGGAATCACGACATCTCGCATTGTGTGAGGGCGTGAGGAGAATACGGTGGCCCTAGTGGCTTCTTGGGGAGCATTGTGCCTCCACACCGCTCTAATGGAGACGTACTTCCCCTTAAAAGGAAGGAACTCCGGTAACACATCCTCGTCTCCACCGGCTCCACTCTTGGTTATTTCGTGCCTTTACTTTTGCAAGCCTACTTGTTTTACATCCTTTGCTTGCTTGTGTGCTAGTTTTTATTGCATCATATAGGTTGCTCACTTAGTTGCACATCTAGACAACCTATTTTGTTGCAAAGTTTAATTTGGTAAAGATAAGCTTAAAAATTGTTAGTTGCCTATTCACCCCCCTCTAGTCAACCATATCGATCCTTTCACCTTCTCTCTTCCCCTCCCTTCTCTCCTACTCCTACTAGGAAAGGAGGAGTCCTACTCCCGGTGGGAGTAGGACTCCCTCCTTGGGCACGCCTCCTCCTCCTTGGCCGGCCCTCCTCCCCTTGCTCCTTTATATACGGGGGCAGGGGGTACCCCATAGACACAGAAGTTGATCTTCGTGATCGTTCCTTAGCTGTGTGCGGTGCCCCCCTCCACCATATTCCACCTCAATCATATCGTTGCGGTGCTTAGGCGAAGCCCTGCGTCGGTAGAACATCATCATTGTCACCACGCCGTCGTGCTGACGGAACTCATCCCCGACACCCTGCTGGATCGGAGTCCAGGGATCGTCATCGAGCTGAACGTGTGCTGAACTTGGAGGTGCCGTACGTTCGGTACTCGGATCGGTCCGATCGTGAAGACGTACGACTACATCAACCGCGTTGTCATAACACTTCCGCTTACGGTCTACGAGGGTGCATGGACAACACTCTCTCCTCTCATTGCTATGCATCACCATGATCTTGCGTGTGCGTAGGAAAATTTTGAAATTACTACGTTCCCCAACAAGCGGTAGCGGTAGTTGTGGAAGCAATAGTTGGCGAGACGACCACGATGAAACGATGGAGATCAAGGTGTCAAGTCGGCGATGATGGAGATCATGACGATGCTTTGGAGATGGAGATGAAAAGCACGAGATAATGATGGCCATATTGATTTTTATCTTTATGCATCTTATTTTGCTTAGTACGGCGGTAGCATTATAGGATGATCCCTTAACTAAAATTTCAAGGTATAAGTGTTCTCCCTGAGTATGCACTGTTGCGACAGTTCTTCATGCTGAGACACCACGTGAAGATCGGGTGTGATCGGATCTACGTTCACGTACAATGGGTGCAAGATAGTTTTGCACATGCAGAATACTTGGGTTAAACTTGACGAGCCTAGCATGTATAAACATGGCCTCGGAACACTAGAGACTGAAAGATCAAACATGAATCATATAGTAGATATGATCAACATAGAGATTTTCACCATTGATGACTACTCCATCTCATGTGATGATCGGACATGGTTTAGTTGATTTGGATCACGTATCATTTAGATGACTTGGGGAATGTCTATCTAAGTAGGAGTTCTTTAGTAATTTAATTAATTGAACTTAGTTTATCATGAACTTAGTCCTGATAGTATTTGCAAATTATGTTGTAGATCGATAGCTCACGTTGTAGCTCCCCTATGTTTTTTGATATGTTCCTAGAGAAAACTAAGTTGAAAGATGATAGTAGCAATGATGCGGACTGGGTCTATGATATGAGGATTATCCTCATTGCTGAATAGAAGAATTATGTCCTTAATGCACCGCTAGGTGACAGACCTATTACAGGAGCAGATGCAGATGTTATGAACGTTTGGCAAGCTCGATATGATGACTACTTGATAGTTTAGTGCACCATGCTTCACGGCTTAGAACCAGGACTTCAAAAATGTTTCGAACATCATGGAGCATATGAGATATTCCAAGAGCTAAAATTGGTATTTCAGACTCATGCCTGTGTTGGGAGGTATGAGACCTCTGACAACTACTTTGCCTACAAGAAGGAGGAGAATAGCTCAGCTAGTGAGCATGTGCTCAGAATATCTGGGTACTACAATCGCTTGAATCAACTGGGAGTTAATCTTCCAGATAAGACATTGATTGACAGAGTTCTCTAGTCACTATCACCAAGATACTAGAACTTCGTGATAAACTATAATATGCAAGGGATGACAAAAACTATTCCTGAGCTCTTCGCGATGCTGAAATCGGCAAAGTAGAAATCAAGAAAGAGCATCAAGTGTTGATGATTAACAAGACCACTAGGTTCAAGAAAAAGGGCAAGGGAAAGAAAGGGAATGTCAAGAAGAATGGCAAGCAAGTTGCCACTCTCGTGAAGAAGCCCAAAGCTGGACCTAAGCCTGAAACTAAGTGCTTCTACTACAAAGGAAATGGTCACTGGAAGCGGAACTATCCCCAAATATTTGGCGGATAATAAGGATGGCGAAGTGAACAGAGGTATATTTGATATACATGTTATTGATGTGTACCTTACTAGTGCTCGTAGTAGCCCCTGGTTATTTGATACATGTTCAGTTGCTAAGATTAGTAACTCAAAACAGGAGTTGTAGAATAAATGGAGACTAGTTGAGGGTGAAGTGATGATGTGTGTTGGAAGTGGTTCCAAGATTGATATGATCATCATCGCACACTCCCTATACTTTTGGGATTAGTGTTGAACCTAAATAAATGTTATTTGGTGTTTTGCATTGAGCATGAACAAGATAGGATCGTCTTTATTGCAATATGATTATTCATTTAAGACAGAGAGTAATTGTTATTATGTTTACATGAATAAAACCTTCTATGGTCATACACCCAATGGTAATGGTTTATTGAATCTCGATCATAGTGATGCACATATTCATAATATTGATGCCAAAAGATGCAAAGTTGATAATGATAGTGCAACATACTTGTGGCACTACCATTGAGGTCATATTGGTGTAAAGCGCATGAAGAAACACCATACTGATGGGCTTTTGGAATCACTTGATTATGAATCAGTTGATACTTGCGAACTGTGCCTCATGGGCAAGATGACTTAAACTCTGTTCTCCGAAACAATGGAGCGAGCCAATGACTTATTGGAAATAATGCATACCGATGTATGCGGTCCGGTGAGTGTTGATGCACACGGCAGGTATCATTATTTTCTAACCTTCATAGATGATTTGAGCAGATATGGGTATATCTACTTAATGAAACACAAGTCTGAAACATTTGAAAAGTTCAAAGAATTTTAGAGAGAAGTGAAGAATCATCATAACAAGAAAAATAAAGTTTCTACAATCTGATCACGGAGGCGAATATTTGAGTTACGTGTTTGGCCTTCATTTGAAACAATGTGGAATAGTTTCACAACTCATGCCACCTGGAACACCACAGCGTAATGGTGTGTCCAAACGTCGTAACCATACTTTATTAGATATGGTGCGATCTATGATGTCTCTTACCGATTTAGCACTATTGTTTTGGGGTTATGCATTAGAGACAACTGCATTCATGTTAAATAGAGCACCATCTAAATCTGTTGAGACGACACCATATGAACTGTGGTTTAGCAATAAACCTAAGCTGTCATTTCTTAAAGTTTGGGGTTGCAACACTTATGTCAAAAGGATTCAACCTGATAAGCTCAAACCCAAATTGAAGAAGTGCTTGAATTGTATTAATTGGAAACTTGATACATGTGTGGATACATAGACGAAATATTGTGTCCCTAGTAAGCCTCTACTAGACTAGCTCGTTGATCAAAGATGGTTAAGTTTCCTAACCATATACATGTGTTGTCATTTGATAAACATGGTCATATCATTAGGAGAATGATGTGAAGACCCATTCGTTAGCTTAGCATCATGATCGTTCAGTTTTATTGCTATTGCTTTCTTCATGTCAAATACATATTCCTTTGACTATGAGATTATGCAACTCCCGAATACCAGAAGAATACCTTGTGTGCTATCAAACGTCACAACATAACTGGGTGATGATAAAGATGCTTTACAGTTATCTCTGAAGGTGTTTGTTGGGTTGGCATAGATTGATATTAGGATTTGTCACTCTGAGTATCGGACAGGTATCTCTGGGCCCTCTCGGTAATGCACATCATAAGAAGCCTTGCAAGCAAAGTGATTAATGAGTTAGTTGTAGGATGATGCATTACGGAACAAGTAAATAGACTTGCCAGTAACAAGATTGAACTAGGTATGAAGATACCAATGATGGAATCACGGGCAAGTAACATACTGATGGACAAAGGGAATAACATATGTTGTCATAATGGTTCGACCGATAAAGATCTTCGTAGAATATGAGTGATCCAATATGAGCATCTAGGTTCCGCTATTGGTTATTGACCGAAGAGTTGTCTCGGTCATGTCTACATAGTTCTCGAACCCATAGGGTCCGCACGCTTAAAGTTTGATGATGATATTGTATTATATGAGTTATGTTATTTGGTGACCGAATTCGGAGTCCCGGATGAGATAATGTACATGACGAGGAGTCTCTAAATGGTCGAGAGGTAAAGTTTGATATATAGGTCGATGATATTCGGACACCAGAAGTGTTTCGGGAAGCACCGGGTACTTATAGGGTCACCGGAAGCGGTTCCGGGAACCCCCGGCAAAAGATAGGGGCCTTATGGGCCAAGAGGGGAAACACACCAGCCACAAAGGGGCTGGTGCACCCCCCATATGGGCTGGCCAGATTGGAGAAGGAAAGGGGAAGGAGGAAAGGAAAAAGGAAATAGGATTCCCCCTTCCCCCTCTTCCCTTCCTACTCCGAATAGGAATAGGAGAAGGGGTTGACCGAATTGGGAGAGGACCCCAAGTAGGATTCCTCCTACTTGGGGTGCCCCCCTTGGCTGCCTCTCCTCCCCTCCAACCTATATATATATGTGGGGAGGGGGGGCGCCTACAACATACAACATCAACTGTTAGCTGTGTGCGGCGCCCCCCTCCATAGTTTACACCCCCGTCACATTGTCGCGGTGCTTAGGCGAAGCCCTGCGTGTACCACTTCACCATCACCGTCACCACGCCGTCGTGCTGACGGAACTCATATACTTCCTCGACACCTTGCTGGATCAAGAGGGCGAGGAATGCCATCGAGCTGAACATGTGCAGAACTCGGAGGTGTCGTGCGTTCGGTACTTGATCGGTCGGAGCTAGAAGAAGTTCGACTACATCAACCGCGTTGTCAAACACTTCCGCTTTCGGTCTACGAGGGTACGTAGACACACTCTCCCCCTCCTGTTGCTATGCATCTCCTTGAAATAGATCTTGCATGAATGTAGGAAAATTTTGAAATTGCATGCTACGTTCCCCAACACTAAGTTCATGATAATGGGTTTAGTTAATCAAATTACTAGTGAACTCCCACTTAAATCAACATCCATCAAGTTGTCTAAGTGTTCACATGATCCATATCAACCAACCCATGTCCGGTCATCACATGAGATGGGGTGGTCATCAACGGTGAACATCTCCATGTTGATCATATCTACTATATGACTCATGTTCGACCTTTCGGTCCTTTGTGTTCCGAGGCCATGTCTGTACATGCTAGGCTCGTCAAGTTTAAACCAAGTATTCCGCATGTGTAAAACTGGCTTACACCCGTTGTATGTGAACGTAGAGTCTATCACACCCGATCATCGCGAGGTGCTTCAAAATGACAAACTTTCGCAACGGTGCATACTTAGGGAGAACACATTTTCTTGAAATTAAGTGATGGGATCATCTTATAATGCTACCGTCATCCTAAGCAAAATAAGATGCATAAAAAGATAAAAATCACATGCAATAAAAATATTTGACATGATATGGCCATTGTCATCTTGTGCTTTTGATCTCCATCTCCAAAGCACCGACATGTTCTCCATCATCACCGGCATGACACAATGATCTCCATCATCGTGCCGTCACTTGGTTATCTCGCCAGCTATTTCTTCTACAACTATTGCTAATGCATAGCGATAAAGTAAAGCAATTACATGGCGTTTAATGATTGACATGCAGGTCATACAATAAATTAAAGACAACCCTATGGCTCCTGCCGATTGCTGTACTCATCGACATGCAACTCATGAACCTATTACGAAACACGATCATCTCATACACAACATATATCACATCATGTTTTGGCCATATCACATCACAATATGCCCTGTAAAAACAAGGTAGATGTCCTCTACTTTTTTGTTGCAATTTTTACGTGGCTGCTAGGGCAAACTATAAGAACCATTCTTATCTATGCAAAACCACAACAATGATATACAAGTTGCATTTTAACCTTCTACAAGGACAGCCTTTTTCAAATCAGATTCAACGAAAGTAGGAGAGACAGACACTCACAAAGCCACTTTTATGCAATACAAGTTGCATGTCAGTCAGTGGAACCGGTCTCTTGTGCATGGACAAGTAAGGTTGGTCCGAGTCGCTTCATCCCACAATAACACGAAATCCAAATAAGACAAGTGAAGTAAGCAATTTGAACATCAATGCCCACAACTTATTTGTGTTCTACTCGTGCATATGCATCTACGCATAGACCTAGCTCATGATGCCGCTGATGGGGAACGAAGCATGAAAATAAAAAAATCTTACGAAACACCCAAGATCTAATCTAGGATATGCAAAACAACGAGAGGGGAGTGTGTCTACATACCCTTGTAGACCGAAAGCGGAAGCGTATATAACGCGGTTAATGTAATCGTACTCTTCGCGATCCAATCACGATCCAATCTGATCTAGCGCCGAATGGACGACACCTCCGCGTTCAACACATGTGCGGCTCAACGACGTTTCCTCCTTCTTGATCCAAATAGCAAGAGAGGATAAGTAGGTGGGATCTCAACCAGCACGACAGTGTGATGGAGATGGTGGTGCAATCCTGGCAAGGCTTTGCCAAGTGCTGCCAGGACCAATCTGACGAGAAAACAGAGAGGTAGGGTTGTTGTCGGGGCATGGGATTTTTTGTGTCCAGCCCCTCCCTCTCCCTGATATGTCTCCTACATATATATAATTTTTGATTGTTCCATGCTATTACATTATCCATCATGGATGTTTTATATGCATTATTATGCTATTTTATATCATTTTTGGGACTAACCTATTAACCTAGTGCCCAGTGCGAGTTGCTGCTTTTTCCTTGTTTTTGTCTTTTACAGAAAATCAATACCAAATGGAACGAAACTTTTTGATGATTTTTCTTGGACCTGAAGACGCCTAGGAAGCTTCGAGAGGAAGCTAGAAGAGCCACGGATTGGCCACAAGCTCACCAGGCGTGCCCTAGTTGGGGGAGTCCCCCAAAGTTGTGGGCCCATCGTGGCACCTCTAATATTACCCATATACGAGTAGGCACACCAAAAATACTTTTCCGCCGCCACAAGTTTCTGTCCTCATGAGATCCCATTTGGAGACCTGTTCTGGTACTCTGTCGGAGGGGGATTCGGTCACGAAGGGCCTCTACATCAACCTTGCTGCCCTTTCAATGATGTGTGAGTAGTTTACCACAGACCTACGGGTCCATAGATAGTAGCTAGATGGCTTCTTATCTCTCTTTGATCTTTGATACAATGTTCTCCTCGATGTTCCTGGAGATCTATTCGATGTAATCTTCTTTAGCGGTGCATTTGTTGAGATCCGATGAATTGTGGATTTATGATTAGATTATCTATGAATATTTTTTGAGTCTTACCTGAACTCTTTTATGTATGATTAAGATAGCTTCGTATTTCTCTCCGACCTATTGATTTGGTTTGGCCAACTAGATTCATTTTTCTTGCTATGGGAGAGGTGCTTTGTAATTGGTTCAATCTTGCGGTGTCCTCACCCAGTGACAGAAGGGGTAGCGAGACACGTATTTGTATTGTTACCATTAAGGATACAAAGGTGGGTGTCGGTGTCAAAACCGGCGGATCTCGGGTAGGGGGTCCCGAACTATGCGTCTAGGCGGATGGTAACAGGAGACAAGGGACACGATGTTTTTACCCAGGTTCGGGCCCTCTCGATGGAGGTAAAACCCTATGTCCTGCTTGATTAATATTGATGATATGGGTTGTACAAGAGTGGATCTACCACGAGATCAAGGAGGCTAAACCCTAGAAGCTAGCCTATGGTATGATTGTTGTAATGTATGTTGTCCTACGGACTAAAGCCCTCCGGTTTATATAGACACCGGAGGAGGCTAGGGTTACACAGAGTCGGTTACAATGGTAGGAGATCTACATATCCGTATTGCCAAGCTTGCCTTCCACGCCAAGGAAAGTCCCATCCGGACACGGGACGGAGTCTTCAATCTTGTATCTTCGTAGTCTTGGAGTCCGGCGGATAATGATAGTCCGGCTGTCCGGACACTCCCTAGTCCAGGACTCCCTCAGTAGCCCCTGAACCAGGCTTCAATGACGATAAGTCCGGCGCGCATAATGTTCGGCATTGCAAGGCGGGTTCCTCCCTTGAATAATCTAGAGAAGATCATGAACACCAGGATAGTGTCCGACTCTGCAAAATAAATTCCACATTCCACCGTAGAGAGAATAAAATGTACACTTAGTTCAATCTGCTGACGTATTATGCGGCGTGATATCACACCGCCACCAAGCCTTTGTTTGAATCGTTTTTTACTATACCACCTCAGCACGTTTAGCGAAGCGGTTCCCTTGGCACGTCTTGTCGAAGCAGAGATCGTCTTCCCCTTATTCCGGGATTCTCATCAATACGTGTGTGGGTAACCCAACCGCGCCATTGATGGTGGTGCTTGGGAGATAAGCGAGTTTTACCAGGCTGGTGGGGGACGCATAGTTTTCGTCCGCCTATATATAAGGGATAAGGATTCACCTTCTCACCTACGCCTTCTTCCTCCTTTGCTTATCCATCTCCGCGAACTCAAGCTCCAACGCCCAAGCTCGCGCATCTCGCCTCGACCTTCTCCGAATATGTCCGGAGCGGGAGGCAAATGGTTGGCCTCCACCGCTAAGGAGGAGGACATCACCAAGCTGCGCAGTGCCGGATACCTTTCCGGCGATATCGCACATCGGCTGCCCGACGAGGGGCAGCTCATCCCTACCCCTGGGCCTCATGAGAGGGTCGTCTTCCTCCCCCATTTCCTCCGCGGACTGGGCTTTCCGCTCCATCCATTTGTCCGGGGGCTCATGTTTTACTACGGCCTAGATTTCCACGATCTGGCGCCGAACTTCATCCTCAACATCTCGGCGTTTATCGTCGTGTGCGAGGCCTTCCTCTGCATCCGGCCCCACTTCGGCCTGTGGCTCAAGACCTTCAACGTCAAGCCGAAGGTTGTGAAGGGCACGCAAGCGGAATGCGGAGGCGCCATGTTGGGCAAATTGCCCAACGTCCCTTGGCTCGAAGGGACCTTTGTGGACTCCGTCAAGGGGTGGCAATCGGGGTGGTTCTACATCACCGAGCCGCGCAAACCTACATGGGCGGCAGCCCCCGAGTTTAGATCTGGCATCCCCACGCAGCTCACCTCCTGGAAAGAGAAGGGCTTGCAGTGGGGCAATCCGGTGGAGGTGACGGGACTCCGAGCCTGCATCAAGAAGATGGTGAGCAATAGGCTCAGGCTCGTCGTCGTGGTCCAAGTCATGCTCATCCGGCGGATCCTCCCATGCCAAGAATGGGCATTCAATTTGTGGGAGTTCAATCCGGAACAGCACCAGGCGCTAAGCGGGCTCTTCGATACAACATACGAAGGCGCCTGGAGGGTGCTGTTCAAGGGCGCCGAAGCCCCCGCATCCGCGACGGAAGACCGCGGATTCAGCTCACAGTATCCAACTGACGAGGTAAGTGATTCAACCCCATTACGGGACACTTGTGATAATTAGATTGACTCTAGTGAGGTTTTGTTCTGCCTCTTCCTTTGACAGGAATGGATGGAGAAGGCCAAGCTTCTTATCAGCCCGGCTCCCATGCCAGAAGACCCAGTGGACGCCCGCTTAGCAGGGCTGCTGGTTCCGGCACCGCACGTGGTGCCGGAGAAGAAGGCCAAGAAGGTGGCCGCGGGGACTCGAAAGAGTTCCCGCAATCAGGCGTCTGATGACGACGCGGACTCCTCCCCCGAAGACGAGGAGGAGGAGTATTCCCTCCCGGAGGAGGGAGAGAAGAAGAGGAAGGCTTCCCCAATCGGGGAGGCCGAAGGGTCCAAGAGGGGGAGAACTATCCCCCCGGACAGTTTCGCCAACACCAGCGTTGGCGAGGATGAGTGGCCTCCAAGGGCTAGGCGTCCGGCAAGATCGTAAGTACCCGGATCCTTTATATGCATGTCTTTTATGTCACATAGTGTCCTTCTAACGCCGCATTCTGTCCGTAGTCCGGTCGATGATAATCTCCCTGACTCATCGAGCGGGTCGTTGGCCTCGTCGGATGTGAATTCACTTCCGACCGCCTCCACCCCACGCGCCGACGAGGACGCCGAGGTGGGATCCCAGAGAGGGACCCATCAGGAGGAGGCTCCGGAGGCGCCGTCAGGCGACCTCCCGGACTTTGCGCCGGACTCTACATTGGAACCCGCAGTGGTTCCAGAGTCCGGCAAGCGGCCCCTTCGAAAGAAGGGCAAGACCGTGACACCAGCGGCCTCCGTCCAACCGGAGGCGCCGGATAACTTGCTGGAGGCGCTTAAAGGCGCTTCCATTGAGGAAGAACACCACACTATCATGAGTGCGGTGATTCAAAAGGTTCAGCTCGCCAAAAGCGGGCTGACCGAAGCCTGCAGCAGCCTTTTAACAGGCTTTGAGGTAAGAAGTTAAAATTATGTAATGTAATACCGCATAGACAGTAGCCCCTGATGCTCAGTTCGGTGTTCAGAAAGAAAAGCCGGACTGAGGATCTAACAAGATATTCGCAGGGTTGCTAAAAATATGTCAATATGGGTTTGCAGGCTGCGCTGCTGGCCTCTGCCGCATTAACGGCGGAGGTCGATGTGTTAAAGCAGGATCTCGAGGGGTCTGAGCAAGAGCTCAGCCATGCGAAGAAGCAGCTCGAGGAAAAAGAAGGTGAGTAACACCACTTTGAATAGGTACCTTACAGAAAAGGATTTTGGTTGCAATAAAATTAACAAGGATAATATGTGTATTGCAGGGGCCACTAATGAGGTGGCAACCCTGAAGGATGCTGTGTCCGCGGCCGAACACAGTGCGGCCGCGGAACGGGCTGAGCGAGAAAAGCAAGAGGCACAGGTGGCGGAAGTTCGGCAAGAGCTCCAGGCTCTCATGGAAAAGCATGAGAGTTTGGAGCATGACTCCAAGAATCGAGAGTCCGAGCTTGCCTCGGCTCTCGAAAGTGCCAAGTCCGCCAAGGCCGAGGCCCGTAAGGCCCTTCAGGAGGTTGAAGATATAAAGAAAATAGCAGCGGGTAAGGCATTTTTCATGCAGAGCAAGCATGTTCATGTAAATTACCTGATACTTACCCGCATTCGGAGCTCTCCAGGGGCGTTTGCAGATCTGCCGCGTAGTGCGTCCGATGCCGCCGCACCGCATTCTATCGTGGCGAGGAGGGGAGCTCGACGGAAAAAGTCTTCTGGTCTCAGTATGCTGAGGCCGGACACCCGGTGCCCCCAAGCGACCAGCTGAAGCAGCTGGTCGAACTCCACAAGGTAGCTGAAGAGGCCATGAAGGGCCTCGTAGCCCGGCTGTGGCCTAGACAGGCCATGCCTGGGAGCTACTTTGGCCTCATGCGGCGGCTGGTGGATGCATGCCCCTGGGTGGATGTAATCAAGCGCTCCGCCTGTATTGAAGGCGCTCGCCGGGCTCTTGCCCGCACAAAGGTGCAATGGGGCAGGTTGGATGCGGAGAAGCTTCTCACGGACCCACCGCCGCCGGGTAAGGAGTATCGCACGCCCGAGATGTATTATAAAACTGTCCTGAAGGGAGCCCGCAATATTGCGGATGAGTGCCCCCGAAATGTAATCTTTGAATGAATTTGCTATGTATTATCCTGCGCGCTTGAAACTTTGTTCATGTGCGTGTTAAGCAACGCTTGTTTAATATAAAATATTACCTTCTGTGCGACCGTTTATAAAATCTGAGAGATGGCAAGTCGTTGGCTTCGGCCCCCAACCCGCGAGTGCTGGGGTGTTCGGGATAACCTTGAGCACTCTTGTTCCCATTGTTGGGTCCATCGAGGGAGGCGCTCAACACAACGAACAAGGCAACCGGACTTATAATGCTTGAACACTCTCACTTAGCCATAGAATTCTATAATTTTAAATTTCGGCAAAGCCCCTGGTATTCGGAAGACCGAATCCGGGGCGCTATCCACGCCTTCATCGGACATTGTCCGGAACTTCGCTCGAAGCGGCGTGAGTCTTTAAGGACCCGAAAAAACCTCTCGAACAGCGACCAGTCTCTCGCCTTATCATGCCAGTCAGTTTTAGCTTTCTCCACTGAGGCGCTCGCCCGGCTCAACCGGGGTGCAATCGCAGTGGTTCTCCCAGTGCCACCTTAGCCGACGGAACGGAACGTAAGGCACCAAAACGTGGGAGCCGGGCAAACCCAACTATTGACCCAAGACATGATTCAGAGCCGATTCATATAATGCTATAAGTTCGGGGTGCCGCACTTGTGAAAGTGTTCGGACTTATCACACCATAGAATGGGGAACATAAGCCCCCGGTGTATTAGGCCGTACCAAAATATACGGGTGCAAGATGTCATATAATGAGCATATATATAAAAGGTAATGCAATTGTGATCAAAAAGTTGCTGCATTATTTATGAAAGAAAGTCTGCTAGTGGAGCGGACTGATACAAATAGTGCGGTAAGCAAGGGATTTGGACTAGGTAAACGTGTCCCCCTCCAGGGATGAGCTGCGGACTTGGTGTATATAATCGAATTTAATGCTCGTAATTGAGACCACCTGAGTGTTCGTCGCGGCCTTCTTTAATCCCTGACTGTTGCATCATGAGTTCGGCAGGTTCGCCGCCGGACAGGGCTTCTGGTTAACAGAGTCCTGTGTACATAAAAGAAGAAAAATAATAATAAAAAAGGGGGCACATTTGCGAGCCCCCGGTGTGGTCGAACCGCACTCTGGGTCCGTTGCGATCGTGCCCCCTCCCCTGTGCCCATGGTATCTCCAAAGCGTAATGATGTACGCGGAGTGTTATTCTTGCGATCATGCGCGGGCGAGGGTTGGGGCCGCATTGCTATGCGTGCTCTGATCGCGCCAGGCGGTCTTGGTTGGCATTGCTCCGGGCGCGCTTTGCTGTATCCGGCCGTTTAACGGCCGGACTCGAGAATTGCCTTAGAAGGCTGCTCTGTACTTCTGCCGCGAGAGCCGCTGTATGTTCCTCCGTTCGGAGGGAGCGTTCCGTATTCCCATTGACCGTGATGACTCCACGAGGGCCTGGCATCTTGAGCTTTAGGTATGCATAGTGCGGCACCGCGTTGAATTTGGCAAACGCGGTTCGTCCGAGCAGAGCGTGATAGCCGCTGCGAAACAGGACTATGTCGAAGATTAACTCTTCGCTCCGGAAATTATTCGGGGATCTGAAGACCACTTCCAGTGTGACTGAGCCTGTACAGTTGGCTTCCACTCCTGGTATGACACCTTTAAAGGTTGTCTTTGTAGGTTTAATCCTTGATGGGTCTATGCCCATTTTGCGCACTGTATCCTGATAAAGCAGGTTCAGGCTGCTGCCGCTGTCCATCAGGACTCTCGTGAGGTGGAACCCATCGACGATTGGGTCTAAAACCAATGCGGCGAATCCGCCATGGCGTATGCTTGTCGGATGGTCTCTTCGATCGAAAGTGATCGGACAAGAGGACCATGGGTTGAACTTTGGGGCGACTGGCTCCATCGCATAGACGTCCCTTAGTGCACGTTTCCTCTCCTTCTTGGGTATGTGGGTCGCGTATATCATATTCACCGTCCGCACTTGTGGGGGAAAACCCTTCTGTCCTCTGTTGTTCGGCGGTCGGGTCTCTTCCTCGTCGTCGCTGTTTAGCCCCTTGTCATTGTTTTTGACAATTAACTTGCCGGCCTGCTTGAACACCCAGCAGTCTCTATTAGTGTGGTTAGCTGGCTTTTCAGAGGTGCCATGTATCTGGCATAAGCGGTCGAGTATTCGGTCCAGATTGGACGGACCCGGAGTGGTTCTTTTGAATGGCTTCTTCCGCTGACCGGGTTTAGAGCCTCGGAATCCGGCGTTGACTGCCGTATCCTCCTTATCGTCGCCGTTAATGCGGCGCTTGTTTATGTTTCGACGTGACCTGCCGTTGTTGTCCTTAGTATCCAGACTGCCAGAATTTTTATGGAGATTGTTGCTGCGGGCTAGCCAGCTGTCCTCTGCTGCGCAAAAGCGGGTCATTAACGATGTGAGGGCTGCCATGGATTTCGGCTTTTCCTGCACCAGGTGCCGGGCTAGCCATTCGTCCCGGATGTTATGTTTGAAGGCTGCAAGGGCCTCTGCATCCGGACAATCGACGATTTGATTTTTCTTCGTCAAGAACCGTGTCCAGAATTGTCTGGCCGATTCGTCTGGCTGCTGAATGATGTGGCTTAGGTCATCGGCGTCTGGTGGTCGCACGTATGTGCCTTGGAAGTTATCAAGGAATGCGGCCTCCAGGTCTTCCCAACACCCAATTGACTCTGCGGGCAAGCTGTTAAGCCAATGCCGAGCTGGTCCTTTAAGCTTGAGTGGGAGGTACTTGATGGCGTGGAGATCGTCGCCGCGGGCCATATGGATGTGGAGAAGGTAGTCTTCGATCCAGACCGCGGGGTCTGTTGTGCCATCGTAAGATTCGATGTTTACGGGTTTAAACCCTTCGGGGATCTGATGATCCATTACTTCGTCAGTGAAGCATAGCGGGTGTGCGGCGCCTCTGTATTGAGCAATATCGCGACGCAGCTCGAGAGAGCGCTGTCTGCTGTGCTCGGCCCGGCCAGGGTTACTGTATCCGGCGCGACGGTATTCGTCATGGGTCGTAGGGCGCCCACGTGATCCATATATGGATCTGGATTGCCTTGCTTTGTCCTCCAATATGTCTCGCAAGTCCGGCGTGTTCCCTCTTGGCTTCGTACTTTTGGAACGATGCCGGGGTATGGTCTTGGCTGGGGGCCTGGATGCCTCTCTGTCACGACCACGGGGTGGTCGGTCAGCCATATCGTGCGCTGGTGATGGAGGTATGTATGCTTCCTCCTCTAATCGGGGGAGCAGCTTGCGTCTTGGGTAATTTTTGGAGGGACATTCGAGTTTATACTCTTCGGCCGCAAGGACCTCAGTCCATCGATCGGCCAGCAGGTCCTGATCAGCTTGAAGCTGTAGCTGCTTTTTCTTTAGGCTGTTTGCTTTGGCGATAAGCCTGCGCTTGAAGCGCTCTTGTTCGACGGGATCCTCGGGTACGACGAATTCATCATCGTTGAGGCTTGCTTCGTCTTCGGAGGGAGGCATATAGTTATGATCCTCAACCTCTTCGTCTGCCGCCCCCTCGTGAGGGCTTGCTTCGGCATCCTCCTGCGCTGAATCTTGCTGGAGGGGATTGTCTTCAGCACTCTCTGGAGTGTTATTATATCCTGTGCCGGAATCTCCATTCTTGCTGTGGCGAGATTTAGAGCGGCGCCGCTGACGCCGCGTTTGGGCTGCTTCTTTAGAGAGTCTGCCTCCGCTGTTTCTTCGCCTTCCCCATCTTTTGGGGTGTCCACCATGTATATGTCGTATGACGAGGTGGTCTTCTAGTGCCCTGTAGGCGCTGGTTCCTATTCGTCTCCGGCATCGTCGTCCATAGCGTCGATGTCTTCGGAGTCGTAGTCTAGCATATTGGTTAGATCGTCGACAATGGCTACAAAGTGGGTGGTGGGTGGGCTCTGAATTTCTTCATCGTCCGTACCCCAACCATCCTGGCCACAGTCCGGCCAGGACTCTCCCGATAACGAGAGGTGCCTTGATGAATTCAGGATATCGCCAAAAGGCGAGTATTGGAAGATGTCCGCTGCGGTGAATTCCATAACCGGCGCCCAATCCGGATCGATTGGTAGGGGCGCGGGAGGTTCGGAGTCCGGCGAGGAGTCCGGCGCCTCGGAATCACGAGTTTCGCAGGGGACAAGATTAGTGTTTGGCTCCATCGCCGTGGATGTTGAAGCCCCCAGGGCGGCGTCTATCCACCGGCCCTCGATCTGGGCGATCGGCTCCGGGCTAATGGCCGAAGCGGACCCATGTGCGGCCACCAAGGCACTGTTCGGTGGCAGAGCTAGATCATGCCCGTCGTCACACTGCGACACGCTTGGCTGTGGCTCGAGTCCGTCGAAGATCAAGTCTCCGCGGACATCGGCCGTGAAGTTTAAGCTTCCAAATCTGACCTGACGGCCAGGGGCGTAGCTTTCGATCTGCTCCAGATGGCCAAGTGAATTGGCCTGCAGGGCGAAGTCGCCGAACACGAAGATCTGTCCGGGGAGAAAAGTCTCACCCTGGACAGCGTTGCTGGTTGAAGATGCCATCAAGCCTATCGGTGACGACACAAAGGAACTCTCAATGAAAGCACCAATGTCGGTGTCAAAACCGGCGGATCTCGGGTAGGGGGTCCCGAACTGTGCGTCTAGGCGGATGGTAACAGGAGACAAGGGACACGATGTTTTTACCCAGGTTCGGGCCCTCTCGATGGAGGTAAAACCCTACGTCCTGCTTGATTAATATTGATGATATGGGTAGTACAAGAGTGGATCTACCACGAGATCAAGGAGGCTAAACCCTAGAAGCTAGCCTATGGTATGATTGTTGTAATGTATGTTGTCCTACGGACTAAAGCCCTCCGGTTTATATAGACACCGGAGGAGGCTAGGGTTACACAGAGTCGATTACAATGGTAGGATATCTACATATCCGTATTGCCAAGCTTGCCTTCCACGCCACGGAAAGTCCCATCCGGACACGGGACGGAGTCTTCAATCTTGTATCTTCGTAGTCTTGGAGTCCGGCGGATAATGATAGTCCGGCTGTCCAGACACCCCCTAGTCCAGGACTCCCTCAGTGGGGTTTATTCATATTGATTGGATCTATCCCTCTACATCATGTCATCTTGCTTAAGGCATTACTCTGTTCTTGTTAACTTAATACACTAGATGCATGCTGGATAGCAGTTGATGTGTATGTAGAGTAATAGTAGTAGATGCAGGCAGGAGTCGGTCTACTTGTCACATACGTGATGCCTATATTCATGATCATTGCCTTAGATATCATCATAACTTTGCGCTTTTCTATCAATTTCTCAACAGTAATTTGTTTACCCACCGTATGCGTTCTTTCAAGAGAGAAGCGTCTAGTGAAAACTATGGCCCTCGACTCTATCTTTTACCATAGGGAAAAGCTTGTGAACAGTCGGCTGATCCAACACCGCCCGTCTGCCGCCTTGAGCGTGTGACGCGTGCCCCATGCGTGGCCCGCTACTACATATTTACTATATTTTTTCTGCAACAACATCCGTGTTACAAAAATACCTTGCGCAACAACACCGATGTTGCAAAAATTTGGAGACATAAAAAAAATGCAATAAGACGCGTGTTGCAAAAAAATATATGCAACAAGACCTCTATTGCAAAAAAATGCCACAAGACCTCTGCTGCAAAAACTATATTTGCAACACTAACCTCGTTGCAAATATTTTTGCAACAAGACTTGTGTTGCAAAAGGAAACTTGCAACACACCCTCTATTTCAGAAATGAGGACAACACTAAGCCACGAGATCCGACAGATCCTTTAAAAAGATATGATAGCTGATGCCTAGCACGTCTAAACAAAAAATCCGCAACACAACACATGTTTCATTCGTACTACACGTGCCCCACGTGACATGTGCCCCTAACTCCTCATGACCCTCCTCTAATTTTTCTGCAACAACTCCAATGTTGTAGAAGTTTTCCCATAACATAATATATGTTGCAAAAAAGTGAAGACAATTTTTTTCAACAAACCTCAGTTATGAAAAAAAACTAAAACAAGACCTCAGTTGCAAAAAAATCTGTAACACAGACTGTGTTCAAGAAAGGTAAATAGCGGTTCCGATGTTTTGCAACAAGCATCCTGTTGCAGGACTTGTTCTGCAACACCGCCCTTGTTGAAAAAGGGAGGTGGCACTTGTGAGTGGGTTAATCGGATGGACATCCCTGCGTCCATCCAACGGCCAGCAAGGCGGCGGATGTTTTCTAGCTATCCGTCCGCGGACGTGTAGCATGACCCTTTACCATATTATTTCCAGATCTATAAAACCAAAAACACCAAAATAACTTGATGCAATTTATTTACCTTTACTTTATTTTGCACTTTTATTTATCTTTTATACCTATCTCTATCAGATCTCATGCTTCCAAGTAACCATGAAGGGATTGCTAACCACTTTATCGCGTTTGGTGCAAGTATTTGTTTGTTTGTGTAGGTGCTATCATTGGAGACTTGTGTGTTCCTCCTACTGGATTGATACCTTGGTTCTTAAATGAGGTAAATACTTATCTCTACTTTGCTGCATCACCCTTTCCTCATCAAGGGAAAAACCAACGCAAGTGCAAGAAGTAGTAGGAAAAATTTCTGGCGCAGTTACCAGGGAGGATCTACATCAAGCGTACCAAGTACCCATCATAAACTCTCATCTCTTGCATTTACATTATTCTCCATTTTTCTCTCGTTTTCCTCTCCCCCACTTATAATATGTTCTCAGACAAAAACACACACAAATATTTGCCTTCTTTCTGTTTGCCTTTTTGTTTGCCTCTCATGTCTTACTTGTTTTGTTTGCTTGTTCGCTTGGCATAATTGCATGTTCATTCCAAATCATAAGTAAAGAGTTTATGGATATTCATCCACTTGCTAATATTTTCAAAAGATCTAACTGTGATGAACCAATTGCTAGTGAGTTGAGTGCACTAGATTTTCTTCATGAACTTGCTTGAAATTCGTGAATCCAAAAATTGTGATGAAGTGCTAAAAGAAGAAATTTATGAAGTGATTCACGATAGCTCCTTGAATGAAAAGCATGACTGCAATGGTGTTATTATAAATTGTATTAATGAATTGTGCTAATAATATGCAAAAACCCAAGCTTGGGGATGCTAATTTTGATATGTCCACTACTTGTTGCAATGATCATGATTGGGGCGATTCTTCTTATGATCTTGAATATTTATTTAAGCCTCATGATGAATGTGTTTGCAATAATATTGAAAGTGGGTTTGGAAGAGTGTCAACTCTAGGTAATAATAATCCCACATATTTGGAGAGTGTTCAATCTTATGAATTTTTTGATAAAAGTGGGTCTGAAGAGGTCATGACTTTAGTTGATGTTAATCCCACTATATTGGAAGATTATAAAACTTTTATGCATGTGGATCATGAAGAGAAAATTTCATATGATAGCTATATTGTTGACTTTCATTATGATCCTACATGTAATTATTATGAGAGAGGAAAATATGGTTGTAGAAATTTTCATGTTACTAAATTACCTCTCGTTATGTTGAGATTGCTAGTGTTTCTTTCTTCTTCATTGCATATGCTAGTTTTTGCATGTCTTGATAAATCTTTTCCCTACAAAATGCCTATGCATAGGAAGTATGTTGGACTTAAACTTGTTTTTCACATGCTATATGATGCTCTCTTTATGCTTCAATTTTTTGTCTTTCATGTGAGCATCATTAAAATTATCAATGCCTAGCTAAAAGGCTATAAAGAAAAGCGCTTGTTGGGAGAGAACCCAATATTTTTCCTTTCTGTTTTGATGAGTTTATGCAATTATACTTATGTTATGATTGCGTTTTAGTATTTTAATTAGTGTTTGTGCCAACTAAGACCTTTAGGATGATTTGGGTGATAGTTGATTTGATTTTGCTGAAAATAGAAACTTTTGCAACCAGTAGCAAAGTTGTCAAAATTCATTGGAGCGTGATAAAACTTTGAAGTTTTTACACAAGATTGATAGACAAATTTCCTACATTGTCCTAATTGTTTCAAAATTGTTGGAGTTAAAGCAGTTTGGCTAAAGTTCAGATTACTACATACTGTTCTGTTTTTGAGAGATTGTGTTTTCATTGTTTTGTTTGCTTATTTTGATGAATCTATGGGTTGTAATGGGGGGTATGAACCATAGAGAAGTTAAATATAGTATATATAACACAAGTATAAAATTGGAATGAGTTTACAACAGTACCTAAAGGTGGTGATTTGCTTTATTATACTAACGGATCTCACGAGTTTTCTTTTGAGTTTTGTGTTGTGAAGTTTTCAAGTTGTGAGTGAAGTTTCGATGGACTATGGAATAAGGAGTGGCAAGAGCCTAAGCTTGGGGATGCCCAAGGCACCCCAAGGTAATATTCAAGGACAACCAAGCATCTAAGCTTGGGGATGCCCTGGATGGCATCCCCTCTTTTATCTACGATCCATCGGTAAATTACTTGAGGCTATATTTTTATTCACCACATGATATGTGTTTTGCTTGGAGCGTCTTGTATTATATGAGTTTCTTTCTTTGCTTTTTAGTTTGCCACAATCATCCTTGCTATAGACACATTTGAGAGGGACACACATTAATTGTGAATTTATTAGAATACTCTATGTGCTTCACTTATATCTTTGTGCTAGGTAGTTACTCTAGTGCTTCACTTATATCTTATAAATAGTATGGCAATTTTCTTGGGTTATGAATTTAGTCCTAATATGATGGGTATTCAAGAGGGATATAATAAAAACTTTCATGAAGATAATTGAATATATGAGAAGTTTGATTCCTTGCATTTGTTTTGAGATATAAAGATGGTGATATCAGAGTCATGCTAGTGAGTAATTGTGGTTTAGTAAGAATATTTGTGTCAAGGTTTGTGATTCCCGAAGCATGCACGTATGGTCTCTCGTTATGTGATGAAGTTGGAGCATGATTTATTTTTGATTGTCTTCCTTATGAGTGGCGGTCGGGGACGAGCGATGGTATTTTCCTACCAATCTATCCCCCTAGGAGCATGCGTAGTAGTACGTTGCTTTGAGGGCGAACAAACTTTTGCAATAAGTATGTGAGTTCTTTATGACTAATGTTGAGTCCATGGATTATACGCACTCTCACCCTTCCATCATTGCTAGCCTGTTGGTACTGTGCATCGCACTTTCTCACCTTGAGAGTTGGTGCAAACTTCACAGGTGCATCCAAATCCCGTGATATGATACGCTCTTTCACACATAAGCCACCTTGTATCTTCCTCAAAACAGCCACCATACCTACCTATTATGGCATTTCCATAGCCATTCCGAGATATATTGGCATGCAACTTCCACCGTTCCGTTTTGTTATGACACATACCATCATTGTCATATTGCTTTGCATGATCATATAATTGACATAGTATTTGTGGCTTGGCCAATGTTCATATTTATTATACATGTCACATTAGATCATTGCATGCGGCATTCATATCGAGTCATATCTTTGTTCTAGTATCGAGTTGTAATTCTTGAGTTGTAAGTAAATAGAAGTGTGATGATCATCATTATTAGAGCATTGTCCCATGCGAGGAAAGGATGATGGAGACTATGATTCCCCCACAAGTCGGGATGAGACTCCGGACTAAAATAAATAAAAATAGGCCAAAGAGCCCCCAAAAAAGAGGCCAAAGAGCACAAAAGAAAAAAAGAAAAAAAAAGAGAGAAAATGAGAGAAGGGACAATGCTACTATCCTTTTCCACACTTGTGCTTCAAAATAGCACCATGTTCTTCATAATAGAGAGTCTCCTATTTTGTCACTTTCATATATTACTAGTGGGAATTTTCATTATAGAACTTGGCTTGTATATTCCAATGATGGGCTTCCTCAAAGTGCCCTAGGTCTTCGTGAGCAAGCAAGTTGGATGCACACCCACTTAGTTTTCTTTTTGAGCTTTCATACACTTATAGCTCTAGTGCATCCCTTGCATGGCAATCCCTACTCCTTGCATTGACATCAATTGATGGGCATCTCTATAGCCCATTGATTAGCCTTGTCGATGTGAAACTTTCTCCTTTTTTGTTTTCTCCACACAACCTCCACCATCATATTCTATTCCACCTATAGTGTTATATCCATGGCTCATGCTCGTGTATTGCGTGAGAGTTGAAAAAGCTTAAGAGCAATAAAATGTATGAAACAAGTGCTTGGCTTGTCATTGGGGTTGTGCATGATAAATACTTTGTGTTAAGAAGATAGAGCATGACAAGATTATATGATTTTGTAGGGATAACTTTCTTTAGCCATGATATTTTGAGAAGACAGGATTGCTTTATTAGTATGCTTGAAGTATTATTGTTTTTATGTCAATATTAAACTTTTGTTTTGAATCTTATGGATCAGAATATTCATGCCACAATAATAAAGATTACATGATAAACATGTTAGGTAGCATTCCACATCAAAAATTCTATTTTTATCATTTACCTACTCGAGGATGAGCATGAATTAAGCATGGGGATGCTTGATACGTCTCCAACGTATCTATAATTATTATTGTTCCATGCTATTATATTATCCATCTTGGATGTTTTATATGCATTATTATGATATTTTATTTCAATTTTTGGGACTAACCTATTAACCTAGTGCCCAGTGCCAATTGCTGTTTCCCCTTGTTTTTGTCTTTTACAGAAAATCAATACCAAACGGAGTCCAAACGGAATGAAACTTTTTGAAGATTTTTCTTGGACCAGAAGACACCTAGGAAGCTTCGGGAGGAGGCCAGAAGAGCCACGGATGGGCCACAAGCTCACCAGGAGCGCCCTAGGGGGGCGCCCCCCAGCTTGTGGGCCCACCGTGGCACCTCTAACCCTAATCTCAGCTCTATAATTCCCAAATATGCCCCGTATACTAGAGGGCACACCAAAAAAATACTTTTCCACCACCGCAAGTTTTTGTCCTCGTGAGATCCCATCTGGAGACCTGTTTCGGTACTCCGCCGGAGGGGGATTCGATCATGGAGGACCTCTACATGAACCTTGCACTATAAAAAAATACACTTCCATGATGATACATGTTTGTCACACTAGGTCACGTTTTTTGTCATGCATGTACATCCATGACGATTTTATGTTAGAATCAAGATAGTCATACTTGTGCTGTCGTAGAAGTGTTCCATGACATTACCAGAATTATCATCATGGAAGTGTCCACTTCCATGACGATAAATCGTGTGTCATAGAAGTGCTTTCGTCAAGGGTGACCGACACGTGGCATCCACCATAATGGGTTGCCGTGAAGCTATCGGGTTCCGGTTTGGATCCGATAACCTATTAACAGCCCCGACCAATGGGGATTTTCCACGTGTAAAATTATCGTTGGCTATAGCAACCACGTGCCAGCACCCGAAAATGACAGATGTCAACCGCCCAATGGACAAGAAGCGCCTATGATACGTCGACACGTGGGAAGGCCCAATAGTGGCCCATTTAGGTTAAAAAGGCTGGCCCAGTCAAAATTAGCGGGCTGGCCCATTAACGGCCTGCTTGCAGATGGCCCATTCATAGTTAAGGCCCATACGACTATTGTCAAATCGGCCCATTCTAAACTTGTCATCATCGTGGCCCATGGTCACTTCTGGTCCGTTAACAGTCTGCTAAGTATTTGGGCCCAATTACAGCCCGGTTTGTTTCTGACCTATTAAAGGTCCTGCTTCATTTGGGCCATTTTTTGGCCATTGAAACTTTCGGCCCATAAACGACCATGAAGGATTTGGATCATATTCGACCATGTCTAACATTCGGCCTCTTAGAGGCCCACTGTAGATTTGGGCCACTTCCAGCTTGTTGTGATTTTCGGCCTATTAATGTCGGACGAAATCCATATGTGGCCCAACGTCACATCGGGCCTATTAACGGCCCATATAAAACTGATACTAACCAAGCCCGTCCGAACTTCCGACCTGTTAAAGGCCCGTGTAGTAAGTCGGCGCATTTACGGCCCCTCTGAATTTCGGCCTATGAACGATCCGCATTGTAAATGGGCCACCACGAGCTAAGATACATTTGGGCCTGCTAATGACCAGTGGGTTATTTGGCACAATCATGGACCAGTCTCACTTTTGACCTATTAAAGGCCCATGTTATTTATGGGCTCGAGATATTTACACATGTTAACGACCTATTGTTACTGAGGGCCCAAATTATGTTTAGGCCTGTTAAAGGCCCACTAGGTGCACAGGCCTACCAAAATATGAAAGTTTATGCTGATTTAGGCCCAGATATTTTTAGTGGGCTACATGCAAACTACGACCCATAATCATTTTTAGCCCAATTGGAATGGGCCTAACGAATGTTGGCACATTGGGCTCCTACGAAGCTTTCGGCCAAATAAATAACTAAGATAAACCTACACTATACAAAAATAGTGTCATAATTACTACAGCCTTTGGCAGCACGATAAATGTTGTATCACAACAAAATAAATTCCAGCCATACAACAAAAGGCCTGTTGGCCTAAAGTTTACAGTCCTTGCAGATAAAAGCACCATCAGATGTATAGAAACACAGATCATTTGAACTGAGTGCTAATGTTTTAGGCTGTAGAATATGATGGATCAACATGATCATCCCCTTTTTTCCACCATTGCTCTTAAACAACGAAGCAAATGTCTGATAGTCTAGTTTAAAAACCATTTATATCTTAACGACATTTGGCAACCACTATTCTTGTTTCTGAAACGACATCCATTAGGGATTGGACTTGCGTTTGGAGCATAGACATATCACTCTGTCTAGCCAAAAGATTTTGTTTAGTAGGCGATTTGGTTGAGGTTACCTTGACAACCAACCTAGAATTACGCAGGAAGGTGCTTTTGCACTATTAGTGGAGAGATACTGACGCACTGCAGCAAGAGGTGACATTGTGCCTATGGTAGCTTAGTCACCTTCAGGTGGTTGTGGTTGTTCAATCATTTGTTCCATAGCTTGCTGAAACTTTGAACTTTTAGATTAGTGTACCAGATAAGTTACTAATGAGATAAAACAAACAAAGTAGGTTTCACATTTATACATAACTTATTTTGGTGAACTACTGTAATACATTAGCATGTATTATAGTGCCAACTACATAATAAAATCACTTTCGGAACATATGTCCATGTAGCATGCCTACCGTATTGTTTATTTCCTCACATTCGTTGACATGTAAGGATAAAGAGACATGGTTTAAAGTAGGATGAACATAGTATGTCATCATTCATATCATGGGCAAATAGATATAAAACAAACATGCTATTGTATCATTGTGTGGGCACGTGAACATCACAACTAGATTACAGATCAAGACCAAAAGAATACCCTTCATCTCTTTTAAACCGTGTAAGGTGAAATGATACGTTATGACAACTGTGTATAAAAGTGAACAGAGTAACTGACATTGGCTGCAAACCAAGCAGTTAAATGAACACGTCACAGTAACAAGAGTTCAAAGGCAAGAGGAGTAAGGACTTACAACATCGGCTTGAACTGGTGTGCTCATGCCCTTCATCTTGTTGGTGTGGCAATCCTTGAAGATTTGCACTGCATTTGGTTCAGGTTGTTTTTGGTCCGCACGGACTTTCCTCTGTATTTGGAACAAGTCAATATAGATACGATAATATGGAACAAAAAAGAAGGAAGTAGCAACTATTTACAAGAGCCTCGCAGTGTGCAATATAGCTACGAGATCCTGTTGTCTATTGGAATTTCACTTTAGAATGGTTGGTTTTGTTCTTCAAACAGTTAGCCTAGAAAAAGATACACTTGTAAGGCACATACGTAAATACAAGTTCAATATGTGATCTGATCAAGTACATATACCCTACCTGATACTTTGGATCAGACCAGTGTCTAACAAGGGCTGTCCAGTCTTCATGTGTAATATATTCCACTTGAGATGTATGGGCGATTTCATTGTTAGCCTTGCCTTCAACATGAGTTTTTCTAAGGTGATACCAATACTGTCGCAGAGCAGACTGAAAAACATGAGTGCATGCTTGTTTAGTTGCATCATCTTTTGGATCCAACTTGAACCTCATTTGTTAAAAAAAGAATGTGAGTCTTATTAGGAGGAAGCTAGAAAGTATGGGACAGAGCAAGACAATGTTACAAATTGCGATGAATAACATTACTTATGGATAAATGGTCAAGGAAGGTGTTAAACTCGGTATCATCTTTCTCATTCTTGTATTGGATCCACGTTGGGAGGATACGTGCATGACACCTAACAACAACAGCTGCCTCTGATACTAACTTGGCTGACTCTATAGCATCACGTGGCCTTTTTAAACCTGGCTCAAAATGGATCTCCATTCTTCCTCCTTTAGATTTTGTTAATCTGTCAAGCATTATCCCTGATGTCCATTTCCGCTTGCGCCGTGGTGCTAGTTCAACAACGTATATGGAAAGTGTCAATGCACATCAAACTATGAGAGTACATATAAAGGAGCATGCAACTGCAACTTGACTCGGTCAGGTACCGTCTTGGTGTTGATGCTCATGAGGTTCATCTAATCTTGCTAAAACCTGTTGTGTCAGCAGTTCTTAGGAAGTAGTGTTAGGTGTGAAGGCAGCTTGGGAACTGGCTAGTTTCGGAGAAAACGAATGAGTAACTCATTGAGATGCCGGTACAGTTGAAGCGGATGCTGCAGCTAGCGGAGCAGGTGATACTGTGTTTAGATTTAGCTGGTGGACTTGGACCTTCTACTGCACTATAAGTACCAGGAGAATCTCGAGGGCAGATCCTTTTCTGTTGCACCCGACGAGTAACACCATTTCCTACTATATTCTTTTCCTTGCTCTTTTTGACTTTGCCATGTCAAGCTATATCCACAACACAAAAGAATAAAATCGCTCTTCAGGATGCATGATACAGACAAGCAATACTTTGATGTAAGACAACCGTATGAGGATGGAATATGTAAGAAAAAATAGGACGACGTGACATATTCACAGCTACGACATGTAAACTAAGCAGAAGGATTTTCAGGAAAATGGAAGTAATACAATCTAGACACCATATGAAAGATGCAACCAATATCACTCTTCCAAGTTAAAAGTGTCTTATCATAAGTGGCATTTCGAAAATTAGAAGCAATACAACCTAGAAATCAATGCAAGATGCAACCACTATCAAACTGCCATGTTAAAAGCATCCAATCATGAGTGACTGATGCGAAATACACAACAACAATACTTTGATGTAAGAACATGGTATGATAGATAAATGCAGTGTATTCTAGACACAGAAAGGCATGTCATATGCACATGTATAACATATATACTCAACAGGTGCAATTTAATCAAAATAGAAGAAATACAGGCTAGACAACATATGCAACACGAAACCAATTATCACACTATCAACTTAGAGCAAGCATTAGCAGTAGACTTGGGACTTCAACTGCATTAGCAGTAGTAGTGGCAAATCTAGAGAGTCACTGTTTGCATTGGTCCGGAGGACCACCAACATCTCCTAACTTACTCTTTTCCTTCCTCTTTTCTAATATTGCCTTATGAAGTCAAAACCACAAGAAGATGAATAAAGTTAGCTCTGCATAACTAGTTGATGCATGATACAGACGAACACTACTTTGATGTAATGCCGGCGCAGGATAGGAGGATGGAATATATACAAAAAAAGACAGCATTGCATATTCACACGTACGATAAGAGGATGGAATATGTATGAAAATCAATAAGCAGAAGTCATTTCAACAAAATTAGAAGAAATGAAAGCTAGGCACCATATGAACATGCAGCCAATATCATATCAGGTAAAAAGTGTCTTGTCGTAAGTGCCATTTCAAGAAATTAGAAGCAGTACAAGCTAGAAGACAATGCAATATGCAACCTACATCACACTCCCAAGTTAAATGTGTCTTATGGATAAGTGAGTGTTGTAGGTATAAGTTGTAAGCTACGCATATGCAATTCAACAAAATCAGAAGCAATACAAACTAGACATCATACGGAACATGCAACCACAATAACAGTTGCAAGTTAGAGCAAGCACCTGTGATGGTGGAGTAGGGGAGATGTGCTCATCATCTACACAACTATGTTGATTTTCCAACCTTGTGTTGTCTTGCGAATCTTGTTGGGAGGATGGCGTAGTATAATCTGTAGAGACTCTCTGTTTGAGTTGTTCCGAAGGACCACCATCATCCACTGATGTACTAATTTCCTTCAGCTGTATTGATTTTGCATTGTGAAGTCAAACGATAAGAAAAAGAAATAAAATAAAATTCGCTCTTCAGAACTCGTTCATGCATGATACTGACGAACACTACTCTGATGAAAGGCAAACACATGATACGAGGATGGAATATGTACGAAAAATAAGACGGCGTGACATATTCACACCTATGATGTGGTAACTAAGCAGAAGGCATTTCAACAAATTAGAAGCACTCCAAGCTAGACACCATATGAAAGATGCAACCAATATCACTCTGCCAAGTTTAAACTATCTGGCGTTTCAACAAATTAGAGGCAGTACATGCTAGAAATCATATGCAAGATGCAACCAATATCACAGTGGCGACTTAAAGGTGCCTTATCATAAGTGACTGATGCGGGATATGCAAGAACAATATTCTGATGTAAGAACATGGTGTGATCAGATATAGTATGGTCTAGAAATAGGAACACGTGTCATATTCACATGCATTATGTGTAAAGTAAGCAGATGCAATTCAACAAAGTTAGAAGCAATACAAGCCAGACGTCATACGCAACATGCAACCACATATAATAGTGCCAAGTTAGAGCAAACACCTATGATGGTGGAGTAGGGGAGATGTGCTCATCATCTACACATGTACATTGATTGTCTAGCCTTGCGTTGTCTTGCAAATCTTGTTGGGAGGATGGCGGAATAGAATCTATAGAGACCCTCCATTTCAGTTGCTCGGAAGGACCACTATCATCCAATGCTTTACAATTTCCTTCCGCTTTATTGATTTTGCATTGTGAGGTCAAACCGAAAATAAAAAGGAATAAAATTTGCTCTTCAGAACTCATTCATGCATGATACCGACGAGCACTACTCTGATGAAAGGAAATGGCATGATACGAGGATGGAATAAGTACGAAAAACTGGATGGTTTAACATATTCACACCTATGATGTCGTAACTAAGCAGAAGGCACTTCAACAAATTAGAAGCACTACAAGCTAGACACCATATGGAAGGTGGAATCAATATCACTCTACCAAGTTAAAAATGTCTCGTCATAGGTGGCGTTCATCAAACTAGAAGCACTACATGCTAGAAATCATATTCAAGACGCAAACCAATATCACACAGCCAACTTAAAGGCGTCCCATCATAAGTGACAGATGCAGGATACACAAGAAGAGTAGTTTCATGTAAGAACATTGTGTGATAGACATATTTAGTATGTACCAAAAACAGGAAGGCGTGTCATATTCACACGTATCATGTGTAAGCTAAGCAGATGCAGTTTACACTAATTAGAAGCAATACAAGCTAGACACCATATGCAACATGCAACCAGATATCACACTGCCATGTTAGAGCAAGCACCTTGGATGGTGGAGTAGGGGAGCGGAGACTTGGAACTTGTAATGCACTAGCAGTACAAGGAGAATCCGTACAGATGCCCCATTTACGTTGCTGCAGAGGACCACCATCATCGCCTTCCTTACTCTTTTCCTTCTTCTTTTTTGATTTTGCCTTGTCAAGTCAAACCCACAAGAAAAAGGAATAAAATTTGCTCTTTAGAACTCATTGATGCATGACATTGACGAACACTACTTTCATGTAAAGCAGCCGCATGATAGGAGGATGGAATATGTATGAAAAACAGGACGACATGACATATTGACGTGTATGATGTATAAAGTGTAAACTAAGCACAAGGTGTTTGAACTAGTTAGAAGCAATGCAAGCTAGAAACCATATGAAAGATGAAACCAATATCACTCTGCCAAATTAAAATGGTGGCCTCATAAATGTATTTGACCAAATTAGAAGTAATACATGGCAATAGGCTAGAAATAATATGCAATATGCACGAATAAAGGTGTCTCATCGTAAGTGATTGATGTAGGATAGAGAAGAGAGGTAGTTTCATGTAAGAACATGGTTAACAGATATATGTAGTATGTACCAAAAATAGGAAGGCATGTCATATTCACAGGTAGAATGTGTAAACTAAGCAGATGCAATTTACCCTAATTAGAAGCATTACAAGCTAGACACCGTATGCAACATGCAACCACATATCACACTGCAAAGTTAGAGCAAGCACCTGCGATGGTGGTGTAGGGGAAATGCGGTCTTCAAGTACATAGCTACATTAAATATCTTCATTTAGGCTTGCTGTTTCTTGAGAATCATGTGGGGAGGATGAAACTGCACTCTTTATAAGAGTAGCGTCTCGCATACTAACCCACGGGCGTGACTGTCTCATCATAAGTGATAGATGCAGGATACACAAGAACAGTAGTTTGATGTAAGAACATGGTGTGATAGGCATATGTAGTATGTACCAAAAATAGGAAGGCGTGTCATATTCACATGTATAATGTGTAAGCTAAGGAGATGCAATTTAACAAATTAGGAGCAATACAAGCTAGGCACCATATGCAACATGCAACCAGATATCACACTGCCATGTTAGAGCAAGCACCTCGGGTTGTGGAGTAGGGGAGATGAGATTTGGAACTTGCACTACAGTAGGAGTAGCAGGAGAATCTGCAGAGATCATCTATTTCGGTTTCTCTAGAGGACCACCATCATTCTATGCCTTCGTCTTTTTAGATTTTTCCTTGTCAAGTAAACACACAAGAAAAAGGAATGAAATTCACACTTCCAAATTCGTTGATGCATGATACTAACGAACACAACTTTTATGTAAGGCAACCACATTGTAGGAGGATGGAATATGTACGAAAAATGCTAAGCATAAGGCATTTCAACAAATTGGAAGCAATGCAATCTAGACACCATATGAAAGATCCAACCAAAATCACTCTACCAAGTTAGATGTGTCTCATTATAAGTGGCACTTCAACAAATTAGAGGCAATACATGTTTGAAATGATATTCAAGATGCAACCAATATTACACTGTCAACTTGAAGGTGTCTCGTGAGAAGTGATTGATGAGGGATACATAAGAAAAGTAGTTTGATGTATGAACATGGTTAATAGGAAGACGTAGTATGTACCAAAAACAGGAAGGCATGTTATATTCACAGGTATAATGTGTTAACTAAGTAGATGCGATTTACCCTAATTAGGAGCATTACAAGGTAGACACCATATGCAACATGCAACCACATATCACATTGCCAAGTAAGAGCAAGCACCTGCGATGGTGGTGTAGGGGAATTGCGGTCATCAACTAGAGAGCTACATTGACTATCTTCATTTAGCCTTGATGTTTCTTGATAATCATGTGGGGAGGATGATACTGCACTCTTTAAACGAGTAGCGCGTCTCACAGTAACCCACTGGGGTGACTGTCTCATCATAAGTGATTGACGAGGGATACAAAAGAGCATTAGTTTGATGTATGGACATGGTTAATAGACATATGTAGTATGTATCAAAAACATGAAGGCATGTCATTATCAAAGGTACAATGTGTAAAGTAAGCAGATGCAATTTAGCCAAATTGGAAGCAATACAAGCTAGACACCATATGCAACATGCAACCACATTTGACAGCGCAAAGTTAAAGCAAGCACCTGAGATGGTTGTGTGTGGCAATTGAGATCATCAACTGCAGAGCTGTGTTTACTATCTCCATCTGCTGACACTACACCCTTTAGAGCGCTGAAATGCTTAGTGCTTATCTTCGAATTACACTAGAGCAACTTCTATCTTTTCTTTTGTGTATTCATCAACACTGCGTCAGAGTCTGAAATACACATGCATAAAAAAACAATAGCGTGAGTCTAGGCGAAGTGTGTGCACAAGTAGCACAGTGTAAAAGTAGCAGATAGCAGGTTGGTGAGAAATAAATGACGAGAGACATATGATAGCTCTACAACATGCAATGCACACGAAATTACTAGATTCTAGGATTTTGAAATATGAGCACAGGGATGGCTGGGAAATGCAGATGCTCCTCCATCACACCAAAAGGTGTGGTCCTATGAAAATAACAGTCGACTGAAAAGAAATAGGTCAGTCAGTTTTTTCGGCACCGTCTGATGTACAAAGAACGGGTAGATCGCCTTCATCTACCTCCAGCCAGTCAGTGTTGATGATCTTCCTCGAAACACCAGTGACCATCGGCCCAGTCCCCTGCCTCCGTCCTCCCCTCGACCTCACTACACTGCCGTGCTTGGCACCGCCCCCCGGCCATCCCTTCAAGCCCCGCCGACCTCCAGATTGGGCGCAAGCAGCTCCTGCGCCCCACACCCCTATGTTAGACACCGATGCGCCGCTTCCCCGGTGAACAGGCAGACTAGGTGCTCCGCGCGCCTAAGTGGGTGCTGCTTCTTTTAATTGTGAATCAACCGACCCTCAATTGAAATCTAGGCGGGCTACTAATACGTCCATTTTGCATCATGCTTTTATATCGATATTTATTGCATTATGGGCTGTTACTACACATTATGTCACAATACTTATGCCTTTTCTCTTTTATTTTACAAGGTTTACATGAAGAGGGAGAATGCCGACAGCTGGAATTCTAGGTTGGAAAAGGAGCAAATATTAGAGACCTATTCTGCACGACTCCAAAAGTCCTGAAACTCCACGAAAGTCAGTTTTGGAATATATTAAAAATATTGGGCGAAGAAAGCACCAGAGGGGGCCACCCATCATCCATGAGGGTGGAGGGCACGCCCTACCCCCTGGGAGCGCCCCCTGCCTCGTGGGCCACCTGGCAGCCCCCGATGCCCATCTTCTACTATATCGTGTCTTTTTCCCTGGAAAAATCATAAGGAAGCTTTCGGGATGAAGCGGCGCCGTCTCGAGGCGGAACCTTGGCAGAACCAATCTAGGGCTCTGGCGGAGCTGTTCTGCCGGGGAAACATCCCTTCGGGAGGGGGAAATCGTAGCCATCGTCATTACCATCGATCCTCTCATTGAGAGGGGGTCAATGTCCATCAACATCTTCACCAGCACCATCTCTTGTCAAACCCTAGTTCATCTCTTGTATCCGATCTTTCTCTCAAAACCTCAGATTGGTACCTGTGGGTTGCAAGTAGTGTTGATTACTCCTTGAAGTTGATGCTAGTTGGTTTATTCGGTGGAAGATCATATGTTCAGATCCTTAATGCATATTAATACCCCTCTGATTATGAACATGAATATGATTTGTGAGTAGTTACGTTTGTTCCTGAGGACATGGGAGAAGTCTTGTTATAAGTAGTCATGTGAATTTGGTATTCACTCGATATTTTGATGAGATGTATGTTGTCTCGCCTCTAGTGGTGTTATGTGAACGTCGACTACATGAAACTTCACCATTATTTGGGCCTAGGGGAAGGCATTGTGAAGTAATAAGTAGATGATGGGTTGCTAGAGTGACAAAAGCTTAAACCCTAGTTTATGCGTTCCTTCGTAAGGGGCTGATTTGGATCCATATGTTTCATGCTATGGTTAGGTTTACCTTAATTCTTCTTTCGTAGTTGCAGATGCTTTCGAGAGGGGTTAATCATAAGTGGGATGCTTGTCCATGGAAGGGCAGTACCCAAGCACCGGTCCACCAACATATCAAATTATCAAAGTAACGAACATGAATCATATGAGCATGATGAAAACTAGCTTGACGATAATTCCCATGTGTCCTCGGGAGCGCTTTCCTTTATATAAGAGTTTGTCCAGGCTTGTCCTTTGCTACAAAAATGATTGGGACACCTTGCTGCACCTTGTTACTTTTGTTACTTGTTACCCGTTACGAACTATCTTATCACAAAACTATATGTTACCATTAATTTCAGTGCTTGCAGAGAATACCTTACTGAAAACCGCTTGTCATTTCCTTTCACTCCTCATTGGGTTCAACACTCTTACTTAGCTAAAGGACTACGATAGATCCCCTATAATTGTGGGTCATCAAGACTCTTTTCTGGCGTCGTTGCCGGGGAGTGAAGCGCCTTTGGTAGGTGGAATTTGGTAAGGAAACATTTATATAGTCTGCTGAAATTTACTGTCACTTGTTACTATGGAAAATAATCCTTTGAGGGGCTTGTTCGGGGTATCTTCACCCCAACCAGAAGATCAAAGAGTTGCTCCTCAACCTACTGAACCTACTGAAAATGTTCACTTTGAAATTCCTTCGGGTATGATAGAGAAACTGCTAGCTAATCCTTTTACAGGAGATGGAACATTACATCCCGATATGCACTTAATCTGTGTGGATGAAGTTTGTGTATTATTTAAGCTTGCAGGTATGCCTGAGGATGTTATCAAGAAGAATGTCTTCCCTTTATCTTTGAAGGGAAAGGCATTGACATGATTTAGGCTATGTGATGATATTGGATCGTGGAACTAAAACTGATTGAAATTGGAATTTCATTAGAAGTTTTATCCTATGCATCTAGTTCATCGTGATCGTAATTATATACATAACTTTTGGCCTCGTGAAGGATAAAGTACCGCTCAAGCTTTGGGGAGGCTTAAGTCAATGTTATATTCATGCCCCAATCATGAGCTCTCAAGAGAAATTATTATTCAAAAAAATTTATGCTCGGCTTTCTCTCAATAATCGCTCCATGCTCGATACTTCCTGTACTGGTTCTTTTATGATGAAGACTATTGAATTCATATGGGATTTATTGGAAAGAATTATATGCAACTCTGAAGATTGGGAACTCGACGAAGGTAAGGAGTCAGGTATAACCCCTAAGTTTGATTGTATTAAATCTTTTATGGATACCGATGCTTTTCATGAATTTAGCACTAAATATGGACTTGACTCTGAGATAGTAGCTTCTTTCTGTGAATCATTTGCTACTCATGTTGATCTCCCTAAGTAGAAGTGGTTTAAATATCATCCTCTCATTGAAGTGAAGTAGTAGAACCTATTAAAGTTGAAGAGAAATCTATCACTTATAATGTTGATTCTATTGTTCCTACTACTTATATTGAGAAACCACCTTTTCCTGTTAGAATAAAGGATCATGCTAAATCTTCAACTGTGGTTCATAAGATGTAGGATCGAAAGTATGTCTACAGGGGGGGGGGGGGGTGATTAGACTACTTGACCAAATAAAAACTTAACCTTTCTCCAATTTTAGTTCTTGGCAGATTTTAGCAACTTAGCACAAGTCTAGCAATCTCAATACAATTCAAGCAAGAATGCAAAGAGTATATGGGCAGCGGAAAGTAAAGCATGCAACTTGCAAGAAAGTAAATGTGGGGAGTTTGGAGGGAGCAAACGCAATGTTGACATGGAGATTTTTGGCGTGGTTCTGATAGGTGGTGCTATCGTATATCCACGTTGATGGAGACTTCAACCCACGAAGGGTAACGGCTGCGCGAGTCCACGCAGGGCTCTGATATGTCCATTTTGCATCATGCTTTTATGTCGATATTTATTGCATTATGGGCTGTTATTTCACGTTATGTCGCAATACTTATGGCCATTCTATCTTATTTTACAAGGTTTACATGAAGAGGGAGAATGCCGGCATCTGGAATTCTGGGCTGGAAAAGGAGAAAATATTGAAGGACTATTCTGTGCAACTCCAAAAGTCCTGAAACTCCACGGAATACCTTAGAATAAATAAATAAAAATCGTCGCCAAAGATGAAGGCCAGGGGGCCCACACCCCGCTCAAGAGGGTGGGGGGTGCGCCCCCTGGGCGCGCCCGCTACCTCGTGGGCCCCCTGGTGGCTCTCCGATGCCCATCTTCTCCCATATGAAGTCTTTCGATGAGAAAAAATAGAAGAGAACCTTTCGGGACGAGACTCCGCCGTCACGAGGCGGAACCTTGGCGGAACCAATCTAGGGCTCCGGCAGAGCTGTTCTGCCGGGGACAATTCCCTCTGGGAGGGGGAAATCATCACCATCGTCATCACCAACGCTCCTCTCATCGGGAGAGGGCAATCTCCATCAACATCTTCACCAGCACCATCTCATCTCCAAACCCTAGTTCATCTCTTGTATCCAATTCTTGTCTCCAAGTCCGGGATTGGTGCTGGTAGGTTGCTAGTAGTGTTGGTTACTCCTTGTAGTTGATGCTAGTTGGTTTATTTGGTGGAAGATCATATGATCAGATCCTTTATGCACAATATTACCCCTCTTATTTTGAACATGAATATGCTTTGTGAGTAGTTACGTTTGTTCCTAAGGACAAGGGAGAAGTCTTGCTATTAGTAGTCATGTGAATTTGGTATTCGTTTGATATTTTGATAAGATGTATGTTGTCTAACCTCTAGTGGTGTTATGTGAACGTCGACTACATAACACTTCACCATTATTTGGGCCTAGAGGAAGGCATTGGGAAGTAATAAGTAGATGATGGGTTGCTAGAGTGATAGAAGCTTAAACCCTAGTTTATGCGTTGCTTCGTAAGGGGCTGATTTGGATCCATATGTTTCATGCTATGGTTAGGTTTACCTTAATACTTTTGTTGTAGTTGCGGATGCTTGCAATAGAGGTTAATCATAAGTGGGATGCTTGTCCAAGTAAGGGCAGTACCCAAGCACCGGTCCACCCACATATCAAATTATCAAAGTACCGAACGCGAATCTTATGAGCGTGATGAAAACTAGCTTGACGATATTCCCATGTGTCCTCGGGAGCGCTTTTCCTATTATAAGAGTTTGTCCAGGCTTGTCCTTTGCTACAAAAAGGATTGGGCCACCTTGTTGCACTTTATTTACTTTTGTTACTTGTTGCTCGTTGCCATTTATCTTATCACAAAACTATCTATTACCACTTATTTCAGTACTTGCAGAGAATATCTTGCTGAAAACCGCTTATCATTTCCTTCCGCTCCTCGTTGGGTTCGACACTCTTACTTATCGAAAGGACTACGATAGATCCCCTATACTTATGGGTCATCAAGACTCTTTTCTGGTGCCATTGCCGGGGAGTGAAGCACCTTTGGTAGGTGGAATTTGGTAAGGAAAAATTTATTTAGTGTGCTGAATTTTTCTGTCACTTGTTACCATGGAAAGTAATTGCTTGAGGGGTTTGTTCGGGGTATCTTCACCCCGTCCAGTTGAGCCAAGAGTTTCTCCTCAAACTACTGAACCTACTGAATCTACTAAAAATGAAACTGCTTTTCAGATTCCTTCAGGTGTGATGGAAAAACTGCTAGCTAACACTTTCGCAGGAGATGGAACAAAGCATCCTGATGAACATCTATGCTTTGTGGATGATATTTGTGGACTATTTAAGCTTGCAGGTATACCCAATGATGCCGTTAAGAGGAAGGCTTTCCCTTTATCTTTGGAGGGAGACGCATTGACATGGTATAGGCTATGTGATGATACGAGATCGTGGAACTATAAAAGATTGAAATAGGAATTTCATCAAAAGTATTACCCTATGCATCTTGTTCATCGTGATCGCAATTATATATATAATTTTTGGCCTCGCAAAGGAGAAAGCATCGCTCAAGCTTGGGGGAGGCTTAAATCAATGTTATATTCATGCCCCAATCATGAGCTCTCAAAATTGACAATTCTCTAGAATTTTTATGCTCGGCTTTCTGATAATAATCGAACTATGCTCGATACTTCTTGTGCTGGCTCTTTTATGATGAAGTCTATTGAATTTGGATGGAATTTATTGGATAGAATTAAACGCAACTCTGAAGATTGGGACCACGACGAAGGTAAGGAGTCAGGTATGACACCTAAGTTTGATTGTGTTAAATCTTTTATGGATACCGATATTTTCCGTAAGTTTAGCACTAAATATGGACTTGACTCTGAGATAGTAGCTTCTTTCTGTGAATCCTTTGCTACTTATGTTGATCTCCCCAAGGAGAAGTGGTTTAAATATCATCCTCCCATAGAAGTAAAAGTAGCTGCACCTATTAAAGTTGAAGAAAAGATTGTCACTTATAATGATCCTATTTTTCCTACTTCTTATGTTGAGAAACCTCCTTTCCCTGTTAGAATGAAGGATCATGCTAAAGCTTCAACTGTTGTTCGTAAAAGCAATACTAGGACTTATACACCTCCTGAGCAAGTCAAAGTAGAACCCAATATTGCTATTGTTAAAGATCTCTTGTCTGGTAATATTGATGGGCATGTTATTCAATTCACTGGTGAAACTGCTAGAATTGCTAAACCCTGTGATAGAGATAAACATAGACCTATGGTAGGCGTGCCTATTATTTCTGTTAAAATAGGAGATCATTGTTATCATGGCTTGTGTGATATGGGTGCTAGTGCTAGTGTCATACCCATTGACTTATACAAAGAAATTATGCATGATATTGCACCTGCTGAGTTAGAAGATATTGATGTTTCAATTAAACTTGCCAATAGAGATACTATATCTCCAATGGGAATTGTTAGAGATGTTGAAGTCTTGTGTGGGAAAACCAAATATCCCGCTGATTTTCTTGTTCTTGGTTCTCCACAAGATAGCTTTTGTCCCATTATATTTGGTAGACCCTTCTTGCGTACCGTTAATGCTAAGATAGATTGCAAAAAGAATGTTGTTACTGTTGGCTTGGATGATATGGTTCATGAGTTTAATTTCTCTAAATTTAGTAAACAACATCGTGAGGAAGAATTGCCTAGTAAGGATGAAATTATTGGTCTTGCTTCTATAGATGTACCTCCTAGTGATCCTTTAGAACACTATTTGCTAGACCATGAAAATGATATGTTCATGAATGAAAGAAGGGAAATAGATGAAGTATTCTTTAAATAGGAACCTATTCTGCAACACAATTTGCTTGTTGAAATCCTAGGGGATCCTCCTCCACCCAAGGGTGATCCCGTGTTTGAGCTTAAGCCGTTGCCTGATAATCTTAAATATGCTTATCTTGATGAAAAGAAAATATATCATGTTATTATTAGCGCTAACCTTTCAGAGCATGAAGAAGAAAGATTATTGAAAACTCTGAAGAAGCATCGTGCCGCTATTGGATATAATTTGGATGATCTTAAGGGCATCAGTCCCACTCTACATCAACACAAAATAAATTTGGAAGCCGATGCCAAACCAGTTTGTGATCCTCAACGATGTTTGAATCCTAAAATGAAAGAAGTGGTAAGAAAAGAAATACTAAAGCTTCTGGAGGCAGGTATAATTTATTCCTTTGTTGATAGTCAGTGGGTAAGTCCTGTCCATTGTGTCCCTAAGAAGGGAGGTATTACTGTTGTCCCTAATGATAAAGATGAATTTATTCCGCAAAGAATTATCACAGGTTATAGGATGGTAATTGATTTCCGCAAATTAAACAAGGCTACTAAGAAAGATCATTACCCTTACCTTTTATTGATCAAATGCTAGAAAGACTACGCAAACATACACATTATTGCTTTCTAGATGGTTACTCTGGTTTTTCTCGAATACATGTGTCGGCTAAAGACCAATCAAAGACTACTTTTACATGCCCTTTTGGTACTTTTGCTTATAGACGTATGCCTTTTGGTTTATGTAATGCACCTGCTACCTTTCGAAGATGCATGATGGCTATATTCTCTGACTTTTGCGAGAAAATCTATGAGGTTTTCATGGACGACTTTTCCGTCTATGGTTCCTCTTTTGATGATTGCTTGAGCAATCTTGCTCGAGTTTTGCAGAGGTGTGAAGAAACTAATCTTGTCTTGAATTGGGAAAAGTGCCACTTTATGGTTAATGAAGGTATTTTCTTGGGGCACAAAGTTTCTGAAAGAGGTATTGAAGTTGATAAAGCCAAGGTTGATGCTATTGAAAAGATGCCATGTCCCAAGGACATCAAAGGTATAAGAAGTTTCCTTGGTCAGGCCGGATTTTATAGGAGGTTCATCAAGGACTTCTCAAAAATCTCTCGGCCTCTGAATAATTTATTACAAAAAGATGTACCATTTGTCTTTGATGATGATTGTGTAGAAGCATTTGAAATACTTAAGAAAGCATTAGTCTCTGCACCTGTTGTTCAGCCACCTGATTGGAATTTACCCTTTGAAATTATGTGTGATGCTAGTGATTATGCTATAGGTGCTGTTCTAGGGCAAAAAGTTGATAAGAAATTGAATGTTATCCATTATGCTAGTAAGACTCTAGACAATACTCAAAGAAATTATGCTACTACCGAAAAGGAACTTTTAGCGGTTGTATTTGCTTGTGGTAAGTTCAGGCCCTATATTGTTGACTCTAGAGTAACTATTCATACAGATCATGCTGCTATTAAATATCTTATGGAAAAGAAAGATGCGAAACCTAGACTCATTAGATGGGTTCTCTTGCTTCAAGAATTTGATTTACATATTGTTGATAGAAAAGGAGCTGAGAACCCCGTTGCAGACAAATTGTCTAGGCTAGAGAACATTCTTGATGACCCACTACCTATTGATGATAGCTTTACTGATGAGCAATTAAATGTCATAAGTACTTCTCGTAGCACTCCTTGGTATGCTGATTATGCTAATTATATTGTTGCTAAATTTATACCGCCTAGCTTCACATACCAACAAAAGAAAAAGTTTTTCTATGACTTGCGACATTACTTTTGGGATGACCCACATCTTTATAAAGAAGGAGTAGATGGTGTTATTAGACGTTGTGTACCTGAGCATGAATAGGAACAGATCCTACACAAGTGTCACTCTAAAGCTTATGGAGGACATCACGCTGGAGATAGAACTGCACATAAGGTATTGCAATCCGGGTTTTATTGGCCTACTCTCTTCAAGGATGCTCGTAAGTTTGTTCTGTCTTGTGATGAATGTCAAAGAATTGGTAATATCAGTAGACGTCAAGAAATGCCTATGAATTATTCACTTGTTATTGAGCCATTTGATGTTTGGGGCTTTGATTATATGGGACCTTTTCCTGCCTCTAATGGTTACACTCATATTCTAGTTGCTGTTGATTACGTTACTAAGTGGGTAGAAGCTATTCCAACTAGTAGTGCTGATCATAACACTTCTATTAAAATGCTTAAGGAAGTTATTTTTCTGAGGTTTGGAGTCCCTAGATACTTAATGACTGATGGTGGTTCACACTTTATTCATGGTGCTTTCCGTAAGAGGCTTGCTAAATACGACGTTAATCATAGGATTGCATCTCCATATCACCCGCAGTCTAGTGGTCAGGCAGAATTGAGCAATAGAGAGCTCAAATTAATTTTGCAAAAGACTGTCAATAGGTCTAGAAAGAATTGGTCCAAAAAACTTGATGATGCATTATGGGCCTATAGAACTGCATATAAAAACCCTATGGGTATGTCTCCGTATAAGATGGTTTATGGAAAAGCATGTCATTTACCTCTCGAACTAGAACATAAGGCATATTGGGCTATTAAGGAGCTCAACTATGATTTCAAACTTGCCGGTGAGATGAGGTTATTTGATATCAGCTCACTTGATGAATGGAGAACCCAAGCTTATGAAAATGCCAAGCTGTTTAAAGAAAAAGTTAAAAGGTGGCATGACAAAAGGATACAAAAGCGTGAGTTTAATGTAGGTGATTATGTATTGCTATACAACTCTCTTTTAAGATTTTTTGCAGGAAAACTTCTCTCCAAATGGGAAGGTCCTTACATTATTGAGGAGGACTATCGTTCCGGTGCCATAAAAATCAACAACTTCGCAGGCACAAATCCGAAGGTGGTGAACGGTCAAAGAATCAAACACTATATCTCAGGTAATCCTATAAATGTTGAAACTAATGTTATTGAAACCGTAACCCCGGAGGAATACATAAGGGACACTTTCCAGAATGTTCGAGACTCCGAAAAGGAATAGGTATGTGGTACGGTAAGTAAACCGACTCCAAAACAATTTTAAGGCAATATTTCTCCGTTTTGGAATATTTAGAAAAATAGAAAACTAAGTAGCAGTCCAGGGAGGACACGAGGCCTCCACGAGGGTGGAGGGAGCGCCCTACCCCCTGGGCGCGCCCCCCTACCTCGTGAGCACCTCATGTGCCCTCCGGACTACGTTTCCTTGCACAGTACGTATTTTGGTTGGTAAAAATTCATTATATATACTCCCGAAGGTTTTGACTCTCGTATCACGCAAATCTCTCCTGTTCTTGTTTCGAGCTGTTTTTCTGACAGGTCTAGATCATCATGACGACCCCAAGTGCTTCCAAGGACAAGTTCTTTGAGAAGGTTATCAACCCTTACCTGGCGGAGGTGCTACGACACCCTCAAACCATAGAGATGCGTGATGGGTTGCTGCACATCCGCGATGTTGAGGGACCAAAGGGAACCGGAAGCGTGGAGTTGAGGCTCGAAGCAATGGAGCAACAAGTTTTCAAATGCCAAGGGATGGTGGAGCGTGGAATCAACGCTACCCACAAGATGCTCGCGGATTTCACCAACAACTATGAGCTAGATGTCAAGAAGACAGAGGAAGCCATCTATAAGCTACATGAGAAGATCGAGCACCTCCAAGCCCAAATCTATGATCTGCAAAACCAAAATTGTGAGTATGAATATAGATTCAAAAGGATGAGTTTGGCTGCAGATTTGAGGATTCCGGAGACTCGATCGTCCTTCTATGATGGTGAGCATATGCCATGGAAGGTGGACGACAAGCTTGCATCATCATCAACACCTCCACTGCCAAGCTTGAGGGAGGTGCCCTGGTATCGTATCACCATCACAACTCCTATCTTTACCGTTTTTCTTAGTTCGATCCTATTAGTATTATCTTGATTTAGTAGAATAAAGTCATGGCATGATCTAGTTTTGAGTTTTGCTTTATGGTCCTTCTTTGTAATCAAGTCCGTGAGCTATATAATAAAGATTAGTGTTGAGTCAAGGGCTTGAGTATTTTGCCATGATCTTGGGTGATTAGAAGAAAAAGAATAAAAAGAATCAAGAGTTCATATTGATCTTATTGAAAGTAATGACTTCACATAGAAAGAGTATGATGATTTAAAGTTGTTGGGAGTTGACAAATATAGCTTTGGTCATCGTTGCAATTAATAGGAAGTAATAAGGAAAGAGAGGTTTCACATATAGATATATTATGATTGACATCTTTTATGATTGGGAGCACTCATTAAAATATGACATGCTAAAGAGTTGATGTTGGATAAGGAAGACAACATAATGAGTTATGTTCTCTTACATCTGAGATAAAGTATGTTGTCATGGTTCCTCTACCGTGTTGAGTTTGCCTTTCCCCCTCATGCTAGCCAATCTTCAGCACTAAGTAGAAATACTACTTGTGCTTCCAAATACCCTGAAACCAGTTTTGCCATGAGAGTCCACCATATCTACCTATGGATTGAGTAAGATCCTTCAAGTAAGTTGTCATCGGTGCAAGCAATAAAAAATTGCTCTCTAAATATGCATGACTTATTAGTGCAGAGAAATAAGCTTTGTACGAACTTGTTGTGGACGCAATAAAAGCGACGGACTGCATAATAAAGGTTCACATGCAAGGGGCAATATAAAGTGACGTTCTTTTGCATTAAGATTTTGTGCATCAACCCTAAACGCGCATGACAACCTCTGCTTCCCTCTGCGAAGGGCCTATCTTTTATTATTATCGTCTACCCTATGCAAGAGTCACGGTGATCTTCACCCTTCTTCTTTTTTTATTTTATCCTTTGGCAAGCTCAGCATGTTGGAAAGAACATGATATATATATCTAATTGGATGTTGGGGGAGCGTGAATTACTATTGTTGACATTACCCTTGAGGTAAAGGGTTGTGGGGCAAAAACTATAAGCCCCTATCTTTCTCTGTGTCTGACTAAAACTCTGTAACCACAAGTATCGCGTGAGTGTTAGCAATTATGAAGGACTAAGTGATAGTTGAGTATGTGGACTTGCTTTTAAGCTCTGACATAGACTCTTTTCGATGTTATGATAAATTGCAATTGCTTCAATGAGTGAGACTATAATTGTTGGTGCCCAATAAAGTTTCTGATTCATATTTTGGCTTTGTGAAAAGATCATCACTAGAACATAAGTAATCATATGACAAAATTTGTATATGTTGCTATTATGAAGTAATCATGATGCCTTCATGTCCGTATTGTTTTTCGACGCCTCTACCTCTAAACATGAGGACATATTTATTGTTATCGGCTTTTCTCTTGAGGACAAGCGAGGTCTAAGCTTGGGGGAGTTGATACGTCCATTTTTCATCATGCTTTTATGTCGATATTTATTGCATTATGGGCTGTTATTTCATGTTATGTCACAATACTTATGGCTATTCTCTCTTATTTTACAAGGTTTACATGAAGAGGGAGAATGCCGGCAGCTGGAATTCTAGGCTGGAAAAGGAGCAAATATTGAAGGACTATTCTGCGCAACTCCAAAAGTCCTGAAACTCCATGGAATACCTTAGAATAAATAAAGAAAAATTGTCGCCAAAGATAAAGGCCAGGGTGGCCCACACCCTGCTCACGAGGGTGGAGGGCGCGCCCCCTGGGCGCGCCACCCTACCTCGTGGGCCCCCTGGTGGCTCTCCGACGCCCATCTTCTCCCATATGAAGTCTTTCGATGAGAAAAAAATATAAGAGAACCTTTCGGGACGAGACTCCGCCGCCACGAGGCAGAACCTTGGCGGAACCAATCTAGGGCTCCGGCAGAGCTGTTCTGCCGGGGACAATTCCCTCTGGGAGGGGGGAAATCATCACCATCGTCATCACCAACGCTCCTCTCATCGGGAGAGGGCAATCTCCATCAACATCTTCACCAGCACCATCTCATCTCCAAACCCTAGTTCATCTCTTGTATCCAATTCTTGTCTCCAAGTCCGGGATTGGTGCTAGTAGGTTGCTAGTAGTGTTGATTACTCCTTGTAGTTGATGCTAGTTGGTTTATTTGGTGGAAGATCATATGTTCAGATCCTTTATGCACAATATTACCCCTCTGATTTTGAGCATGAATATGCTTTGTGAGTAGTTACGTTTGTTCCTGAGGACAAGGGAGAAGTCTTGCTATTAGTAGTCATGTGAATTTGGTATTCGTTCGATATTTTGATAAGATGTATGTTGTCTAACCTCTAGTGGTGTTATGTGAACGTCTACTACATAACACTTCACCATTATTTGGGCCTAGTGGAAGGCATTAGGAAGTAATAAGTAGATTATGGGTTGCTAGAGTGACAGAAGCTTAAACCCTAGTTTATGCGTTGCTTCGTAAGGGGCTGATTTGGATCCATATGTTTCATGCTATGGTTAGGTTTACCTTAATACTTTTGTTGTAGTTGCGGATGCTTGCAATAGAGGTTAGTCATAAGTGGGATGCTTGTCCAAGTAAGGGAAGTACCCAAGCACCGGTCCACCCACATATCAAATTATAAAAGTACCGAACGCGAATCATATGAGCGTGATGAAAACTAGCTTGACGATATTCCCATGTGTCCTCGGGAGCGCTTTTCCTATTATAAGAGTTTGTCCAGGCTTGTCCTTTGCTACAAAAAGGATTGGGCCACCTTGCTGCACTTTATTTACTTTTGTTACTTTTTGCTCGTTACCATTTATCTTATCACAAAACTATCTGTTACCACTTATTTCAGTACTTGCAGAGAATACCTTGCTGAAAACCGCTTATCATTTCCTTCTGCTCCTCATTGGGTTCGACACTCTTACTTATCGAAAGGACTATGATAGATCCCCTGTACTTGTGGGTCATCAGGCTCCACCCACGAAGTGTCCACAAAGAAGCAACCTTGTCTATCCCATCATGGGCATCGCCCATGAAGGACTTTCCTCACTAGGGTAGATCTTCATGAAGTAGGCGATCTCCTTGCCCTTACAAACTCCTTGGTTCAACTCCACAATCTTGACGGAAGCTCCCAAGTGACACCTAACCAATCTAGGAGACACCACTCTCCAAAAGGTAATAGATGGTGTGTTGTTGATGAGCTCCTTGCTCTTGTGCTTCAAATGATAGTCTCCCCAACACTCAACTCTCTCTCATAGATTTGGCTATGGTGGAAAGATGATTTGAGTGGAAAGAAACTTGGGGAAGGCTAGAGATCAAGATTCATATGGTAGGATTGGAATATCTTGGCCTCAACACATAAGTAGGTGGTTATCTCTCAGAAAATGAGTAGTGGAAGTGTAGTTTTGTTCTGATGGCTCTCTCCACGAATGAAGAGTGGGTGGAGGGGTATATATAGCCTCCACACAAAATCTAACCGTTACACACAGATTCCCAAACTCTGTGGGACCGAATCAGCAAACTCGGTCAGACCAATCCAGGTAAAAATGTGACGTTAGGATTTTCGGTGGGACCGATATAGTCATCTCAGTGAGACCGATATGCTAGGGTTAGGGCATAACGTAATCTCGGTGTGACCAATTGCATAAACTCGGTTGGACTGATTTCAGCAATAGGTACACAGAGGGTTGGCCAGGCAACTCGGTGGGACTGATTCACTCACTTTGGTGGGACCGAAGTGTTACGAAAAGGAAATAGGAAGTTTGGAATGCAGACTCAGTGGGACCAATTTGCTCATTTCGGTGAATCCAAAATGTTACAAAAAGGAAATAGAGAGATTGCAATCCCATCTCGGTGAGACCGAGGTAACTAAGGTTTGTGGCAGTGGCTATGTCAAATGAAACTCGGTGGCGCCGGATAGATCAAATCGGTGGGGCCGAATTTGACTTTAGGTTTAGGACATATGTGTAAATGAGAAAGTGGTTGAGGGTATTGGAGCATATCACTAAGCATTTTGAGCAAGTAAGCCATTAAGCAACACCTCATCCCCTTTTAATAGTATTGGCTTTCCTATGGACTCAATGTGATCTTGGATCACTAAAAATGAAAATGTAGAGTCTTGAGCTTGTTGCCAATATATGTCCTTTGCATTTTGAGGGGTCCACATCTCTAGTCCATGCCATGCCAATCATTGAACTTTCTGAAATTATCATCTTGAAATAGCATTATTTCAATGAGCTATATGTTGTTAAGAATTACCAACACCACCTAGGGATTAGTTGGACTTTCAATCTCCCCCTTTTTGGTAATTGATGACAACATATAGATCAAAGTTTCGACAAATGATAATAAGAATGAAGTACATTGTCGCTTTGAGAAGTATGTGATAAGCAAGAGCTCCCCCTACATTTGTGCATTGTTTAAAATTTGCTTTGGACTGCAAATGCACAATCAGTTAGGATCATGGGTTACTCTTCCATGTCACATACATCTTGGTGGAGTGCTCAAAATGATAACAAATAAGAACAAGCACTCATCACCAAGGCAAAGTGAATGATCATACAAGACATAGATAATGTCATCATTCATGCATAAGCATAAAGTGTGATATAATCAAGCACATGATCATGAAAAGTATCTCACACACACAAACATAAAGTATCTCACAAGCAAACAAAGCAAACAAAGCGAATAAGTAGCAAAAAGAGACAAATCTCTCTCTCCCTCTCTCTCCGAAGCCTATGATCTATACACTTTCTCCCCCTTTGGAAACAAGTTACCAAAAGGCTTGAAAATGCATAGTGCTATGCGTCTCTCTAGGCTTGGTCTTCGGAAGGAGGTGTTGAGATGACTCCAAGGACAAATGCATCTATAGATGATGTTGGAGCTGGAGGGGTTGCCACTGGAGGGGCAACAGGAGCTGTGGCTGCAGGTGCTGAAGTTGTAGCTCTAGTATCTTTCACTGGCACTGTTGTAGACCTCTGTTCCCTAGGCACTCTGTGGAACACCTATGTAGTAGCTTTGCCCTTTCTCTCCTGTGCTTCTTCCTGGAGTTATTCAACAGTTGTCTGTATATCATTCACCTTCAAGTCCAGATCATAGAATTTTTTCTCAATGATCCTCTCCAAGCTCTCCTGGTTTTGAGTCAGGGTAGCTAGTCCTTTCTCAATCCTTAGGGTTGCTTGAATCAGAAATCCAAGCTGGTCTTGCTTTGACTTGAGAAAGACTTCTGAAGCTTCTGCTGCACTTGGCATCTTTGCTGCTTTTTTGCTCTGGCTTTCTCCTTCTTCTCATGAGCTGCAACTAAAGATGGATCTTCAGCATCCATGACAACTGTGTTATCCTCAAAGTCAGGCAGCAAAGGAAGATGTTCTTTGTCCAAAAGATACACTCCTTGCTTCATCTTGGAATTGACTAGCTCTTGGATGTGTGGAGTGATACGTCTCCAATGTATCTATAATTTTTGATTGCTCCATGCTACTTTATCTACTGTTTTGGGCAATATTGGGCTTTATTATCCACTTTTATATTATTTTTGGGACTAACCTATTAACCGGAGGCCCAACCCAGATTTGCTGTTTTATGCCTATTTCAGTATTTCGAGGAAAAGGAATATCAGACGGAGTCAAAACGGAACAAAATCAACTGGAGAAGTTATTTTTGGAATGAAAGCAACCCAGGGAACTTGAAGTGCACGTCAGGGGAGATACGGGCTGCCCACGAGGGTGGGGGGCGCCCCTGCCTCGTGGGGCCCCCGTAGCTCCACCGACGAACCCCCTGCACCCATATATACCTACGTATCGTAAAACTTCCAGAACAGAAGATAGATCGGGAGTCCCACCGCCGCAGGCCTCTGTACCCACCAAAAACCTCTCGGGATCCCGTTCCGGCGCCCTGCCGGAGGGGGATCCCATCACTGGTGGCCATCTTCATCATCCCGGAGCTATCCATGACAAGGAGGGAGTAGTTCACCCTCGGGGCTGAGGGTATGTACCAGTAGCTATGTGTTTGATCTCTCTCTCTCGTGTTCTCTCTCGTGTTCCATCTATGGCACGATCTTGATGTATCCCGAGCTTTGCTATTGTAGTTGGATCTTATGATGTTTCTCCCCCTCTACTCTCTTGTGATGAATTGAGTTTCCCCTTTGATGTTATCTTATCGGATTGAGTCTTTTATGGGAACACTTGATGTATGTCTTGCCGTGATTATCCGTGGTGACAATGGGATATCATGTGCCACTTGATGTATGTTTTGGTGATCAACTTGCGGGTTTCGTGACATTGGGAACCTATGCATAGGGGTTGGCACACGTTCTTGACTCTCCGATAGAAACTTGGGCACTCTTTGAAGTACTTTTTATGTTGGTTGGATGAATCTGAGATTGTGTGATGCATATCGTATAATCATGCCCACGGATACTTGAGGTGACAATGGAGTATCTAGGTGACATTAGGGTTTTGGTTGATTTGTGTCTTAAGGTGTTATTCTAGTACGAACTCTTTTATAGATCGATCTGAAAGAATAACTTTGAGGTGGTTTCGTACCCTACCATAATCTCTATGTTTGTTCTCTGCTATTAGTGGATTTGGAGTGACTCTTTGTTGCATGTTGAGGGCTTGTTATATTATCTATCTATGTTATTATTGTTGAGAGAACTTGCACTAGTAGAAGTATGAACCCTAGGCCTTGTTTCCTACCATTGCAATACCGTTTACACTCACTTTTATCATTAGTTACCTTGCTGTTTTTATTATTTCAGATTACAAAAACCTATATCTACTATCGATTTTGCACTTGTATCACCATCTCTTCGCCGAACTAGTGCACCTATACAATTTACCATTGTATTGGGTGTGTTGGGGACACAAGAGACTTTTTGTTATTTGGTTGCAGGGTTGTTTGAGAGAGACCATCTTCATCCTACGCCTCCTACGGATTGATAAACCTTAGGTCATCCACTTGAGGGAAATTTGCTACTGTCCTACAAACCTGTGCACTTGCAGGCCCAACAAATGTCTACAAGAAGAAGGTTGTGTAGTAGACATCAAACTCTTTTCTGGCGCCGTTGCCGGGGAGGTGAGTGCTTGAAGGTATATCTTTAGATCTTGCAATCGAATCTTTTTGTTTCTTGTTTTAGCACTAGTTAGTCTATAAAAGAAAATTACAGAAAAATGGAGTTAAGTTTGTCTCATACGCTTCACCTTTTTAATATCTTTCATGAGTATGATGGAAAGGATAATTGTGCTCAAGTGCTAGAAGAAGAAATCTCTAAATTGTTTGGCACTAAATATTTGAATGATGAGCATGATTGCAATGTTGTTAGTACGAATTCTTTGAATATCCATGATGCTAATGATGATTGCACTAGTTATGATGAAAATGCCTCCTATAAGCATGCCAATTTTTGTGGAGTGCATTGGGCTTGCAAGGACACACCAAATAGGGAAGATAGATATTGCAAGAGGCATTAGTACTTAGAAACTAAATGGTTGCAAGAAAGGCTAGATGCATGTGCTGAAAATTTATTTTTTCTTAGCCATACTTGTGAACTTTGCAATGAACGTGATCATTTTAGTACCCAATGCAAATTGTTTCATGATCGTATCGTGTCCAAAAATTGTGATGACTTGATTTCCCTTGCACATCATAATGAGCTTAGTTTGCTCTTGGATTATGAAGAAATAAAACATATAACAAAGATTATTCCAGAATTTGCCCTTGATAGAATTCTTCATTTTGATCTAGAAGAAATTTATATGTATTATGCGGTGAATTGCATTGAAAATCCTTATATTGCCAATTACATAAAGAAAAGAAAACAAATAGAGGATGAAGATAATGCTAACGAAAGGGAAGAGACTTCCAAATATCCTCCTATTATTTCTTATGATGAATCAGGTAAAGAGGAGGAGTCTTCTATCCAACCAATCTCATCAATAAGGAGCTCAAAGAGGACGGTTGAACCCACACATAATGTGAAGAAGAAAAAGAAAAGAAGGAGCAACAAAGGTAGAAAGATATCCCTCCCAAATGATGTTGCTCCTATTACTCATTGTGATGATGATAATTATACTATTGGTGTTATCAATATTTTTAATGATGAGAGTGATTATACTTATGATATGAAAGGGCCCAAGCTTGGGGAAGCTATGTTTGATTGGGATGAAATATTTGAGAATATATTTGCTGGAATTAATGTTTGTCCCAAGCTTGGGGATGCTATGTTTAATGAAGATGATATTTTTAGCATCCCAAGTTTTGATATGCAAAGTTGTTATGATGATAGCATGCCTCCTACCTATGATGATTATATTGATGAAAGTGGGTTTGGAAGAGTGTCAACTTTAGGAAGTAGTTATACCACTATTTTGGAGGATGTTGAATCTTATTGTGATGAATATGAAAGTGGATTTGGAAGAGTGTCAACTTTATTTAGTGATTCCACTATCTTGGGAGAGGTTTCAATCGATTATGATGATAACGAAGTTGCTACTTATGACGATTATTGTGATGAAACTTATGCTATAAAAAGTAGTGATGATTATATTTACAAATCTTGTCATGATTATGATTACCCTTTTTCTGAACATTGCTCTTTTAATGTGGAAACAATTTTTAGTGTTCAAGTCTTTTATGATACTCCCACTATTTCGAACGAGAAGAATTTTGCTTATGTGGAGAGTAGTAAATTTTCTATGCTTGTAGATCATGAAAAGAATGCTTTAGGTGCTGGTTACATTGTTGAATTCATTCATGATGCTACTGAAAATTATTATGAGGGAGGAACATATGCTTGTAGGAATTGCAATAATATCAAGTTTCCTCTCTATGTGCTTCAAGTTTTGAAGCTATGCTTGTTTTACCTTCCTATGCTAGTTGATTATCGTTCCCATAAGTTGTTTGCTCACAAAATCCCTACGCATAGGAATTGGGTTAGACTTAAAAGTGCTAGTAATATGCTTCATGATGCTCCCGTTATGTTTCAATTCTTATCTTTTATGTGAGCATCATTGTCATCATCATGCCTAGCTAGAAAGGCATTAAAGAAAAGCGCTTGTTGGGAGAAAGCCCAATATTTATCCTTACTGTTTTTGTGTGTCCACATGATTATGCTACTGTAGTAACCATGTTTTATAGGTTTTGTTTCAATAAAGTGCCAAGTAAGACCTTTAGGATAGCTTATGGTGATAGTTGTGTTGATCCTGCTGAGAATCAGAAACTTTTGCACCCAGTAAATTAGTTTTTTTAATTCACAGAAACGTTCTTATGATCTGATTCTTTTTGATCTGGATTGGTACACGAATTTCTTAGGACTTGCTAATTTTGTAGGATTTTTGGAGTTCCAGAACTATACGTTTGATACAGATTACTACAGACTGTTCTGTTTTTGACAGATTCTGTTTTACGTGTGTTGTTTGCTTATTTTGATGAATCTATGGCTAATAAAATAGTTTATAATCCATAGAGAAGTTGGAATACATTAGGTTTAACACCAATATAAATAAAGAATGAGTTCATTACAGTACCTTGAAGTAGTCTTTTGTTTTCTTTCTCTAACGGAGCTCACGATATTTTTGTTGAGTTTTGTGTTGTGAAGTTTTCAAGTTTTGGGTGAATTCTTCCGATGGATTATGGAACAAGGAGTGACAAAATCCTAAGCTTGGGGATGCCCATGGCACCCCCAAGATAATCCAAGGACACTAAAAAGTCAAAGCTTGGGGATGCCCCAGAAGGCATCCCCTCTTTCGTCCACTTCCATCGGTAATTTACTTGGAGTTATATTTTTATTCACCAACATGATATGTGTTTTGCTTGGAGCGTCTTGTATTATTTGCGTCTTTGCTTGTTAGTCTACCACAATCATACTTGCTGTACACACCTTTTGATAGAGCCATACATGAATTGGAATTTGTTAGAATACTCTACGTGCTTCACTTATATCTTTTGAGCTTGATAATTTTGCTCATAGTGCTTCACTTATATCTTTTGAGCTTGATAGTTTTGCTCATAGTGCTTCACTTATATCTTTTGAGCGTGATAATTTTTACTCTAGTGCTTCAATTATATCTTTTAGAGTACGGTGGTGGATTTGTTTTGAAGAAACTATTGGTCTCTCATGCTTCACTTAGATTATTTTGAGAGTCGTTAATAGCATGGTAATTCGCTTAATGTTAATATACTTGGTGTTCAAGATATGTGAACCTTTCTTTTGAGTGCGTTGAATACTAAGATAAGTTTGATGCTTGATAATTGTTTTGAGATATGAAGATGGTGATATTAGAGTCATGCTAGTTGAGTAGTTATGAATTCAGAGAATACTTGTGTTAAAGTTTGTGATTCCCGTAGCATGCACGTATGGTGAACCGTTATGTGATGAACTCGGAGCATGATTTATTTATTGATTGTCTTCCTTATGAGTGGCGGTCGGGGACGAGCGATGGTCTTTTCCTACCAATCTATCCCCCTAGGAGCATGCGTGTAATACTTTGCTTTGATAACTTCTAGATTTTTGCAACAAGTATATGAGTTCCTTATGACTAATGTTGAGTCCATGGATTATATGCACTTTTTCCCATCCTTCCACCTTTGCTAGCCTCTCTAATACCACGCACTTTTCGCCGGTATCATACACCCACCATATACCTTCCTCAAAACAGTCACCATACCTACCTATCATGGCATTTCCATAGCCATTCCGAGATATATTGCCATGCAACTTTCCACCGTTCCGTTTATTATGACACGCTCCATCATTGTCATATTGCTAGCATGATCATGTAGTTGACATCGTATTTGTGGCAAAGCCACCGTTCATAATTCTTTCATACATGTCACTCATGATTCATTGCATATCCCGGTATACCACCGGAGGCATTCATATAGATTCATACTTTGTTCTAAGTATCGAGTTGTAATTGTTGAGTTGTAAGAAAAATAAAAGTGTGATGATCATCCTTATTAGAGCATTGTCCCAAGTGAGGAAAGGATGATGGAGACTATGATTCCCCCATAGGTCGGGATGAGACTCCGGACGAAAAAAAAGAAGAGAAAAGAGGCCATAAAAAAAGGAGAAAGGCCCAAATAAAAAAAATGAGAGAAAAAGAGAGAAGGGACAATGCTACTATCCTTTTACCACACTTGTGCTTCAAAGTAGCACCAAGATCTTCATGATAGAGAGTCTCTCATTTTGTCACTTTCATATACTAGTGGGGATTTTTCATTATAGAACTTGGCTTGTATATTCCAATGATGGGCTTCCTCAAAATGCCCTAGGTCTTCGTGAGCAAGCGAGTTGGATGCACACCCACTTAGTTTCTTTTGTAGAGCTTTCATATACTTATACCTCTAGTGCATCCGTTGCATGGCAATCCCTACTCACTCACATTGATATCTATTGATGGGCATCTCCATAGCCCGTTGATACACCTAGTTGATGTGAGACTATCTTCCCTCTTTTTGTCTTCTCCACAACCACCCTTCTATTCCACATAGTGCTATATCCATGGCTCACGCTCATGTATTGCGTGAAGATTGAAAAAGTTTTGAGAATGTCATAAGTATGAAACAATTGCTTGGCTTGTCATCGGGGTTGTGCATGACTTAAATATTTTGTGTGGGGAAGATGGAGCATAGCCAGACTATATGATTTTGTAGGGATAACTTTCTTTGTCCATGTTATTTTGAGAAGACATGATTGCTTTGATTAGTATGCTTGAAGTATTATCATTTTTTATGTCAATATGAACTTTTGTCTTGAATCTTTCGGATCTGAATATTCATATCACAATTAAGAAGATTTACATTGAAATTATGCCAAAGTATCACTCCGCATCAAAAATTCTTTTTTATCATTTACCTACTCGAGGACGAGCAGGAATTAAGCTTGGGGATGCTTGATACGTCTCCAACATATCTATAATTTTTGATTGCTCCATGCTACTTTATCTACTGTTTTGGGCAATATTGGGCTTTATTATCCACTTTTATATTATTTTTGGGACTAACCTATTAACCGGAGGCCCAGCCCAGATTTGCTGTTTTATCCCTATTTTAGTATTTCGAGGAAAATGAATATCAGACGGAGTCAAAACGGAACGAAATCAACTGGAGAAGGTATTTTTGGAAGGAAAGCAACCCAGGGAACTTGGAGTGCACGTCAGGGGAGATACGGGCTGCCCACGAGGGTGCCCCCCCCCCGGGCGCGCCCCCCTGCCTCGTGGGGCCCCCGTAGCTCCACCGACGTACCCCCTGCACCCATATATACCTACGTATCGTAAAACTTCCAGAACAGAAGATAGATCGGGAGTTCAGCCGCCGCAAGCCTCTGTAGCCACCAAAAACCTCTCGGGAGCCCGTTCCGGCGCCCTGCCGGAGGGGGATCCCATCACCGGTGGCCATCTTCATCATCCCGGCGCTATCCATGACGAGGAGGGAGTAGTTCACCCTCGGGGCTGAGGGTATGTACCAGTAGCTATGTGTTTGATCTCTCTCTCTCTCTCTCTCTCTCTCTCGTGTTCTCTCTCGTATTCCATCTATGGCACGATCTTGATGTATCCTAAGCTTTGCTATTGTAGTTGGATCTTATGATGTTTCTCCCCCTCTACTCTCTTGTGATGAATTGAGTTTCCCCTTTGAAGTTATCTTATCAGATTGAGTCTTTTATGAGAACACTTGATTTATGTCTTGCCATGATTATCTGTGGTGACAATGGGATATCATGTGCCACTTGATGTATGTTTTGGTGATCAACTTGTGGGTTTCGTGACATTGGGAACCTATGCATAGGGGTTGGCACACGTTCTTGACTCTCCAATAGAAACTTTGGGGCACTCTTTGAAGTACTTTTATGTTGGTTGGATGAATCTGAGATTGTGTGATGCATATCATATAATCATGCCCACGGATACTTGAGGTGACAATGGAGTATCTAGGTGACATTAGGGTTTTGGTTGATTTGTGTCTTAAGGTGTTATGCTAGTATGAACTCTTTTATAGATCGATCCGAAAGAATAACTTTGAGGTGGTTTCGTACCCTACCATAATCTCTATGTATGTTCTCCGCTATTAGTGGCTTTGGAGTGACTCTTTGTTTCATGTTGAGGGCTTGTTATATTATCTATGTTATTATTGTTGAGAGAACTTGCACTAGTGAAAGTATGAACCCTAGGCCTTGTTTCCTACCATTGCAACACCGTTTACGGTCACTTTTATCATTAGTTACCTTGCTGTTTTTATTATTTCAGATTACAAAAACCTATATCTACTATCTATTTTGCACTTGTATCACCATCTCTTCACCGAACTAGTGCACCTATACAATTTACCATTGTATTGGGTGTGTTGGGGACACAAGAGACTTTTTGTTATTTGGTTGCAGGGTTCTTTGAGAGAGACCATCTTCATCCTACGCCTCCTACAGATTGATAAACCTTAGGTCATCCACTTGAGGGAAATTTGCTACTGTCCTACAAACCTGTGCACTTGCAGGCCCAACAAACGTCTACAAGAAGAAGGTTGTGTAGTAGACATCATGGAGCATATCCACAAGATCTCTTCTGGTCAGCTGTTGTCCTTTTGATTGTCTCAACAATCAAGCTCATGACCGTGAACTTCTATGGCACAACATCAAACGCTGTAGCAAGTTGATGGAATGGCCTCTGATCATCCTGTGATCTCCAGATTTGGGCAACAGGGTGTGCATCAAGATGGTGTTTATGGTGGCCAAACTAGACAACAAGTAGTAGACTGATCCAAACTTATGTGTCTCCAAGGCCTTATTTGGAATCTCCTTATACATATTGGCCATGGTGTTATGATCTTTCTTCTTCTCAGCATACACATCTATGTAATTTTATTCTTCTTCAGGTGCATTTATGAGTCTAGCCCATTCATCAATTGTTGATTGGTGCCTCTGACCTTCTGTCATCCACACAATCCTTCCATCTGGATAGAAGTGAGCTGTTGAGTAGAATTGCATTATTAGCTCATCATTCCACTTGGTGAGCTTCAGACCAAGAAAGTCATCAACACCATTTGCTTTGAAGCTTTTATGCACTCCTGGGAAATGATCAGCATTTGCATCAATGTATTTCCAGTCCACCCATCTCATATCACTAACTATGGGTTTCTTGTCCAGCAAAAATGTCTCATAAAAATCATGTTGCTCTTTGGTGTGGAACCTGTAGTCCACTACAGTCCTCCTCCTCACATCATATGGATCTGCTTGTCTCCATTTCCTGAGACCAGCATCCTTTCTTTCCTTCACATTTTCAGCAACTGGGTGACAATCATTGTGGTCTGGAATCTTGGGTTTGAGCTTCCTAAGCACTTGGGCTTCAGCTTCTTCTGCAGCTTCAGGCACTAGGGCCTTGTTCTTCTCTGCTATAGGTATATTCCTGGTGCTTCTCTTTGAAGCTTGAGCTGGGGCTTTGGGGGCTGTCTTGGGCTTTGAAGGAGCTGCCCCAGACTTGATGGCATCCCCCATCAGCTTTTGTGCCTTAGTAGGAGGTGCTTGAGCAGGAACCTCTTCTTTTTCTTCCTCCTCACTTGCAGAATCCTTCCTCATTGATGGATTTCCAATAACTCTAGCTGTAGCTTTTCTGACCCTCTTCTTCACCTGCTCTTGGCTCAAGTGTGAAGACCATAGATTCCTGAGTGGAGGTTCTAGCCTTTGACATGGGAACTCTCTTGGCAGGTGCCTTCTTGTGCATGCCAGGTTTTGTTGTAGCAGCAGTTCCATATTCCTTTTTCAGCACTTTCTTCTTGGAGCTTACTTCTTCCTCAGCAGACACATAGTCCTCATCCTCTGAGTTTGAGGTTCTCTTCTTCCTTGTCCTTGTAGCTGCCTTGGGAAAATTGCTTGGAGTGCTCCTTCTGCCATCATCAGAGCTGCTAGAGGGGCTAGTGCCCTCACCCATGTTCACTTGCTCTTCTGATTTGTTCTGGCTATCACTCTGGTCAGACATTCTGGCAAAGAAAACTGATAGCAGACCCTGTGAATAGATATAGATGAGGTAGAGTAGATGAGCATCACAAGAAGTAGAGTTTTTGCAAAAAGAATGAGTCAAAAACTTAGTTTTAGTTTTCTACAGGAAGCATTTCGGAGCTACAGATTTGTAAAACTCGATGACACCGAAGCAACTTTGGAGTCTAAACATGTGGAATCGGTTAGAACGAGACACAGTTCAGCGACTCCAAGTTTGCTAGGGTTTCACAAAGTCCTGGTATCGGTCACACCAATTTGCAACTTTCGGTCAGATCGAAAATCACTTGTGCTTTGGCCTAATCCAAATCGGTGGAACCGATTCCTACAACTCGGTCGGTCCGAGATGAGTCAGGCGGAAACCTACCCTAAATTTTCAAATCAAATCTAGTCTAATGGAAGTTCTCTGTGGATGGATCGATCTCATATGTGGTAAAGAACATGGTGTTGACCTTGTGCTCAGAATCGGAAGTAAAAGGAATGCACAAGGGGTCGAACTCAAACCCTAGTTCGGCGGTGAGTTTGCTACGACGGCAACGACAGCGTTAAAAAAAGGTTGATGGCGGCGGAGACTAGCGGCGGGAGGTCGCTGGCGACAAGGTGACGATCTAGGGACCCTTGAGGCAGAGCAGGACACGCGCGGGCGAAGAGGTTTTGAAGTGATTTCCAAATTATGGCCCGTCAGTATATATATCCTGACATTGTCAGTGTGACCGAGTGGAACAACTCGGTGGCACCAAGATGCAGAATCGCAAGCGGTTACTACAACTCAGTGAGACCGCAATGTTCTAATCGGTTGCACCGAGATTGAAAACTTAATCAACCCAGTGAACTCGATGTGACCAAAATGGAGGAGTCGGTCAGACCAAAATACACAGAGAGGTTTTGGAAGTTTTAGGTCTATGACAAAATAGGACTCTGAGTGCTCCTCACATAGAGGGTTTGAATTTGACTTAGATCAAACTTTGTGATGTAGCATGAATAGAATTTGAGAAGAGAAAAGCATGGATAGCTAGAGGGAGTTCTTAGGCATTCTTGTCCATCCATTTGGCAAAAATAAGAAACTCCAAACAATTAAAGCAACAAATGGATGTCCTTGAATTAGAAAAGTATGCAACCAACATGCTCACACAATAAAATAGCAAATGAAATATGTGGCAAAGCATGCACAATCACTCTTGCATCTATCAAGCAATTGGCGATGACTAGGTCATATATACATGAGTATATTGACTTATGAGTCAAATGAGAACATTTGATCATAGGTCAGACTCATCGTTTAAGCACAAGTGGGCACTACAAAAAAATACACTTCTGTGATGATACGTGTTTGTCATAGTAGGTCACGTTTTCTGTCATGCATGTACATCCATGACGATTTTATGACAGAATCAAGATAGTCATACATGTGCTGTCATAGAAGTGTTCCATGAAATTACCAAAATTATCATCACGGAAATGTCCACTTCCATGACGATAAATCGTGCATCATAGAAGTGCTTTTTTCAAGGGTGACCGACACGTGGCATCGACCGTAACAGCTCACCGTTAAGCTATCGGGTCCGGTTTTGTATCCGGTAACCCGTTAACAGCCCGGACCAATGGGGAATTTCCACATGTAAAATTCTCATTTGCCGGAGGAAACACGTGTTGCCTCACCGTTAGGACAGATGTCATCCACTCATTGGACATGAGCCACCTATGATACGTCGACATGTCGGACGGCCCAATAGAGGCCCATTCCGGTGAAAAGGCCGGGCCTGTCAAAATAAGCGGGCCGGCCCATTAGCAGCCTTCTTAAGTCAGACCCATTTACAAGTACGGCCCATACAAGTTACATAGAATCGGCCCATCAAGGGCCCATTCTAGATTCTACAATTTCCAGCCCATCATCAGTTTAAGCCCGTTAACGGCCTGCTACGTTTTTGGGCCCAATTGCAGCCCGAGCTTCTTTCGGCCTGTTAGCAGCCTATCGTCAGTTCCAGCCCATTAACGGCCCGGAACGTCTTTCGGCCTTTTCTCGGCCCATTCCGCAGTTGGGCCAATTCTAGCCCGCTGTGACTTCAGGCCTGTCCTCGTCCCATTCAGTAAATGGGCCAACTCTTAGCCCATTTTGTTCCTCGGCCTGTTAACAGCCCGCAACACAGTTGGGCCTTTGACTTTCGGTCCATTAGGGGCCCACATTCCGCAGGGCATCATTTCATCCCAACACGACTTTCGGCCTGTTAAAAGCCTAGTTTGCAAATTGGGCCTCCTCTGGCCCATAACACTTTCGGCCTCTTACTGGCCCGTAAAGTAAAAGGGTTGAGACAAAATTGACATTTATTTCGGCGTGCTAAAGGCCTGCGGGCCATTTCCCATTATATGGCCCTATCAAGCTTTAGGCCTGTTGACGGCCTGCTAAGAGCCGTTGTTACGGTGGGCCACATCATTTGGGATCCACTTAATATTATTTTGACCAGCCCAATTAAGGCCTGCTTTGACTACACATGTCCAGGAAATGTTTGGGCATGTTGGCCCCGTTTCAACGATATAGCATATTCAAGAAATATCCTACTCTATACTATCGCCTCTAAAAAACATACACTATACAATAAAAAGACTAAGGCATAGAAACGTAGAATAATCCTACACTATACAATAAAGAAATTACAGCCAAATATACCCACTAGGCATTATAGTTTGGCACCAGTGATAATAAAGCATACACAAACAACAAATTACATACACTGGACAAATAAAGCTCATACATCATGGACACGCATCAACAGAACTTACCATTTGAACTATAAACTCTTCAAAAAATAGGATTGGCCGGATTCAGATAGCACAAATTTCAGTCAGCAAAATCTCCAATTCCTTCGTGGTTACCTCAGTGTCTTGTTTCATTTTTTTGACTCCTGCATCTAATACCTGCATGTCCAGTCTCAACTTGTTGATTGTACGTTGAGAATCATGTACACATTGTCTTGCCACCTCTAGTTGATGCTCGAGAACATCAGCACATTCCTATTCTAATCCATAATCATTCGGTAACGGCCATGCCACACTGCTCGCAGATCTTTGTGTTGATGTCACTTCATCCTGAAATGTTTCTGTAAGTACACATGACTAGGGCAAAAATATAGTTACAACAGTGAAGCAAGAAAGACAGACTATTTTGTACATGGCAAAACATGACTAACAATAATGTTACACATCATGAAGCATAAGCAAGTGATTTTTTAAAAATTATAAAAAAGGTAGTCTGTGCAGCCTGCATACAGAAATCTCTCTTAGCTCACCAGAGGAGCATGATGTTGGGGCCCAATCCAAAACACAGACAAGTTACAAATTTAATAGCATGTTGCGTATAAGTAAGCAAGCAGTTAGCCATTTCGTAGCTCAATTAAAGTCTTAGGGAGCATAATGAACAGCAGAGGAATTCATACAAACCTACTACAACAAGCAAAACTATGCAATCATTAGCCTAGTATAAACTAGATTGTGATCCTCATGCAATGATAGTTAGTTAATAGACTTCAAAGCTTCAGGCACACTTCGGCAGAGTAATTAAATGGTAAGGCCTTTAATCATGTCAACTAATAGTTATACAAGTACCCAACATCAGGCATCATTGTTTGGGCATCTCATTAACTGGGGACAAATAAAGCAATTGAAAAGAGCAAATTAACTATGCCTGAAACAAACAAGGAATTGAACTGTTGAGTTGGATACGGTGACTTACCTTAACTGGTTGAAGAGGCTCAGTGCAACTCCTACTTCTCTTGCAAGGCTCCTTCCTAACATCTTGTACATGGAAATCCTCAATCTTATCTTCATTGCACCCCCTCTAAAAGGTGACACAAACTAGTTACTCGTCTCCTTGGAAGATAAATATGCATACTTTCCAGTCTGTGAACAACAAAAGGATGAGATTATAACGAAACAACACCACATAATGAAACATGCCAAATCTCTTGCACTTGCACACAATGAAATGAGCATTTACTATGTCTACACTATGTAAAAACTAGGCATACCTTCAAACTGGATCTCCAGGTGCTCTTGGAGAGCCTACTTTAGTGTACAGGCAAACCTTTATTTCACCTATGAGTTAGACAAGGACCCACTACAACAACCCTTAGTGTTTAAATGGTTGACAAACTCTGTTAGAGTGTTAGGTCAAGAACAACAAGTAATCAAAGCAAACAGTCCTAGTATGGCTGGCTGATGCAAACAAGCAATTGAACAGATGTATGAGCAAATCTTAGATATCAAGAAAAGAATCAAAGAAGGAGGCTTAAAGACCATCACTTGAGTGACCAGATTTAAGGGTCATTTAAAACATCATGAACTAACATATGAACTAACATAAACATTGCATATTCCAGATTCTACAATGGAATGCACATGTATTAGGTTATGCCATGTATGATGATGCCTAAATGTACACTAAAGTAGGCAGGAGTGATTCATCATTGCACGCACAATTGAATTGCAGGTTAAGGGCCAGTTCGATTCTGCCTTTTCAGGGCTTATTGTCAAAATAAGCCATAAAAGATGTAAAGAAATCATTTTTTGAGTTATGGGCTTGGGCTTAACTTATTTCGCTTTGGAGGGGGGTGTTTCGGGTAGAACCTCACTAAAAATTGAAGGGAAGGGGAATAGTGAAATGACTCTGTTGTCTACCTATATTACACTCAAAATGCAACTGCTCACCCCCGGGTCACACCTAACCCTCAAGTAAAAACAATCACGCAAGCGTTCATTGCCCTGCCCACTTGCATCTCCTCTCCCCTTTCCCTCTACCTCGATCCCCTGCCTGCAACACTAGGGTTCCTCCAGCGAGCCGTCGCCACTGGTCCCATCTGGCCTGGTCCTCGATGATGCTCTGTCCAGCTAGGCTACATGGCCGGCGGGTAGAGGCAAATTTCCCCGGCCGCTCCTCCCTCTGGCTCCGCCCCTCATTCTCATGGTCTCCAGCAGCTGCTCCACTGTGGTCCGTCCAACGCACTACTCCGGCGGGCGCCGCACAACTACGACTGATGCCACACTACGGCAGAAGGCACCTTATTCCCCCTCCCCTCCGCCCAGGCCGTGGCCTGGAGGTGCTGTTGAAGGATGAGCTCATCCAACAAGGTGAGGATCTCCTCTGATTTTTTGCCAAATTTTCATTCTGATCCACTATACGATGAATTGCTATGAGCTGCTTCTGCTGCTATTCTATGATGCAGTGCTATGAGCTGCTCCTGCTGCTGCTATATGATGAATTGCTATGAGCTGCTGCTGCTACTATATGATGAGTTGTTATAAGCTGCTCCTGCTGCTGTATGATGAATTGCTATGAGCTGCTCCTGCTGTTACTATATGATGAATTGTGATGAGATGCTCCTCCTGCTGCTATATGATTAATTGCTATGAGCTGCTGCTGGTATATGATGAATTGCACACTGTTGTTGCTGCTGTATGATGAGTTGCTATGAGCTACTGCTGCTGCTATATGATGCTTTTAGGTGGTGCTGCTATATGATAATAACCAGCCACTTGGACCATCGAATTTCAATACTAATTGTTCTTCATTTAAATGTGGGTCATGCATTCTCCGTTTAAATTAGGCAATGAGATATCTATGGAAGACATTGACCAAAGTAGATTGTGCCAAGTAGATGGTATCTTTGTATTTGCATTTTGACCAAATAGTGATGGTCTGTTTTCCTATCATATTAATTACTGCACTGGGTTCAATTTGTGATGTTTGCAAGTCAAATTAATTTTCATATGGGCAGCAAAATGAAAAAATATAATGCAATCTAGACTTTTCACTGATCATACCAAAGATAAGCTGAAAAGGAAGGCAATGAAAAGAACTGGTTGGCTTATTACATGGAGCTTATATTCACAGGTGCTTATTTTCTTAGGATAACTCGTAATAACTATCCCTAAGAAACTTGGCAAATAGAACTGACATACAAATAACAAGTCACAATGATTGCAATGGAGGAGTGACCTACCATAGCACACTGTATAGGCTCACCGCTGGCTCTCCTTTTTTGCGATGCTCCATGAAATTGCCACATACATCTTGTACTTTTTCATTGTGTAACCCTATCTGCAAGTTGACACGGCTAATTTCAGACATATCTACAAGATAATACATTGCATATCCCTTGCGCATATTTAAACCACCAATTAATGATTGTGTGTGTAGCATAAACTAGCCATGACTCTGTGTGCTGGACTAGCAGGCACTCTAAGGGAGCCTAATGTAGTGCACTAGAATTCCTACATGCCACCTACGATTTTGTGTAATGTACGGCCTCTGTTCCTAAATATATGTCTTTGTAGAGATTCCAGTATGGACCACATACAGATGTGTATAGATGCATTTTCGAGTGTAGATTCACTCATTTTGCTCCGTATGTAGCCTATAGTGGAATCTCTAGAAAGACTTATATTTAGGAAAAGAGGTACGAGGTAGTATCATGTATGACATCTACATATCTAATTTAGCAGCCAGCAGTAGAAATCATTGTCTGCACAAGGGATTACTGGTCGAAAATCCTAGCAAAGCACGCTGGCAGGCACAGAACAATACAAGAGAGATGGACGCACTTACAAGATCATAGCAATGCCTCAGTCCAGGATCTTGGTTGGCCAAGCTGTTAGATCCAGAAGAAACATCGTCCTTGTAGTTTTTGCCAGCTGCATAACAGGTAACAACGACATGTTAGTATATTTGAAGTACATCGGGCAAGTGATGCTGGACGGGTTTAAAGGTGACAAGTACCTAGGCCGTGGCAGGTGCTTGACATCTTGCCTGACGGTGGGAATCAGGTTAGAAACGTCAAGGGTGTTGACGCTGCGCTGGCTGTCGGGGTCCGGTAAGGAGATCTAGAACCGTCGAGTAGGGTGTTTGTGGAGAGGCTCCAGTAGGGTGGAATACGGTGTGGGCGAAGCGGATCTGTGGCCATGGACGACGGCGTCGGTGAAGCTGCTCCGGTGGTTGGGTTAAGGATGGTGTCGACGATGCGGATCTGCGGCCGTGGACGGGGCGTCAGAAGCTGCTCCGGTAGGTTGGATGAGAGTGCGAGGAAGCGGATCTGCGGCCATGGACTTGTGAGTTGGCAAAGCGGCCCTGGTAGGGTTGAGAATGGTATAGGCAAAGCTACTCCGATAGGGTTGATGATGGTGTCGGCGGAGCGGCTCCGGTGGGGTTGAGGAAGGTGTCGGCGAAGAGGATCAGAGGCCGTCGACGGGGGCGTCGGTGGGGCGGCTCCGGGGGGGGGGGGGGGTGGATGAAGCATCTCTGGTAGGGAGTACGAATGAGCCACTGCAGATGCGCTGCGGTTGATGAGAGTACCAGCGAAGCAAATCCGGCGCCGTGGACAAGGCCGTCACTGAATGGGCTGTGGTACAATGGTGGATGAGCAGTCTACTTGTTTCTAGGGGAGGTGGGAGGGGTAGATGCGGCCGCAAAAGTAGATCCAGCGAGGTGGACGCCACTGGTAGTGAATGGGCTCTGTTACGCTGATGGATGAGCAGTCTAGGGTTTTGAGAGGGGAGGGGTAGAAAGGCCGATGAAGTACGGACGACGTGATGTAATATGCTCTGGTGCTGTGGAGTTAGTCGTTTTTGCGGGAGGGGAGAGGAAATGGGGGTGTCGTGTGGTGGGGGCAACCGGAAGTTTCCCAAGCAGCCCCGACCTATGCTACCTCTTGAGCACTGCGTTGGATTTCCCCGAAGAGGAGAGGATGATGCAGCAAAGTAGCGTAAGTATTTCCCTCAGTTTTTGAGAACCAAGGTATCAATCCAGTAGGAGACCACGCACAAGTACCTCGTACCTACATAAAATGATAGCTACTCGCAACCAACACGATTAGGGGTTGTCAATCCCTTCACGGTCACTTACGAGGGTGAGATCTGATAGAGATGATAAATAATATTTTTGGTATTTTTGATAGATATATGCAAAGTGAAAAGTAAAAGGCAAAGTAAAAACAAAGCAAGCAATAAAGCGAGAGAGATTGATATGATGAGAATATACCCGGGGGCCATAGGTTTCACTAGTGGCTTCTCTCAAGAGCATAAGTATTCTACGGTGGGTGAACAAATTACTGTTGAGCAATTGACAGAATTGAGCATAGTTATGAGTATATCTAGGCAATGATCATGTATATAGGCATCACGTCCAAGACAAGTAGATCGAAACGATTCTGCATCTACTACTATTACTCCACTCATCGACCGCTATCCAGCATGCATCTAGAGTATTAAGTTAAAAACAGAGTAACGCCTTAAGCAAGATGACATGATGTAGAGGGATAAATTCATGCAATATGATAAAAACCCCATCTTGTTATCCTCAATGGCAACAATACAATACGTGTCTTGCAACCCTTTCTGTCACTGGGTAAGAACACCGCGAGATTGAACCCAAAGCTAAGCACTTCTCCCATTGCAAGAACTACCAATCTAGTTGGCCAAACCAAAAAGGATAATTCGAAGAGACTTGCAAAGATAACTCAATAATACATAAAAGAATTCAGAGAAGATTCAAATATTTTCCATAGATAATACTGGATCATAAACCCACAATTCATCGGTCTCAACAAACACACCGCAAAAAGAAGATTACATCGAATAGATCTCCACGAGAGAGGGGGAGAACATTGTATTGAGATCCAAAAAGAGAGAAGAAGCCATCTAGCTACTAGCTATGGACCCGAAGGTCTGAAGTAAACTACTCACACTTCATCGGAGGAGCTATGGTGTTGATGTAGAAGCCCTCCGTGGTGGATGCCCCCTCCGGTGGAGCTCCGGAACAGGGCCCAAGATGGGATCTCGTGGATACAGAAGGTTGCGGCGGTGGAATTAGGTTTTTGGCTCCTGTTCTGATCGTTTGGGGATACGTAGGTATATATAGGAGGAAGGAGTACGTCGGTGGAGCGACATGGGGCCCACGAGGTAGGGAGCGCGCCCAGGGGGGCGCCCTCCACCCTCGTGACCGCCTATGGCACTTCTTGGAGTAGGGTCCAAGTCTCCTGGATCACGTTCGGTGAGAAAATCATGTTCCCGAAGGTTTCATTCCGTTTGGACTCCGTTTGATATTCCGTTTCTTCGAAACACTGAAATAGGCAAAAAAACAGCAATTCTGGGCTGGGCCTCCGGTTAATAGGTTAGTCCCAAAAATAATATAAAAGTGGAAAATAAAACCCAATATAGTCCAAAACAGTAGATAAAGTAGCATGGAGCAATCAAAATTTATAGATACATTGGAGACGTATCAGGCATCCCCAAGCTTAATTCCTGCTCGTCCTCGAGTAGGTAAATGATAAAAAAGGATTTTTGATGCGGAGTGATACTTTGGCATAATTTCAATATAAATCTTCTTAATTGTGATATGAATATTCAGATCCGAAATATTCAAGACAAAATTTCATATTGACACAAAAATAATAATACTTCAAGCATACTAATCAAAGCAATCATGTCTTCTCAAAATAGCATGGCAAAAGAAAGTTCATCCCTACAAAATCATATAGTTAGGCTATGCTTCATTTTCGTCACACAAAGATGTTTCCAACTTCTATACCCCCGATGACAAGCCAAGCAATTGTTTCATACTCAAATAATCTCAAACTTTTTCAACCTTCATGCAATACATGAGCGCGAGCCATGGATATAGCACTATGGGTGGAATAGAATATGATGATGGGGATTGTGTGGAGAAGACAAAAAAGGAGAAAGTCTCACATTGACGAGGATAATCAACGGGCTATGGGGATGCCCATAAATTGATGTCAACATGAGGAGTAGGGATTACAATGCAACGGATGCACTAGATCTATGAATGCTCAACAAAAGAAAACTAGTGGGTGTGCATCCAACTTGCTTGCTCATGAAGACCTAGGGCATTTGAGGAAGCCCATCATAGGAATATACAAGCCAAGTTCTATAATGAAGACTGAGGGAGTCCTGGACTAGGGGGTGTCCGGATAGCCGAACTATCACCGTCGGCCGGACTCCAAAGACTATGAAGATACAAGATTGAAGACTTCGTCCCGTGTTCGGATGGGACTTTCCTTGGCGTGGAAGGCAAGCTTGGCGATATGGATATGTAGATCTCCTACCATTGTAACCAACTCTGTGTAACCCTAGCCCTCTCCGGTGTCTATATAAGCCGGAGGGTTTTAGTCCGTAGGACACATAACAATCATACCATAGGCTAGCTTCTAGGGTTTAGCCTCCTTGATCTCGTGGTAGATCTACTCTTGTACTACCCATATCATCAATATCAATCAAGCAGGAGTAGGGTTTTACCTCCATCGAGAGGGCCCGAACCTGGGTAAAAACATCGTGTCCCTTGTCTCCTGTTACCATCCGCCTAGACGCACAGATCGGGACCCCCTACCCGAGATCCGCCGGTTTTGACACCGACATTGGTGCTTTCATTGAGAGTTGCTCTGTGTCGTCACCTATAGGCCCAATGGCTCCTTCGATCATCAACAACGACGCGGTCCAGGGTGAGACTTTTCTCCCCAAATAGATCTTTGTATTCGGCGGCTTTGCACTGTGGGCCAATTCGCTTGGCCATCTGGAGCAGATCGAAAGCTACGCCCCTTGCCATCAGGTCAGGTTTGGAAGTCTGAACTATACGGCCGACATCCGCGGAGACTTGATCCTCGACGGATTCGAGCCACAGCCAAGCGTGCCGCACTGTCCCGATGGGCATGATTTAGCTTTGCTGCCGGACAGTGCCCTGAAGGCCGCACAAAAGTGCGCTCTGACCCTTAGATTGGAGCCGACGGCGCCAATCGAGGATGGGTGGTTGGACACCACCTCGGGGGCTGCTACCTCTACGGCGATGGAGCCGAATACCGACCCTGTCCCTCATGAAGCTCGTGACTCCAAGGTGCCGGACTCCTCTCCGGACCCCAAACCTTCCGCGCCCCTGCCAATCGAATCCGATTGGGCGCCTATCATGGAATTCACCGCTACGGACATCTTTCAGCACTCGCCTTTCGGCGACATCCTGAATTCTCTAAAGTGTCTCTCTTAGTCAGGAGAGCCTTGGCCGGATTATGGCCAGGACTGTTGGGATGCGGACGACGAAGAAATTCAAAGCCCACCCACCACCCACTTCGTAGCCACCGTCGATGACTTAACCGACATGCTAGACTTCGACTCCGAAGACATTGACGGTATGGACGACGATGCCGGAGACGACCAAGAACCAGCGCCTACTGGGCACTGGAAAGCCACCTCGTCATACGACATATACATGGTGGACATCCCAAAGGATGGGAATGGCGATGGAACAGCGGAGGATGACCCCTCCAAAAAGCAGCCTAAGCGCCGACGTCAGTGGCGCCGCTCCAAATCCCGCCACAGCAAGAATGGAGATTCCGGCACCGGAGATAATAACACCCCGAATAGTGCCGAAGACAACCCCCTCCAGCAAGATTCAGCACAGGAGGACGGAGAAGCCAGCCCTTATGAGAGAGCGGCAGACGAAGAGGTAGAGGACGATAATTACATGCCTCCGTCCGGAGACGAGGCAAGCCTCTATGACGACGAATTTGTTGTGCCTGAGGATCCCGTCGAACAAGAGCGTTTCAAATGCAGGCTTATGGCCACGTCAAGCAGCCTCAAGAAAAAATAGCAACAACTTAGAGCTGATCAAGATTTGCTAGCCGACAGATGGACTGAAGTCCTCGCAGCCGAAGAGTACGAACTCGAACGCCCCTCCAAAAGCTTCCCAAAATGCAAGATGCTGCCCCGATTAGAGGAGGAAGCATATAAACCTACATCACTAGCGCACAATACGGCCGACCGGCCACCTCGTGGCCGCGACAGAGAGGCCTCTAGGCCCTCCACTAAAGCCGCACCCCGGCATCACTCGAAAAGTACAAAGCCACGGGGGAATGCGCCGGACTTGTGAGAAATATTGGAGGATAAGGCAAGACAATCAAGATTGATCTATGGATCGCATGGGCGCCCCACGATACGCGACGACAACCGTCACGCCGGATACATCAATTCCGGCCGGGCCGCACACAGTAGACAAAGCTCGCTTGAGCTACATCGTGATATAGCCCAATACAGAGGCGCCGCACACCCACTATGCTTCACAGATGAAGTAATGGATCATCAAATCCCCGAAGGGTTCAAACCCGTGAACATTGAATCCTACGATGGCACAACAGACCCCGCGGTCTGGATCGAAGACTATCTCCTTCATATCCACATGGCCCGCGGTGATGATCTTCACGCCATCAAATACATCCCACTCAAGCTTAAAGGGCCAGCTCGACATTGGCTCAACAGCTTGCCAGCAGAATCAATTGGGTGTTGGGAGGACCTGGAAGCCGCATTCCTTGATAACTTTCAGGGCACATATGTGCGACCACCAGACGCCGATGACCTAAGCCACATAATTCAGTAGCCAGACGAATCGGCCAGACAATTCTCGACTCGGTTCTTAACCAAGAAAAATCAAATCATCGACTATCCGGATGCAGAGGCCCTTGCAACCTTCAAACACAACATCCGCGACGAATGGCTGGCCCGGCACCTAGGACAGGAAAAGCCGAAATCGATGGCAGCCCTCACATCACTCATGACCCGCTTCTGTGCGGGAGAAGACAGCTGGCTAGCCCGCAGTAACAACCTAACCAAAAACTCTGGTAGTTCGGATACCAAAGACAGCAGTGGCAGGTCGCGTCGCAATAAGCACAAACGCCGCATTAACGGCGATAATACTGAAGATACGGCAGTCAACGCCAGATTCAGAGGCTCTAAACCCGGTCAGCGGAAAAAGTCACTCAAAAGAACTACTCCAGGCCCGTCCAATTTGGAACGGATACTCGATCGCTCGTGCCAGATACACGGCACCCCAGAAAAGCCAGCTAATCACACCAACAGAGATTGTTAGGTGTTCAAATAGGCAGGCAAGTTAATCGCCGAACAATGACAAGGGGCTGCATAGCGACGACGAGGAGGAGACACAGCCGCCGAACAATAGGGGACAGAAGTGTAACGCCCCGAGACCGACGCTCCAGAAGACTTCCAGCTACTCCGAGTTTCGTCGTATGATTTTTTTTTTTTTGCATTCATCATGCCATCTCTTGCATTGCATCATGTCATCATGCCATCATATCATTAATTTTTAAAACCTCAACTAAATAAATTGCATAGATCTTTTGATCTATTTAAATAGAGGGAATTCACATGGTGACTTCTCTTTATAACATATCTTCCCAATATTAGGGAGCTATATTTAAATATTTCATTAATTTGGAATTCACCATAACACACTTGCAAAATATTCCAATGCCTTTGTTATCTTAATTCTTTGTCTCCAACCTTGCCATATATTCTTTCATCATATTCCGGAGCTCCACCAAAAATCTGACATTTTTGGACCTTCCTTTTATCGAGGCCTAGTTCAAACCCATTTGAACTAAATTCAAATGAGTTTGAATTTACATCTTTCAATCATGGCTTTTTCTATTTTCTCGGAACAAGCATATTTTTGTGAGTCCGGGAAAATAATCCCCATGCCCAAACTCTTTCTCTAACCTTTTCTTTTCTTCCCTTTCCTTTCTTTTTCTCTGTTTTAAGAGAAGAGAGGAGAGAGGAGCCAGCCCAGCCGGCCTCTTGGGCCTAACCAACCAGGCCGGCCTAACCATCCCCCGCAGCCCACCTAAACCCTATCTAACCCTAGCGAGCTCTGCTCGATCCCATCTCCTCCTCTCGTTCCCTCTGCCCACCGCCACACACCCATCGCTCGATCCCATCGCCCTCCTCTCGATCCCCTCTCCCCATTGTCCTCCTCCTCCGCTGCCACACGTAGGGAGGAGTTCAGCCCCGCGCCCGGCCTCTGCAACACCACCGGGTCGGCCAACTCCGGCGGCCCTCCGTCGCCTGCGCCTGTGCGCCTCCTCCTCGCCAAGTCCCTGTCGCCCGAGCGCTCGAGGAGAGGAGCTCCTCGAGCACCTGCACCCGCATCCATCGTCCTCCGCGCCCAGCAGGAGCCCCGCGCCGCTCGTCCCCTCTGTTTTGGTCGGAGTTTGCCGGAGCCCCAACACCGGCCGCCTTGCACCTGCGAGCACCACCACCTCCAGCGCGCCTCGAGCCTCCTCCTGTGCGCCTCCGCCGCCCGACGACCCTCTACATCCACCACCAGCAGCTCTCCCTGCGACCTCCTCTCCATCACCGCCTCGTGCCGTCCCTACCGACTCCAACTAGGGAGCCCTGCCGCTCGCCTGAACGTGGCACCCGCCTCCTGTTCGTGCTGCATCGTCTCGTTCGCGGGCACTTCTTTGCCACAAGTGCTCCTGACTGAGACCCTCAAGTCATCTACCCGGAGCCCAAGTCCGAAGACTACCATGGACATGTGCCTGGTGTCACTTGGATTCGTCAAGACCGCCAAGACCCATACCTGGATCGTCAAGTTCGACTACACGGAACCGCCAAGTACCACTACGATTGCGTGTACATCTACGGACGCCAAGACCGGACCAACAAGTACCCCGACAACGTGTGTAACTCTATCGTCGACCCCGTGGACGTCAAGTTCCTCATCGTGACCCCGATCCTCTATGGAGTGTGTACGACTACGAAACGTGAACGGCTACTTCCACTACCGTCACCGTGTACCACTACTTCCACTACGGCCCATGTACCACTACCTCCTTCGTTGAACTCGTTCCGCCCCGAAAATGCATGCTTCAAAGGTATAACCGCCGAGACGACCTTTCGAGAATGAATGCGTGTTGTATGAGATGCCTGTGTTGGACCGTGTCTTAATTGTTCCTTGCACGTTCGACGTAAGCCATGCTTCGACATGTGGGACACGCCGTATCCGGGATCACTCCCCATCACTCTTGCATATTTTGCGCACCCACACTCATTCCTTTGCACCACCATCTCAATCGAGTTGCCGGAACCGGGATGTTGCCGTGGCACCATTTCCGTTTCACCGCCGTGGCACCCCTTTCGTTCCGCCATGGTGACCAAATGCCTCGTAACATGTTCATGTCAACATTTTCATAAAATTGCATATAACTTGTTTATGTCATCCGCATCATGATAACAACAATTAAAATGTTTAAAATTGTGTTTGCATTAAATTGCTAAATGACATGAGGATTTACCGGAATTGTTGTTCGTTCTTTCCGGCCTCATTTAAACTTGCCTGGATAGGTAGTTTTTATTATGCTTCACCTCTTGCCATGTTAACCAACATGTAATATTGTTGTGTTGCTAAACGAGATTAAACTAAATATGTCCATGTGGTGTTTTGTCAATATGCAACTCGTTGCATATTGCGCTCCACTTAACTTGTAGTATTGTTTGTTGCACTTTGCCATGCCATGCTTCATTAAACTAGACATGCATCATACTTGTTTGTGCATCATGACATGTTTATGCTTGTGTGTTTACCATGTTGTTTGTTTCTTTCCGGTGTTACTTCTTAGTTCCGGTATTGTCGTGATTGTGAGGATTCGTTCGACTACTCCCGTTCGTCTTCTTCATGGACTTGTTCTTCTTCCTTGCGGGATTTCAGGCAAGATGACCGCTACCCTGGATCTCACTACTATCATTGCTATGCTAGTTGCTTCGTTCTATCGCTTTGCTGCACTACCTATCAATTGCTCTTCAAGCCTCCCAATTTGCCATGTCAACCTCTAACATTTTCACCCTTCCTAGCAAACCGTTGCTTCGCTATGTTACCGCTTTGCTCAGCCCCTCTTATAGCGTTGTTAGTTGCAGGTGAAGTTGAAGATTGCCCCATGATGGACAGGATTATGTTGGGATATCACAATATCTCTTATATTATTAATGCATCTATATACTTGGTAAAGGGTGGAAGGCTCGGCCTTATGCCTGGTGTTTTGTTCCACTCTTGCCTCCCTAGTTTCCGTCATACCGGTGTTATGTTCCCGGATTTTGTGTTCCTTACGCGGTTGGGTGATTTATGGGACCCCCTTGACAGTTTGCTTTGAATAAAACTCCTCCAGCAAGGCCCAACCTTGGTTTTACCATTTGCCTCACCTAGCCCTTTTTCCCTTGGGTTTCCGGAGCCCGAGGGTCATCTTTATTTAACCCCCGGGCCAGTGCTCCTCCGAGTGTTGGTCCAAACTAGAGCACCGTGCGGGACCATTCCTTGGCAACTTGGATTACGTTGGTACCTGTACGCTTAGCTTATCCGGTGTGCCCTGAGAACGAGATATGTGCAGCTCCTATCCGGATTTGTCGGCACAGCGGGTGGTCTTGCTGGTCTTGTTTTACCATTGTCAAAATGTCTTGTAAATCAGGATTCCGAGACTGATCGGGTCTTCCTGGGAGAAGGTATATCCTTCGTTGATCGCGAGAGCTTATCATGGGCTAAGTTGGGACACCCCTGCAGGGTATAAACTTTCGAGAGCCGTGCCCGCGGTTATATGGCAGATGGGAATTTGTTAATGTCCGGTTGTAGACAACTTGACACCAGATCCAAATTAAAATGCATCAACCGCGTGTGTAGCCGTGATGGTCTCTTCTTGGCGGAGTCCGGGAAGTGAACACGGTTTTGGGTTATGTTTGACGTAAGTAGGAGTTCAGGATCACCTCTTGATCATTACTAGTTGACGACCGTTCCTTTGCTCCTCTTCTCGCTCTCATTTGCGTATGTTAGCCACCATATCTTGCTTAGTCGCTGTTGTAACCTCACCACTTTACCCCTTCCTTTCCCATTAAGCTTTGCTAGTCTTGATACCCATGGTAATGGGATTGCTGAGTCCTCGTGGCTCACAGATTACTACAACAACAGTTGCAGGTACAGGTTATGCGATGATCATGACGCGAGAGCGATGTTTGCTTGTTTGGAGTTCTTCTTCTGCTTCTTCTTCGATCAGGGGATAGGTTCCAGGTCGGCAGCCTGGGCTATCAGGGTGGATGTCATTTGAGTTTTTGTTTGTGTTTCATCCGTAGTCAGATGGTGCTCTTATGTAAGATGATATTGTATTCGTGTGGCATTGTATGCCTTTTGTATGTATCCCCATCTATTATGTAATGTTGATGTAATGATATCCTCCTTGCAAAAGCGTATCAATATGCGGTTCTATCCTTGGTGGGACCTTCGAGTCTCTTTAGGATAATATCGCTTATTGGGCGTGACAAGTTGGTATCAGAGCCTCGACCGACCATAGGAGCCCCCTTGTTTGTTGGCCGTTGTTGAGTCTAGAAGAAAACTATTTTGAGTCTTAGGATTATATATAACGGAGAGTAGGATTCTTTTTACTCCTCAGCCCCCTTCGTCGCTCTGGTGAGGACTCCTGACGTAGATGTTTTGTCTTTCCTCTCCTCAAATTTCACTAATTTTTTTTAGGATCACGCGGGTATCTTGGAATCATTCCGATAGTCTTGTGACGAGAACATTGTTCTTGGTGCCTCCTGACATTTAGGGGTTGTGGCAGTGTCCCGCGGAGTTGAGCTCCGAGGTGTTGTCGTCATAATTTTATCATTGCAGTTCTGGAATACCTGAGTTTTGCTGACATCGAAAATCCCTTTTATGCAGTTGTTGGTGAGATAACCTCGACGCCACCCAGTACTGGGGAGTTCGGGAGTATTGCCATAACTCGTATAACGGATGCTTTTCGAAGGTTGAGGTACACGATTTTCGGAGTTTTCTTGGTTATGTGTTGACGGATGGATACAGCTGGATGTAGGGATTGTTAGTTTGGGTGAGATATATTGCTTCCCCTGTATCCCCAACACCAGATTGCATAACCAGAAAGTTTCGGGAGTTTTATAGGTGGGAATTCAAGTAGCTCCTAGAATATCTTTCCGACAGATGCATGATATGGGATTGGGTAAATCTCTATCATATGTATTTGTTCCGGCTTATTCTGCAAGCCAAATCCTTTGTTTTGTTTTATTTGTGGTATTCGAGTTGCTTCAAAGTCAAATGTTGAATCCATACTTTTCCTAAACGGTGTTCTCATATTGCTATGTGAATACTAATCCTTTTTGATCATTGAGGTTGTCATGTTAATTCTTTTTCAACCGGCGTGCTTCTCTTCAAGTGGATCCGATCATTTTCAACATCCGCAAGATCAATTCTAAGTTTTCTCAACGGTGTTTGTTCCATCTTCCCCAAGTTGCCTTTGTTTTCCCGCCCTCCCACCCCTTTTTCTTCAAGGACTCAGATTTCTTAATCATGTGTCCTTTTATTTGTGGGAAGTCTCTTCATTCTTTTCTTTCAATGTTCTTATCCGGTGATTTCCCATGAAGATGCTCAACAGTTTCAAGTTCATCATCCTTCATTGTTGTTTCTTCTCCGGTGGATCCAATTCAAGCTTTCGATATTCATCATATTCTTTTCCTCGTGTCAAATGCTTTCTCATGCCGGTGCACCTCTCATTCACTCACCTCTTGCTATTCATTTGTTACAGAGTGTTGAAGATATCTCAGAAGATTTGTGTTTCCATTCTTAATCCGTTCAAGCTATTTGCAGATTGTTATCTCATTCAAGTCATTTAATTCAACCGGTGCAATCTATCTTTAAAATCATTTTCAATGGTGTTTTCTTTTGAGTGAGCCCTAACCCACAGGTCTTTTCCCAGGATCTTACCCGACTCTTCTAATTTTCCCGGAGCTTCTAAAATTCTTTTCAAAGTTTGACGTAAGAATGGGTTATCATCAGTCATATGTCTTTCTCCAAGATCTTTCAAATTCTTTTCATCGTTGGTTCAACCTTTCCAATTTTCATTCCGGAGTGCCTCAACAATTGTCATGGTGGTTCTCATCATCATTCTCAACATGTGGAGACCGAAGAAGAGTTTTCCTCTAAATCTTGGTCCATTCTCTTGAAGATTCATGGTTCTAGCTTCATGCTATCCTCATAATTGTTTTGATTGTGACAATTCTTTTCTTACCATCCGGAGCATTTCATGAATTGTTTCCATTTCTTTCCTCCGAAGGCCATCATGTCATAATTCTTCATTCTCAGTGTGTAGCTATCATTCTCTAAATCTTACCGGTGAATCGTTCAAATAACCTCTAACCAGTTCATGATCTCTTTGTTCTCATGTATCTAAATCCCCTCAAGTATCTTCATTTGTTTTCCAATTCTTCCTGGTGAATCATGCCTTTGCTATGTTCATTCTCAATTCTTATGGTGGTTCGTTCAGGATTTCTCTTCCTCCGTTATCATATCAAATATTCGTTGTTTCCAAATCCATTCTCAAGTTTGCGCTATCTCTATCCTTAATCCCTCAAGAAGAATAAGTAGTATGCCAAATCCGTTGCTTGTCATCAATTTAAATTGGTGGAGGATACGCATAACGTAATTCTTATTATTGTTTCATCCAAGTGATCTAGTTTCTTCTTTCCAGAGTTATTTATCATGTCACATTTCTCGGTTAGAGATGCTTCATCTTTTCTTTTCTGGAGTTCCAAGTTTTCCGCATTATCGTCACGAAGCTCCATCTAAATCATTGCAAGGCTTCACCTTGTGTTTTCAACTTCTCTTTCTTTTTATCATCCTTTTACTACCAGAGTTCTTCATTGAGGCTCTACATGGTGGTTCGTTAAGGATTCCTTTCTTCCTTCAATTGTTCTTCAAGTTTTCTCTCGAAGTTATGACCCGCCAAGCTATACTCTAAGATAAACATGGTGTTCAACACATGTTTTGTTTTGAGGAGCTCAAGTATTCTTCATCTTGCATTCCAAAGTGCAATTCTTTCTACATTATCTTTTGAGGTGGTGTTATGTCACTCTTGACAATTTCCTTCATCTTTCATGATTCATATGTTGTCAAGAATGAGGTATTTTAAATCCATCATTTTCTCTTTGTTCAAGAGATCTTTTCGACCAATCAACTTCTTCGTCGGAGTTATCTTGTGTCAGATTTCACCTAAAGCCTTTCCTTAAGGGTTGTTGCTATTTGTGGTGATTATGCATGACCCAAGGTTGCTCTTTATTCTCTTGGTGGAAGAAGTTTTCATCTCTTTGGTGCTCTCAATCAAATCAGTGGTTTCCATTAGTGGCAGGTTGTCACCTCATAGTCTTGAGATGTTTTCCATAAGCCCACTACAAGCTTATTCTTTTCGTTGTTGATTTTCCAACAACTCCGTTAAATCCTACTTTGCAAGGATGCTTTCCAAGTTCATTTGTGGCAGAAGTTGGCATTTTCTACTCCATTCTTTTATTTCAATGATCTATCTTCTATTCTTTTTTCCGGAGGCATGGTGATGTTGCTCTCTTCAATCATCACCTCGTTTGGTGAGGATCGTCTTCTTTTCTTGCTTATCCATTTAACCGGAGTGTTGTATCATCTCTTCAATATCTTTTCATCTCATCAAGTTTTCTTCTCTTTTCTACTGGAGTGCTGTCCAAATTCTGCCATTCTAGTTCCTTGGCTATCTCATTATATTGATGTGGTCATATTCTTTTCGTTCGTGAAGCTCTTATTTCCATGTCTTTCAACCTTCAAGTTCTCGTAATACTCCTTGTTCCTCTTTTCTAACGGATTGTTTGCAATCTCGTTCATATCTGTTGTACTCTTTCTTTTAAATTGCTCAACCTCTCAAGGTTCGTGGTTTCACTCGTTCGTCAAAGAAGCAACTTAGTTTTACCTCCTCTCTTCCTCTTTCGTTTCTCTCCGGTGCCATCCTAGATCTCGGGACGAGATCCTCTTGTAGTGGTGGAGTGTTGTAACGCCCCGAGACCGACGCTCCAGAAGACTTCCAGCTACTCCGAGTTTCGTCGTATGATTTTGTTTTGTTTGTGCATTCATCATGCCATCTCTTGGATTGCATCATGTCATCATGCCATCATATCATTAATTTTTAAAACCTCAACTAAATAAATTGCATAGATCTTTTGATCTATTTAAATCGAGGGAATTCACATGGTGACTTCTCTTTATAACATATCTTCCCAATATTAGGGAGCTATATTTAAATATTTCATTAATTTGGAATTCACCATAACACACTTGCAAAATATTCCAATGCCTTTGTTATCTTAATTCTTGGTCTCCAACCTTGCCATATATTCTTTCATCATATTCCGGAGCTCCACCAAAAATCCGACATTTTTGGACCTTCCTTTTATCGAGGCCTAGTTCAAACCCATTTGAACTAAATTCAAATGAGTTTGAATTTACATCTTTCAATCATGGCTTTTTCTATTTTCTCGGAACAAGCATATTTTTGTGAGTCCGGGAAAATAATCCCCATGCCCAAACTCTTTCTCTAACCTTTTCTTTTCTTCCCTTTCCTTTCTTTTTCTCTGTTTTAAGAGAAGAGAGGAGAGAGGAGCCAGCCCAGCCGGCCTCTTGGGCCTAACCAACCAGGCCGGCCTAACCATCCCCCGCAGCCCACCTAAACCCTATCTAACCCTAGCGAGCTCTGCTCGATCCCATCTCCTCCTCTCGTTCCCTCTACCCACCGCCACACACCCATCGCTCGATCCCATCGCCCTCCTCTCGATCCCCTCTCCCCATTGTCCTCCTCCTCCGCTGCCACACGTAGAGAGGAGTTCAGCCCCGCGCCCGGCCTCTGCAACACCATCGGGGCGGCCAACTCCGGCGGCCCTCCGTTGCCTGCGCCTGTGCGCCTCCTCCTCGCCAAGTCCCCGTCGCCCGAGTGCTCGAGGAGAGGAGCTCCTCGAGCACCTGCGCCCGCATCCATCGTCCTCCGCGCCCAGCAGGAGCCCCGCGCCGCTCGTCCCCTCCGTTTTGGTTGGAGTTTGCCGGAGCCCCAACACCGGCCGCCTTGCACCTGCGAGCACCACCACCTCCAGCGCGCCTCGAGCCTCCTCCTGTGCGCCTCCGCCGCCCGGCGACCCTCTACATCCACCTCTAGCAGCTCTCCCTGCGACCTCCTCTCCATCACCGCCTCGTGCCGTCCCTACCGACTCCAACTAGGGAGCCCCGCCGCTCGCCTGAACGTGGCACCCGCCTCCTGTTCGTGCTGCATCGTCTCGTTCGCGGGCACTTCTTTGCCACAAGTGCTCCTGACTGAGACCCTCAAGTCATCTACCTGGAGCCCAAGTCCGAAGACTACCATGGACATGTGCCTGGTCTCACTTGGATTCATCAAGACCGCCAAGACCCATACCTGGATCGTCAAGTTCGACTACACGGAACCGCCAAGTACCACTACGATTGCGTGTACATCTACGGACGCCAAGACCGGACCAACAAGTACCCCGACAACGTGTGTAACTCTATCATCGACCCCGTGGACGTCAAGTTCCTCGCCGTGACCCCGATCCTCTATGGAGTGTGTACGACTACGAAACGTGAACGGCTACTTCCACTATCGTCGCCGTGTACCACTACGGCCCATGTACCACTACCTCCTTCGTTGAACTCGTTCCGCCCAAAAATGCATGCTTCAAAGGTATAACCGCCGAGACAACCTTTCGAGAATGAATGCGTGTTGTATGAGATGCCTGTGTTGCACCGTGTCCGAATTGTTCCTTGCATGTTCGCCGTAAGCCATGCTTCGACATGTGGGACACCCCGTATCCGGGATCACTCCCCGTCACTCTTGCATATTTTGCGCACCCACACTTGTTCCTTTGCACCAACATCTCAATCGAGTTGCCAGAACCGGGATGTTTCCATGGCACCATTTCCGTTTCATCGTCGTGGCACCCCTTTCGTTCCGCCATGGTGACCAAATGCCTCGTAACATGTTCATGTCAACATTTTCATAAAATTGCATATAACTTGTTTATGTCATCCGCATCATGATAACAACAATTAAAATGTTTAAAATTGTGTTTGCATTAAATTGCGAAATGACATGAGGATTTACCGGAATTGTTGTTCGTTCTTTCCGGCCTCATTTAAACTTGCCTGGATAGGTAGTTTTTATTATGCTTCACCTCTTGCCATGTTAACCAACATGTAATATTTTTGTGTTCCTAAACGAGATTAAACTAAATATGTCCATGTGGTGTTTTGTCAATATGCAACTCATTGCATATTGAGCTCCACTTAACTTGTAGTATTGTTTGTTGCACTTTGCCATGCCATGCTTCATTAAACCGGACATGCATCATACTTGTTTGTGCATCATGAAATGTTTATGCTTGTGTGTTTACCATGTTGTTTGTTTCTTTCCGGTGTTACTTCTTTGTTCCAGTATTGTCGTGATTGTGGGGATTCGTTCGACTACTCCCGTTCGTCTTCTTCATGGACTCGTTCTTCTTCCTTGCGGGATTTCAGGCAAGATGACCGCTACCCTGGATCTCACTACTATCATTTCTATGCTAGTTGCTTCGTTCTATCGCTTTGCTGCGCTACCTATCAATTGCTCTTCAAGCCTCCCAATTTGCCATGTCAGCCTCTAACCTTTTCACCCTTCCTAGCAAACCGTTGCTTGGCTATGTTACCGCTTTGCTCAGCCCCCTTATAGCATTGTTAGTTGCAGGTGAAGTTGAAGATTGCCCCATGATGGAAAGGATTATGTTGGGATATCACAATATCTCTTATATTATTAATGCATCTATATACTTGGTAAAGGGTGGAAGGCTCGGCCTTATGCCTGGTGTTTTGTTCCACTCTTGCCGCCCTAGTTTCCGTCATACCGGTGTTATGTTCCCGGATTTTGCGTTCCTTACGCGGTTGGGTGATTTATGGGACCCCCTTGACAGTTCGCTTTGAATAAAACTCCTCCAGCAAGGCCCAACCCTGGTTTTACCATTTGCCTTACCTAGCCCTTTTTCCCTTGGGTTTCCGGAGCCCGAGGGTCATCTTTATTTACCCCCCGGGCCAGTGCTCCTCCGAGTGTTGGTCCAAACTAGAGCGCCGTGCGGGACTATTCCTTGGCAACTTGGATTACATTGGTACCTGTACGCTTAGCTTATTCGGTGTGCCTTGAGAACGAGATATGTGCAGCTCCTATCGGGATTTATTGGCACAGCGGGTGGTCTTGCTGGTCTTGTTTTACCATTGTCGAAATGTCTTGTAAACCAGGATTCCGAGACTGATCGAGTCTTCCTGGGAGAAGGTATATCCTTCGTTGATCGCGAGAGCTTATCATGGGCTAAGTTGGGACACCCTTGCAGGGTATAAACTTTCGAGAGCCGTGCCCGCGGTTATGTGGCAGATGGGAATTTGTTAATGTCCGGTTGTAGACAACTTGACACCAGATCCGAATTAAAATGCATCAACCGCGTGTGGAGCCATGATGGTCTCTTCTCGGCGGAGTCCGGGAAGTGAACACGGTTTTGGGTTATGTTTGACGTAAGTAGGAGTTCAGGATCACCTCTTGATCATTACTAGTTGACGACCGTTCCTTTGCTCCTCTTCTCGCTCTCATTTGCGTATGTTAGCCACCATATGTTGCTTAGTCACTGCTGCAACCTCACCACTTTACCCCTTCCTTTCCCATTAATCTTTGCTAGTCTTGATACCCATGGTAATGGGATTGCTGAGTCCTCGTGGCTCACAGATTACTACAACAACAGTTGCAGGTACAGGTTATGCGATGATCATGACGCGAGAGCGATGTTTGCTTGTTTGGAGTTCTTCTTCTGCTTCTTCTTCGATCAGGGGATAGTTTCCAGGTCGGCAGCCTGGGCTAGCAGGGTGGATGTCGTTTGAGTTTCTGTTTGTGTTTCATCCGTAGTCGGATGGTGATCTTATGTAAGATGATATTGTATTCGTGTGGCATTGTATGCCTTTTGTATGTATCCCCATCTATTATGTAATGTTGATGTAATGATATCCACCTTGCAAAAGCGTATCAATATGCGGTTCTATGCTTGGTGGGACCTTCGAGTCTCTTTAGGATAGTATCGCATATTGGGCGTGACAAGAAGGGATTCCCCCCACAGGTGCGGACGGTGAACATGATATACGCAACCCACATACCCAAAAGGGAGCGGAAGCGTGCGCTCAGGGATGTATACGCGATGGAGCCAGTCGCCCCAAAGTTCAATTCATGGTCCTCCTGCCCAATCACTTTTGATCGAAGGGACCACCCCACCAGTATCCGCCACGGCGGATTCGCCGCATTGGTTTTAGACCCAATCGTCGATGGATTTCACCTCACTAGAGTCCTGATGGACGGCGGCAGCAGCCTGAACCTGCTTTATCAGGATACAGTGCGCAAGATGGGCATAGACCCCTCAAGGATTAAACCCACAAAAACGACCTTCAAAGGCGTCATACCAGGTGTACAGGCCAACTATACCGGCTCAGTCACACTTGAAGTGGTCTTCGGATCCCCGGATAACTTTCGAAGCGAGGAGTTAATCTTCAATATAGTACCGTTCCGTAGCGGCTACCATGCACTGCTCGAATGAACCGCATTTGCAAAGTTCAACGCGGTGCCGCACTATGCATACCTCAAGCTCAAGATGTCAGTCCCTCGAGGAGTCATCATAGTCAACGGAAACACTGAACGGTCTCTCCGAACGGAGGAGCATACAGCGGCTCTCGCGGCGGAAGTACAGAGCAGCCTCTTAAGGCAATTCTCGAGTACGGCCGTTAAGCGACCGGACACCGTCAAGCGTGCCCGGAGTAACCTACAACAAGACCACCTGGCACGTTCCGAGCACGCGTAGCAATGCGGCCCCAACCCCAGCCCTCGCGACATCGCGAGATCAGCGCCACGCGTACATCATTACGCTCTGAAGATACCATGGCATAGGGGGAGGGGCACGACCACGGCAGGCCCAGAGTATGGATCAACCACACCAGGGGATCCCGAATTGGTCATTCTTTTTTCTTTCTCTTATTCTCAGGACTCCGTTATTCAGAAGCCCTGTCCGGCAGTGGATCTACCGAACTAACGTTGCAACAACCAGGGAAGCAGAAAAGCTACGACGAGTATCCAGGTGGTCTCCATTACGAGCATTATACCTATTTTACATACCATTCTGCAGCCTACCCCTGGAGGGGGACATGTTAAATAGGTCCACCCCTTGCTTATCGCACTATTTGTATCGTTCTGCACTCATTGCAGTATTTTTTTGAATAAACAATGCATCCTTTTTTATCATGGCATTCCTTTTTTATACATATGTTCACTTATGACATGTCGCATCCATACGCTTTGGTACGGCTAAATACACCAGGGGCTTAAGCTCCCCAAATTATGGTGTGATAAGTCCGAACACTTTCACAAGTGCGGCACCCCGAACTTATAGCATTATATGCATCGGCTCCGAATCATGTCTTGGGTCAATAGTTGGGTTTGCCCGGCTCCCATGTTTTGGTACCTTACGTTCCGTTATATCGGCTAAGGTAGCACTGGGAGAACCACTGCGATTGTGCCCTAGTTGAGCTGGATGAGCACCTCAATTGAGAAAGCTAAAACTGACTGTCATGATGGGGCGAGAGCCGGTCGCTGTTCGAGAGGTTTTTTCGAGTCCCTAAAGACTTATGCCGCTTAAAGCGAGGAACCGGCTTTGTCCGGCCGAGGCGTGGATAGCGCCCCAAATTCGGCCTTCGGAACACTAGGGGCTTCGCCAAAATTTAAAATTATAGAATTCTATGGCTAAGTGAGAGTGTTCAAGCATCATAAGTCCGGTTGCCTCGTTCGTTGTGTTGAGCGCCTCCCTAGAAGGACCCAAAAATGGGAACAAGAGCGCTCAAGTTTATCCCGAACACCCCAGCACTCGTGGCATAGGGGCCGAAGCCAACGACTTGCCGTCTCTCAGATTTGATAAACGGTCGCACAGAAGGTAATATTTTAAATTAACAAGAGTTGCTTAGCGCACATGAACAAAGTTTTCAGCGCATAGGATAACAAAACGCAAGTCTAATCAAAGATTACATCTTTGGAGCACTCACCCGCAATAATGCGGGCACCGTTCAGGACACCCTTGTAATACATCTCGGGCGTGCGATACTCCTTGCCCGGCGGTGGCGTGCACCTTAGCGCGGGCAAGGGCCTGACGGGCACCTTCAATACAGGCGGAGTGCTTGATGACGTCAACCCATGGACAGGCGTCCACCAGCCGCCGCACCAGACCGAAGTAGCTCCCATGCATGGCTTCCTTGGGCCATAGCCGAACTATGAGGCCCTTCATGGCCTGTTCGGCCACCTTGTGGAGCTCGACCAACTGCTTCAGCTGGTCGCTCAGGGGCACCGGATGTCCGGCCTCAGCATACTGAGACCAGAACACCTTCTCCGTCGAGCTCCCCTCCTCGGCTCTGTAGAATGCGGCAGCATCGGACATGCTGCGGGGCAGATCTGCGAACGCTCCTGGAGAGCTTCGAATTCGAGTAAGTAACAGGTAATTCACTTTTACATGCTTGCTTTGCATGAAGAATGCCTTACCCGCCGCTATCTTCTTCACCGCCTCGATTTCCTGGAGGGCCTTTTGGGCTTCGGCCTGAGCGGCCTCGGCACTCTCAAGAGCGGACGCAATCTCGGACTCTCGAGTCTTCGAGTCACGCTCCAAATTCTCATGTTTTTCTACGAGAGCCTGGAGGTCTTGCCGCACCTCCGCCACCCGCGCCTCCTGCTTCTCTCGCTCTGTGCGTTCCGCAGCCGCATTGCACTCGGCCGCGGACTCCACCTCCTTCAGGGTCGCCACCTCGTTTGTGGCCCCTGCAATACCCACGTTATTCCTGTCATTTTTTGCAACCAAATCCTTTTTTTATAAGGTACAACTTTAATAAGGTGTTACTTACCTTCCTTGTCCTTGAGCTGCTTCTTGGCACGGCCGAGCTCGCTCTCGGACCGCTCGAGGGTCTTCTTTAAGGCATTAACCTCCGTAGTAAGTGCGGCAGAGGTCAGCAGCGCAGCCTGCATTCCCATATTGACATATTTGTGTTAGACTCCTGCGTAAATCTTTTTAGATCCTCAGTTCGGCTTTTCTTTTAGAACACCGAACCGAGCATCAGGGGCTACTATCTATGCGGTACTATTTTTACATATCTTGAAACCCTTACCTCAAAGCCTGTTAGAAGGCTGGTGCAGGCTTCGGTCAGCCCGCTCTTGGCGGACTGAACTTTTTGAATCACCGCACTCATGACAGTGCGGTGTTCCTCGTCGATGGAAGCGCCGCCGAGCACCTCCAGCAAATTATCCGGCGCCTCCGGTTGGACGGAGGCCGTCGGTGTCACTGTCTTGCCCTTATCACGAAGGGGCCGCCCGCCGGACTCTGGAACCCCTAAAGGTTCCGGTGCGGAGTCCGGGAGGCTGCCCTGCGGCACCTCTGGGACCTCCTCCTCCTGGCGGGTCCCCTTCTGGGACCCTACCTTGGCGTCATCCGCATCACGGGGGGAGGAGGCGGTTGGAAGTGAAGCGTTGTTCACATCCGACGAACCCAAGGACCCGCTAACGAAGCTGGGAGATCGTTCTTGGGCGGACTACAGAGTTGTATGCGGCGTTAGAAGACACTATGCGACAAAAAGAAAAATTATGAGTTCTTCGGGAGTCCGGACACTTACGATCTCGCCAGGGGCTTGGCCCTCAAAGGCCACTCCTCCTCGCCGTCGCCGACGTTGGTGGAACAGTCCAGAGGAAGGGTCCTTCCCTTCTTGGACCCTTCGGCCTCCCCTGCTGGGGAAGCCTTCCTTTTCTTCTCTCCCCCCGCTGGGGGAGAGGCCTCTTTCTTCTCCTCCTCGTCCTCATGGGAAGAGTCCTCCTCGGAGTCATCGGACGATGAATCCGATAACACCTGGCGCCGGGAACTCCTCCGAGTTCCCGTGGCCTTCTTCTTGGCCTTCTTCTCCGGCACCACGTAAGGCGCCGGGGCCAGTAGCCCTGCCAAACGGGCATCCGCTGGGTCTTCTGGAAGGGGCGCCAGACAGTTAACCTGTCCGGACGTCTTCTGCCAGGCCTGTCAAAGGTATTGGGAGTTTAAATCCCCCATAGAGTCAAACTATGGAAAGCAAGTGTCCCGTAAAGGATAATATAGCTTACCTCGCCAGCCAAACGTTGCGAGCTGAACCTGCGATCTTCGGTAGCGGATGCGAGCGCCTCGGCGCCCTTGAACAGCACCCTCCTGGCCTCTTCGTACGTAGTGTCGAAGAGCCTACTCAAGGTCTGGTGCTGTGCCGGATCGAACTCCCACAGGTTGAAATCCCGCTGTTGGCACGGGAGAATCCGGCGGATGAGCATGACCTGGACTGCGTTGACAAGCTTCAGCTTCTTGTTCACCAGGGTTTGGAGACAAGATTGGACTCTGGTCAGCTCCTCCGAATTGCCCCACAACAGGCCCTTCTCTTTCTAGGAGGTGAGCCATGTGGGGATGCCAGATCTGAATTCAGGGGCCGCTGCCCATTCAGGGTCACGCGGCTCGGTGATATAGAACCACCCCGATTGCCACCCTTTGATGGTTTCCACGAAGGCGCCCTCGAGCCAGGTGACGTTGGGCATCTTGCCCACCATGGCGCCTCCGCACTCCGCTTGGCTGCCGCCCACTACCTTCGGCTTGACATTGAAGGTCTTTAGCCATAAGCCAAAGTGGGGCTGGATGCAGAGGAAGGCCTCGCACACGACAATAAACGCCGAGATGTTGAGGATAAAATACAGGGCCAGATCATGAAAATCCAGGCCATAGTAGAACAAGATCCCCCGGACAAAGGGGTGGAGTGGGAAGCCCAGTCCACGGAAGAAATGGGGAAGGAATACCACCCTCTCATGGGGCCCGGGGGTGGGGACGAGCTGCCCCTCGTCGGGGAGCCGGTGCGCGATATCACTGGACAAATATCCTGCCTTGCGCAGCTTCTTGATGTGCCCCTCCGTGATGGAGGAGGCCATCCACTTGCCTCCCGCTCCGGACATGGTTGGAGAAGGTTGAGGTGAGATGTGTGGAATTGGGCGCTGGAGCTCGAGTGCGCGGAGATGGATAAGCAAAGGAGGAAGAAGGCATAGGTGAAAAGGTGGATCCTTATCCCCTATATATGAGCGGATGAAACTATGCGTACCCACCAGCCCAGTAAAACTCGCTTATCTCCCAAGCACCACAGTCAATGGCGCGGTTGGGTTACCCACATCCATATTGATGAGAATCCCGGAATAAGGGGACACAATCTCTGCTTTGACAAGACGTGCCAAGGAAACCACTTCGCTAAACGCGCTGAGGTGGAACAATAAAAACAATTCGAATAAAGGCTTGGCCGTGGCGTGACGTCATGCCACGACATACGCCAGCAGATTGAACTTGTGTAAATATTATTCTCTCTATGGTGGTATGTGAAATTTATTTTGCAGAGCTGGACACTATCCTGGTGTTCAAAATCTTCTATGAATTATTCGGAGGAGGAACCCGCCTTGCAATGCCGAAGACAATATGCGCGCCGGACTCGTCGTCATTGAAGCCTGGTTCAGGGGCTACTGAGGGAGTCCTGGACTAGGGGGTGTCCGGATAGCCGAACTATCACCGTCGGCCGGACTCCAAAGACTATGAAGATACAAGATTGAAGACTTTGTCCCCTGTCCGGATGGGACTTTCCTTGGCGTGGAAGGCAAGCTTGGCGATACAGATATGTAGATCTCCTACCATTGTAACCGACTCTGTCTAACCCTAGCCCTCTCCGGTGTCTATATAAGCCGGAGGGTTTTAGTCCGTAGGACACATAACAATCATACCATAGGCTAGCTTCTAGGGTTTAGCCTCCTTGATCTCGTGGTAGATCTACTCTTGTACTACCCATATCATCAATATCAATCAAGCAGGAGTAGGGTTTTACCTCCATCGAGATGACCCAAACCTGGGTAAAAACATCGTGTCCCTTGTCTCCTGTTACCATCCGCCTAGACGCACAGATCGGGACCCCCTACCCCAGATCCGCCGGTTTTGACACCGACAAAGACCTAGGGCATTTGAGGAAGCCCATCGTAGGAATATACAAGCCAATTTCTATAATGAAAAATTATCACTAGTATAAAAAGACAACTTATGAGACTCACTACATGAGGAACAAGGTGCTACTTTGAAGCACAATATGTGAGACTCACTACACGAGGAACAAGGTGCTACTTTGAAGAACAAGTGTGGAAAAAGAGATAGTAGCATTGCCCCTTTTTTTGGGCCTTTCTCTTTTTTTTGGCCTTTCTTTTTTTCTTTTGGACTTTTTTTGGCCTCTCTTTTTTCTTCTTTTGGGCAATGCTCTAACAATGATGATCATCACACTTCTATTGATTACAACATAAGGATTACAACTCGAAACTTAGAGCAAGATATGACTCTATATGAATGCCTCCGGCGGTGTACCGGGATGGTGCAATGAATCAAGAGTGACATGTATGAAAAATAATGCATGGTGGCCTTGCCACAAATACGATGTCAACTACATGATCATGCAATGGCAATATGACAAAAGTAATGTATGTCATGAATATGATGATGGAAGTTGCATGGCAATATATCTCGGAATGGCTATGGAAATGCCATAATAGGTAGGTATGGTGGCTGTTTTGAGGAAGATATAAGGAGGTTTATGTGTGATAGAGCATATCGTATCACGGGGTTTGGATGCACCGGCGAAGTTTGCACCGACTCTCAAGGTGAGAAAGGGCAATGCACGGTACCGAAGAGGCTAGCAAAGGTGGAAAGGTGAGAGTGCGTATAATCCATGGACTCAATATTAGTAAAAAGAACTCATATACTTATTGCAAAAATTTAGAAGCCATCAAAATTTCAAGTACTACGCGCATGCTCCTAGGGGGATAGATTGGTAGGAAAAGACCATCGCTCGTCCCCGACCACCACTCATAAGGATGCACAAGCCAGGTACACTTCATGTTTCAAATTTGTTACACAACTTTAACCATACGTGCATGCTACGTGACTTGCAAAGTTCAACACAAGCATTTCTCAAATTCACAATCACCCAACTATCATGACTTTGATATTATCACCTCCAGATCTCAAAACAATTATCAAGCACCAAACTTATCTTAGTATTCAATTTACTCAAAAGAAAGTTTCACATATCTTGAACACTAAGTATATTAACATTAAGCAAACTACCATGCTATTAATAACTCTCAAAATAATCTAAGTGAAGCATGAGAGATCAATAGTTTATTTAAAACAAATCCACCACCGTGCTCTAAAATATCTAAGTGAAGCACTAGAGCAAAAATTATCACGCTCAAAAGATATAAGTGAAGCACTATGAGCAAAACTATCAAGCTCAAAAGATATAAGTGAAGCACATAGAGTATTCTATCAAATTCCAATTCATGTATGGCTCTCTCAAAAGGTGTGTACAACAAGGATGATTGTGTTAAACTAACAAGCAAAGACACAAATAATACAAGACGCTCCAAGCAAAACACATATCAGGTGGTGAATAAAAATATAGCTCCAAGTAAATTACCGATGGAAGTGGACGAAAGAGGGGATGCCTTCCGGGGCATCCCCAAGCTTTGACTTTTTGGTGTCCTTGGATTATCCTTGGGGTGCCATGGGCATCCCCAAGCTTAGGCTCTTGCCACTCCTTTTTCCATAATCCATCAAAAGAATTCACCCAAAACTTGAAAACTTCACAACACAAAACTCAATAGAAATCTCGTGAGCTCCGTTAGAGAAAGAAAACAAAAGACTACTACAATGTACTGTAATGAAATCATTCTTTATTTATATTGGTGTTAAACATACTGTATTCCAACTTCTCTATGGATTATAAACTATTTTACTAGCCATAGATTCATCAAAATAAGTAAACAACACCCGCAAAACAGAATCTGTCAAAAACAGAACAGTCTGTAGAAATCTATAACTAACGCAAACTTCTGGAACTCTAAAAATTGTACCAAAATAGTAAGTCCTTGAAAATTTGTTTATTGAACAGTAGCAAAAAGAATAAACGCAAAATCACGTTCCTGTGATTTAACAAAATTATATCCGTTCGTGCAAAGTTTCTGTTTTTCAGCAGAATCAAATCAACTATCATCGTAGGTTATCCTATAGGTTCTACTTGGCACAAACACTAATTAAAAGATAAAACCACATCCAAACCGAGACTAAATGGATTATTTATTCCTAAACATAATTAAAAACAAAAAACACAAAATAAAATTGGGTTGCCTCCCAACAAGCGCTACCGTTTAACGCCCCTAGCTAGGCATAAAAGCAAGGATAGATCTAGGTATTGCCATCTTTGGTAGGCAATCCATAAGTGGATCTCATGATAGATTCATATGGTAATTTTATTTTCTTTCTAGGGAAGTGTTCCATGCCCTTCTTTAAGGGAAATTGGAATCGAATATTCCCTTCCTTCATATCAATAATTGCACCAATCGTTATAAGGAAAGGTCTACCAAGAATAATAGGACATGAAGGATTGCAATCTATATCAAGAACGATAAAATCTACGGGCACATAATTCCTATTTGCAACAATAAGAACATCATTAATTCTTCCCATAGGCCTTTTAATAGTGGAATCTGCAAGATGCAAGTTTAGAGAGCAATCATCAAAATCACGGAAATCTAGCAAATCACACAAAGCTTTGGGAATAGTAGAGACACTAGCACCCAAATCACACAAAGCATGAAACTCATAATCTTTAATTTTAATTTTGATAGTAGGTTCCCACTCATCATAGAGTTTTCTAGGGATAGAAACTTTCAACTCAAGTTTTTCTTCATAAGATTGCATCAAGGCATCAACAATGTGTTCGGTAAAGGCCTTATTTTGACTATAAGCATGAGGAGAATCTAGCACGGATTGCAACAAGGAAATACAACCAATCAAAGAGCAATTTTCCTAATTAAATTCCTTGAGATCCAAAATAGTGGGTTTAGCAACATCTAGGTTTTTATTTCTTTCAACCCCACTTTCATCAATTTCATCATCAAGATCTAGAAACTCCGAATTCTTAGAACGCCTTCTAGGTAAAGGAAGATAATCTTCAGTTTAATCAAGATTCAAATTGCAAAACAAAGATTTAATGGGGTACACATCAATAACTTTTAGATCTTCATCTTGATTTTCATGGGAATTGGAAGAACACGCTTTAATAAAGTCATCTTTGGAAGCATGCATCCTAGCGGTTCTTTCCTTGCACTCATCTATGGAAATTCTCATGGATTTGAGAGACTCATTGATATCATGCTTAGGAGGAATAGATCTAAGCTTTAAAGAATCAATTTCAAGAGAAATTCTATCAATGTTCCTAGCCAAATCATCAACTTTAAGCAATTTCTCTTCAAGCAAAGCATTAAAATTCTTTTGTGAATTCATAAACTCTTTAACACTACTCTCAAATTCAGAGGGCATCTTATTAAAATTTCCATAAGAGTTGTTGTAGGAATTTCCATAATTATTAGAAGGATTACTAGGATAAGGCCTAGGATTAAAATTCCTTCTATACACGTTGTTTCCAAAACTGTTCCTACCAACAAAATTCACATCCATAGATTCATTATTATTCTCAAGCAAGGTAGACAAAGGCATATCATTGGGATCAAGAGGAGTATTTTTAGGAGCAAACATCTTCATATGTTCATCCATCTTTTCACTCAAGACATTGATTTCTTCTATAGCATGCACTTTTTTACTAGAAGATGTTTCAGTGTGCCATTGAGAATAATTAGCCATAATATTATCAAGCAATTTTGTAGCATCTCCTAACGTAATTTCCATAAACGTGCCTCCCGCGGCCGAATCTAAAAGATTTCTAGAAGCAAAATTCAATCCAGCATAAATTTTTTGTATGATCATCCATAAATTCAAACCATGAGTAGGGCAATTGCGAAGCATCAATTTCATTCTTTCCCAAGATTGGGCAACATGCTCATGATCAAGTTGTTTAAAATTCATAATATCGTTCCTAAGAGTGATGATCTTAGCGGGAGGAAAATACTTAGAGATAAAAGCATCTTTGCACTTGCTCCAAGAATCAATACTATTTTTAGGCAAAGACGAAAACCAAACTTTAGCACGCTCTCTAAGTGAAAACAGAAATAACTTCAATTTGACAATATTGTTATTCGTATCTTTCTTCTTTTGCATATCACACAAATCAACAAAATTGTTTAGATGAGTAGCGGCATCCTCACTAGGAAGGCCGGCGAATTGATCTTTCACAACAAGATTCAGCAAAGCGGTATTGATTTCACAAGACTCATCATTATTAAGAGGAGCAATCGGAGTACTAAGGAAATCATTATTATTGGTATTCGAGAAATCACACAACTTGGTATTATCTTGCGCCATGGCAACAAGTAATCCAACACACAAGCAAACAGAAAGGCAAAGGCAAACGGGAAAGAGAGGAGGAGATTGGGAAAGAGAGGGCGAATAAAACGGCAAGGGTGAAGTGTGGGAGAGGAAAACGAGAGGCAAATGGCAAATAATGTAATGCGAGAGATAGGGATTGTGATGGGTACTTGGATTTGTTGACTTGTTTGCGTGAGCCTCCTCGGCAACGGCGCCAGAAATTCTTCTTGCTACCTCTTGAGCACTGCGTTGGATTTCCCTGAAGAGGAGAGGATGATGCAGCAAAGTAGCATAAGTATTTCCCTCTGTTTTTGAGAACCAAGGTATCAATCCAGTAGGAGACCACGCACAAGTCCCTCGTACCTACACAAAACGATAGCTACTCGCAACCAACACGATTAGGGGTTGTCAATCCCTTCACGGTCACTTACGAGGGTGAGATCTAATAGAGATGATAAATAATATTTTTGGTATTTTTGATAGATAGATGCAAAGTGAGAAGTAAAAGGCAAAGTAAAAACAAAGCAAGTAATAAAGCGATAGAGATTGATATGATGAGAATAGACCCGGGGGCCATAGGTTTCACTAGTGGCTTCTCTCAAGAGCATAAGTATTCTGCGGTGGGTGAACAAATTACTGTTGAGCAATTGACAGAATTGAGCATAGTTATGAGTATATCTAGGCAATGATCATGTATATAGGCATCACGTCCAAGACAAGTAGATCGAAACGATTCTGCATCTACTACTATTACTCCACTCATCGACCACTATCCAGCATGCATCTAGAGTATTAAGTTAAAAAAAGAGTAACGCCTTAAGCAAGATGACATGATGTAGATGGATAAATGAAGGAAATATGCCCTAGAGGCAATAATAAAGTTATTATTTATTTCCTTATTTCATGATAAATGTTTATTATTCATGCCAAAATTTTATTAACCGGAAACATAATACATGTGTGAATACATAGACAAACATAGTGTCACTAGTATGCCTCTACTTGAATAGCTCGTGAATCAAAGATGGTTAAGTTTCCTAGACATGGACAAAAGAGTTGTCATTTGATTAACGGGATCACATCATTAGGAGAATGATGTGATTGACATGACCCATTCCGTTAGCCTAGCACTTGATCATTTAGTATATTGCTATTGCTTTCTTCATGACTTATACATGTTCCTGTAACTATGAGATCATGCAACTCCCGTTTACCAGAGGAACACTTTGGGTGCTACCAAACGTCACAACGTAACTGAGTGATTATAAAGGAGTACTACAGGTGTCTTCAAAGGTACATGTTGGGTTGGCGTATTTCGAGATTAGGTTTTGTCACTCCGATTGTCGGAGAGGTATCTCTGGGCCCTCTCGGTAATGCACATCACTTTAAGCCTTGCAAGCAATGTAGGTAATGAGTTAGTTACGGAATGATGCATTACGTAACGAGTAAAGAGACTTGCCGGTAACGAGATTGAACTAGGTATTGGATACCGACGATCGAATCTCGGGCAAGTAACATACCGATGACAAAGGGAACAACGTATGTCGTTATGCGGTTTGACCGATAAAGATCTTCGTAGAATATGTAGGAGCCAATATGAGCATCCAGGTTCCGCTATTGGTTATTGGCCGAGAATAGTTCTAGGTCATGTCTACATAGTTCTCGAACCCGTAGGGTCCGCACGCTTAAGGTTTCGACGACAGTTATATTATGAGTTTATGAGTTTTGATGTATCGAAGGAGTTCGGAGTCCCGGATGAGATCGGGGACATGACGAGGAGTCTCGAAATGGTCGAGACGTAAAGATCGATATATTGGATGACTATATTCGGACTTCGGAAAGGTTCCGAGTGATTCGGGTATTTTCGGGGGTACCGGGGAGTTATGGGAATACGAGGAAGAAGCAATGGGCCTCATGGGCCAAGTGGTGGAAGAGAGGAGGTAGGGCGCGCGGCCCCCCTAGCCCAAACCCCCTTTCCTTCTTCTCCTCCCTCTCCTTCCTTCTCCTTCTCCTCCCCTTCCTTCCCCTCTCCTACTTGGACTAGGAAAGAGGGGGGAATCCTACCTGGGGTAGGATTCTCCCCCTTGGGCGCGCCTCCTCCCCTTGGCCGGCCCCCTCCCCCTTGCTCCTTTATATACGGGGGCAGGGGGGCACCCCATAGACACATAAGTTGATCTACGGATCGTTCCTTAGCCGTGTGCGGTGCCCCCCTCCACCATATTCCACCTCGGTCATATCATCGCGGAGTTTAGGCGAAGCCCTGCGCCGGTAGAACATCATCATCGTCACCACGCCGTCGTGCTGACGGAACTCATCTCCGGAGCTCGGCTGGATCGGAGGCCGGAGATCGTCATCGAGCTGAACGTGTGCTGAACTCGGAGGCTCCGTATGTTCGATGCTTGGATCAGTCGAATCGTGAAGACGTACGACTACATCAACCGCGTTGTGCTAACGCTTCCGCTTACGGGCTACGAGGGTACGTGGACGAACACTCTCCCCTCTCGTTGTTATGCCATCACCATGATCTTGCGTGTGCGTAGGAATTTTTTTAAAATTACTACATTCCCCAACAGTGGCATCCGAGCCTAGGTTTTATGGTTTGATGTTATTTGCACGAGTAGAACACAATTGAGTTGTGGGCGATATAAGTCATACTGCTTACCAGCATGTCATACTTTGGTTCAGCGGTATTGTTGGATGAAGCGGCCCGGACCGACATTACGCGTACGCTTACGCGAGACTGGTTCTACCGCCATGCTTTGCACACAGGTGGCTAGCGGGTGTTAGTTTCTCCAACTTTAGTTGAACCGAGTGTGGCTACGCCCGGTCCTTGCGAAGGTTAAAACAACACCAACTTGACGAACTATCATTGTGGTTTTTGATGCGTAGGTAAGAACGGTTCTTGCTAAGCCCGTAGCAGCCACGTAAAATTTGCAACAACAAAGTAGAGGACGTCTAACTTGTTTTTGCAGGGCATGTTGTGATGTGATATGGTTAAGACGTGATGCTATATTTTATTGTATGAGATGATCATGTTTTGTAACCGAAGTTATCGGCAACTGGCAGGAGCCATATGGTTGTCGCTTTATTGTATGAAATGCAAACGCCCTATAATTGCTTTACTTTATCACTAAGCGGTAGCGATAGTCGTAGAAGCAATAGATGGCGTAAACGACAATGATGCTACGATGGAGATCAAGGTGTCGCACCGGTGACGATAGTGATCACGACGGTGCTTCGGAGATGGAGATCACAAGCACAAGATGATGATGGCCATATCATATCACTTATATTGATTGCATGTGATGTTTATCCTTTATGCATCTTATCTTGCTTTGATTGACGGTAGCATTTTAAGATGATCTCTCACTAAAATTATCAAGAAGTGTTCTCCCTAAGTATGCACCGATGCCAAAGTTCGTCGTGCCCAGACACCACGTGATGATCGGGTGTGATAAGCTCTAAGTCCATCTACAACGGGTGCAAGCCAGTTTTGCACACGCGGAATACTCAGGTTAAACTTGACGAGCCTAGCATATGCAGATATGGCCTCGGAACACGGAGACCGAAAGGTCAAGCGTGAATCATATAGTAGATATGATCAACATAGTGATGTTCACCATTGAAAACTACTCCATTTCACGTGATGATCGGTTATGGTTTAGTTGATTTGGATCACGTGATCACTTAGATGACTAGAGAGATGTCTGTCTAAGTGGGAGTTCTTATGCAATATGATTAATTGAACTTAAATTTATCATGAACTTAGTCCTGGTAGTATTTTGCAAATTATGTTGTAGATCAATAGCTCATGTTGTTGCTTTCATATGTTTATTTTGATATGTTCCTAGAGAAAACTGTGTTGAAAGATGTTAGTAGCAGTGATGCGGATTGGATCCGTGATCTGAGGTTTATCCTCATTGCTGCACAGAAGAATTATGTCCTTGATGCACCGCTAGATGACAAACCTATTGCAGGAGCAGATGCAGACGTTATGAACGTTTGACTAGCTCAATATGATGACTACTTGATAGTTTAAGTGCACCATGCTTAACGGCTTAGAATCGGGACTTCAAAGACGTTTTGAATGTCATGGACCATATGAGATGTTCCAGGAGTTGAAGTTAATATTTCAAGCAAATACCCGAGTTGAGAGATATGAAGTCTCCAACAAGTTCTATAGCTAAAAGATGGAGGAGAATCGCTCAACTAGTGAGCATGTGCTTAGATTGTCTGGGTACTACAATCGCTTGAATCAAGTGGGAGTTAATCTTCCAGAGAAGATAGTGATTGACAGAATTCGCTAGTCACCATCACCAAGTTAGTAGAACTTCATGATGAACTATAGTATGCAAGGGATGATGAAAATGATTCCCGAGTTTTTCATGATGATGAAATCAATGAAGGTAGAAATCAAGAAAGAACATCAAGTGTTGATGGTTAACAAGACCACTAGTTTCAAGAAAAGGGAAAAGGGATAGAAGGGAACTTCAAGAAGAACGACAAGCAAGTTGCTGCTCAAGTGAAGAAGCCCAAGTCTGGACCTAAGCCTGAGACTAAGTGCTTCTACTGCAAAGGAAATGGTCACTGGAAGTGGAAATGCCCTGAATATTTGGTGGATAAGAAGGATGGCAAAGTGAACAAGGGTATATTTGATATACAGGTTATTGATGTGTGCCTTACTAGTGTTTATAGTAGCCCCTGAGTATTTGATACTTGTTCGGTTGCTAAGATTAGTAACTCGAAACTGGAGTTACATAATAAATAGAGACTAGTTGAAGGGAAGTGACGATGAGTGTTGGAAATAGTTCCAAGATTGATATGATCATCATCACACACTCCCTATACTTTCGGGATTAGTGTTAAACCTAAATAAATGTTATTTGGTGTTTGCGTTGAGCATGAATATGATTTGATCATGTTTATTGCAATATGGTTATTCAATTAAAATCAGAGAATAATTTTTGTTCTGTTTACATGAATAAAACCTTCAATGGTCATACACCCAATGAAAATAGTTTATTGGATCTCGATCGTGATGATACACATATTCATAATATTGATGCCAAAAATGCAAAGTTAATAATGATAGTGCAACTTATTTGTGGCACTGCCGTTTGGGTCATATCGGTATAAAGCGCATGAAGAAACTCCATAAAGATGGATTTTCAGAATCACTTAGTTATGAATCATTTGATGCTTGCGAACCGTGCCTTTTGGGTAAGATGACTAAAACTCCGTTCTCCGGAACAATGGAACAAGCTACTGACTTATTGGAAATAATACATACCGATGTATGCGATCCAATGAGTGTTGATGCTCGTGGCAAGTATCGTTATTTTCTGACCTTCACAAGATGATTTGAGCAAATATGGGTATATCTACTTGATGAAACATAAGTCTGAAATAGTTGAAAGGTTCAAAGAATTTCAGAGTGAAGTGGAGAAACATCATAGCAAGAAAATAAAAGTTTCTGTGATTTGATCGCGGAGACAAATATTTGAGTTACGAGTTTTGTCTTCAATTAAAACAACGTGGAATAGTTTCACAAACTCACGCCACCTGGAACACCACAATGTAATGGTGTGTCCGAACGTCATAATCGTACTTTACTAAATATGGTGCGATCTATGATATCTCTTATCGGTTTACCACTATCGTTTTGGGGTTATGCATTAGAGACAACTGCATTCACGTTTAATAGGGCACCATCTAAATCCGTTGAGACGACACCGTATGAACTATGGTTTAGTAGTAAACCTAAGCTGTCGTTTCTTAAAGTTTGGAGTTGCGATGTTTATGAAAAAGGTTTTCAACCTAATAAGCTCGAACTCAAATCGGAGAAGTGCGTCTTCATAGAATACCCAAAGGAAACTGTTTGGTACACCTTCTATCACAGATCCGAAGGCAAGATATTCGTTGCTAAAAATGGATCCTTTCTAGAGAAGGAGTTTCTCTCGAAAGAAGTGAGTGGGAGGAAAGTAGAACTTGATGATGTAACTGTACCTTCTCCCAAATTGGAAAATAGTTCATCAATGAAATCAGTTCTAGTGATTCCTACACCAATTAGTGAGGAAGCTAATGATGATGATGATGAAACTTCAGATCAAGTTACTACAGAATCTCGTAGGTCTTCCAAAGTACAGTCTGCACCAGAGTGGTACGTTAATTCTGTTCTGGAAGTCATGTTACTAGACCATGATGAACCTACAAACTATGAGGAAGCGATGATGAGCCCAGATTCCACGAAATGGCTTGAGGCCATGAAATCTGAGATGGGATCCATGTATGAGAACAAAGTATGGACTTTGGTGGAGTTGCCCGATGATCGGCAAGCCATATTGTATAAATGGATCTTCAAGAGGAAGACAAATGCTGATAGTAGTGTTACTATCTACAAAGCTCGACTTGTTGCAAAAAGGTTTTTGACAAGTTCAAGGTGTTGACTACAATGAGATTTTCTCAACTATAGCGATGCTTAAGTCTGTCCGAATCATGTTAGCAATTGCCACAATTTATGAAATCTGGCAAATGGATGTAAAAACTGCATTCCTTAATGGTTTTCTTAAAGAAGAGTTGTATATGATGCAACCAGAAGGTTTTGTCAATCCTAAAGGTGTTAACAAAATGTGCAAGCTCCAGCGATCTATCTATGGACTGGTGCAAGCATCTCAGAGTTGGAATATACGCTTTGATAAGTTGATCAAAGCATATAGTTTTGTACAGACTTACGGTGAAGCCTGTATTTACAAGAAAGTGAGTGGGAGCACTACAGCATTTCTGATAAGTATATGTGAATGACATATTGTTGATTGGAAATAATGTAGAATTATTCTGCAAAGCATAAAGGATACTTGAAAAAGAGTTTTTCAAAGCAAGACCTCGGTGAAGCTGCTTACACATTGAGCATCAAGATCTATATAGATAGATCAAGACGCTTGATAAGATTTTTCAATGAATACATACCTTGATAAATTTTTGAAATAGTTCAAAATGGAACAGTCAAAGGAGTTCTTGCCTGTGTTGCAAGGTGTGAAATTGAGTAAGACTCAAGACCCGACCAAGGCAGAAAATAGAAAGAGAATGAAAAGTCATTCCCTATGCCTCACTCATAGGTTCTATAAAGTATGCTATGCTATGAACCAGACATATTGTATACCTTGCTCTGAGTTTGGCAAGGGAATACAATATTGATCTAAGAGTAGATCACTGGACAGCGGTCAAGAATATCCTTAGTGAGGACTAAGGAGATGTTTCTCGATTATGGAGGTGATAAAAGAGCCCGTCGTAAAAGGCTACAAAGATGCAAACTTATACACCAATCCAGATGACTCTAAGTATCAATCTGGATACATATTGAAAGTGGGAGCAATTAGCTAGAGTAGCTCCGTGCATAACATTGTGGACATAGAATATTTGCAAAATACATACGGCTCTGAATGTGACAGACCCGTTGACTAAGCTTCTCTCACAAGCAAAACATGATCACACCTTAGTACTCTTTGGGTGTTAATCACATAGCGATGTGAACTAGATTATTGACTCTAGTAAACCCCTTGGGTGTTGGTCACATGACGATGTGAACTATGGGTGTTAATCATATACAGATATGAATATTTGTGTTAAATCACATGGCGATGTGAACTAGATTATTTACTCTAGTGCAAGTGGGAGACTGAAGGAAATATGCCCTAGAGGCAATAATAAAGTTATTATTTATTTCCTTATTTCATGATAAATGTTTATTATTCATGCTAGAATTGTATTAACTGGAAACATAATACATGTGTGAATACATAGACAAACATAGTGTCACTAGTATGCCTCTACTTGACTAGCTCGTGAATCAAAGATGGTTAAGTTTCCTAGCCATGGACAAAAGAGTTGTCATTTGATTACGGGATCACATCATTAGGAGAATGATGTGATTGACATGACCCATTCCGTTGGCCTAGCACTTGATCGTTTAGTATATTGCTATTGCTTTCTTCATAACTTATACATGTTCCTGTAACTATGAGATTATGCAACTCCCGTTTACCAGAGGAACACTTTGGGTGCTACCAAACGTCACAACGTAACTGGGTGATTATAAAGGAGTACTACAGGTGTCTCCAAAGGTACATGTTGGGTTGGCATATTTCGAGATTAGGTTTTGTCACTCCGATTGTCGGAGAGGTATCTCTGGGCCCTCTCGGTAATGCACATCACTATAAGCCTTGCAAGTAATGTAGCTAATGAGTTAGTTACGGAATGATGCATTACGTAACGAGTAAAGAGACTTGCCGGTAACGAGATTGAACTAGGTATTGGATACCGACGATCGAATCTCGGGCCAGTAACATACCGATGACAAAGGGAACAACGTATGTTGTTATGCGGTTTGACCGATAAAGATCTTCGTAGAATATGTAGGATCCAATATGAGCATCCAGGTTCCGCTATTGGTTATTGACCGAGAATAGTTCTAGGTCATGTCTACATAGTTCTCGAACCCGTAGGGTCCGCACGCTTAAGGTTTCGATGACAGTTATATTATGAGTTTATGAGTTTTGATGTACCGAAGGAGTTCGGAGTCCCAGATGAGATCGGGGACATGACGAGGAGTCTCGAAATGGTCGAGACGTAAAGATCGATATATTGGACGACTATATTCGGACTTCGGAAAGGTTCCGAGTGATTCGGGTATTTTCGGGGGTACCGGGGAGTTACGGGAATACGAGGAAGAAGCAATGGGCCTCATGGGCCAAGTGGTGGAAGAGAGGAGGTAGGGCACGCGGCCCCCCTAGCCCAAACCGAATTGGACTAGGGGGCTGGCCCCCCTTTCCTTCTTATCCTCCCTCTCCTTCCTTCTCCTTCTCCTCCCCTTCCTTCCCCTCTCCTACTTGGAATAGGAAAGAGGGGGGAATCCTACTTGGAGTAGGATTCTCCCCCTTGGGCGCGCCTCCTCCCCTTGGCCGGCCCCCTCCCCCTTGCTCCTTTATATACGGGGGCAGGGGCACCCCATAGACACATAAGTTTATCTACGGATCGTTCCTTAGCCGTGTGCGGTGCCCCCCTCCACCATATTCCACCTCGGTCATATCGTCGCAGAGTTTAGGTGAAGCCCTAGGCCGGTAGAACATCATCATCGTCACCATGCCGTTGTGCTGACGGAACTCATCTCCGGAGCTCGGCTGGATCGGAGGCCGAAGATCGTCATCGAGCTGAACGTGCGCTGAACTCGGAGGCTCCGTACGTTCGGTGCTTGGATCGGTCGGATCGTGAAGACGTACGACTACATCAACCGCGTTGTGCTAATGCTTCCGCTTATGGTCTACGAGGGTACGTGGACGAACACTCTCCCCTCTCGTTGCTATGCCATCACCATGATCTTGCGTGTGCGTAGGATTATTTTTAAAATTACTATGTTCCCCAACAATAAATTCATGCAATATGATAAAAGCCCCATCTTGTTATCCTCGATGGTAACAATATAATACGTGTCTTGCAACCCTTTCTGTCACTGGGTAAGAACACCGCAAGATTGAACCCAAAGCTAAGCACTTCTCCCATTGCAAGAACTACCAATCGAGTTGGCCAAACCAAAAAGGATAATTCGAAGAAACTTGCAAAGATAACTCAATCATACATAAAAGAATTCAGAGAAGATTCAAATATTTTCCATAGATAATACTGGATCATAAACCCACAATTCATCGTTCTCAACAAACACACCACAAAAAGAAGATGACATCGAATAGATCTCCACGAGAGAGGGGGAGAACATTGTATTGAGATCCAAAAAGAGAGAAGAAGCCATCTAGCTACTAGCTATGGACCCGAAGGTCTGAAGTAAACTACTCACACTTCATCGAAGGAGCTATGGTGTTGATGTAGAAGCCCTCCGTGGTGGATGCCCCTCCGGCGGAGCTCCAGAACAGGCCCCAAGATGGGATCTCGTGGATACAGAAGGTTGCAGCGGTGGAATTAGGTTTTGGGCTCCTATTCTGATCGTTTGGGGATACGTAGGTATATATAGGAGGAAGGAGTACGTCGGTGGAGCAACAGGGGGCCCACGAGGTAGGGGGCGCGCCCAGGGGGGCGCCCTCCACCCTCGTGACCGCCTCTGGCACTTCTTGGAGTAGGGTCCAAGTCTCCTGGATCACGTTCGGTGAGAAAATCACGTTCCCGAAGGTTTCATTCCGTTTGGACTCCGTTTGATATTCTGTTTCTTCGAAACACTGAAATAGGCAAAAAAACAGCAATTCTGGGCTGGCCTCCGGTTAATAGGTTAGTCCCAAAAATAATATAAAAGTGGAAAATAAAGCCCAACATAGTCCAAAATAGTAGATAAAGTATCATGGAGCAATCAAAAATTATAGATACGTTGGAGACATATCAATCTATTATGTAGATGAGGGCGGTATTGTAACTGTTGGTCTCCGTGCACCAAGGACAAAAGGGGAATTTTGCATGCTAAAGCCTAGGTGGTGGAAATTTTAGAAGGAGGCGGGAGATTTTGCCGCCCGCGGGATCGTTCGTATCCAGTTTCAACTAATTTTGGACCGTGCTAGCGGGAAGGTCATGCGAGACTGTGTACACGGGGCACACATCAGCAGTTAATAACTCGTGTGAAGTCCACCCCAGAAAAAAAACAATAACTCGGGATGATGCGCCGATAACTTGGACGATCACACGGGCACGGCAAATCGTATGGGTGTAGAGGCGCGTTCACAAAAAAGGGATTAAACGCTCAGCCTATGTATTTCTCGTGTAAATAAATAATTTAGTGCCATTGGTTATTTACTTTAAACATAACGCATTGACGTGTTAGTGTAGAGGCGCACAAAACGAAATGGATATTGTAGTCCGCTACTTAAAAGTGTTACCTCATATGAATACATAGCCTCCATTTCATAAATTGCGTACCCGTTGAATTCATATATGAATATTACAATTATTACTTCATAATAGAACCTTAAATCATCCAAGACTAATGAATTTGAATGCAAGATTAACAATGGTGCATGCACATGATAGCTACATTGGTTGTTTGAAGAATCATCACTGTAACTTTGGCATGCACAACTGAAAAGGTTTATTTAGATAGAAAAAAAATGTGACATGTGAGTGTCCAATCTTTATAGCGTTGAATCGATATTGTACCTTTGGCCACGATACGAAGTAGATATTGATTTATGTTCAAGCGATGCACGTGCATGATCGCTAGATAGTGATATGTGAATGAATTGTGCAATCTCTCTCACATGCATACATATCTCATTTCCCTGTGGGCATCGGAATCACACACACGCACTTCATGTATTTCTCTCCCTCCGTCAAGGTTATAATTCGTCTTTCTACCCCGTCCTACAAGTCTCTCACACAGAAACACACACGCTCTCTCTGTCGAACACGCCCACCCTTTTAATTCCGCCCACCCACAACCACTAATGTCTCAAAGTATAATTATGTCTCTCACACATATGCCTAACGTTAGCTCGAGTTCCAGAACCATATGAATACATACAATGGGATTCCAATAGAGCACCTTTTGTTTTGAGATTTCGCTCTCTCTCTCTCTCTCTCACACACACACACACAAACACACACACACACACACACACACACGCGCGCGCGCGCGCGCGTGCGTACACATTGTTTCTCGCTTCATTTTTCTGGCACTTGCATGCACACCGTTTGTTTATCTTCGTGATGCTTTAAGTATGCCTCACACACATGCTATCTACCTATCCCTTAATGTAGCTAGATATGTGTGACACAAACTCCTTCTCCCTACTAGCAAGATGCCCATGCATTGCACGGAACATCAAGATGCATTTGTACGAGTAGTTTATATTGTGGTAGAAAAGGATGAACGAGGGAATGCCTTATTTGCAAATGTGGAGAGGGGTGTGGGTATCTTTTTGCAAAATTGTCATAGTTTCCTTCCTATCCGTCGGATATAAATCGGATGGCCTATATTGCAGGATGGCAGGAACACCATCATCACCAACTCTGTTTTTTCTAAGAGTAGAGATATGTAAGTGTCACTGCCCCCCCCCCCACACACACACCCACACCCACACACACACACTTCCCGACACCAAAGGAGTAGGGTGACACCTCGATCTTGATACTAATCTATCGACTGGCTTCTCTCTCAAACACACACACACACACACACACACACACACACACACACACTACGCGACACCGAAGGAGTAGGGTGGCACCTCGATCTTGATAGTAATCTATCTACTCCTCTTTCAAACACACACACGTACACACACACTCGCTAGTTGTGCCTCTGTGCCTACCGCGCACACTCTCAATACGTCTTTATCTCCCTCCCCCTCCCCCCACCCCAACAATGACAACAGAAGGGTGACAACTCAATCTGACCTTAATCTGTCAATTGGTTTCTCTCTCAAACATTGTGTCTCTATGCCTTGCTCAGACACACTCGATACGTCTTTTTCTCCGTAGCCCCCTTGATATGTAGACTTCTCGAGCGCGCACAACTGTAGTGACGATGACACTGAACCCAGTGTGCCTCATTTTTACCGGCCTCATGTGATAGTTTTCACCCTGTTTTCTGTTAATTAACAAGGCAACCTTTTCTTTGTTACTACTAGTGAATCTGAAATCATTCGGGGTAGACATAAAATATATCACTTCAACCCAATTATCGCAGTAACTATTTTAAAAGAAATTAGCTAGAAGCCTGTGCGTTGCATGGAACATCAAGATGCATTTTTATGAGTAGTTTATCTTGTGATAGAAAAGGATGAACGAGGGAAGGCCTTATTTGCGAACATGGAGAGGGGTGTGGGTATATTTTTGCAAAATTGACATAGTTTCCTTCCTATCCGTTAGATATAAATCCGACAGCCTATATTGCAGGATGGCACGCACACCATCATCACCAACTCTGTTTTCTACTCCCTTTGTTCCTAAATATTTGTCTTTTTAGAGATTTCAACAAGTGACTACATACGGAGCAAAATGAGTGAATCTACACTCTAAAATATGTCTACATACACATCTGTATGTGGTAGTCCATTTGAAATCTGAAAATACAAATATTTAGGAACGGATGGAGTATAAGAGTAGACATGGAGATATATCTCCAGCATGGTCTACAACAAAAATGTGCAGGACTGGTTAGCGCCGGATGCTCGGAACGCGATGACCTGAGTTCGAATTCTGTCTTTCACTTTAGATTTTTATATTATATTACTTATTTAATATATACTTCTTTCGTTACTGTACTGACAGTGGAACCCACAGAGTACTTAGAATACAAGATTAAGGATGGACTTGTTTCTTTTTAACTTTATGTACGAAGCTATAGCCACCCTGCAAGTCACGTGTACACTGTACATGCAATTAACTTTTAATAGAGGGAGAATCATTCACGCAATTAACTCAAATGGATTGGATGTCTCTCTATTATTTCCAGCATAAGAGCATCTCCAACGGCTGCCGGCAAATTTCCTCCCGCTTCCTTCCGCGGAGGACGACATCAAACGCCAGCGGCATACATTTTCACAACTCTAACCAACCAGATGAAATTCGTGCAAACACGGACTGATTTCATATAAGCATGAAGGATTTTGTTTAAAAAAGCCGAATCTTCATATAAACATGATGGATTTCATTACATTTACACGAACTAAGTGGTGCTAATCTGGCTCTCCTGGTATAATTAATACTTCCTCCATCCGGAAATACTTGTCCTAGAAATGGATGTATTTAGACTTATTTTAGTTATAGATACATACAATTTATCCATTCTTAGAACAAATATTTCCCGCCAGCTGGAGAGGGAGTACCTAATCTAAATGGCCGCCCGCGTATCCCTTTGTCTTCCTCATGTCCGGCAGAAACTTGCGGGGTCGACGAAAGTCCTTGGAAGAGACGAAGCAGCAAAGAAACCACCTGAATGCGCAGTCGTCGCCTCGCAGGTGGCCTTAATGGGACCCAAGTGGCGGCAGCCTCCCGTGTTCTACTTCTCCTCGATGATGGCGGCGGACACGGAGAAGATGGCCACCGACTTGTTGTTCTCCATGCACCCAGCTTGTGTCTCTGCCTGCATAGCGCTACCGCAGGCACGGGAGGCGCAACCGCAGGCACGGGAGGCGCGCCCACAGACACGGGAGGCGCGGTCACCGCAGACACTGGTGGTGTGGTACGACGCAACAACGACAACGGCCGTACCGGCTTGCTCGCCGCCGTGCCGGCGTGGAGCAACTCGCCACTCCTCATCGAGCTGAACTGGAGCGGTGAGTTGCTGAACCACACGCTTGCCTGGGGCAGCAACTGGCTCCCTCGGGCCAAGCGAGGTTGGTGAAGCACCAAGCGTCCTCACCCGTATCCAGAGGGCTTGGCAGGCCACCCCACCGGGTAGTATGCTGGAGAACGGCTCCTCGGAAGCCATCGGAAGGGGGGAGAAAATGGTGAAGGAGGAGATGGGGGAGCGGTGGAGGGGTGCAATTCTTGCATGCGCTCAACACGACGAACAAGGCGACCGGACTTATAATGCTTGAACACTCTCACTTAGCCATAGAATTCTATAATTTTAAATTTCGGCGAAGCCCCTAGTATTCGGAAGACCGAATCCGGGGCGCTATCCACGCCTTCATCGGACATAATCTGGAACTTCACTCGAAGCGGCGTGAGTCTTTAAGGACCCGAAAAAACCTCTCGAACAGCGACCAGTCTCTCACCTTATCATGCCGGTCAGTTTTAGCTTTCTCCACTGAGGCGTTAACCCAGCTCAACCGGGGCGCAATCGCAGTGGTTCTCCCAGTGCTACCTTAGCCGACGGAACGGAAACGTAAGGTGACAAACATGGGAGCCGGGCAAACCCAACTATTGACCCAAGACATGATTCAGAGCCGATTCATATAATGCTATAAGTTCGGGGTGCCGCACTTGTGAAAGTGTTCGGACTTTATCACACCATAAAGTGGGGAACATAAGCCCCTGGTGTATTATGCCGTACCAAAAATATACGGGTGCAAGAATTTCATATAATGAACATATATATAAAATGTAATGCAATTGCGATCATAAAGGTGCTGCATTATTAATGAAAGAAAAAGTCTGCTAGTAGAGCAGACTGATACAAATAGTGCGGTAAGCAAGGGATTTGGACTAAATAAACATGTCCCCCTCCAGGGATGGGCTGCGGATTTGGTGTATATAATTGAATTTAATGCTCGTAATTGAGACCACCTGAGTGTTCGACGCGGCCTTCCTAAGTCCCTGACTGTTGTATCATGAGTTCAGCAAGTTCACCGCCGGACAGGGCTTCTGGTTAACAGAGTCCTGTGTACAAAAAAGAAGAAAGATAATAATAATAAAAAAAGGGAGGCACATTTGCGAGCCCCTGGTGTGGTCGAACCGCACTCTGGGTCCATTGTGATCGTGCCCCCTCCCCTGTGCCCATGGTATCTCCAAGGCGTAATGATGTACGTGGAGTGTTATTCTTGCGATTATACGCGGGCGAGGGTTGGGGCCGCATTGCTACGCGTGCTCTGATCACGCCAGGTGGTCTTGATTGGGATTGCTCCGGGCGCGCTTTGCTGTATCCGGCCGTTGAACGGCCGGACTCAAGAATTGCCTTAGAAGGCTGCTCTGTACTTCTGTCGCGAGAGCCACTGTATGTTCCTCCGTTCGGAGGGAGCGTTCCGTATTCCCATTGACCGTGATGACTCCACGAGGGCCTGGCATCTTGAGCTTTAGGTATGCATAATGCGGCACCGCGTTGAATTTGGCAAACGCGGTTCGTCCGAGCAGAGCGTGATAGCCGCTGCGAAACTGGACTATGTCGAAGACTAACTCTTCGCTCCGGAAATTATCCGGGGATCCGAAGACCACTTCCAGTGTGACTGAGCCTGTACAGTCGGCTTCCACCCCTGGTATGACACCTTTAAAGGTTGTCTTTGTAGGTTTAATCCTTGATGGGTCTATGCCCATTTTGCGCACTGTGTCCTGATAAAGCAGGTTCAGGCTACTGCCGCCGTCCATCAGGACTCTCGTGAGGTGAAACCCATCGACGATTGGGTCTAAGACCAATGCAGCGAATCCGCCATGGCGTATGCTGGTCGGGTGGTCTCTTCGATCGAAAGTGATCGGACAAGAGGACCATGGGTTGAACTTTGGGGCGACTAGCTCCATCGCATAGACGTCCCTTAGTGCGCGTTTCCTCTCCCTCTTGGGTATATGGGTCGCGTATATCATATTCACCGTCCGTACTTGTGGGGGGAAACCCTTCTGTCCTTTGTTGTTCGGCGGCTGGGTCTCTTCCTCGTCGTCGCTATTTAGCCCCTTGTCATTGTGTTCGGCAATTAACTTGCCGGCCTGCTTGAACACCCAGCAATCTCTATTGGTGTGGTTAGCTGGCTTTTCAGAGGTGCCATGTATCTGGCATGAGCGGTCGAGTATTCGGTCCAAGTTGGACGGACCCGGAATGGTTCTTTTAAATGGCTTCTTCCGTTGACCGGGTTTAGAGCCTCGGAATCCGGCATTGACCGATGTATCCTCCTTATGGTCGCCGTTAATTCGGCGCTTGTTGTTGTTTCGACGTGACCTGCCGTTGTTGTCCTTAGTATCCGGACTGCCAGAATTTTTACGGAGATTGTTGCTGCGGGCTAGCCAGCTGTCCTCTCCCGCACAAAAGCGGGTCATTAGCGATGTGAGGGCTGCCATGGATTTCAGCTTTTCCTGCCCCAGGTGCCGGGCTAGCCATTCGTCCCGGATATTATGTTTGAAGGCTGCAAGGGCCTCTGTGTCCGGACAATCGACGATTTGATTTTTCTTTGTCAAGAACCATGTCCAGAATTGCCTGGCCGATTCGTCTGGCTGCTGAATGATGTGGCTAAGGTCATCGGCGTCTGGTGGTCGCACATATGTGCCTTGGAAGTTATCAAGGAACGCGGCTTCCAGGTCTTTCCAACACCCAATTGACTTTGCGGGCAAGCTATTAAGCCAATGCCGAGCTGGTCCTCTAAGCTTGAGTGGAAGGTACTTTATGGCGTGGAGATCGTCGCCGCGGGCCATATGGATGTGGAGAAGATAGTCTTCGATCCACACCGCGGGGTCTGTTGTGCCATCGTAAGATTCAATGTTTACGGGTTTAAGCCCTTCGGGGATCTGATGATCCATTACTTCATCAGTGAAGCATAACGGGTGTGCGGCGCCCCTGTATTGAGCAATATCGCGACGTAGCTCGAGAGAGCGCTGTCTGCTGTGTTCGGCCCGGCCGGGGTTATTGTATCCGACACGACGGTATTCGTCGTGGGTCGTAGGGCGCCCATGTGATCCATAGATGGATCTGGATTGCCTTGCTTTGTCCTCCAATATGTCTCGCAAGTCCGGCGCATTCCCTCTTGGCTTCGTACTTTTGGAGCGATGCCGGGGTATGGTCTTGGCTGGGGGCCTGGATGCGTCTCTGTCACGACCACGGGGTGGTCGGTCAGCCATATCGTGCGCTGGTAATGGATGTATGTATGCTTCCTCCTCTAATCGAGGGAGCATCTTGCGTTTTGGGTAGCTTTTGGAGGGACGTTCGAGTTTATACTCTTCGGCCGCGAGGACTTCGGTCCATCGATCGGCCAGCAGGTCCTGATCAGCTTGAAGCTGCTACTGCTTTTTCTTTAGGCTGTTTGCTGTGGCGATAAGCCTGCGCTTGAAGCGCTCTTGTTCAACGGGATCCTCGGGTACAACGAATTCGTCATTGTTGAGGCTTGCTTCGTCTTCGGAGGGAGGCATATAATTATGATCCTCAACCTCTTCGTCTGCCGCCCCCTCATGGGGGCTTGCTTCTGCATCCTCCTGCGCTGAGTCTTGCGGGAGGGGATTGTCTTCGGCACTCTCTGGAGTATTATTATCTCCTGTGCCGGAATCTCTGTTTTTGCTGTGGCGAGATTTAGAGCGGCGCCGCTGACGCCGGCGCTTGGGCTGTTTCTTTAAGGGATCTGCCTCCGCTGTTCCATCACCGTCCCCATCTTTTGGGGTATCCACCATGTATACGTCATATGACGAGGTGGCCTTCCAGTGCCCTGTGGGCGCTGGTTGCTGTTCGTCTCCGGCGTCGTCGTCCATAACGTCGATGTCTTCGGAGTCATAGTATAGCATGTCGGTTAGATCGTCGACAGTGGCTACAAAGTGGGTGGGCTCTGAATTTCTTCGTCGTCCGCATCCCAACCATCCTGGCCATAATCCGGCCAGGACTCTCCTGATAACGAGAGATGCTTTAGTGAATTTAATATATCGCCGAAAGGCGAACATTGGGAGATGTCCGCGGCGGTGAATTCCATAATCGGCGCCCAATCCGGATCGATTGGTAGGGGCGCGGGAGGTTCGGAGTCCGGCGCCTCGGAATCACGAGTTTCGCAGGGGACAAGATTAGTGTTCGGCTCCATCGCCGTGGATATTGAAGCCCCCAGGGCGGCGTCTATCCACCGACCCTTGATCTGGGCGATCGGCTTCGGGCTAATGGCCGAAGCGGATCTATGTGCGGCCACCAAGGCACTGTTCGGCGGCAGAGCTAGATCATGCCAATCGTCATAGTGCGGCACGCTTGGCTGTGGCTCGAGTCCGTCGAGGATCAAGTCTCCTCGGACGTCGGCCGTGAAGTTTAAGCTTCCAAATCTGACCTGACGGCCAGGGGCGTAGCTTTCGATCTGCTCCAGATGGCCAAGCGAATTGGCCCGCAGTGCGAAGCCGCCGAATACGAAGATCTGTCCGGGGAGAAAAGTCTCACCCTGGACAGCGTTGCAGGTTGAAGATGCCATCAAGCCTATCGGTGACGACACAGAGGAACTCTCAATGAAAGCACCAATGTCGGTGTCAAAACCGGCGAATCTCGGGTAGGGGGTCCCGAACTGTGCGTCTAGGCGGATGGTAACAGGAGACGAGGGACACGATGTTTTTACCCAGGTTCGGGCCCTCTCGATGGAGGTAAAACCCTACGTCCTGCTTGATTAATATTGATGATATGGGTAGTACAAGAGTAGATCTACCACGAGATCAACGAGGCTAAACCCTAGAATCTAGCCTATGGTATGATTGTTGTAATGTATGTTGTGTATGTTGTCCTACGGACTAAAGCCCTCCGGTTTATATAGATACCGGAGAGGGCTAGGGTTACACAGAGTCGGTTACAATAGTAGGATATCTACATATCCGTATCGCCAAGCTTGCCTTCCACGCCAAGTAAAGTACCTTCCGGACACGAGCCGGAGTCTTCAATCTTGTATCTTCGTAGTCTTGGAGTCCGGCGGATATTGATAGTCCGGCTATCCGGACACCCCCTAGTCCAGGACTCCCTCACTCTTCCTCTTCCTCTTCCTCTTCTTCTTCCTCTTCCTCTTCCTCTTCCTCTTCCTCTTCCTCCTCCTCCTCCTCTTCCTCCTCCTCCTCCTCCTCCTCCTCGTCCTCCTCCTCCTCCTCGTCCTCCTCCTCCTCCTCGTCCTCCTCCTCCTCCTCGTCCTCCTCCTCCTCCTCCTCCTCCTCCTCCTCTTCCTCCTCCTCCTCCTCTTCCTCTTCCTCTTCCTCTTCCTCTTCCTCTTCCTCTTCCTCTTCCTCTTCCTCTTCCTCTTCCTCTTCCTCTTCCTCTTTGAGGGAGTCCTGGACTAGGGGGTGTCCGGACAGCCGGACTATCATCGTCCGCCGGACTCCAAGACTACGAAGATACAAGATTGAAGACTCCGTCCCGTGTCCGGATGGGACTTTCTTTGGCGTGGAAGGCAAGCTTGGCAATACGGATATGTAGATCTCCTACCATTGTAACCGACTCTGTGTAACCCTAGCCTTCTCCGGTGTCTATATAAACCGGAGGGCTTTAGTCCGTAGGACACAACATACATTACAACAATCATACCATAGGCTAGCTTTAGGGTTTAGCCTCCTTGATCTCGTGGTAGATCCACTCTTGTACTACCCATATCATCAATATTAATCAAGCAGGACGTAGGGTTTTACCTCCACCAAGATGGCCCGAACCTGGGTAAAACATCGTGTCCCTTGTCTCCTGTTACCATCCGCCTAGACGCACAGTTCGGGACCCCCTACCCGAGATCTGCCGGTTTTGACACCGACATTGGTGCTTTCATTGAGAGTTCCTCTGTGTCGTCACCGATAGGCTCGATGGCATCTTCAATCAACAATGCTGTCCAGGGTGAGACTTTTCTCCCCGGACAGATTTTCGTATTCGGCGGCTTCGCACTGCGGGCTAATTCACTTGGCCATCTGGAGCAGGTCGAAAGCTACACCCCTGGCCATCAGGTCAGATTCGGAAGCCTAAACTTCACGTCCGACGTCCGCAGAGACTTGATCTTCGACGGGCTCGAGCCACAGGCAAGCGCGCCGCACTGTTACGATGGGCATGATCTAGCCTTGCCGCCGAACAGTGCCTTGGTGGCCGCACACGAATCCGCTCTGGCCCTTAGTCCGGAGCCGATCGCCCAAATCGAGGACCGGTGGTTGGACACCGCCTCGGGGGCTGCAACTTCCACGGCGATGGAGCCGAACACTAACCTTGTCCCTTGCGAAGCTCGTGACTCCGAGGTGCCGGACTTCGGACCTCCCACGCCCCTGCCAATCGAATCTGATTGGGTGCCGGTTATGGAATTCACTACCGCGGACATCTTCCAACACTCGCCCTTCGGCGACATCCTAAATTCTCTAAAGCATCTCTTGCTATCAGGAGAGTCCTGGCCGGACTATGGCCAGGATGGTTGGGATACAGACGACGAAGAAATTCAGAGCCCACCCACCACCCACTTTGTAGCCACTGTCGACGATCTTACCGACATGCTAGACTATGACTCCGAAGACATCGACGCTATGGACGATGATGCCGGAGACGAACAGGAACCAGCGCCTAGAGGGCACTGGAAGACCACCTCGTCATACGACATATACATGGTGGACGCCCCAAAGGACGGGGCCGGCGAAGAAGTAGCGGAGGAAGATTCCTTAAAGAAACAGCCCAAGCACCGGCGTCAGCGGCGCCGCTCTAAATCCCGCCACAGCAAGAATGGAGATTCCGGCACAGGAGATAATAATACCCCAGAGAGTGCCGAAGATAATCCCCTCCAGCAAGACTCAGCGCAGGAGGACGCAGAAGCAAGCCCCCACGAGAGGGCGGCAGACGAAGAGGTCGAGGATTATAACTATATACCTCCCTCCGAAGACGAGGCAAGCCTCAACGACGATGAATTCGTCGTGCCCGAGGATCCCGTCGAACAAGAGCGTTTTAAACGCAGGCTTATCGCCACGGCAAATAGCCTAAAGAAAAAGCAGCAGCAGCTTCAAGCTGATCAGGACCTGCTGGCCGATCGATGGACCGAGGTCCTCGCGGCCGAAGAGTTTAAACTCAAATGCCCCTCCAAAAGCTACCCAGACACAAGTTGCTCCCCCGATTAGAGGAGGAAGCACAGATACCTTCATCACCAGCGCAAGATATGGCTGACCGACCACCCCGTGGTCGCGACAGAGAGGCATCCAGACCCTCCACAAAGACCGTACCCCGACATCGCTCCAAAAGTACGAAGCCAAGAGGGAACGCGCTGGACTTGCGAGACGTATTGCAGGACAAAGCAAGGCAATCCAGATCCATCTACGGATCACGAGGGCGCCCCACGACCCGCGACGAATACCGTCGCGCCGGATATAATAACCCCGGCCGGGCCGAACATAGCAGACAACGCTCTCTCGAGCTGCGTCGTGATATTGCTCAATATAGAGGCGCCGCACACCTGCTATGCTTCACTGACGAAGTAATGGATCATCAAATCCCTGAAGGGTTTAAATCCGTAAACATCGAATCCTACGACGGCACAACAGACCGCGCGGTTTGGATTGAAGATTACCTCCTTCACATCCATATGGCCCGCGGTGACGATCTCCATGCCATCAAGTACCTCCCACTCAAGCTTAAAGGACCAGCTCGGCATTGGCTTAACAGCTTGCCCGCAGAGTCAATTGGGTGTTAGGAAGACCTGGAAGCCGCATTCCTCGACAATTTCCAGGGCACGTATGTGCGGCCACCAGACGCCGATGACCTAAGCCACATAATTCAGCAGCCAGAGGAATCGGCCAGACAATTCTGGACACGGTTCTTGACAAAGAAAAACCAAATCGTCGACTGTCCGGATGCAGAGGCCCTCGCAGCCTTCAAACATAACATCCGCGACGAGTGGCTAGCCCGGCACCTGGGAAAGGAAAAGCCAAAATCCATGGCAACACTCACATCATTAATGACCCACTTTTGCGCGGGAGAGGATAGCTGGCTAGCTCGCAGTAACAACCTCAATAAAAATTCTGGCAGTCCGGATACTAAGGACCATAACGGCAGGTCACATCGAAACAAAAACAAACGCCGCATTAACGGCGACGATAAGGAGGATACGGCAGTCAACGCCGGATTTCGAGGCTCTAAACCCGGTCAGCGGAAGAAGCCATTCAAAAGAACCACTTCGGGTCCGTCCAACTTGGACCGAATACTCGACCGCTTATGCTAGATACATGGCACCCCCGAAAAGCCAGCCAATCACACCAGTAGAGATTGCTGGGTGTTCAAGCAGGCAGGCAAGTTAATTGCCGAAAACAATGACAAGGGGCTAAACAGCGACGACGAGGAGGAGACCCGACTGCCGAACAATAGAGGACAGAAGGGTTTCCCCCCACAAGTGCGGACGGTGAACATGATTTATGCAACCCATATACCCAAGAGGGAGAGGAAATGCGCACTAAGGGACGTCTACGCGATGGAGCCAGTCGCCCCGAAGTTCAATCCATGGTCCTCTTGTCCGATCACTTTCGATCGAAGAGACCATCCGACCAGCATACGCCATGGCGGATTCGCCGCATTGGTTTTAGACCCAATCGTCGATGGATTTCACCTCACGAGAGTCCTGATGGACGGCGGTAGTAGCCTGAACCTGCTTTATCAGGATACAGTGCGCAAGATGGGCATAGACCCCTCAAGGATTAAACCTACAAAGACAACCTTTAAAGGTGTCATACCAGGTGTGGAAGCCAACTGTACGGGCTCAGTCACACTGGAAGTGGTGTTCGGATCCCCGAATAATTTCCGGAGCGAAGAGTTAATCTTTGACATAGTCCCATTTCGCAGCGGCTATCACGCTCTTCTCGGACGAACCGCGTTTGCAAAGTTCAACGCGGTGCCGCATTATGCATACCTCAAGCTCAAGATGCCAGGCCCTCGTGGAGTCATCATGGTCAACGGAAATACGGAACGCTCCCTCTGAACGGAGGAACATATAGCGGCTCTCGCGGCAGAAGTACAGAGCAGCCTTTTAAGGCAATTTTCGAGTCCGGCCGTTAAACGGCCGGATACAGCAAAACGTACCCGAAGCAATACCAACCAAGACAACCTGGCACGATCAGAGCATGCGTAGCAATGCGGCCCTAACCCCCGCCCTCGCATGATTGCAAGAACAACCCTGCGCGTACATCATTACGCTTTGGAGATACCATGGGCGCAGGGGAAGGGGCACGATCACAATGGACCCAGAGTGCGGCTCGACCACACCAGGGGCTCGCAAGTGCGCCACCCTTTTTATTATTATTTTCCTTCTCTGTATACACAGGACTCCGTTAACCAGAGGTCCTGTCCGGCGGTGAACCTGCCGAACTCACGATGCAACAGCCAGGGAAGAAAGAAGGCTGCGACGAACACTCAGGTGGTCTCAATTACGAGCATTAAATTCGATTATATACACCAAGTCCGCAGCTCATCCCTGGAGGGGGACATGTTTAATTAGTCCAAATCCCTTGCTTACCGCACTATTTGTATCAGTCCGCACTCATAGCAGACTTCCTTTAATAAATAATGCAGCACTTTTCGACTGCAATTACATTACTTTTTATATATATATGTTCATTACAGGACATCTTGCACCTGTATATTTTGGTACGGTCTAATACACCAGGGGCTTATGTTCCCCACATTATGGTGTGATAAGTCCGAATACTTTCATAAGTGCGGCACCCCGAACTTATAGCATTATATGAATCGGCTCCGAATCATGTCTTGGGTCAATAGTTGGGTTTGCCCGGCTCCCACGTTTTGGTGCCTTACGTTCCATTCTGTCGGCTAAGGTGGCACTGGGAGAACCACTGCGATTGCGCCCCGGTTGAGCCGGGCGAGCGCCTCAGTGGAGAAAGCTAAAACTGACCGGCATGATAAGGCGAGAGACTGGTCGCTGTTCGAGAGGTCTTTTCGAGTCCTTAAAGACTCACGCCGCTTCGAGCGAAGTTCCGGATAAATGTCCGACGAAGGCGTGGATAGCGCCCCGGATTCGGTCTTCCGAATACCAGGGGCTTCGCCGAAATTTAAAATTATATAATTCTATGGCTAAGTGAGAGTGTTCAAGCATTATAAGTCCGGTTGCCTTGTTCGTTGTGTTGAGCGCCTCCCTAGATGGACCCAAAAATGGGAACAAGAGTGCTCAAGTTTATCCCGAACACCCCAGCACTCGCGGCTCGGGGGCTGAAGCCAACGACTTGCCATCTCTCAGATTTTATAAACGGCCGCACAGAAGGTAATATTTTAAATTAAACAAGCGTTGCTTAATGCGCATATGAACAAAGTTTTCAGCGCACAGGATAATACATAGGGAGTTTACTCAAAAATTACATCTCTGGGGCATTCATCCGCAATATCGCGGGCTCCCTTCAGGACAGTTTTATAATACATTTCGGGCGTACGATACTCCTTGCCCGGTGGCGGCGGGTCAGTGAGAAGCTTCTCCGCATCCAGCCTGCCCCAATGCACCTTTGTGCGGGCAAGGGCCCGACGAGCACCTTCAATACAGGCGGAGCGCTTGATGACCTCCACCCAGGGGCACGCATCCACCAGCCGCCGCACGAGGCCGAAGTAGCTCCCAGGCATGGCCTGTCCAGGCCACAGCCGTACTATAAGGCCCTTCATGGCCTCCTCAGCTACCTTGTGGAGTTCGACCAGCTGCTTCAGCTGGTCGCTTGGGGGCACCGGATGGCCGGCCTCAGCGTACTGAGACCAGAAGACCTTCTCCGTCGAGCTCCCCTCCTCGCCACGATAGAATGCAGCGGCATCGGACACACTACACGGTAGATCTGCAAACGCCCCTGGAGAGCTCCGAATGCGGGTAAGTGTCAGGTAGTTTACATTAACATGCTTGCTTTGCATGAAAAATGCCTTACCCGCCGCTATCTTCTTTACATCTTCAACCTCCTGAAGGGCCTTACGGGGCTCGGCCTTGGCGGACTTGGCACTTTCGAGAGCCGAGGCAAGCTCAGACTCTCGAGTCTTGGAGTCACGCTCCAAGCTCTCATGCTTCTCCATGAGAGCCTGGAGCTCTCGCCGTACTTCCGCCACCCGCGCCTCCTGCTTTTCTCGCTCTGCCTGTTCCGCGGCCGCACTGCGTTCGGCCGCGGACACAGCCTCCTTCAGGGCTGCCACCTCGTTCGTGGCCCCTGCAATACCCATATTATCCTTGTTAATTTTATTGCAACCAAAATCCTTTCCTGTAAGGTAACTATTCGAAGTGGTGTTACTCACCTTCTTTGTCCTCGAGCTGCTTCTTGGCATGGCCGAGCTCCTGCTCGGACCGCTCGAGATCCTGCTTCAATGCACCGACCTCCGCAGTCAGTGCGGCAGAGGTCAGCAGCGCAGCCTACAAACCCATATTTACATATTTTAAGCAACCCTGCGTATATCTTCTTAGATCCTCAGTCCGGCTTTTCTTTCCGAACACCGAACCGAGCATCAGGGGCTACTATCTATGCGGTATTACATTACATAATTATAACTTCTTACCTCAAAGCCTATTAGAAGGCTGCTGCAGGCTTCGGTCAGCCCGCTCTTGGCGAGCTGAACCTTCTGAATCACCGCACTCATGATAGTGCGGTGTTCTTCCTCGATGGAAGCGCCTTTAAGCGCCTCCAACAAGTTGTCCGGCGCCTCCGGTTGGACGGAGGCCGCCGGTGTCACAGTCTTGCCCTTCTTTCGAAGGGGCTGCCTGCCGGACTCTGGAACCGTCGCAGGTTCCGATGTAGAGTCCGGCGCAGAGTCCGGGAGGCTTCCTGGCGGCGCCTCCGGAGCCTCCTCCTGATGGGTCCCTCTCTGGGATCCCACCTCGGCGTCCTCATCGGCGCAGAGGGTAGAGGTAGTCGGAAGTGAATCCACATCCGACGGGGCCAACGACCCGCTTGATGAAGTGGGGAGATCATCATCGGCCGGACTGCGGATAGTATGTGGCATTAGTAGGACACTAGGTGACGCGAAAAAAATTGCATATCAGGGATCCGGATACTTACGATCTCGCCGGAGGCCTGGCCCTTGAAGGCCACTCCTCCTCGCCAACGATGGTGTTGGCGGAACTGTCCGGGGGAATAGTTCTCCCCCTCTTGGACCCTTCGGCCTCCCCTATTGGGGAAGCCTTCCTCTTCCTCTCTCCCTCCTCTGGGAGAGAGTCTTCTTCCTCCTCCTCGTCTTCGGGGGAGGAGTCCGCCTCGTCGTCGGACGCTTGATTGCGGGAACTCTTTCGAGTCCCCGTGGCCACCTTCTTGGCCTTCTTCTCCGGCACCACATGCGGTGCCGGAACCAGTAGTCCTGCTAGATGGGCGTTCACTGGGTCTTCTGGCATGGGAGCCGGACAGATGAGCTGCCCGACCTTCTCCATCCATTCCTGCCAAAGGAAAAGAGAGATTGAAACCCTCTTAGAATAAATCTATTTACCACAAGTGCCTCATAAAGGGGTTGAATCACTTACCTCGTCAGCTGGATGCTGCGAGCGAAATCCACGATCTTCTGTCGTGGATGCGGGGGCTTCGGCGCCCTTAAACAGCACCCTCCAGGCGCCTTCGTACGTCGTGTCGAAGAGCCCGCTTAGCGCCCGGTGCTGTTCCGGATTGAACTCCCACAGATTGAATGCCCGTTCTTGGCATGGGAGAATCCGGCGAATGAGCATGACTTGGACCACGTCGACGAGCCTGAGCTTATTGTTCACCAGCTTCTGGATACAGGCTCGGAGCCCCGTCAGCTCCTTCGGATTGCCCCACAACAAGCCCTTCTCTTTCCAGGAGGTGAGCTGCGTGGGGATGCCAGATCTGAACTCGGGGGCCGCTGCCCACGTGGGTTCGCGCGGCTCAGTGATGTAGAACCACCCCGATTGCCACCCCTTAATGGAGTCCACGAAGGCCCCTTCGAGCCAAAGGACGTTGGGCAACTTGCCCAACATGGCGCCTCTGCATTCCGCTTGCGTGCCCTTCACAACCTTCGGCTTGACGTTGAAGGTCTTGAGCCACAGGCCGAAGTGGGGCTGGATGCAGAGGAAGGCCTCGCACACGACGATAAACGCCGAGATGTTGAGGATGAAGTTCGGCGCCAGATCGTGGAAATCCAGGCCGTAATAGAACATGAGCCCCCGGACGAAAGGGTGCAGTGGAAAGCCCAGTCCGCGGAGGAAGTGGGGAAGGAAGACGACCCTCTCATGGGGCCCAGGGGTAGGGATGAGCTGCCCCTCGTCGGGTAGCCGGTGCGCAACATCGCTGGAAAGGTATCCAGCGTTGCGCAGCTTGGTGATGTGCTCCTCCTTGACGGTGGAAGCCAAGCACTTGCCTCCCCCTCCGGACATGGTCGGGGAATGTTAAGACGAGATGCGTGAGCTTGGGCGTTGGAGCTTGAGTGCGCGGAGGTGGATGAGCAAAGGAGGAAGAAGGCATGGGTGAAAAGGTGAATCCTTATCCCTTATATAAGCAGGGCGAAAACTATGCGCTCCCCACCAGCCTGGTAAATCTCGCTTATCTCCCAAGCGCCACCATCAATGGCGCGGTTGGGTTACCCACGTCCTTATTGAAGAGAATCCCGGAATAAGGGGAGCACGATCTCTGCTTCGACAAGACATGCCAAGGAAACCGCTTCGCTAAACGTGCTGAGGTGGTATAATAAAAAACGATTCAAGTAAAAACTTGGTAGCGGTGTGATGTCATGCCGCATAATACGTCAGCAGATTGGACTTGTGTACATTTTATTCTCTCTACGGTGGAATGTGGAATTTATTTTGCAGAGCCGGACACTATCCTGGTGTTCATGATCTTCTCTGGATTATTAAAGGGAGGAACCCGCCTTGCAATGCCGAACATTATGCGCGTCGGACTTATCGTCATTGAAGCCTGGTTCAGGGGCTACTGAGGGAGTCCTGGACTAGGGGGTGTCCGGACAGCCGGACTATCATCGTCCGCCGGACTCCAAGACTACGAAGATACAAGATTGAAGACTTCGTCCTGTGTCCGGATGGGACTTTCCTTGGCGTGGAAGGCAAGCTTGGCAATACGGATATGTAGATCTCCTACCATTGTAACCGACTCTGTGTAACCCTAGCCTTCTCCGGTGTCTATATAAACCGGAGGGCTTTAGTCCGTAGGACACAACATACATTACAACAATCATACCATAGTCTAGCTTTAGGGTTTAGCCTCCTTGATCTCGTGGTAGATCCACTCTTGTACTACCCATATCATCAATATTAATCAAGCAGGACGTAGGGTTTTACCTCCATCAAGAGGGCCCGAACCTGGGTAAAACATCGTGTCCCTTGTCTCCTGTTACCATCCGCCTAGACACACAGTTCGGGACCCCCTACCCGAGATCCGCCGGTTTTGACACCGACACTCTTCCTCTTCCTCTTCTTCTTCTTCTTCTTCTTCTTCCTCTTCCTCTTCCTCTTCCTCTTCCTCTTCCTCTTCCTCTTCCTCTTCTTCTTCTTCCTCCTCTTCCTCTTCCTCTTCCTCTTCTTCTTCTTCTCATTTTCTATGGGAGACGGCTTCGCAACAAGCTCTTTGGACCTTGCAGCTATCTCAAAAATCACACGGGCATCAAGGGCAGCATATTTTATCCGCTAGTACGGCAAGGGATAATTCTCCCATCTAGATGACCTTAATGCCAGCATCTCGTCACCCTTCTGAAGATTTGTACCGAGCACAAAATTTACTACATCAAATAGGGATGGTGTCTGTTTATCACAATCTGCTTCAGGAATTTTGATTCTGGTTTGTAGGTCAGCGATGCTTTTCAAATCAAGGTTGTACGGCACCAGCTTCTGTTTGTCCTCTTTGATGGCTGCCCCATAGAAGTATATGTCCTCCCGAGATGAGAAATCGTGAAGCTCACCTGGAGGACGCATGTGTATGATGTGGTACACCAAAACATCATCTTCAAGGCACAACTGAAGGACGGCAGCGCGTTGGATCTTCCCAGTGGCATACTCCGTGTACTCTGCGTCGAGACCGATGACCTTCATCTCTACCTTTTCGAGGGAGTTGGATAAATTGTTGATCCACTTCAGAACAACCCTTGGGTGGTCGGTGATGGCGGCAACTATGCTCAACAAGCCTTCGACGAGGACATGTTGGACGCTACAAACTTGCATCTGGATCTCTTTCGCCATTTGGAACCGCTGGAACGGAGGGCTATGGTTTGGAGAATTAGGATTAGATGGCTAGTCTAACTGAATTAGATGACTATTTAAAGGGGCTTCGAAATTACTCCAGGAGTACGTGAAGATGTTAAAATAATGTGAATGCAGTGGGGTTTGGATGCAAATGAATACGAAGGAGAGGTGAAGACGCCGAGGAAAATTGGTTCCCGATGGAGAAGTAAATGGGAGAAGCTGGCGTGCAGGCAGTTGATTAGATGGCTAGGTAGACTAAACAAAAAGGCTATGTGGGTAGATTGAGGAGTTGTACCTATTTGTGTACGTGCCCATCCTTCTAGCGCTACATGTGCCACTAGCTAGTTGAGGTCACTCTTTCGAATCACCGTGGCGAGACTGTCGGCGTTCTGGGAATGGGGTCCCCAGACTTGCCTGCCTACGGCCCACGGCGTGGCTCCACCAGCGGCCCAGTGCAGTCCGTCTTCATCAACCAACACTCAAGACCCTCGTGAGGGGCCAAGCCTCGTGAGGCGGACAACACGAGGCCTCCTCAGGAGCGGCCTCACCAGGCAGGCTCGCAAGGAGGCGGAGAGATCAAGGCAAGGGGTACCTCGTGAGGTTCCCGTGATGCAAGCCATGACGACCAAGGCCAGGCGGGCGCCAGCGCGCGCAGTGTCCTCATTTCCCCTTTGGTGCTAAGGGGCAAGCGCAGGCGCGGAGTACCGAGGCATCAGGCAAAGGTTTCCATATCGGTGCAACAAGACCAAGACCAGTAGGACGGAGGTCATCGTGGAGCCCAAGACGGCGTCACCACCAGCGCCTTTGACATGCGAAGACCACCTTTAGTCATGATAGCTTGTACTAGCTATCCCCTTTCAATTGGCCGTTGTTGGATCCCTTCCTGCTCAGCATTTGGGAAGAGGACCAGGGCCTCTATAAATAGGACTAGCCACCACAGTAGAAGGGACGGACAGAACAAACTCAGTTCATCCTCGCACCCACCAAGCACAAGAACACCTCTCCTCAGGAGGTTGTTCTTCTCTTGTACTGTTCATCATCAACCCAAGAGGCAATCCACCACCACCACACTGGAGTAGGGTTTTACAACACAATGGTGGCCCGAACCAGTATAAATCTTGTAACTCTTGTGTTGTGAGTTCATCAAGCTAAGCTTAGAGATCGCGGCGAGGCTAAGGGCAAGATTCGGTAGGGGGAAATCTTCGTGCGTACCACAGTGTTCGAACCTCAAGGGTTTTGCCGGGACCCTAAATCCGACATTTGATGCGCCAGGTAGGGTGCGCCGAAGTCTTCCTTCCACTGATCCGCGTCCCATCACTTCGTTGCATCCATGTCTGACGCCCGCCAAGCCCGCGCAGAGCGCCGGGCCGCTCTCACCGCACGCGCCACCCAGACGGCTCCTGTCGGCAGACCTCCCCGTCGTTCTCCGTCGCCTGCCGCCAACGCCCCCACCGGCCCGGCGGGGAACGTGCAGCAAGCATCCACACTGCACCCCTCGTGCAGCAGGACAGCCGCACCGCCACTCCGTCGCTGACCCCAGCCAGCTCGTCGTCCCACGCTCGTCGCGCCCCCACAGACGCGCAGGCCGTGCTGCTTATGGTGCACGAGCTCCTGCGTTACCGCCCCGTCGACGACCTCTACGAGGAATGGCTCGCTCGCATCACCAAGCTCGTCAGCACTGCAGGGGGCTCTCCCATGTTGGAAATATGCCCTAGAGGCAATAATAAAATCGTTATTATTATATTTCCTTGTTCATGATAATTGTCTATTGTTCATGCTATAATTGTTTTAACTGGAAACCGTAATACATGTGTGAATACATAGACCACAACATGTCCCTAGTGATCCTCTAGTTGACTAGCTCATTGATCAATAGATGGTTACAGTTTCCTGACCATGGACATTGGATGTCATTGATAAAGGGATCACATCATTAGGAGAATGATGTGATGGACAAGACCCAATCCTAAGCATAGCACAAGATCGTGTAGTTCGTTTGCTAAAAGCTTTTCTAATGTCAAGTATCATTTCCTTAGACCATGAGATTGTGCAACTCCCGGATACCGTAGGAATGCTTTGGGTGTGCCAAACGTCACAACGTAATTGGGTGGCAATAAAGGTGCACTACGGATATCTCGGAAAGTGTCTGTTGGGTTGGCATGAATCGAGGCTGGGATTTGTCACTCCGTGTGACGGAGAGGTATCTCTGGGCCCACTCGGTAATGCATCATCATAATGAGCTCAATGTGACTAAGTAGCTAGTCACGGGATCATGCATTACGGAACGAGTAAAGTGACTTCCCGGTAATGAGATTGAACAAGGTATTGGGATACCGACGATCGAATCTCGGGCAAGTAACGTACCGATTGACAAAGGGAATTGTATACGGGATTGCTTGAATCCTTGACATCGTGGTTCATCCGATGAGATCATCGTGGAACATGTGGGAGCCAACGTGGGTATACATATCCCGCTATTGGTTATTGGCCAGAGAGTTGTCTCAGTCATGTCTGCATGATTCCCGAACCCGTAGGGTCTACACACTTAAGGTTCGGTGACGCTAGAGTTGTTATAGGAATTAGTGTGCAGTTATCGAATGTTGTTCGGAGTCCTGGATGAGATCCCGGACGTCACGAGGAGTTCCGGAATGGTCCGGAGGTAAAGATTTATATATGGGAAGTCCTATTTTGGCCACCGGAAAATCTTCGGGATTTTTCGGTATTGTACTGGGAAGGTTCTAGAAGGTTCCGGAGTGGGGACCACCTGCATGGAGGAGCCACGTGAACGTGGGTAGTGGGGGCAAGGCCCCACACCCCTGGTCAAGGCACACCAAGATCCCCCCTTAGAAGGAATAAGATCATATCCCGAAGGGATAAAATCAAGATCCCTAAAAAAAGGGGATAACAATCGGTGGGGAAGGAAATGATGGGATTTCTTTCCTCCCACCTTTGCCAACGCCCCAATGGACTTGTAGGGAAAGAAACCATCCCCCTCCACGCCTATATATAGTGGGGAGGTGCATGAGAGCTTGACCCTTCCCCTGGCGCAGCCCTCTCCCTCCGCAACACCTCCTCCTCCTCCGTGCTTGGCGAAGCTCTGCCGGAGAACTGCAAGCTCCACCACCACGCCGTCGTGCTGCCGGAGCTCTTCCTCAACTTCTCCTCTCCCCTTGCTGGATCAAGAAGTAGGAGACGTCCCCGGGCTGTATGTGTGTTGAACGCGGAGGCACCATTGTTCGGTGCTTAGATCGGATTCATCCGCGGTCTGAATCGCTTAGTGAACGACTCAACTGACCGCGTTCTTGCAACGCTTCCGCATCGCGATCTTCAAGGGTATGAATATGCACTTCCATCTCTCTCGTTGCTAGATACTCCATAGATTGATCTTGGTGATGCGTAGAAAATTTTGAATTTCTGCTACGTTCCCCAACAGTGGCATCATGAGCTAGGTCTATTGCGTAGATTCTATGCACGAGTAGAACACAAGTAGTTGTGGGCGTTGGTTTGTTCAATTTGCTTACCGTTACTAGTCCTATCTTGATTCGGCGGCATCGTGGGATGAAGCAGCCCAGACCGACCTTACACGTACGCTTACGTGAGACAGGTTCCACCGACTGACATGCACTTGTTGCATAAAGGTGGCTAGCGGGTGCCAGTCTCTCCCACTTTAGTCGGATCCGATTCGATGAAAAGGGTCCTTATGAAGGGTAAATAGCAATTGGCATATCACCGTTGTGGCTTTTGCGTAGGTAAGAAACATTCTTGCTAGAAACCCATGGCAGCCACGTAAAACATGCAACAACAATTAGAGGACGTCTAACTTGTTTTTGCAGGGTATGCTACGTGATGTGATATGGCCAAAAGAATGTAATGAATGATATATGTGATGTATGAGATTGATCATGTTCTTGTAATAGGAATCACGACTTGCATGTCGATGAGTATGACAACCGGCAGGAGCCATAGGAGTTCTCTTAATTTATTGTATGACCTGCGTGTCATTGAAAACGCCATGTAATTACTTTACTTTATTGCTAAATAGTTAGCCATAGTAGTAGAAGTAATAGTTGGCGAGACAACTTCATGAAGACACGATGATGGAGATCATGATGATGGAGATCATGGTGTCATGCCGGTGACGAAGGTGATCATGTCGTGCCTCAAGATGGAGATCAAAGGCGCAAGATGATATTGGCCATATCATGTCACTTTATGATTTGCATGTGATGTTTGTCATGTTTACATCTTATTTGCTTAGAACGACGGTAGCATAAATAAGATGATTCCTCATTAAAATTTCAAGAAAGTGTTCCCCCTAACTGCGCACCATTGCGAAAGTTCGTTGTTTCGAAGCACCACGTGATGATCGGGTGTGATAGATTCTAACGTTCACATACAACGGGTGTAAGCTAGATTTACACACGCAAAACACTTAGGTTGACTTGACGAGCCTAGCATGTACAGACATGGCCTCGGAACACAAGAGACCGAAAGGTCGAACATGAGTCATATAGTAGATACGATCAACATGGAGATGTTCACCGATGATGACTAGTCCGTCTCACGTGATGATCGGACACGGCCTAGTTGACTCGGATCATGTATCACTTAGATGACTAGAGGGATGTCTATCTAAGTGGGAGTTCATTAGATGAACTTAATTATCATGAACATAGTCAAAAGGACTTTGCAAATTATGTCATAGCTTGCGCTTTAGTTCTACTGTTTAAGATATGTTCCTAGAGAAAAATTTAGTTGAAAGTTGATAGTAGCAATTATGCGGACTGGGTCCGTATACTGAGGATTTTCCTCATTGCTGCACAGAAGGCTTATGTCCTTAATGCACCGCTCGGTGTGCTGAACCTTGAGCGTCGTTTGTGGATGTTGCGAACATCTGACATACACGTTTTGATGACTACGTGATAGTTCAGTGCGTAATGTTAAACGCTTTAGAACTGAGGCAGCAAAGACATTTTTTGAAACGCCGCAGAACATATGAGATGTTCCAAGAGCTGAAATTAGGATTTCAGGCTCGTGCCCACGTCAAGAGGTATGAGACCTCCGACAAGTTTCTTAACCTGCAAACTAAGGGAGAAAAGCTCAAGCATTGAGCATGTGCTCAGATTGTCTGAGTACTACAATCACTTGAATCGAGTGGGAGTTAATCTTCCAAATGAGATAGGGATGGTTCTCCATAGTCACTACCACCAAGCTATTAGAGCTTCGTGATGAACTATAACATACCAGGGATAGACATGATGATCCTTGAGCAATTCGCGATGTTTGACACCGCGAAAGTAGAAATCGAGTAGGAGCATCAATTGTTGATGGTTAGTAAAACCACTAGTTTCAAGAAGGGCAAGGGCAAGAAGGGATACTTCATGAGACGACAAATCAGTTGCTGCTCTAGTGAAGAAACCCAGGGTTGAACCCAAACCCGAGACTAAGTGCTTCTGTAATGAGGGAACGGTCACTGAAGCAGAACTACCCTAGATACTTGGTAGATGAGAAGGCTGGCAAGGTTGACAGAAGTATATTGGATATACATTGTATTAAATGTGTACTTTACTAGTACTCCTAGTAGCACCAGGGTATTAAGATACTGGTTCGGTTGCTAAGTGTTAGTAACTCGAAATAAAAGAGCTACGGAATAAACGGAGACTAGCTAAAGGTGAGATGACGATGTGTGTTGGAAGTGTTTCCAAGGTTGATGTGATCAAGCATCGCCTACTCCCTCTACCATCGAGATTGGTGTTAAACCTAAATAATTGTTATTTGGTGTTTGCATTGAGCATAAACATGATTGGATTATGTTTATCGCAATACGGTTATTCATTTAAGGAGAATAATGGTTACTCTGTTTATTTGAATAATACCTTCAACGGTCTTGCACCTAAAATGAATGGTTTATTGAATCTAGATCGTAGTGATACACATGTTCGTGCCAAAAGATATAAGATAGTAATGATACACATACTTGTGGCACTGCCACTTAAGTCATATTGGTATAAAATGCATGAAGAAGCTCCATATTGATGGATCTTTGGACTCACTCGTTTTTGAAAAGATTGAGACATGCGAACCACGTCTATTGGTATATACGCATGAAGAAACTCCATGCAGATGGATCGTTTGGACTCACTTGTTTTTGAATCACTTGAGACATGCAAATCATACCACATGGGCAAGATGACTGAAAGGCCTCGTTTTCAGTGAGATGGAACAAGAGAGCAACTTGTTGGAAGTAATACATTTGATGTGTGCAATCCAATGAGTGCTGAGGCACGCAGTGAATATCGTTATGCTCTTACTTCACAGATGATTTGAGTAGATTCTTAGTATATTTACTTGATGAAACACAAATCTGAATTATTGAAAGGTTCAAGTAATTTTAGAGTGAAGTTGAAGATCGTCGTGACAAGAGGATAAAATGTCTATGATATGATCATAGAGATAAATATCTGAGTTATGAGTTTGGCACACAATTAAGACATTTTGGAAATTGTTTCACAACTAATACCGCCTGGAACACCATAGTGTGATGGTGTGTCCGAACATCGTAACTGCACCCTATTGGATATGGTGCATACCATGATGTCTCTTATCGAATTAACACTATCGTTTATGGGTTAGGCATTAGACACAACCGCATTCACATTAATAGGGCACCACACAATTCCATTAAGATGACACCGTATGAAGTATGGTTTAGAGAAACCTAAGCTGTCATTTCTTATAAAGTTTGGGGTTGCGACGCTTATGTGAAAAAGTTTCAGGCTGATAAGCTCGAACCCAAAGCGGATAAATGCATCTTCATAGGACACCCCAAAATAGTTGGGTATACCTCCTGTCTCAGATCCAGAAGCAAAAGGGATTGTTTCTAGAATCAGGTCCTTTCTCGAGGAAAAGTTTCTCTCGAAAGAATTGAGTGGGAGGATGGTGGAGACTTGATGAGGTTATTGAACCGTCACTTCAACTATTGTGTAGCAGGGCACAAGAAGTTGTTCTTGTGGCACCTACACCAGTTGAAGTGGAAGCTGATGATAGTGATCATGAAACTTCGGATCAAGTCACTACCAAACCTCATAGGTCGACAAGGACGCGTACTACTTCAGAGTGGTGCGGTAATCCTGTGTTGAAGGTCATGTTGCTAGACAACAATGAACCTACGAGCTACGCAGAAGCGACGGTGGGCCCGGATTCCGACGAATGGCTCGAGGCCATAAAATCCAAGAGAGGATCCATGTATGGAACCAAAGTATAGACTTTGGAAGAACTACTTGATGGTCGTAAGGCTATTGGGTACAGATGGGTTTTAAAAGGAAGACGGAGAATGATGGTAAGTATCACCATTAAGAAAGCTCGACTTGTCATTAAGATGTTTTCCGACAAGTTCAAGGAGTTGACTATGATGAGACTTTCTCACTCGTAGCGATGCTAAGAGTTTGTTGAAATTATATTAGTAGTTCCTGCATTATTTATGAAATCTTGTAGATAGGATGTCAAAACATTGTTTCCTCAACGATTTTCTTGAGGAAAGGTTGTATGTGATACAACCAGAAGGTTTTGTCAATCCTAAAAGATGCTAACAAGTATGCAAAGCTCCAGCAATCCTTCTAAGGACTGGAGTAAGCATCTCGGAGTTGGAATATATGCTTTGATGAGATGATCAAAGATTTTGGGTTTATACGAAGTTTATTGGAAACTTGTATTTCCAAAGAAGTGAGTGGGAGCACTATAGCATTTCTGATGAGTATATGTTGTTGATATTGTTGATCGGAAATGATGTAGAATTTCTGGAAAGCATATAGGGTTATTTGAAAAGTGTTTTTCAATGGAAAACCTGGATTAAGATACTTGAACATTGAGCATCAAGATCTATAAGGATAGATCCAAAATTGCTTGATAGTACTTTCAAATGAATACGCACTGTGACAAGATTTTGAAGGAGTTCAAAATAGATCGGCAAAGAAGGAGTTCTTGGCTGTGTTATAAGGTGTGAGTATTGAGTAAGACTCAAGACCTGACCACGGCTGAAGAGAGAGAAAGGACAAAGGTCGTCCCCTATACTTTAGACGTAGGCTCTATAGTATGCTATGCTGTGTACTGCACCTGAAGTGTGCCTTGCCATGAGTCAGTCAAGGGGTACAAGAGTGATCCAGAAATGGATCACAGGACAGCGGTCAAAGTTATCCTTAGTGAATAGTGGACTAAGGAATTTTTCTCGATTATGGAGGTGGTAAAATAGTTTGTCGTAAAGGGTTACGTCGATGCAATCTTTGACACTAATCTGGATGACTCTGAATAGTAAACCGGATTCATATAGTAGAACAGTTATTTGGAATAGTTCCAAATAGTGCGTGGTAGCTGCATCTACAAGATGACGTAGAGATTTGTAAAGCACAAATGGATCTGAAAGGATCAGACCCATTGACTAATAACCTCTCTCACAAGCGAGATATGATCAAACCCCATGGGTGTTGGATTCATTACGATCACATAGTGATGTGAACTAGATTATTGACTCTAGTGCAAGTGGGAGACTGTTGGAAATATGCCCTAGATGCAATAATAAAATGGTTATTATTATATTTCCTTGTTCATGATAATTGTTTATTGTTCATGCTATAATTGTATTAACTGGAAACCGTAATACATGTGTGAATACATAGACCACAACATGTCCCTAGTGAGCCTCTAGTTGACTAGCTCGTTGATCGATAGATGGTTATGGTTTCCTGACCATGGACATTGGATGTCATTGATAACGGGATCACATCATTAGGAGAATGATGTGATGGACAAGACCCAATCCTAAGCATAGCACAAGATCGTGTAGTTCGTTTGCTAAAAGCTTTTCTAATGTCAAGTATCATTTCCTTAGACCATGAGATTGTGCAACTCCCGGATACCGTAGGAATGCTTTGGGTGTGCCAAACGTCACAACGTAACTGGGTGGCTATAAAGGCGCACTACGGGTATCTCGGAAAGTGTCTGTTGGGTTGGCACAAATCGAGACTGGGATTTGTCACCCCGTGTGACGGAGAGGTATCTCTGGGCCCACTCGGTAATGCATCATCATAATGAGCTCAATGTGACTAAGTAGTTAGTCACGGGACCATGCATTACGGAATGAGTAAAGTGACTTCCCGATAACGAGATTGAACGAGGTATTGGGATACCGACGATCGAATCTCGGGCAAGTAACATACCGATTGACAAAGGAAATTGTATACGGGATTGCATGAATCCTTGACATCGTGGTTCATCCGATGAGATCATCGTGGAACATGTGGGAGCCAACATGGGTATCCAGATCCTGCTGTTGGTTATTGGCCAGAGAGCTGTCTCGGTCATGTATGCATGATTCCCGAACCCGTAGGGTCTACACACTTAAGGTTCGGTGACGCTAGAGTTGTTATGGGAATTAGTGTGCAGTTACCGAATGTTGTTCGGAGTCCCGGATGAGATGCTGGACGTCACAGGAGTTCCGGAATGGTTCGTAGGTAAAGATTTATATATGGGAAGTCCTATTTTGGCCACCGGAAAATGTTTGGGATTTTTCGGTATTGTACCGGGAAGGTTCTAGAAGGTTCCGGAGTGGGGCCCACCTGCATGGGGGACCCACATGAACGTGGGTAGTGGGGGAAAGGCCCCACACCCCTGGTCAAGGCGCACTAAGATCCCCCCTTAGAAGGAATAAGATCATATCCCGAAGGGATAAAATCAAGATCCCTAGAAAAAGGGGGATAACAATCGGTGGGGAAGGAAATGATGGGATTTCTTTCCTCCCACCTTTGCCAACGCCCCAATGGACTTGGAGGGCAAGAAACCAGCCCCCTCCACCCCTATATATAGTGGGGAGGCGCACGAGAGCTTGACCCTTCCCCTGGCGCAGCCCTCTCCCTCCCCAACACCTCTTCCTCCTCCGTAGTGCTTGGCGAAGCTCTGCCGGAGAACTGCAAGCTCCACCACCACGCCGTCGTGCTGTCGGAGCTCTCCCTCAACTTCTCCTCTCCCCTTGCTGGATCAAGAAGGAGGAGACGTCCCTGGGCTGTACGTGTGTTGAACACGGAGGCACCGTAGTTCAGTGCTTAGATCGGATTCGGCCGCGATCTGAATCGCTTAGTGAACGACTCCACCGACCGTGTTCTTGCAACGCTTCCGCATCGCGATCTTCAAGGGTATGAAGATGCACTCCCATCTCTCTTGTTGCTAGTTACTCCATAGATTGATCTTGGTGATGCGTAGAAAATTTTGAATTTCTGCTACGTTCCCCAACATCCCGCGCCGCCCCTCTCGTTGCCTCGCCCTCCGCCAGGTACGGGCGACGTGGCTCATGGAGCGCCTCAACCACCTCTGCCCCAAGACAGCGCCCTGGTACCAACGCGCGCGGCCCCTGGGCGTGACCCACCGCGTACGACGCCCACGCTAGAAGGAGGAAGCTGTCAAGAAATCCCTCGACCTCAAGAAGGCGCCCTCGTGCTCCCGGCACCGGCGCGACAAGACCGCGTACTGCCTATGGCAGCGGTGCACGGGTACCATCAAGAGCAAGCTCTGTGTCAGCAAAGGGCCCCGGTGACCACAGCGGGCTGCTGCGCCTTCACCCCTGAGCTGCGTAGCGTCGCCTGGCCGGGCAAGTTCAAGCCGGACCTGCCTCCTCGCTATGATGGCACCCCCGACCCCGCAGAGTTCTTGTAGCTCTATGAGCTGAGCATCGAGGCGGCCAACCGCGACGAGAAAGTCATGGTGAATTGGTTCCCCATGGCACTCAAGGACGGTGCCCGCTTGTGGCTTCTGAACCTGCCTCCCGGCTCGATCTCCTCCTTGGACGAGATGCATAGTCGCTTCATCGCCAACTTCCAGGGCACTCGCGACCGCCCCTTGGCCGAGGGTGACCTGCGCCGCATCAGGCAGCAGCCCCGGGAGACCCTGCAGAAATACATCCAGCACTTAACAGCGTCCGCCTCAAGATCCCTAAGGTGACGGACGAGGCCATCATCTCATCGTTCTCTGATGGCGTCTGTGACGTCAAGATGAAGGAGGAGCTCACCATCCATGAGGAGTTGTGCACATCCCTGGAGTTGTTCAACCTGGCGACCAAGTGTGCAAGAGCTGAAGAGGGACGCCTCTCCCTCCTCGAGCTCCCAGCTGCCGACCCGGAAGAAAAGAAGACCCAGGACAAGAACATGAAGAGCAAGGGAGTGGTTGTACTCGTGGCGGAACTAGACACGAACCGCGGCAGGGACCAGCCGGAGTCGTCCAAGGGCAGCCGACCGTTCTGCGCCTACCACAACCTCCACACCCACAACACCAATGATTGCCAGGAGGTTAGGGCCGTTCGAGAAGGACGCTTCGGTTGACGCCCCGAGCGCAACGACCGGGGCTATGACCGAGGAGGAGGACATGGCGGAGGACGATGGGATGACTGTGGCCCTCGCCAGGGGTTGCGTGACCGACCTCGTGAGGATCGCTGGCGGGACCAACCTCGCAAGGGCGCCTGGAGGGATCAGCCTCGCGAGGACCGCCACCAAGGGAACGCGGACCTTCCTCCGCCGCCGCCGCCGCCAAGAAGGAATGACGACCATCATCAGGACGAGGGGGCTGGGTGCTTTCTGGAGCCACGTGCTATTGCTTGTATCTTGGGCGGGGCTCAGGCCCCAGCCTCTCAGCGTATATTCAAGCAGTTTGCTCGCGAGGTGAACGCAGCCGTCCCCAGGCTTGAGGCCACGCACCCGCTCAGGTGGTCCAAGTGCGCCATCAACTTCAGCTCGGCAGATCAACTCAAGTCCGCGACTACTGCTGGCGTTCTCCCGATGCTCTGTTCACCCGTCATCAGCAACATGCAAGTCACCAAGACTCTCATCGATCGTGGCGCAGGGCTTAACATCATGTCCGTTGAGATGTTCGACAACCCTCGAGTACCATACGATCAACTTCAGCCTACCAAGCCCTTCTCAGGAGTTACCGACGGTTCCACCACCCCGATAGGGCAGGTCCGCCTCCCTGTCACCTTTGAACAGCGGGGCAACTACCGCACCGAGCTCATCAACTTCGACGTCGCCCACATCCACCTGCCGTACAATGCCATCCTCGGGTATCCAGCCCTGGCCAAGTTCATGGCAGTGACCCACCATGGCTACAACGTCCTCAAGATGCCAGGAAGCGGCGGAATCATCACGGCCCCCTGCGAAGAGAGAGACACGGTGTGCTCCCTCGAGCGTGCCTTCCAAGTTGCAGCTACCGTGAACCTGGATGGCAAGGGCGAGAACCCTCCTGAGGCCATCCCCAAGAAGAAGAAGCAACCGCTCCGCACAGGGCCTCAGGAGGTCGGCGCCTCGGGTAGTGCCACGTCAGGACCAGCGCTCGTGCTTGGGGCGCCTCCTTCCATCGCATAGGAAGGCGCGCCCGGCGCCCTCCTCGGGCAGGGCTCGGGAACTTTCTTCTGGAGGGCCTCAGACCATACCAACATCACAAGGGAGGCGCTCGGGCACCAGTTGGAGGCGTGCTTCGCGACATGTTTCCCTCAGGAAGACACGGGGCGTGGAAAGCCCAACGTTCAGGAGTTCATCGCCAAGACCACTCAGGAGCTTCATGAAGCGAGGGCCATGCGCGGCGACCATTGCTCACCTGGCGTGGCTCCCCATCCAGGCGAGGATGGTGGGTTGCGCGTCTGCATCGACGTCCCAGGGCTCAACCGAGCCGCATCACAGGAGCGCTTCTAGCCTTTGCGCGTGGGATGCTGCGAGGGTCCACTGCACAACTACGTTCGCATGCCTTTCGGCCTGCCGAACGCGGCTGCCACCTACCAGCGTCACCTGCAGAGTGTCCTGGCGGCTCAGGAGGCCAGGCACCACACGATCCTAGCAGAGACGGAGACTATCCTCAAAGAACCACCTGGCCCCCCAGAGCCTCCTGAGGCTCAGGGCCCCGGTGGCTCGTGAGGGTCGGCCCCTTCACCGCGCATCTTCAGCTGCCCCAACACCCTCTCTACAACAAAACCATGTGACATCTCCCAAGTTCATTTCAGCTGGGAGCGCCCTCAGGGCTGCATCATTCCCAGGCTGCGTGGGTCCGTCCCCGTGACATGTATCTCTTTTTATGTCTTCGACTTGCCTTGCTGGGGGCGCCCCTTGGACTACATCATCCCCAAGCCGCTTGGGTCTGACCCAGTGGCATGTATCCATTCTGCATTTACCTAAGCTGATTTGCCTTTCATGCCTAATCTACCTGTGATTATCACCTGCTCGATTGCCACCTACCATGGTAGCCGCTCGCGCTGGCACGACGCTTGCGCACGGGTCCGTCCCTGCAACATCGACAAATCTGAGCGGTCAAGCTCTGGCCCGCGGCATGCCCCGCGCACGTCACCTCACCAGGCCCTCATTGCCCTCACCCTTCTCTTGAAGCAACCAGTGGCCGGCCGGCAATCATAATGGCAACCCGTGCCTTTCTCGTGCTGATTTGCAGGAACCTCATGAGGTCTACAGCGGGCGGCACCATGAGCAACCTCTCTTTCCCATGCAATCCGCTTGCGCGTTAAAAGGGGCGCTCCTGAGCATCGTGACTCAGGAGCTCTTACTGGCTCTCCAGCCCTCACCCCCTGGCCTTGACCACGGCATCACGACCTGGCATACCAGCGGTGGCTGAGCTCGCTCGAGGGCCGGGACCTGAGGACGTAAAGCATGAAGAAGAATGCGGGGAAGAAGGGGGAGGCTTGAATGGGCCTAACCTAGCTGCGCCATGGCTGCCGATGCACAAGTCTGGCGCAACGCAAGGGAACAACTCCAGATTACCGAGATAAGTTTCGCGCTTGGAACAACTAATTGTTACGACGCGAAATTCTCACTTGATGCGGCCCTGTGATGGCAACGTTGCCTTCCTTTCTTACCTCCCGGTGGCTGCTTGCGTGCTAAAAGGGACCTCCTGAGCATCGCGCCTCAGGGGCTCTTACTGGACCTCGGGCCGCTCACCTCCTGGCCTTGACCATGGTATCACGACCTGGCATACCAGCGACGGTTGCAGCCTACCTGGAGACCGGGACCTGTCAGCGTAGAGCGCCAAGTCATCGCGAGGTTAGAAAGGGGGAACCTAGCCGGGATAAGACAAGCACTCGCACGATTTCATAATAAGGATAACATCAACAAAAGACATCACAGACCCTTTACACGCCCCCGTGGGGTGTTTCTCAATTCCTCGCAGGGAACAAAAGAAAACAACTTTGAGCAGCCCTAACTACACGCGCCTTCGTGGCCGACGCCATCATCGATGGTGGGCCATGGGAGATCGGTGCCAACCCCATCCAGATCAGCGGCGGCGACGGCCTGATGCTGTCGCCTTGCTCCGGGCGCGGCGAGAGCTCGGGGGCGCATAGCTATCATCGCTCGTCTCCGGAGTCTCGTAGAGTTCGGGAGAGTCGCCGGACTCCCAAGCGTTGCTGCTGCTGTCGGAGGAGCCACTGGAGGAGCGGACGGCAGGCCCAGCCCCTGCCGCATCGATATCCTGACTGCCCCCTCCGGGGTAGCACTCCAGGCGGCGGCCTTCCGTGTCGAAGACCTTGAAGGACAACGTGGAGGCGCCATCATATTCAAAATGGATCGCGAGGGCGCCCCCTGTTCGGCAGACCCGGGTGACCTCGCCCCAGCCTTGGGTCATGAAGATCTTGCCTAAGGGAACGACTTCAACCTCCGCTCGGGTCGCCGGGGCGCCACAATCGGCGTGTTGTAGCCAAAGCTCGAGAGGCCCCCTCGGCGGCATCTCGGTGGAGAAGAACGAAGGGAAGCAGATCCAGGTGCTTGGAGGCATCGCCGCCAGCAGCACGAGCTCGCGAGAGGAGTCTGCGGTGTGGACTCCAGGGGCGACGGCGCGCACCATCACGGTGCACCGATCGTGGCTGTGGCGTGGGCGGCGCCGCTCGCCGCCCTTTTCTCCGGAGCCCTCGGCTGGGGCACACTAGGGTAGCCGGTACCCAGGAGGTGGCCGCTCGCACTAAGGCCTCGTCATCTCCAGCCTCACAACCTCACCACGGCGGTGGACCGGCCTCTTCTGTGGCGGGAGCGGATCGGGTCTGTCCCGGGGAGCCTTCCCCTTCTCTTCGGCCGAGAATCTACGGATCAGCGCCATTGGTGTCAAGACTGGATGTGGAGCAGGGAAGAAGAAGCAGGCGGAGCAGGAAGAAATGGTCGACGAGGGCTCTCACCCCTCCTCATTTATAGCCCAAGGGTAGCCAACCGTCAACCTCCACGATCGCAGGTAATGATAACCCTTTTTGCATGCAGCAGGGACTTGTCAAGTCGGGCAGTTGCCGAGGCAGCATGGGAAGCGAGACGCCTACGTACAATCAGTCGTCGCGCGTCAACCAAGGCCGCAGGCTGTTGGGGCCAGCGGCGCTCCGCACTTGCCCTTTGGCTTCGCCGCTAAGCCAAGTCCAAGCACGCCCTGGGCCCGGGGGCTACTGTCGGCGTTCTGGGAACGGGGGTCCCCAGATCTGCCTGCCTGCGGCCCACGGTGTGGCTCCACCAGCGGCCCAGTACGGCCCGTCTTCATCAACCAACACTCAAGACCCTCGCGAGGGGCCAAGACTCGCGAGCCGGATGACACAAGGCCCCCTCAAGAGCGGCCTCACCAGGCAGGCTCGCGAGGAGGCGGAGAGATCAAGGAAAGGGGTACCTCGCGAGGTTCCCGTGACGCAAGCCATGACGACCAAGGCCAGGAGGGCGCCAGCGCCCGCAGTGTCCTCGTTTACCCTTTGCTGCTAAGGGGGCAAGCGCAGGCGCGGAGTACTGAGGCATCACGCAAAGGTTTCCATATCGGTGCAACAAGATCAAGACCAGCAGGACGGCATGACGGAGTTCATCGTGGAGCCCAAGATAGCATCATCACCAGCGCCTTTGACAGACGAAGACCACCTTTAGTCAGGATAGCTTGTACTAGTTGTCCCTTTCAAATTGGCCGTTGTTGGATCCCTTCCCGCTCAATATTTGGGAACAGGACCAGGGCCTCTATAAATAGGACTGGCCACCACAGTAGAAGGGACGGACAGAACGAACTCAGTTCATCCTCGCACCCACCAAGCAGAAGAACACCTCTCCTCAGGAGGCTGTTCTTCCCTTGTACTATTCATCATCAGCCCAAGAGGCAATCCACCACCACCACACTAGAGTAGGGTTTTACACCACGAGAGTGGCCCGAACCAGTATAAATCTTGTGTATCTTGTGTCGTGAGTTCATCGAGCTAAGCTTAGAGATCGCGGAGAGGCTGAGGGCTAGATTCGGTAGGGGGAAATCTTCATGCGCACCCAAGTGTTCGAACCTCAAGGGTTTTGCCGGAACCCTAAATCCGACAGAGACATTTTACGATTCCTATTTATTTCTACACCTTTCCTGATAGGTGGGACCTATGCAAACTGATAAAAGAATGTGTCGTAGCTGGTTCAGATTGATATTGGCGCATGCGTGGGAGACACAACATTCTCTGGTTAAGGAATACACGGTTTTCCTCAAAAAAGAAAAGGCCCATCTTCATGCTTCCACATGCACGAGAATTTGGTTCTGCTTGCAATATGGATGATACCTGGAGGATGAAGTGAACAGGCCTGCTAGCATGGGAGACCTATTCCCGCTATACAGTACTGGAGTAATCATGTTCCTACTACTAGTAGTAGTAGTAGTACAACTGTGGTACACTTGATGGTCAAAATACTATTCATCCGGTCCTCACAGTGAAGTGACAACACCCTGCGCCTGACACTAGTCCAGGTGGTGTGTTCAGGTTACCAAGTTAGCCTCACGCTGTGCAATGTGCAGTCTGTCACCGCCGCTGTACAACACATTAGCATGTCTCACCTCGTCTTCCTCTCTCCTCCCATAGCACCACTCCATCTCCATCTCCGTCTCCATCTCACTGTGCCCCCGCGTACTGTCGCCTCACTCGCCTCCCCCAGTAGCACTATTCCCTTACTAACCGCTCCAACACCGACAGCCTTCTCCCCCATAAATCTAGCCCCCCCCCCCCCCCGAAAACCCCCACCTTCCAAACTCCACCATGGCCGAATGCGAACCGCGCCAGCTCACGTCTCGAAGTCTTGCAAAGGATCTAGGCTAGAAAGAAGAACACACAAGGGACACGAAATTTATACTGGTTCAGGCCACCATTGTGGTGTAATACCCTACTCCAGTGTGTGGTGTGGTGGATTGCCTCAGGGGCTGATGATGAACAATACAAAGGGAGAACAACCTCGCGAGGGCTGTTCTTGAGCTGGTGCGATGAACTGCTCGGGTGAGTTCAGTCGCTTCTCTCTCTCTCTCTCTCTCTCTCTCTCAATCTGATCGATCCGTCTCGCAGATGCCCCTACTCTGTGGTGGCTAGTCCTATTTATAGAGGGAGGCCCTGGGCCTCGTCCCAAATAATGAGCGGGAAGGGCGCCAACAATTGGCCATTTTGAAGGGGAACATCTAGCACACTTATCCTGACTAAAGTTGGTCTACGGCCGCCAAAGGCTCTGACGATGACGCCGTCCTGGGCTCCACGATGACCTCCATCATGTCGTTCTGCTGGTCTTGGTCTTGTTGCACCGAAACGGTAACCTTTGCCCGATGCCTTGGCCTGTGCTTGCCCCCTTTGCACCGAAGGGGAAACAAGGACACTGCGCAGGCCGGCGCCCGCCTGGCGCCTGCCAGGTCTTGATCGTCATGGCTTGCATCACAGGCTCCTTGCGAGGTGCCCTTGCCTTGATCTCTCCGCCTCATCACGAGCCTGCTTGATGAGGCTGCTCCTGAGGAAGCTCCTTGTCGTCCACCCCGCGAGGCTTGGCCCCTCGGGAGGGTCTTGAGCTTAAGCTGATGAAGCTGGGCTACACTGGGCCCCCACTTGAGCCATGCCGCAGGCCGCAGGCAGGCAAGTCTGGGGACCCTCATTCCCAGAACGCCGACAGTAGCCCCCGGGCCCAAGGCGCGCCCGGACTTGGCTTAGGAGAGAAGCGAAGGGGCAAGTGCGAAGCAACGCGGGCCCCAATAGCCTATGGCCTTGGGCGCCACATGGAGGTTGATTGGACGTGGGCGTCTCCACTTCACCACGATGCCTCATTACACGCCCGGCTAGGCGGACCCGTGGTTGCACACAGCTATTCCCCTTTCGCCGCCCGCGTGCTTCCTGCCCTTCCTTCTTCCTCAGGCTCCAACCTCCGCCTCCAATCCAACTCGAACTCTCCCCCCTTCCCATTGCCATGGCACCAACGAAGAAGGAAAAGGGGAAGAAGCCCGCGCCTTCGTCCCGCTCGCCTCCGGCGGTGGCCCCCGCTGTTGATCGGTCCATCATACTCAACCCCGAGGCCTTGGGCAAGGTCCGTTCTGCTCTTGCCACCATCTTCAACGAGTGCGGCCGGACCACGGTCTGGCCTGCGTCCCATGCCTCCTTTGATAGGGTCGTCACGGAGGTCCGGTTCTTCGCCGATGCCTTGTGGGCGGGTCTGGTTCCCCCCTTTTCTGCTTTCTTCAATGCGGTGCTCTCTCATTATCAGATCCACATGATGCACCTCGGGCCTGAGTCCATTACCCTCCTGGCTGTCTTCGCTTTTGTTTGCGAGGCAATGGTGGGCATTCCTCCTTCTGTTGCCCTGCTGCGCCACTTCTTCTCTTTGCGCCTGAGCAACCCCACTCAATGCTCCGGGTGTGTGAGCTTCCTTGCTGTGCCAGAGACGGCTACTTCAGGGATCGATTTCGGACTTCCTCCCCCTGAGGCCAAGTTCAGAGAGCGGTGGTTGTTAGTGGACGTTGGGGTGCCCAGCCCCCTGCTCTCGCACCCAACCTTGCCTGCTGTTCCCAACTCAGTCTGGGGTCATGAGACGCTCGCGAGCCCCCGGCTCGCCTTCGTCTGGCGCCACTTCCAGAGTTTGAGGGTGCTCGACGTGACGGCGCCCAAGGTGGTGAAGGAGTTCCTCCAGTGTCGCATTGCTCCTCTCCAGCGCCACTCTCGCCGGATGTGGGACTTTGCGGGGCACAAAGACCACATGCGGCTTTAGGAGGAGGACCTGGCACCTGAAGCGCTGAGGACGATGCTCAGGGTCCTGACTGGCGATCCTTCCCCAGGCAGCCTTCGACATGATGCTGCCCTCTTGTATCTTTGCTCGCGCAGGGCCAATTTTGTGAGGCAGATGCCCAGCTTTAACGAGTGGGGGCTGCGCCCGGCTGGCCTCATGGGGCCCCACGAGAATCCAGTCGCTGTGGTTGCTCTTCCGGTCGCCCAAAGCGGCTCTGTCTCAGGCGATGGAGCGGGGAGACGAGAACCGCAGGGAGCTGAAGGGGATGATGTTGAGATGCTGACGCCACGCGGAGCCCCAAAGGTAGCATCTCCCGAAGCCCGTCCTGGAGCAGTCGCAGGCAAGGAGTTGCGGCCTACGACTCCCGAGGTTGGGGCTCCCGAGGTCCCGGCCGTTCCTCATGAGGCGGCGCCTGGTAGCATCCCCCAGGCCGGTCCCCTTGGCGCTGATCACCTTGACGCCTCTTCCATGCCACGGACTGACCCCTGCACCGAGCGCTTAGGCCGCTTCCGCCTAGACTTCGAGGCCCTCCGCAAGAGGAAGGAGGCCTTGGGTGGTGACGATCGCCCTTGCCTCCTGTTGAAGCGCAGGAAGTACTTCACCATGGACGAGTAAGTCCTCTTCTCTCTTTGCTCCTTTACTTCTCTGTTCTGGCAGCTGACTGCGGCCTTTCAGGTCCCTTCCTGCCGAATTCGCGGAGACGGCCAAGGAGCCATCCCCCAAAGCTTTGTCCTCGCTGCTGACCCTTGGCGCGCCGAGCTCGGGCGGCGCCCTTGCCACTCGGCCGATCGGAGAAGTGGCCCGTCCCACCGGGCACCTCGAGCCTGTGTGCCTGTTGTCCTCCCTTCACGAGTTCTCCTGGGGCACAGCCAGCTTGCCCCATGCTCCTTCCTTGATTGTGGATGGTGATTGGCTGAAGTCAGTCTTGAGCTCCCCTTCTAGGGACGGACCGGCACCAGGCCAGGCTCCTGGCGAGGTCCGTCCGGCGATTGCTGGGGCGCCAGCCCCCAGCCCTGCGTCGGGAGGGGGCATGCCGCCTCAGGGCCCTCCGCATACACCAGGGGTAGAGGGCGACGCGGAAGACATGCTCACCCGTGCTCGCGAATGTCGCGCCCTTCGTCAAGAGTTTCTCCAGGGGGCGGCGGATGCGGTGAGCCGGATCGGGGTGGAGCTTGCTGGCGAGGATGCGCGCCTTGAGGCCGAGGGCCTGCGCCTCGCTGAGGAGAGGCGCAAACTTAAGGTAGTTGTCGCCCTCGCGCGTTATCAGCGTGACCTTGACAATGCGAAGGCCGAAGTGTCGCTGGCGGCTTCATGGGCGGCCTGCTCCCAAGCCATCGAGGAGTCCCGGGAAGCAGACCGATGGCGCAAGGATGCGGAGGAGCGCGCATGGAAGCTCCAGGCCTGGAGCAACTCTCTGGAGCAGCAAGTGGAACCGTGCTAGGCGGCCCTTGTGTCGCTGAAGGGGGTTCCCGTCGACCAGGCGGAGCTCCAGAAACGCGAGGAGGCGCTGACACTAGAGGCGCTGAGCGCAACCTTGACCTTGAGCGGCTGGAGACGAGGGAGCGCCTGGTGACTCAGGCGGAGGATCACTTCGCCGCGCGCGAAGCCCGAGTCCAAGAAGAGGTAGACTGCCGCATGGCGGAAGCTCGCTCGGATCTCGAGCGCCAATACAAAGTGAAGTTGGAGTTGATCAGGGCCGAAGCTGAGGGTAGGACCGCGGCCCTCAGGGACAAACTGGCTGAAGTGACGCAGGGTGCCGACTCCTCCGCAGCTGCCCTTGGCACAGCACAGGCGGATCTGGCCTCTTCCCACGCCGAGCTACTTCTTCTTCAACAGAGGGTTGATGGTGCCGAGGCCATCGCACGGCGGAACGAGGACAAGATCCGTCAGTGGCGGATTCTTGAGCACGAGCACGCCCCCATGCTCCGAATGCTCAAGGAACGGGCTAACACGGCCCTAGGCAACATTTGCAAGGCCTCCGCCGAGGTGCCGCATGAGGCCAACTACACCAGCAACCTCCAGTACTTCACTGACGTGGTGACGCTTCTGGAGAACCGCTCTAAGAGGTCTCGTTGGCTTGTCGAGGAGAGGAGCCGAGCCTTGCTCGGGCGTGCCTTCTCCCGAGTCTTCAGTTATCTACAGGACAGGGACCCCCACTTCGATTTTGACGCCGCCATCGCACCTGTGCCCATAGCCATCCGGGCGACCTGGCGCAATGGGTGGAGGACAACGTGGATGCCCTCGTCAGGGCCTTCGCATCTGATGATGACGGTGTGATCGTGGCCGCCGATGAAGGTGGTGTTGTGGACGAACCTGGCGCTGGGGGAGGTGTTGGCGGTGGTGATGATGTCAGTGACGCCAGCGACGCCTCTGGAGGCGCCGCAGAAGACGCGGCGAGTGATATGTCCGACTGATCGTATGTCACCACTGTTTACCCTGCATGAAGAAGGTTCGGGCTTGGCCCTGAAGATTGTAAGAGCATTTTGGGAGGGGAATCCCCTCATGTAAAGGTTTGTGATCAGTACCCTGGTAAGCATAACGCTGCGTGTGAGCTTAGCTACTGGCCCGGTGATGGGTCAGCTGACTTGTTTACCTTTTGACCCCGACGAGTCCCGAGCGGGGCTATGGGGGCCGCAGCGCCTCATGTGTCTTCTGGGTGAACCCATTGATCCTTCAACGAGAACCTTCATAGACGTGCTTGGCCCGGCCCGTCTCGTGAGGGGCTCGTGAGGGGAGGCAGCTGACGCTAACTTTGGGTGCAAAGCCGAAACCAGAACACGAGAGATTGCTCGAACAAGACTAAACACCCCTTCCCCAAACACACGCAAGTCTCAAGCTCAAATCCAACTTAAATTCAAATCGAAGAACCTTGTCAACAAAGCAAAAGGCAAAAAGCAAAAAGCCGCGTCCGACGCCTAGTCTAGTCTTCGACGTCTTCTCACCAGTGCGGAGCTAAGTGCTACCACTGGGCATGGGCAGGAGCCCCTGAGGCCCGAGGGCAGCTCTCCGGAGACTCTGGGGCGTGTACAGCCCCACTCATTATTACGTGAGAGTGTCATGGGCGGCGAGATTCATAGGCACTGGGCCTTCTTCATAGGTACCGGCCTTGCTTCATATCGCCAGACGAGGGCCCCGCCTTGCACCACACTCTACCGCCATTGACGGGGGCCGGAGACCAAGAACAACGCCAATGGGGTAGAGCGGTTGCCTACGATTCCCCCGACGACCACGGGTCCTCGGCCGGGGGCAGGCCCTGAGGCACCTCCCCGGCAGAGGGCCTACCTCCTGAGAACGCCTTCTGCTGAGCGCCGCAGGGACAAACCCGAATCTTGGCCCCTCTCCTGTAGCCCTCGGTGCCCTCCTCCCGAGGGGTAAGAGGCTGCAGCGTGGGGGCAGCCATCTGCTGCGGCGACATGTACCTCCTGCGACCCATGTTTAGCATAAGCTTGCTCCTGAGGAATTAGTGGTACCAGATAGTTGCTGCCATCGGCGCGGTCATCGAGGCTCTCTTGGGGTTCCTGAAAGAGTTCAGCTTCTGGTGTCTCCTCGCCCCAGCCTGGCCCGAGGAACAAGCCATGGTCTTCTTCCAATGCGCACTCTCGATCCACCATGTGGGGCACATAAGCTTCTGGGGCCACCGCCCCGCGGGTCTCGCTGTAGTGCCCCACATGCCACGTAGTCCGGCCTGGAACGTTGTCTTGAGGGTGGTGGAGTGGTGGTCCGCCGAGGCCGAAGGTCGTGGCGTGCACTCCTTCACCGGCCGGAGATGGGGTCAGCGCGACTTGTCACCTGGTGCTGCCGGCCATGTTGGCATTGAGTAGGCCCTGGAGCCCGCTTGGAGTTGCATGGACGCGTATGGGGCCGCCATACGGCCCGCTCTGGATCTGGGGCGGCAGCTAGACGCTGAAAGGAGGTGCTCCCGAGGCGGCGGCGTCCAGGAGCTCGGCCACTCGCTCCAACAACATGTTGCGGCCGCCCTCCAGCAGCCGGCACCATAGCAGCTCTTAGGCCACCATGAGCGCGGCCCTGGAGTTCGCCTGCTCCCGTCGGGTGTGCAGTGATGTGGCCGCGGCGTGGCCTGAGGCTCTTGCTGCTGACCGCACCTGCCTCGCGTGAGGGCAGGCGGTGTTTGGCCGTGTCGCCCGCGCCCTGCAGCGCCCTGCAGAGCGCGAGCTGCCTGAGGTGCAAGGTTGAGGTCACCCTGGGCCGGCGGCATGGCGTGGGCGGGCCATGCCGCCCAGCGGTCGGCGTTGGCTGTCGGGTCGCTTGACATCAGAACAGCGAAGCGACGAAACGCGGGGCGATGGAAGAAGGATTCCGGCGCACCCCTACCTGGCGCGCCAAATGTCGGATCTCGGGTTCTGGCAGACCCTTGAGGTTCGAACTCTGGGGTGCGCACGAAGATCTTTCCCCTACCAGCTCACGTCTCCAAGTCTTGCAAAGGATCTAGGCTAGAAAGAAGAACACACAAGGGACACGAGATTTATACCGGTTCAGGCCACCATTGTGGTGTAATACCCTACTCCAGTGTGTGGTGTGGTGGATTGCCTCAGGGGCAAATGATGAACAGTACAAAGGGAGAACAGCCTCGCGAGGGGATGTTCTTGAGCTGGTGCGATGAACTGCTCGGGTGAGTTCAGTCGCCTCTCTCTCTCTCCCTCCCTCTCCCCACTCCCTCCCTCTCCCCTCTCCCTCCCTCTCTCCTCTCTCTCTCTCTCTCTCTCTCTCTCTCTCTCTCTCTCTGATCGATCCGTCTCGCAGATGCCCCTACTATGTGGTGGCTAGTCCTATTTATAGAGGGAGGCCCTGGGCCTCTTCCCAAATAATGAACGGGAAGGGCGCCAACAATTCGCCATTTTGAAGGGGAACATCTAGTACACTTATCCTGACTAAAGTTGGTCTACGGCTGCCAAAGGCTCTGACGATGACGCCGTCCTGGGCTCCACGATGACCTCCATCCTGTCGTTCTGCTGGTCTTGGTCTTGTTGCACCGAAACGGTAACCTTTGCCTGGTGCCTTGGCCTGTGCTTGCCCCCTTTGCACCAAAGGGGAAACAAGGACACTGCATAGGCCAACGCCCGCCTGGTCTCGATCGTCATGGCTTGCGTCACGGGCTCCTCGCGAGGCGCCCTTGCCTTGATCTCTCTGCCTCCTCGCGAGCCTGCCTGATGAGGCTGCTCCTGAGGAAGCTCCCTGTCGTCCGCCCTGCGAGGCTTGGCCCCTCGCAAGGGTCTTGAGCTTAAGCTGATGAAGCTGGGCTGCACTGGGCCCCCACTTGAGCCACGCCGCAGGCTGCAGGCAGGCAAGTCTGGGGACCCCCGTTCCCAGAACGCCGACAGCAGCATACATATGAGCCGCGATTAGAGAAATCTCCCCAGTTACATCCTCGACCTCTGTTATTCGTGTATGGATATGTTGAGCGCCCTGCGGCTGGCTACATGCTCGAGGGACGTGCACATGGCTACCCTCGAAGCGAGGCCTAAGCTTTTCAACACACCCTGCTTGCTGCTATCTGGTCTTGCGAGATTTGCTCACGATGATACGGAGACGTACATGATGCCCCTCCACTTCAATCCGATCTCCATTAGTTGAAACTTCTTTGCAGGTATGTTGTGGGTCGCCGTATGACATTTCCCTCGACTTCAATCCGATCACCATCGCCTGAAACTTCTTGGCAGGTATGTACTGGATTGGCATGAACTCCCACTGGATAGCTGCCGTCAGAGAAGACAGGTAGAAGTTGGTGCTCGTGAACTTCCAGACCTCCCATGAGATTATCCTTCCTCCGTTGGATTATATAGAGTTTTATCATCGCGGTCCAAGTCATCTAGATTACCACGTCAGTTGGACAGACCTTGTTTTGCAGAAGATTTTAATCTGCCAAGTGCCCACACGACATGCGAATTACGCAGACTTCAAGCTAATTGCCTTGTTCGACCGCGGACTCACCTATCTTTACGCTGGTTCCTTCTTTAGCTGGAGACAACTCAGCTCGCACCCTGACTGCCACACTCCACAAGGCTCGGGCGAAGGGGTTACTTTGTTTGTGCCCCTATCGCTCGCCGACGAGCACAGCCACAGCAACAGCGCTCGGACCGGGGTGAACCGCCGTCCTCCGACCGCTCACACCGCAAGTGCGGTCGTAGCACGTGCACCACCCTCGGGACGGGTCGACCAAGCCGATGCGCTCAACGGAGCCGCTGGCCTTAGGGCGCCTTCGCCGCACCAACCTGCCATCCAGGTGGTCGCACACAACATCGGGGGCGTAGTGTTGCCACCGCTGGCACCATCAGGAACCGAGCAACAGCGCGATCGACTTCATCATCATCATCCATGCCAAGTACAGCCTCGGAGGCCATTGTGCGGGCTTAGCTGCTACTGAGGTTTCTGCTGGTGGCCGAGCAAATGGACGAATGGCGTGCCACCATCCAAAGGCTGCTCGGTTTTGCTGAAGCCAGGGGCTCACGGTGAGCTGACCCGCCACGGCCTCCTCAAGCAACAACGACGGCTCATGCTGCTGCCCGTACGGAGGGGGCCGTCCCCATGGTGCAGTCCTCTCCATAGCAGCCAGTGTGAGTGCAACCAAATCAAGACCCCAACAATGTCTCGATGGCCTACTCTGACCCTCGAGCACGTCTAGGCCAACGACGAACCCCAGAGTACAGGCGGAGAGGAGACGCGCGCGTCGTTGAGCAACGTCTTGACGACCTCCGTCGAACCAACGGGTGCAACGGCCCCGACATCGACGAGCCCACGCTCGGTTTTGGCGAGCGCCTACCTTTTGAGGTTGGCTGCCCTGCCTTTACCCGTGAGCTGAGGCAAGTCCGTTGGCCGTCCGTTCGCACATTCAAGCCAGAGATACCTGAGAAGTACGATGGGAGGCTGAACCCGGCAGAGTTCCTGAGCGTCTACACCATCGTTGTTCAGGCTGCTGGGGGAAGAGATGAGAAGGTGTTTGCCAGCTACTTCCCTTTGTCCCTCAAGTCCAATGTGAGGTCATGGCTGATGCATCTGCCAGAGAACTCTGTTTCATCATGGGCAGACCTGTGCCACGAGTTCATCGGTGCCTTCACCGGTGGCCACCAGGAGCCGGGCCGACCCAGCGACCTGCAGCTTCTCCAAAAGAAGGAAGGAGAAACCCTCCGTAAGTATTTATAGAGATTCAACAAAGTTGATAGAAATATTCCAAATATCCATCCAACAGCTATGATAGCTTCCTTCCAATCCAATGTGCGCAACCGCCGGATTCATTCTAAGATGAACGTGCGGTTGCCCAAGACTGTGAAGGAGCTCTACACATTGGTGGATAAGTGTGCTCGAATGAAGGAGGGAAGGAAGTTGCCCGGAGAGGAAGATTGCATCAATGTTGATTCAGAGGATGATGATGAGTCCCCCAGTCAGAAGAAGATCAAGAAGTGCAGGGATAAGGCAGTGATGACCGTTGAAGGATCAGGTACGCCTAGTACTGGCAAGAAGGCCAAAGCTGAGGCCCCTGGCAAGGAGGCTGCCACGTGCGCTGACTGCCGGGAAGCTGCTGCTACCAAGAAGGCCGGGAAAGGTGATGGGCCGTATTGCAAGATTCATCAGACTAAGGGCCACAACCTTCAAGAGTGCTATCAGGTTGAGCAGTTGGTCAAGTGACAGAGAGCTGAGTCTGAGAAGCATGACAAGGACAAAGATCAGAATGCCGCTAGCGGCAAGAGCTAAGGCGGTGAAGCAAATCACCCCGGCAAACCCTTTCGGAGCAAAGGAAAACCCGCCAGGGGCCAGGTGAAGGAAGCTTGTGATGATGAGAGTGATGGAGGGGATGAAGAGGAAACCAGCGAGCAAGAGTTTCAGAAGGCCACTGATGCCCTGTGCGTTGACGGGGGTACATCTCTGCACACCTCTCACTGCCAGCTCAAGCGGTGGCCTCAAGACAAGAACCTTTGATATGCTGTAGAAGCACGACAGGCGGTGGATCGAGGAGCTGCCGGTAGTTCTCTGGTCCCTTAGAGCGACACCTAACTGAGTACCGGGCAGACTCCCTTCTCCCTGGTCTATGAGATAGAAGTAGTTATCCCCATGAAACTCATTTATGGGTCGCCTCGAGTGCTTGCCTATGATGAAGTAGTGCAAGACCAGCACCGGCGTGACGACGCTGTGCTACTCGAGGAGAACCGTCTCCGAGCTGCTACGCGTGCTACACGCTATCAGCAAGCCCCGCGTTGCTATCATAGCCGCAGGGTTCATGCTTGGCGTTTTGAGGAAGGTGACCTTGTCCTTAGGCGCGTTTAGTCCGCCAAGGGTACAAACAAGTTTTCACCGAAGTGGGAAGGCCCTTATCAAGTAGTAGGAGTCACCAGACCTGGCGCAGTCCGTCTGGAGACCGGAGATGTCACTCAGTTGCAAAACTCATGGAATATTGAGCATCTCCACAAGTTCTACCCGTGAGGCGCGTCTGTCGGGCCCTGCTCGGCAGCCACCCATTTGTATAGGCCTTGCCTCAGTTGCATGTAACCCCTTGTACAAAGTCAGGGCGATGACCCCGTGCAAGAGAAAATAAAGAAGCGCTATGGGGGCCTCCGACCGAGACTACATGCATGCAAGGGTATTCCAAGATCACTGCATAAGCATTTCACGAGCATCTGCATATGTATATAGATAGGATCGCATCCTGCATTCATTCTCATCTGCATGAAGCTGTAGGTTCCCGCCATGAACTTGGCTCCGACAAGGAGTTGAGAAGATTGCCCGACACTGCGATCCCCGGCAAACCAAACAGATAAGTTCTACCTCTTGTCCATTCGTATTATGTAAGCTATAACTTATGCATTAGAAAACCTCGCCACTCTTTCTAAACTTAGGTGCTCGCATCCCTGGCTCGAACGTTGTTTTGGTCAGAATGGTCGCAGTGGCCTTTGGTAAAAGGAAGTTGGTGGGGGCTGGTCCCTTTGTCTGTAACCCCGCAGATGTGGCTCTCCGGCAGACAAAAAGGGTGCCGACAAGATATCCTGCCGGGAAAATTCATTTATTTACACTAAAGGGGCATCTCGCCTCTGCATGGACGTATACATGCACGGGTTCCCGGCAAGGTTTATCTCTTTCACTAACATGCTGATACAAGTACTAGGATTACAGAACACAAACATGGACTCGAGATATTACATTATTTGAATTAAAATTTGGCAAGTGCCTACAGGTTTAAGATTAAAAAAAGATAAGTGCCCTGTAATCCCCTTTCTTGTCCCTCTCCACCCAGGCACGGCAGGTGAATGGAAAGAGGGCAAAAGGGGACGTCGGGGGACATGTTGATGGAGAGCATGGTGGAGGTGACCCGTCGACCACTGCCACCAGGGCCAGCAGGGCACGACAGGGTTAACGGAGCTACAGCCCGAGAGGAAGCCTGCCGAGGTCCAGCTGGAAGACTGCTGGAGGAGGTGAAGGCACCAAGCGAGCAGCCCCCCTTCCCGGCAACCAGGAGGCCGGTGATGATAGTGCCGGGGAGGAGGGGAGGAACAGGAAGACTAGGCGGCAGGTTGCCAGGACGAGACGAACGCGTCGATGCAGTTGTGCTCCGTCCTGGCGGCCTGCCTCCTGCCTTCTCCGTCTTCCCTGGCGTCTTCTTCATCAAGACCTCTCTAGGGAAGTGCCGGCCTCGCAATCTGACACCCCCTCCGGGAAGACAGCGAGCGACCAAGACTACCAAGGGGCTTGAGGCGCACCCTCCCCACCTTGGCGGGCAAGAAGGTGTGCCTCGTCAATGTCGGCACCAAGGCTTCCGGGACGGGCAGTGCTGGGATTACCAACGATCTCTAGCCCCGGCTCCCGGTCGAGATTCGAAGGAACCAGGAGATCCATCACAGCAAGGACCACGCTCACTCCCCGAGCGCCGGCACTGGCAGTTGGCAGTACTCGCCCCAACCAAAAGCCCGGGGGCTGGCCCAGGCTCTCTTCTTCAACATGACCAGCAGCAGCCGAAGACGGAGGAGACAAAGAATGTGACAATGAACGACTCCACCCTCTTCCGCCCCTCCTTTTATAGGCGGGTTGGGGAGGGAAGCCCCTCCCTCAACAGGCAACCACCGTCCTCCTCCACCAATTCAAGAAAGTATGGCCCTCGCCATTATACTCTCCCGCACAACACGCCTTCATTACCTACCCTGCACGATGCATGCAACATACGTGGGTAAGGATAAGGGCATGGTGGGAAGAGTGAATTGGCAGTTTCTACCCCGTGCGTTAAAGTCATTCACGGACCATTACTAGAGCGGCCCCACCACTACTTGCTTTACACGACGCACGGGGAAACCGGAAACTGGCCCAAAATCAAGACTAATGAAGAAGCAAAGAAGATCTCAAGAGACCGGCCTCTTTAGCAACTCTGCATGTGCACTTATTAGGCCCTACCTCGACGACCCTCGGCAGCGCGCTCGGGGCAGGCCCGGGGGCTTCTGTCGGTGCAACAAACCTGGGTCTGTTCCCCTGACTGTGCATAGTCACGGGATCAGGATTGGAGCACCAACCCAAGGCAGAGTACAAGAAACCAAGATATTCCAAGGACCAACAAGCAGATCAGAGGGACCAAGACCAAGCCAGAGAAACAAGATATCGTCAAGAGAAAGGCCTCCTTTGCATGGCAGGCGAGCCCGGGACGAGGCCACCCCAGAAGAAGATGAGTAAGGCATCCCGATAGGGCATGCCAGAACTTGCGGAGGCTAAATCACCTCACCAACCACTCCACCATGACTCACGTCGTCGATCAATGCGGTGTTAAGCCGCAAAGTGATTAAATGGCAGTCATTCGCCACATGGCAGCCCCTTTCTACAAGAAAACTCATAGATGACACCCGTCCTGCAACGTGTCAAACAAGCAGGCGTGGAGCTGGCAAGATAGCCCGACAAGCCTTGCCGGGCAACCAACAATGCGACATTGAGTGGTGCATTAAATGCGCACTGTCAGCCCAGAGAGTTAGATATGATAGCACTGTTTGCTATGATATCAATGCATAATGACTACTTTGCGATTGTGGTGACCCCTTGTCTATAAAAGGAGGCCCTTGGCAACCGTAAACGAGGTCAGAGGGTTGCATAACGCACACCCCCATACGTGCGTAGTCGCTGCCGCCCTGAGACAACCCTTGCCAGGCAAGTGTACTATGCTCCACCACCACATTTCCACCATCAATCCACCAAAAGCAGGAGTAGGGTTTTACGCCTCGCGGCGGCCCGAACCTGGGTAAAACTGCCCATGTGATCTCTCCAGTGCTGCCTCACGCTCGTTTGCTATTTGTACAACACGACTCCCCCCTGCAAAACCAGCAAGAGGCCTCCTGGTCCCATAGGTGGCCGTGGTTTCCCGCGACACTCTCATGGCAATGTTTGTTAACCATGATCCAGAGGGGCTCTCGTGGAAATGTTTGTTTAACCATGATCCTAAGGGGCTCTCATGGCAATGTTTGTTAACCATGATCCCGAGGGGCTTTCATGGAAATGTTTGTTTAACCATGATCCTGAGGATCTCTCATGGCAATGTTGTTAACCATGATCCTGAGGGGCTCTCGTGGAATTATTTGTTAACCACGATCCTCAGGGAATCTCATGGCAGTGTTGTTTACCCACGATCCCGAGGGTCTCTCGTGGAATTTTTGAGAAACCATGATCCCAAGGGCTCTCATGGTAAACCAATTGGAGAAGTCCTAAGTGAAATACCTTGACTTAGGGTTTATTAGACAACTATGTTGAAATACCTTGACTAGTAAGTAGATGCTAGGAAAATAAGTTTTTGAAAAATAAAATGAGCACACTTCCCTTGGCTTGTTGAACACCCATAGGGTTGCTACTTCAAAGTTGTTACTTGCCAATACATTCAATGTATTGACCCTTGTGGCTGCTACATATATGTTGCAGGTTTACCGTACCGAAGAAAGGTACAAAGTAGGGTCATGCCGCTATACTCAACTGCTACCTATGCATGGATGGTCATCACAAGATTAGAATATTATCTCCGCTGCATGATTTTTATTGTAAGCTAGCCCATGAGCTAGTACGTATGGAATGCCTTAAAGACCAGATCTACGATGTAATACTAGGATGTGTGTTATTTCTTGATATTTCATCTTCAACTGTGTGGGTCAGCAATCGATCCAGGGACTGGCACATAAAGCACAGAGATTCGGGGCCCACTGAGGGACTGGGTCATGACACTTGCATGTGAACCCTTATGTCACATGTATTTCAATTGACAACCACTATGTTGTTTTCTGTCGTGGTTTTGTCACGGCAGATGTCCTAGTGAAAGGACTTAGGTGTGGAGCCATCACAACTAGGTTAGCTTGAAGGGATTGAATGGGACAAAGGACACAATGAATTACCAAGGTTCGGCCCCTCATGGTGGAGGTAAAAGCCTACTCCGGCTTTTAGTTGTATTGCTTGAGTTTCGATTGCCAGGCAGCGAATACGCTTGACCTAGCTTTCGATCACTTGTTTCTTGAGTTACCCGCCGCCGGGTCACCCCTTTATATACAGGTTGATGTCTTCGGCGGCCTACAGAGTCCCGGTCGGCTCACACAAACATGACTGGCTCAGTTCTAACTAAACCAACCTTATAGAACAAGTTTAACACATGGTGGCTCACACCCTTGGGCCTCCAGCCTCCTTCGGGTCTTGGGCCTTCAATAAGCTTGCGCTACGAACCGCCATCTGTATCCTTGGACCTCATCGGGCCTTCTCATCTTAAGCCGCCAATGGTGTGACCTGTTCCCTCCTGGGCTCGTCATACCTGGGAGTTACATTCCCAACATTAGGCCCCAGATTGATTTGAACTTGTTCACATCAATCGACACCGTTTCACTTAGCAGAATATATACTTGCTGATTTCCACCAGTCTGACATAACCCGCCATGAAGTCACATGGCAGAACCATCGTAACCCGCCATGACATCATATGCATTAATTCCGCTCAAGACTCCGAACATCTCAATGAATCGTTATCTTAATGAACATTCTGAAAATCGAGGCGCCCGCATTACGAGCATAATCATTTTGCCTCCTCGATTCTTGTGCATGCCATCTTTTTTACTTCCTTATAAATAGGGACAGGGGACCCTCTTCTTCACTTTTTACACATGTCTCTTCCTCTTCGTCTCCTTCCTCGCGACGCCACCGCAACCCGAGCTCCGCCGCCCCCGTCTACCCTCAGCGACATCAGCACCGGCCGCTGCATCGGCCTGAACAGACCAGAGAAACATGGCACACATCCGCTCTCCGTCTACATCGCTAGGTACTCATCCCCCCTTCATTATAAATCTGCATTAGGGTTTGCCAAGTTCATCTGTGTTCGTCGGACATTCCATGGAATTCCTTGCAATACTTCCGTCCATGCCTTATTCAATCTCTCAATAGCACAGGAACTGCGTGATTCTTGTTTGTAACACCCACATGTACTCGTAGATGCCTCCCATCTGTTTCAGATTAAACTTCAATGCAATAGTTCATCCGCGGTGCGCTAGGTTTAGAAATTTCCTTCCATTTTCGAACTGCAGTAGATCCAAAATCATAAAACTGATCCGTGAAACTTGTTTGTTCAGTACTTAGCAAAATTTCACTTATAGATCCACAGATACCTATGCACTTCAGCAGCACGAGCGGCTTACATGATAGGTCATAACTCGCCAAACACCGTTAGGCCCGTTTTAAACTGCCATTGTATATCCAGTATCCGTATAACCCGGAGGTGTCTTGTCGATTTAATCATGCCAACCTTTAAAGCATGTATTCTCTGCATACGAATTGACTTTGCCCAATGCACTTGCTTTCCGATCACTGGACCTCTTAACATCATAACCTTGACCCATCAACACTTCTCTTTCTAGGTTTTTCATCAACAAAAATGACCAAAACCATCACTTCATGCAACTTGGATGCCTCCACTGTTACGGAGCAATCTCTCAATGAACACTTTCGAGTGGGAATCTCATCACCCAAATATGTTATCCACTGGAGAGCTCCAGGAAACGAGGTTATACCCACCCCAAAGGAAGGTGAGGTCATAGTCTTTGTTGATCATATGCTCCGGGTTTTTTCTCGCCACTCGGCTCAAAAAATTTCCGTGACGTGTTGCATTTCTTTCAACTCCACCCCCACCCTCAAGATATCAGACCCAATTCTGTTTCCAACATATGCAACTTCCAAGTTTTTTTCGAAGTGTATCTTCAAGAAGAACCCACTATGTATTTGTTCAGAGAATTTTATTACTTGAGCCGCCAGACTGAGTTCACAAATGGACCCAACCTAGAAATTGGTGGAATTTCTATTCAAAGACGAAAAGAACTTGTATTTCCTGCAGTCGCACTTCCCAGCTACCCAAAGGACTGGACCAAACTTTGTTTTATTGCCAAGATACCTCTCCAGCTTGTGAAAATCCTCTGTCGGGTTTCCGTGAAAACCGGCTTAGCTCAAGACATCCCCTCCCAAACCGGATCAACACCGAAGAATGGGCTAAGTATATGCCCATCTTTTCAAAGACAAGAGCCTTAATGGACAATGGGTTGATCGGAGTTGATTTAGTCCGATGTTGGATCGCTTGGAGAATTTTACCATTGAGCCGCCGGCCCGGCTTAATGTGTGAATATACCGTCGATGACAAAGATCCACAGTGCCACTGCCAAGTGCGACGCAACGATGATAAGATCAACAGGATGACCAAAACGCTGCTTAATGAGATCTTGGAAACTTGCAGCAAGACGGGGTTGAATCCCTTCTGCACCCATAACAAGCCTCCAGCTGTAAGTATTTTGAGCAATTTATAACTCATTCCTTATTTACATAAATTGTCTTCTAACAATCGCTTGATTTCTGCATGCTGACTCCCCCTTTTGGAATAAAAAACTTCAAGGCAAGCCGGCCAAAAAGGCTAGGGGAAAGAACAAAGCTGTCAGGAAACTTGCCAAGAAGAAAACAAACACCTTAGAATTGTTTGCTTTGAATGATGATGAGTCAGAGGTAGACCTTGACTCCCTTGGCTCCTTTTTTAGTTATCTTATTGACACTGATTGCTATCAGGATGACAAGGAGGCCAGCAACACAGACGATCAAGAGGTAACTATCCTTTCCTCTGACTCAAAGCCTTTGCCAAGACAGACAGTTCAACAAGTGAGCCAGAAAGTAACGTTTTCTCACCCTTTACCTTACTTGGATCCAAACTTTATTTTGAAGAAAACACAACATGAAGCTCGGTGCACAACCCAAAATAGTGGAGGTGGAGAACTTTCCCTCCGGTTTACCCAACACTCCGACCCCTCGCAAACGCCGGAAAGAGGTGCCTCAAAACTCCATCTCTTTTACCCAAAGGCGGGTCTTATTCGCCAACCACTTAATCCCTCTGACTCAAATGGTTGTAAAATTCGGGGAATCCTACCATTCTGGCCAAGCACTCTGCCAAGGAAGAACTAATTGAAAAGAGCAAGGCCAAGTTTGATATTGCCAATTATTCTCATCAGGGCGTTAGTGAATTATTCTCTAGCTATCTCAGTCAAGTGCATGTTGGTCGTGATCTTGAGATGGGCATAGTCAAACAGATGCACTAGAAATATGAGGTATAAACTTCTGCTTCCTCTGTTGATACACTCATCCATCCCCCAAGTCTTAGCCATAGGAAAATATCAATTGAGTATGGCAAAGACTTTAATCAATATACCATAGTAAAACTTCGAGCCATAGCCCCCATGAACCGGCTTGCCTTGAAAAAGATGAGCCGGATCATTTAGATTAGCTCTTAGAAAATAAAAATTCTCCTCATAACCCTCACAGGACGGGTTATCTTTGAAAAAGATGAGCCAGATTTTTCTACAACTTAACAGAACTTCTTCACACATTAGCCCCCAAGTGCCAAGTGTCGTTGCTTGCAAAGGGCTTGGGACTTGTATGTATTGTATCTTGACATATTTGCTTATGATTGTTTAACCTCTTATTTAGAGGAGGCCTTAACTCAAGCTGAATCCCAATTGGCCAATTTGAAAACCAGGCTCGAGTGTCAAGAGTCTGAAACCCGAAAAGTTGATTCCAATTTTAAATTTAGCTTGGATGAAATTGAAAAACTCAAAACAGGATTTGCTGTAGAGAGAACCGCCTGGGGTGAATAAAAGACTGCTTTAGCGCAGAGAGCAGAAACCGTCGAAGCTTCTTTGCAAGAGGTCACCGCAGAACTAACCGGCTTAAAACGCCACATTTCGCAGATGACCGCCACTATCTTTGGTTAGTAATTCTGGATATTTTAATCATTTCCAATGCACAACTCTTAATCCGCGTGGCGACTTAACTGTGTGTTTATTGAACAGGCCCCAGGAGTACCAACCTTGGCCAGGATATGCTGGTAAAACTAAAGGCGGTTTACACTCCGGTGGAGCAATTATATACAGGCGCTCAGCACACAATAGTCGCCATCTCTCACACAAAGCAGGCACCTTCACTTCTCAGGGAAGTTTTGGATAAACTCGCCGTCCTGCCTGCAAGAATTAAAGAAATAAAACGATCATCTGCCAGAGGTGGTGCTATTACTGCTTTGAGCTGGGCGAAAGCGTGGCAAGCAGAACTAGACCCGGAAGAACTGGCCACTGGTTTCCCAAGTCTGGAAGAAGACGGGTCTCCCTTTGACCAAGATGACTTTGCTGCTTGTGTGAAAGAGATGCGCCCACTGGCAAGCAAGCTAGCTGAAGAGACTGATCTATCCAAATATCAGGGAAGTTATACAGTGGAAAATGCAAAAGTGAGGGCACCGGCTTTTGACATTGTTGATCTCATACCTTTAATACATAAACACACATTTGCTCCTGAAGTTGATCCATCTAAACTTATAGATGATGAGGCTGAATTTCAAGCCTTAACTCGCATCAACTGGTCATCGCCTAACTTCCAGACGACGGAAGAAGAAGAAGAAGAAGAACCGGCACAGGATGACCCGGAAGCTTCAACTCGCCAAGACCAGGATAGCTGATCCATGGGGCGGCTTCTCCTCTTGAAAAACTCCTAATGATTTGGGCTTGGAAAGACGTGTAATAAGCTTTGTGAAAATAATGATCTGTCATGCCATCGTGCATATGTTAGCTTTAAAAACTGCTGATGAACTTTCTATGCGCCATTCATCAGCTTGCAAGGAATATCATATTATTTTGCGATGTTCCTATGCACATAGAGAACAACATATACCCTGGCGGTTTATGCCAGGGCGGGTTATAATGTCAATATAACATGTTCTTGCGACTTAAAGTCTATAACCAGGGCGAGTTAAAAACCCAAGTATTTATTCAAATATGAAGTCATACATGTTGACCAATATCATAATGATGTTGTAAATATGTAAGTCTATGAGCCGGAAGCTTTACAGATCCAGAAGAGCCTAGCTCTATTTTGTTTTTTGAAAACATTCAGTTTTTATCCCGTAAGCCGCCTCTCACGTGACACAAATCCGTTGTTTTAACCTTAACTAGTTCAGGGTCTTATTGAAAAGATTGACTGTTAAGAGTACAAATGGGCCACATGGCAGAGAGACTATGACAGCAGGTGAGTTTATCCTAGCTCTCTATAAGCCGGCTCTCTCATGACAAAGGCCGCCGTTTTAACCTTGACTAGTTCATGGTCTTATTGAAAAGAGTAACTGTCAAGAGTTCGGCGGGTCACCTGGCGGAGTAGCATCTTGCAAACAGGCAGGTTTAACTCAAATTGGGCTTGAAAACTAGATCAAGAGGGTATGAACAGCTTTGCTCAGTGAGCAGGAAGCCCCCAAGTGACCAATAAGATGGCTTGAAAACCGGATCAAGAGGGTGTGAACAACTATGCTCATTGAGCAGGAAGCCCCTAAGTGACCAATGAGACGGCTTGAAAACCGGATCAAGAGGGTGTGAACAGCTATGCTCATTGAGCAGGATGCCCCCAAGTGACCAATGAGACGGCTTGAAAACCGGATCAAGAGGGTGTGAACAGCTATGATCATTGAGTAGGAAGCCCCCAAGTAACCAATGAGATGGCTTGAAAACCGGATCAAGAGGGTGTGAAAAACTATGCTCATTGAGCAGGAAGCCCCCAAGTGACCAATGAGACGGCTTGAAAACTGGATCAAGAGGGAATGAACAGCTATGCTCATTGAGTAGAAAGCCCCGAAGTGACCTTTATGAACAGACAATAAAAGCTCATACTTTGAAATTAAGGATAAGGGCGTGGTGGGAAGAGTGAATTGGCAGTTTCTACCCCGTGCATTAAAGTCATTCACGGACAATTACCAGAGCGGCCCCACCACTACTTGCTTTACACGATGCACGGGGAAACCGGAAACTGGCCCAAAATCAAGACTAATGAAGAAGCAAAGAAGATCTCAAGAGACCGGCCTCTTTAGCAACTCTGCATGTGCACTTATTAGGCCCTACCTCAACGACCCTCGGCAGCGCGCTCGGGGCAGGCCCGGGGGCTTCTGTCGGTGCAACAAACCTGGGTCTGTTTCCCTGACTCTGCACAGTCACGGGATCAGGATTGGAGCACCAACCCAAGGCAGAGTACAAGAAACCAAGATATTCCAAGGACCAACAAGCAGATCAGAGGGACCAAGACCAAGCCAGAGAAACAAGATATCATCAAGAGAAAGGCCTCCTTTGCATGGCAGGAGAGCCCGGGACGAGGCCACCCCAGAAGAAGACGACTAAGGCATCCCGACAGGACTTGCCAGAACTTGCGGAGGCTAAATCACCTCACCAACCACTTCACCATGACTCACGTCGTCGATCAGTGCGGTGTTAAGCCGCAAAGTGATTAAATGGTAGCCATTCGCCACATGGCAGCCCCTTTCTACAAGAAAACCTATAGATGACACCCGTCCTGCAACGTGTCAAACAAGCAGGCGTGGAGCTGGCAAGATAGCCTGACAAGCCTTGTCGGGCAACCAACAATGCGACATTGAGTGGTGCATTAAATGCGCACTGTCAGCCCAGAGAGTTAGATATGATAGCACTGTTTGCTATCATATCAATGCATAATGACTACTTTGCGATTGTGGTGACCCCTTGTCTATAAAAGGAGGCCCTTGGCAACCGTAAACGAGGTCAGAGGGTTGGATAACTCACACCCCCATACGTGCGTAGTCGCTGCCGCCCTGAGGCAACCCTTGCCAGGCAAGTGTACTACGCTCCACCACCACATTTCCACCATCAATCCACCAAAAGCAGGAGTAGGGTTTTACGCATCGCGGCGGCCCGAACCTGGGTAAAACTACCCGTGTGATCTCTCCAGTGCTGCCTCACGCTCGTTTGCTATTTGTACAACACGACTCCCCCCTGCAAAACCAGCAAGAGGCCTCCTGGTCCCATAGGTGGCCGTGGTTTCCCGCGACACTCTCATGGCAATGTTTGTTAACCATGATCCAGAGGAGCTCTCGTGGAAATGTTTGTTTAACCATGATCCTAAGGGGCTCTCATGGCAATGTTTGTTAACCATGATCCCGAGGGGCTTTCATGGAAATGTTTGTTTAACCATGATCCTGAGGATCTCTCATGGCAATGTTGTTAACCACGATCCTGAGGGGCTCTCATGGAATTATTTGTTAACCATGATCCTCAGGGAATCTCATGGCGGTGTTGTTTACCCACGATCTCGAGGGGCTCTCGTGGAATTTTTGAGAAACCTTGATCCCAAGGGCTCTCATGGTAAACCAATTGGAGAAGTCCTAAGTGAAATACCTTGACTTAGGGTTTATTATACAACTATGTTGAAATACCTTGACTAGTAACTAGATGCTAGGAAAATAAGTTTTTGAAAAATAAAATGAGCACACTTCCCTTGGCTTGTTGAACACCCATAGGGTTGCTACTTCAAAGTTGTTACTTGCCAATACATTCAATGTATTGACCCTTGTGGCTGCTACATATATGTTGCAGGTTTACCGTACCGAAGAAAGGTACAAACTAGGGTTATGCCGCTATACTCAAATGCTACCTATGCATGGATGGTCATCACAAGATTAGAATATTATCTCCGCTACATGATTTTATTGTAAGCTAGCCCATGAGCAAGTACGTATGGAATGCCTTAAAGACCAGATCTGTGATGTAATACTAGGATGTGTGTTATTTGTTGATATTTCATCTTCAACTGTGTGGGTCATCAATCGATCCAGGGACTGGCACATAAAGCATAGAGATTCGGGCCCCACTGAGAGACTGGGTCATGACACTTGCATGTGAACCCTTATGTCACATGTATTTCAATTGACAACCACTATGTTGTTTTCTGTCGTGGTTTTGTCACGGCAGATGTCCTAGTGAAAGGACTTAGGTGTGGAGCCATCACAACTAGGTTAGCTTGAAGGGATTGAATGGGACAAAGGACACAAGGAATTACCAAGGTTTGGCCCCTCATGGTGGAGGTAAAAGCCTACTCCGGCTTTTAGTTGTATTGCTTAAGTTTCGATTGCTAGGCAGCGAATACGCTTGACCTAGCTTTCGATCACTTGTTTCTTGAGTTACCCGCCGCCGGGTCACCCCATTTATATACATGTTGATGTCTTCGGCGGCCTACAGAGTCCTGGTCGGGTCACACAAATGTGACTGGCTCAGTTCTAACTAAACCTACCTTATAGAACAAGTTTAACACATGGTGGCTCACACCCTTGGGCCTCCAGCCTCCTTCGGGTCTTGGGCCTTCAATAAGCTTGCGCTACGAACCGCCATCTGTATCCTTGGACCTCATTGGGCCTTCTCATCTTAAGCCGCCAATGGTGTGACCTGTCCCCTCCTGGGCTCGTCATACCTGGGAGTTACATTCCCAACATTAGGCCCCAGATTGATTTGAACTTGTTCACATCAATCTACACCATTTCACTTAGCAGAATATATACTTGCTGATTTGCACCAGTCTGACATAACCCACCATGACGTCACATGGCAAAACCATCGTAACCCGCCATGACATCATATGCATTAATTCCGCTCAAGACTCCGAACATCTCAATGAATCGTTATCTTAATGAACATTCTGAAAATCGAGGCGCCCGCATTACCAGCATAATCATTTTGCCTCCTCGATTCTTGTGCATGCCATCTTTTTTACTTCCTTATAAATAGGGACAGGGGACCCTCTTCTTCACTTTTTACACATGTCTCTTCCTCTTCGTCTCCTTCCTCGCGACACCACTGCAACCCGAGCTCCGCCGCCCCCGTCTACCCTCAGCGACGTCAGCACCGGCTGCTGCATCGGCCTGAACGGACCAGAGAAACATGGCACACATCCGCTCTCCATCTCCATCGCTAGGTACTCATCCCCCTTCATTATAAATCTGCATTAGGGTTTGCCAAGTTCATCTGTGTTCGTCGGCCATTCCATGGAATTCCTTGCAATACTTCCGTCCATGCCTTATTCAATCTCTCAATAGCACAGGAACTGCGTGATTCTTGTTTTTAACACCCACATGTACTCGTAGATGCCTCCCATCTGTTTCAGATTAAATTTCAATGCAATAGTTCATCCGCGGTGCGCTAGGTTTAGAAATTTCCTTCCATTTTCGAACTGCAGTAGATCCAAAATCATAGAACTGATCCGTGAAACTTGTTTGTTCAGTACTTAGCAAAATTTCACTTATAGATCCGCAGATACCTATGCACTTCAGCAGCACGAGCGGCTTACATGATAGGTCGTAACTCGCGAAACACCGTTAGGCCCGTTTTAAACTGCCATTGTATATCCAGTATCCGTATAACCCGGCGGTGTCTTGTCGATTTAATCATGCCAACCTTTAAAGCACGTATTCTCTGCATACAAATTGACTTTGCCCAATGCACTTGCTTTCCGATCACTGGACCTCTTAACATTTCTCTTTCTAGGTTTTTCATCAACAAAAATGACCAAAACCATCACTTCATGCAACTTGGATGCCTCCACTGTTACGGAGCAATCTCTTAATGAACACTTTCGAGTGGGAATCTTATCACCCAAATATGTTATCCACTGGAGAGCTCCAGGAAACGAGGCTATACCCGCCTCAAGGGAAGGCGAGGTCATAGTCTTTGTTGATCATATGCTCCGGGTTTTTTCTCGCCACCCGGCTCAAAAAATTTCCGTGACGTGTTGCATTTCTTTCAACTCCACCCCCACCCTCAAGATATCAGACCCAATTCTGTTTCCAATATATGCAACTTCCAAGTTTTTTTCGAAGTGTATCTTCAAGAAGAACCCACTGTGGATTTGTTCAGAGAATTTTATTACTTGAACCGCCAGAATGAGTTCATAAATGGACCCAGCCTAGAACTTGGTGGAATTTCTATTCAAAGACGAAAAGAACTTGTATTTACTGCAGCCGCACTTCCCAGCCACCCAAAGGACTGGACCAAACTTTGTTTTATTGCCAAGATACCTCTCCAGCTAGTGAAAATCCTCTGTCGGGTTTCCATGAAAACCGGCTTAGCTCAAGACATCCCCTCACAAACCGGATCAGCACCGAAGAATGGGCTAAGTATATGCCCATCTTTTCAAAGACAAGAGCCTTAATGGACAACGGGTTGACCGGAGTTGATTTAGTCCAATGTTGGGTCGCTTGGAGAATTTTACCATTGAGCCGCCGGCCCGGCTTAATGTGTGAATATACCGTCGATGACAAATATCCACAGTGCCACTACCAAGTGTGACGGAACGATGATAAGATCAACAGGATAACCAAAATGCTGCTTAATGAGCTCTTGGAAACTTGCAGCAAGATGGGGTTGAATCCCTTATGCACCCTTAACAAGCCTCCAGCTGTAAGTATTTTTAGAAATTTCTAACTCATTCCTTATTTACATAAATTGTCTTCTAACAATCGCTTGATTTCTGCAGGATGACTCCCCCTTTTGGAATAAAAAACTTCAAGGCAAGCCGGCCAAAAAGGCTAGGGGAAAGAACAAAGCTGTCAGGAAACTTGCCAAGAAGAAAACAAACACCTTAGAATTGTTTGCTTTGAATGATGATGAGTCAGAGGTAGACCTTGACTCCCTTGGCTCCTTTTTTAGTTATCTTATTGACACTGGTTGCTATCAGGATGACGCGGAGGCCAGCAACACAGACGATCAAGAGGTAACTATCCTTTCCTCTGACTCAGAGCCTTTGCCAAGACAGACAGTTCAACAAGTGAGCCAGAAAGTAAGGTTTTCTCACCCTTTAGCTTACTTGGATCCAAACTTTATTTTGAAGAAACAACAACATGAAGCTCGGTGCACAACCCAAAATAGTGGAGGTGGAGAACTTTCCCTCCGGTTTACCCGACACTCCGACCCCTCGCAAACGCCGGAAAGAGGTGCCTCAAAACTCCATCTCTTTTACCCAAAGGCGGGTCTTATTCGCCAACCACTTAATCCCTCTGACTCAAATGGTTGAAAAAGTTCGGGGAATCCTACCATTCTAGCCAAGCACTCTGCCAAGGAAGAACTGATTGAAAAGAGCAAGGCCAAGTTTGATATTGCCAATTATTCTCATCGGGGCATAAGTGAATTATTCTCTAGCTATCTCAGTCAAGTGCATGTTGGTCGTGATCTTGAGATGGGCATAGTCAAACAGATGCACTAGAAATATGAGGTATAAACTTCTGCTTCCTCTGTTGATACACTCATCCATCCCCCAAGTCTTAGCCATAGGAAAATATTAATTGAGTATGGCAAAGACTTTAATCAATATACCATAGTAAAACTTCGAGCCATAGCCCCCATGAACCGGCTTGCCTTGAAAAAGATGAGCCGGATCATTTAAATTAGCTCTTAAAAAATAAAAATTCTCCTCACAACCCTCACAGGCCGGGTTATCTTTGAAAAAGATGAGCCAGATTTTTCTACAACTTAATAGAACTTCTTCACACATTAGCCCCCAAGTGCCAAGTGTCATTGCTTGCAAAGGGCTTGGGACTTGTATGTATTGTATCTTGACATATTTGCTTATGATTTTTTAACCTCTTATTTAGAGGAGGCCTTAACTCAAGCTGAATCCCAATTGGCCAATTTGAAAACCAGGCTCGAGTGTCAAGAGTCTGAAACCCAAAAAGTTGATTCCAATTTTAAATTTAGCTTGGATGAAATTGAAAAACTCAAAACAGGATTTGCTGTAGAGAGAACCGCCTGGGGTGAATAAAAGACTGCTTTAGCGCAGAGAGCAGAAACCGTCGAAGCTTCTTTACAAGAGGTCACCGTGGAACTAACCGGCTTAAAACGCCACATTTCGCAGATGACCGCCACTATCTTTGGTTAGTAATTCTGGATATTGTAATCATTTCCAATGCACAACTCTTAATCCGCGTGGCGACTTAACTGTGTGTTTATTGAACAGGCCCAGGAGTACCAACCTTGGCCAGGATATGCTGGTAAAACTAAAGGCTGTTTACACTCCGGTGGAGCAATTATATACAGGCGCTCAGCACACAATAGTCGCCATCTCTCACACAAAGCAGGCACCTTCACTTCTCAGGGAAGTTTTGGATAAACTCGCCGTCCTGCCTGCAAGAATTAAAGAAATAAAACGATCATCTGCCAGAGGGTGTGCTATTACTGCTTTGAGCTGGGCGAAAGCGTGGCAAGCAGAACTAGACCCGGAAAAACTGGCCACTGGTTTCCCAAGTCTGGAAGAAGACAGGTCTCCCTTTGACCAAGATGACTTTGCTGCTTGTGTGAAAGAGATGCGCCCACTGGCAAGCAAGCTAGCTGAAGAGACTGGTCTATCCAAATATATGGGAACTTATACAGTGGAAAATGCAAAAGTGAGGGTGCCGACTTTTGACATTGTTGATCTCATACCTTCAATACATAAACACACATTTGCTCCTGAAGTTGATCCATCTGAACTTATAGATGATGAGGCTGAATTTCAAGCCTTAACTCGCATCAACTGGTCATCGCCTAACTTCCAGACGACGGAAGAAGAAGAAGAAGAAGAACCGGCACAGGATGACCTGGAAGCTTCAAGTCGCCAAGACCAGGACAGCTGATCCATGGGGCGGCTTCTCCTCTTGAAAAACTCCTAATGATTTGGGCTCGGAAAGCCGTGTAATAGGCTTTGTGAAAATAATGATCTGTCATGCCATTGTGCATATGTTAGCTTTAAAAACTGCTGATGAACTTTCTATGCGCCATTGATGAGCTCGCAAGGAATATCATATTATTTTGCAATGTTCCTATGCACATAGAGAACAACATATACCCTGGCGGTTTATGCCAGGGCGGGTTATAATGTTCAATATAACATGTTCTTGCGACTTAAAGTCTATAACCAGGGCGAGTTAAAAACCCAAGTATTTATTCAAATATGAAGTCATACATGTTGACCAATATCATAATGATGTTGTAAATATGTAAGTCTATGAGACGGAAGCTTTACAGATCCAGAAGAGCCTAGCTCTATTTTGTTTTTTGAAAACATTCAGTTTTTATCCCGTAAGCCGCCTCTCACGTGACACAAATCCGTTGTTTTAACCTTAACTAGTTCAGGGTCTTATTGAAAAGATTGACTGTTAAGAGTACAAATGGGCCACATGGCAGAGAGACTATGACAACAGGTGAGTTTATCCTAGCTCTCTGTAAGCTGGCTCTCTCATGACAAAGGCCGCCGTTTTAACCTTGACTAGTTCATGGTCTTATAGAAAAGAGTAACTGTCAAGAGTTCGGTGGGTCACCTGGCGGAGTAGCATCTTCCAAACAAGCAGGTTTAACTCAAATTGGGCTTGAAAACTAGATCAAGAGGGTATGAATAGCTTTGCTTAGTGAGCAGGAAGCCCCCAAGTGACCAATGAGACGGCCTGAAAACCGGATCAAGAGGGTGTGAACAACTATGCTCGTTGAGCAGGAAGCCCCTAAGTCACCAATGAGACGGCTTGAAAACCGGATCAAGAGGGTGTGAACAGCTATGCTCATTGAGCAGGATGCCCCCAAGTGACCAATGAGACGGCTTGAAAACCGGATCAAGACGGTGTGAAAAACTATGCTCATTGAGTACGAAGCCCCCAGGTGACCAATCAGATGGCTTGAAAACTGGATCAAGAGGGTGTGAACTGCTATGCTCATTGAGCAGAAAGCCCCAAAGTGACCTTTATGAACAGACAATAAAAGCTCATACTTTGAAATAAAGGATAAGGGCGAGGTGGGAAGAGTGAATTGGTAGTTTCTACCCCGTGCGTCAAAGTCATTCACGGACCATTAGTAGAGTGGCCCCACCACTACTTGCTTCACACGATGCACGGGGAAACTGGAAACTGGCCCAAAATCAAGACTAATGAAGAAGCAAAGAAGATCTCAAGAGACCGGCCTCTTTAGCAACTCTTCATGTGCACTTATTAGGCCCTACCTCGACGACCCTCGGCAGCGCGCTCGGGGCAGGCCCGAGGGCTTCTGTCGGTGCAACAAACCTGGGTCTGTTCCCCTGACTGTGCACAGTCACGGGATCAGGATTGGAGCACCAACCCAAGGCAGAGTACAAGAAACCAAGAGATTCCAAGGACCAACAAGCAGATCAGAGGGACCAAGACCAAGCCAGAGAAACAAGATATCATCAACAGAAAGGCCTCATTTGCATGGCAGGAGAGCCCGGGACGAGGCCACCCCAGAAGAAGACGACTAAGGCATCCAGACAGGGCCTGCCAGAACTTGCGGAGGCTAAATCACCTCACCAACCACTCCACCACGACTCACGTCGTCGATCAGTGCGGTGTTAAGCCGCAAAGTGATTAAATGGCAGCCATTCGCCACATGGCAGCCCCTTTCTACAAGAAAACCCATAGATGACACCCGTCCTGCAACATGTCAAACAAGTAGGCGTGGAGCTGGCATGATAGCCCGACAAGCCTTGCCGGGCAACCAACAATGCGACATTGAGCGGTGCATTAAATGCGCACTGTCAGCCCAGAGAGTTAGATATGATAGCACTGTTTGCTATCATATCAATGCATAATGACTACTTTGCGATTGTGGTGACCCCTTGTCTATAAAAGGAGGCCCTTGGCAACCGTAAACGAGGTCAGAGGGTTGGATAACTCACACCCCCATACGTGCGTAGTCGCTGCCGCCCTGAGGCAACCCTTACCAGGCAAGTGTACTACGCTCCACCACCACATTCCCACCATCAATCCACCAAAAGCAGGAGTAGGGTTTTACGCCTTGCGGCGGCCCGAACCTGGGTAAAACTGCCCGTGTGATCTCTCCAGTGCTGCCTCACGCTCGTTTGCTATTTGTACAACACGACTCCCCCTGCAAAACCAGCAAGAGGCCTCCTGGTCCCATAGGTGGCCGTGGTTTCCCGCGACACTCTCATGGCAATGTTTGTTAACCATGATCCAGAGGGGCTCTCGTGGAAATGTTTGTTTAACCATGATCCTAAGGGGCTCTCATGGCAATGTTTGTTAACCATGATCCCGAGGGGCTTTCATGGAAATGTTTGTTTAACCATGATCCTGAGGATCTCTCATGGCAATGTTGTTAACCACGATCCTGAGGGGCTCTCGTGGAATTATTTGTTAACCACGATCCTCAGGGAATCTCATGGCAGTGTTGTTTACCCACGATCCCGAGGGGCTCTCATGGAATTTTTGAGAAACCATGATCCCAAGGGCTCTCATGGTAAACCAGTTGGAGAAGTCCTAAGTGAAATGCCTTGACTTAGGGTTTATTAGACAACTATGTTGAAATACCTTGACTAGTAAGTAGATGCTAGGAAAATAAGTTTTTGAAAAATAGAATGACCACACTTCCCTTGGCTTGTTGAACACCCATAGGGTTGCTACTTCAAAGTTGTTACTTGCCAATACATTCAATGTATTGACCCTTGTGGCTGCTAGATATATGTTGCAGGTTTACCGTACCGAAGAAAGGTACAAAGTAGGGTTATGCTGCTATACTCAACTGCTACCTATGCATGGATGGTCATCACAAGATTAGAATATTATCTCCGCTGCATGATTTTATTGTAAGCTAGCCCATGAGCTAGTACGTATGGAATGCCTTAAAGACCAGATCTGTGATGTAATACTAGGATGTGTGTTATTTCTTGATATTTCATCTTCAACTGTGTGGGTCAGCAATCGATCCAGGGACTGGCACATAAAGCACAGAGATTCGGGCCCCACTGAGGGACTGGGTCATGACACTTGCATGTGAACCCTTATGTCACATGTATTTCAATTGACAACCACTATGTTGTTTTTTGTCGTGGTTTTGTCACGGCAGATGTCCTAGTGAAAGGACTTAGGTGTGGAGCCATCACAACTAGGTTAGCTTGAAGGGATTGAATTGGACAAAGGACACAAAGAATTACAAGGTTTGGCCCCTCATGGTGGAGGTAAAAGCCTACTCCGGCTTTTAGTTGTATTGCTTGAGTTTCAATTGCCAAGCAGCGAATACGCTTGACCTAGCTTTCGATCACTTGTTTCTTGAGTTACCCGCTGTCGGGTCACCCCTTTATATACAGGTTGATGTCTTCGGCGGCCTACAGAGTCCCGGTCGGCTCACACAAACGTGACTGGCTCAGTTCTAACTAAACCTACCTTATAGAACAAGTTTAACACATGGTGGCTCACACCCTTGGGCCTCCAGCCTCCTTCGGGTCTTGGGCCTTCAATAAGCTTGCGCTACGAACCTCCATCTGTATCCTTGGACCTCATCGGGCCTTCTCATCTTAAGCCGCCAATGGTGTGACATGTCCCCTCCTGGGCTCGTCATACCTGGGAGTTACATTCCCAACATTAGGCCCCAGATTGATTTGAACTTGTTCACATCAATCTACACCATTTCACTTAGCAGAATATATACTTGTTGATTTCCACCAGTCTGACATAACCCGCCATGACGTCACATGGAAGAACCATCGTAACCCGCCATGACATCATATGCATTTATTCAAATATGAAGTCATACATGTTGACCAATATCATAATGATGTTGTAAATATGTAAGTCTATGAGCCGGAAGCTTTACTGATCCAGAAGAGCCTAGCTCTATTTTGTTTTTTGAAAACATTCAGTTTTTATCCCGTAAGCCGCCTCTCACCTGACACAAATCCGTTGTTTTAACCTTAACTAGTTCAGGGTCTTATTGAAAAGATTGAATGTTAAGAGTACAAATGGGCCACATGGCAGAGAGACTATGATAGCAGGTGAGTTTATCCTAGCTCTCTGTAAGCCGGCTCTCTCATGACAAAGGCCGCCATTTTAACCTTGACTAGTTCATGGTCTTATTGAAAAGAGTAACTGTCAAGAGTTCGGAGGGTCACCTGGCGGAGTAGCATCTTGCAAACAGGCAGGTTTAACTCAAATTGGGCTTGAAAACTAGATCAAGAGGGTATGAACAGCTTTGCTCAGTGAGCAGGAAGCCCCCAAGTGACCAATGAGACGGCTTGAAAACTGGATCAAGAGGGTGTGAACAACTATGCTCATTGAGCAGGAAGCCCCTAAGTGACCAATGAGACGGCTTGAAAACCGGATCAAGAGGGTGTGAACAGCTATGCTCATTGAGCAGGATGCCCCCAAGTGACCAATGAGACGGCTTGAAAACCGGATCAAGAGGGTGTGAACAGCTATGATCATTGAGTAGGAAGCCCCCAAGTAACCAATGAGATGGCTTGAAAACCGGATCAAGAGGGTGTGAAAAACTATGCTCATTGAGCAGGAAGCCCCCAGGTGACCAATGAGACGGCTTGAAAACTGGATCAAGAGGGTGTGAACAGCTATGCTCATTGAGCAGAAAGCCCCAAAGTGACCTTTATGAACAGACAATAAAGGCTCATACTATGAAATGAAACGACAGATGCCCTGAACTTTCAGGGATATTACTGATCAAAATATATACATTGATGAAGGTATGTGCAACACAAGGGTCGGTGGCTCAAGTGTAATATGGTCGCACATGAGCAATTTTCCACAGCCGGTGGGTCTCCTCCTCTGATGTGCGCGAGTCCTTGTTTTCTCGAATATCAATGAGGTAGTATGACCCGTTGTTCAGATTCTTGCTGACCACAAAGGGCCCTTCCCAAGGCGGGGATAATTTGTGCATATCTATTTGATTCTGGATGGGCCGGAGCACCAAGTCGCCTTCTCGAAAGGTCCGGATTTTAACCCGACGGCTATGATAACGACGCAAATCTTGCTGATAAATCGCCGAATGAGCTGCCCCGATGTCACGCTCCTCATCCAACATATCGAGAGCATCTTGATGTGCTTTCTCGTTGTCAGTTTCAACATAAGCCACCACACAGGGCGAATCATGATAGATGTCACTTGGGAGAACCGCCTCTGTCCCATAAACCATGAAGAAAGGTGTATAACATGTGGAACTGTTAGGGGTGTTCTTCATGCTCCAAAGGACCAAAGGTAACTCATGGCGTCCTTTGCAAAGGGACCATAACCCGGGGCTTAATCCCTCTTAAGATCTCTTGGTTGTCCCTTTCAGCTTGACCATTGGACTAGGGGTGAGCCACTGATGAGACATCAAGATGAATATGCTCCCTTTGACAGAATTCTTTCATAGCGCCCTTAGACGGATTAGTGCCATTATCAGTTATGATACTATGCAGGTAGCCAAAGTGGAAGATCACCTTCTTAATGAATTGAACCACCGTTGTCGCATCACACTTGCTAACCGGCTCTGCCTCAACCCACTTTGTAAATTTATCAACCGCCACCAAAAGGTGGGTCTTTTATCCTTGGATCTTTTGATAGGTCCAACCATATCCAGCCCCAGACTGCAAACAGCCAAGTGATTGGAATCATTCTCAATTCTTAAGCCGGCACATGAGCTCGTCTGGAAAAATTTTGACAACCGTCACACTTGCTAACCAGATCTTCTACATCAGCATGAGCCATCAGCCAATAAAACCCATGACAAAAAGCCTTAGCCACAAGAGACTTAGACCCGGCGTGATGGTCACAGTCTCCTTCGTGAATCTCTCTTAAAATTTCTCGGCCTTCTTCAGGGGAACACAGCGTTGGAACACACTTGTGACACTGCACCGGTGCAACTCACCATTAACAATGGTCATCGACTTAGACCTCCGAGTTATTTGCCTGGCCAATGTTTCATCCTCAGGAAACTCTCCCCGAGTCATATAAGCCAAATAAGGAACCGTCCAAACAGGAATAGCATGAAGAGCCGCCATATATTGTGTCTCCGGGTCAGGGATTGCAAGATCCTCTTCTGTTGGTAGCTTAACTGAAGGGTTATGCAATATGTCAAGAAAAACATTGGGTGGCACCTGAGGGAGTCCTGGATTAGGGGGTCCTCGGACGGCCAGACTATGCACGGGCCGAACTGTTGGGCTATGAAGATACAAGACAGAAGAGACTCTCCCGTGTCCGGATGGGATTCTCCTTGGCGTGAAAGGCAAGCTTGGCGCCTGGATATGAAGATTCCTTTCTATGTAACCAACTTTGTACGACCCTAGTCCCCTCCTGTGTCTATATAAACCGGAGGGTTTAGTCCGTAGAGGGAATCATAATCATACATGCTAGACTTCTAGGGTTTTATCCATTACGATCTCGTGGTAGATCAACTCTTGTAATACTCATATTCATTAACATCAATCAAGCAGGAAGTAGGGTATTACCTCCATAGAGAGGGCCTGAACCTGGGTAAACATCGTGTCCCCCGCCTCCTGTTACCATCAACCACAGACGCACGGTTTGGGACCCCCTACCCGAGATCCACCGGTTTTGACACTAACATTGGTGCTTTCATTGAGAGTTCCGCTGCATCGTCACCAAAAGGTTTGATGGCTCCATCAATCATCTATAACAATACAGTCCAGGGGGAGATTTTCCTTCCCGGAAAGATCTTCGTATTCGGAGGCCTCGCACTGCGGGCCAACTCGCTTGTCCATCTAGAGCAGATCGACAGCTATGCTCCTGGCCATCAGGTCAGGTTTGGAAACTTGAATTACGTGGCCGATATCCGCGGGGACTTGATCTTCGACGGGTTCGAGCCCATGACGGCCGCTCCCTGCCACCACGATGAACATGACCTAAATCTGTCATTGGACCGTGCTCAAGAGATAGCGCTTGTAACTGCTCTGGCCCTAGATCCGGAGCAGATTGCGCCATCCGAGGACGAGAAGCTCAAACCCGCCACGGAAGCCGCAAACTCAGCGGCGTTAGAGCCGCACACAGATCCAACCTCGAGCGGGGTCTATGTCACCGGAACTTCGGATTCGTCTCCGGCCATAGGTTCCCAACTGCATGCATCCACGCCCATCAAACCTGATCGGGCACCGATCGTTGAGTTCATCTCCGCAGACATCTTCCGGCACTCGCCTATAGGCGATGTGCTAAACTCATCAAAAGCCCTCTTGTCGGTGTCAAAACCGGCGGATCTCGGGTAGGGGGTCCCGAACTGTGCGTCTAGGCGGATGGTAATAGGAGACAAGGGACACGATGTTTTTACCCAGGTTCGGGCCGTCTTGATGGAGGTAAAACCCTACTCCTGCTTGATTGATATTGATAATATGGGTACTACAAGAGTAGATCCAAGGTTGTCAGAATCGTGATCTTGAATCGGATCGGAGCTTCGATGGTAGGATCGCAAATCATAGAATCTTCACTATCAGGATCGTAGAAACGTAGATTCTAAGAACTAAAATCGTAGAATCATAGGGGTTAGTTTGGATCGTAAAGTCGTAGAATCGTACAACAGAATCGCGATTCTGACAACCTTGAGTAGATCTACCACGAGATCAGAGAGGCTAAACCCTAGAAGCTAGCCTATGGTATGATTGTTGTTCGTCCTACGGACTAAAACCCTCCGGTTTATATAGGCACCGAAGAGGGTTAGGGTTACACAGAGTCGGTTACAATGGTAGGAGATCTACATATACGTATCGCCAAGCTTGCCTTCCACGCCAAGGAAAGTCCCATTCGGACACGGGACGAAGTCTTCAATCTTGTATCTTCATAGTCCAGGAGTCCGGCCGAAGATGATAGTTCGGCTATCCGGACACCCCCTAGTCCGGGACTCCCTCAGTAGCCCCAAACCAGGCTTCAATGGTGATGAGTCCGGCGCGTAGATTGTCTTCGGCATTGCAAGGTGGGTTCTTCTCCAAATCCTGTGCACCTGTTGAATAGCGTCCGGCTTCTTGTAAATGTTGCACTCCTCGGCTTCCACGCCCAATAATGGCCATCTTCCACGTGTTGAACGAATGCGAAAAGCCAGGGTATTTTTACATTTACCCCCTAGCTGCGCAAACAAGCTGCCTATAAAAGAGATGAGGATCTAGATCCAAATCACACCATCCTCCCATCGCGAGCATTCATCGGAGCGCATCTGACAGAAATCCATTCCATCATGGATAGTCGACGCGGCTCCTCATGTCGCCCTTCCAGCCCTCAGCCTAGAGATTGGGAGAGATGCTCCGTCCCGCACAGCGATCTAGTGGCGCTCCAATCCAAGGGATTCCTTCCCCCAGCCTTCATGGTTCTGGTTCGAGCCGGACTTGCCACCTATAAGGGCGGAAAGCAGGCGGATAGCGTCCCCAGCCCCTCCAAAGGAGAGAGGGTATGCCTTATCTCTTATTTGATAAGAGGGCTCGGATTTCCAATTCACCCGTTTCTCCGGGGGGCTCCTGGAGTTCTACGGCCTCTAGTTGCACAACCTTACGCCTGCCTCCATTTTGCATATTGCGGGCTTCGTGGCCCTTTGCAAGCTGTTTTTGGGCATCGAGCCTCATTTTGCGTTGTGGAAGAAGCTGTTCTGCCTTGTGCCCCGTTCTCAAGAGGGGTCAATATATCAAGTGGGCGGAGCCGAACTATGGCGCATCACCGGGACCGGATATCTATCTGGAACCCCGAAGAAGGCGTCCGAAGACTGGCCTTTGGAATGGTTTTATATAGAAGATGTTCCCCTGCCGGACCCTATTCGGATCGGCCTCCCTGAGTTCAATGATGCTCCTTTGAAGAAACGCCTAAGCTGGCGTCCCCGGAGCCCTCAGAAGGAAAGTGACAGGGACGTCCTTTACCTGATGAGCCGAATTAGGTTGTTAGCTCATTCCGAACTAACCATGATTGGGGTCATGGCCACATGCATTATGCGGGGGGTGCAGCCGCTCCAGTATAGAGGCCACCCCATGTGGGATTTCAACGGGGAGGATGATGCCACCCGCTGCGGCATTATCCTGCATAAGGGGCCGGGATCGGTCGCCGATCTGATGAAGATCTTGTCTGCATTGTACAAGGGAGAAGATGAGGAGTTCCTCTGCGTCAATCCGCAGGGCGGATTTTCTATGTACAATCCTCGAAGCTGGGTAAGCGGACATTTCATTTGCCCATCCGATCCATATTCCCATATTTAAGTATCTCATTTTGTGATTTCGGTGTAAGAACTGCGTCGGGCCGTAAAGGATATAAACATCCCGCCTCCATAACCCGAGGATCCGGAATGGTTCCTTGATCCGGCCTCCCAAGAGGATCCAGACATATCAGTGGAGCTGATCGACGGGGTATTTCACCAACTGAGCATCGATAATGCCTTGGTCGCCATTACGGCCGATTTCCCCGGAATACTTCCCGCTTCGCAGGTAACTGAGACCGAAGTCCCAATACTTTGAAAATGACCCATCCGTGCGTGTTTTTATCACCGTATACCAATGGTGTTTCGCAGGAGGCGCCCTCGAGGCAGAAGGCCGAGCCCGCGGCGGCTGGCCAACAAGGGGCAGCACGGCCCAGCAGGCTAAAAAGAAGTGCGGTCCGGATCGAAACTCCGGTGCAACGGTATGGCGCGTCACCTTACTCCCCGACTTTATTCCTGGGAGGCATACTAACGCTCGTGCCTTTTCAGGAAGAAGAGCGCTCGCCGGACTGTATCCAGAGAGGTTGCCAATCAATCCTCCGCTCGCCAGGCTCCAAAGCCAGGTCCAGAAGCGGAGGCGAACACGGGGCGTGCGTCGGATGTTCCTCCGACAGAGGATGCCGACAGGTTATCTGCCACCAATTCCGAGGTGGAGAGTGCCATGAATCACAGGCGCCGCCGGACAGCTCTTCATGACGCGTGTTTCTCCCCAGAGGCATTGGATGCCTTTAATTCGGGAGATGCGCACCTCCGTGCCGCTCAAAATGGTCTAGCCAGAGCCATGGAGCAGTATGTAAAAGACATACGGGTGAGAAAATTTGACAGTTATATATGCCAGTAGCCCCCGAGACTTGAAATAGTTAGAATAATTGATTTAAGGATCATTTATTGTGCAGGATCTTACAGAAAAGAATACCCAACTGTCCCAGGAGCTGGAGGAGTGCAAGACCCAACTTGAGGCGGCATTAGCCGCAGCGGGGGAAGCCAAAGAGACCCCCTCTGGTAATATATGCTTCAAAAGATAAGTAATTTGTGAAGTGCGGCGTGTGTATAAGTCTGACAATAATATTGCAGATGGCGTCGGGATAGATCCGGACAAGCAACAGCTCATGCACCGGTTAAAGGCCGGCGAGAATCTGCTTACAAGGGTGAGGCAGGAGAAAAATAATCTCCAAGATGCCAACACCCAGCTGGGTGAGGAACTAAAGGATGTTCATGCCCAGCTATTTGACTCCGTTAAGGAGAATCGGCGGCTTCGACGCGGCATTTTTAGTAAGTGCTTGAACGAACTTTGAAAAAGAGTTCGGCGAGGAAGCCGACTAACAGAGTTATGTCTGTAGGTATGCTCACAGGCCGTCCTGCAGAGGAAATGCCCGGTTCTACGGGTGACCTTCTTCCCGAGCTCTTGCAACTGCACGAACGAGTTCGGCAGGTGATGAAAGGCGTCGCCCAGGCCTTGTGGCCATCTGTCTCCCTGCCCGAAGGCCTTGGAGAGCTTGCAGAGAGGCTTCAGAGAGCGCGGCAGTGCTTTCTCTTATGGAAGATATCGGCCTGCCGTCAAGGTGCCAGGGAGGCCTGGGCCTTGGTGAAGACGCGGTACACGAAGGCTAACCCAAACCACATGGCCGAGGTCGGACCTGCGGGGCCCGATGGGAAGGAGATCCCTCTGAGCTTGGTGTACGGCCAAGTAGAATTGGCCGCAAAGTATTCCCAACAGGACTGTAAACTAGACAGCCTGCTGGATGTCATTGAAGAGGAATATGCCCAGTCAAGTTGACTATGTAATTTAAGATGACATGTAAAATGCCTTCTAGCCGGATTGTAGATCATTTGTCATAGCGGACCTTTTCTCTTCAACCTCAGGACCCAATAGTCCAGAGTGTGTCCGAATACCCTCGCGGTTATATAAGAACCGGGGCATGCGTGGAGACCAGGCGTAGGGGTCATTAGTGCTTTATCAGACAAGTGCCCAACTAGTTATGTTATATTACATGGTTAGTAAGAAACATCTTCCAGGGAGAATAGTTATGTTAGGGGTTCCTTTCCCTGGGAGGCATGCCCTAAAGTGCATGTCCGGACTGCGAAAAAAGCAGAAAAACATCTGGGGGCAGATAAATAAATAGGTAAGAAATCGTCTTTTAGTTCACCGACCAAATATTCCCTTAAGAACGCTAGCTTTCGGCTTCACCCAGTCTGAGGTACACATCCGGCTGACCTGGCAGTAACAATCACAGAGGTGCTCCCTTTACCGCCTAGCCGAACAATCGGGAACGTAGGGGTAAGCACAGGAGCCAGGCAACCTAGCTTGGCCAAAACTTAAGTCATATCGATGCATATAATGGTGAATAAAAGGTACATGCGGAAGTGTGACACATGTGTTGGGCATGAAGCCCGTATAAATAAGCTTCTGTTAAAGAAGCCCCCAGGTATAATGAGTGCGGATAGCGCGTCAAGTGTGTGCGAACAATGCGCAAACAAGCTTTCAAAGGCTGTAATAGGAAAGTAGGGAGAAGGAGAGAAACAGAAGACAGTTAATATGTAAAATATAGACAGAGGAAGGAGACGAACTCAGAATCCGGCGCTAGGCGTAGAATCTTCGGAGACGGGCTGTGTTCCATGGGTTCGGCTCGAGTCGGTTATCTGATGCATCTCCCAGACGGTATGCTCCACCTGTCAGGACTTGGTCGATGATAAAGGGACCTTCCCATTTGGGCTTGAGTTTGTCCTTTTTCTTGTCCGGCAGGCGTAGAACTAACTCGCCAACGTTGTAAGTTTTGGCCCGTACTTCTCTGCTTTGATATCTTCGAGCTTGCTGTTGATAAAATGCGGAACAGGCTTTTGCCACGTCACGCTCCTCCTCCAATGCGTCCAAACTGTCCTGCCGATCGAGCTCGGCTTTTCTTTCTTCGTACATGCGCACGCGAGGTGAGTCATGAATTATGTCGCAAGGCAGAACTGCCTCTGCACCGTATACCATAAAGAATGGTGTAAATCCCGGTGGTGCGATTTGGAGTGGTCCGCAGCCCCTAGAGTACGGAGTCGAGCTCCTCTACCCAGTGCGTGTTAGATTCCTTGAGGGACCGCACTAATCTGGGTTTGATGCCGCTCATGATTAGACTATTTGCTCACTCGACCTGACCGTTAGTTTGAGGGTGATAGACTGAAGCATAGTCGAGCTTGATGCCCATGTTTTTGCACCAGAGTTTGACCTTGTCGGCAGTAAAGTTCGTGTCGTTATCAGTGATGAGGCTATGGGGGACGCCGTAACAGTGTACGACCGTTTATATGAAGTCTATCACCGGTCCGGATTCGGCCGTCTTAACAGGTTTGGCCTCTATCCATTTGGTGAATTTATCCACCATGACCAGTAAGTATTTTTGCTTGTGGGTTCCTCCTTTAAGGGGTCCAACCATGTCAAGCCCTCAGAACGTGAAGGGCCAGGTTATGGTTATAGTTTTGAGGGCAGTGGGTGGCATGTGGCTTTGGTTAGCAAAGAGCTGGCAACCGACGCATCGTTGGACTAAGTCCTGAGCATCTGCTGGGCCGTCGGCCAATAAAATCCTGTACGGAAGGTGAGGGAGTCCTGGACTAGGGGGTGTCCGGATAGCCGAACTATCATCATCGGCCGGACTCCAAGACTATGAAGATACAAGATTGAAGACTTCGTCCCGTGTCCGGATGGGACTTTCCTTGGCGTGGAAGGCAAGCTTGGCAATATGGATATGTAGATCTCCTACCATTGTAACCGACTCTGTGTAACCCTAGCCCTCTCCGGTGTCTATATAAACTGGAGGGTTTTAGTCCGTAGAACAACAATCATACCATAGGCTAGCTTCTAGGGTTTAGCCTCCTTGATCTCGCGGTAGATCCACTCTTGTACTACCCATATCATCAATATCAATCAAGCAGGAGTAGGGTTTTACCTCCATCGAGAGGGCCCCAACCTGGGTAAGAACATCGTGTCCCTTGTCTGCTGTTACCATCCGCCTAGACGCACAGTTCGGGACCCCCTACCCAAGATCCGCCGGTTTTGACACCGACATTGGTGCTTTCATTGAGAGTTCCTCTGTGTCGTCACCAATAGGCTCGATGGCTCCTTCGATCATCAACAACGATGCAGTCCAGGGTGAGACTTTTCTCCCCGGACAGATCTTCGTATTCGGCGGCTTTCCACTGCGGGCCAATTCGCTTGGCCATCTGGAGCAGATCAAAAGCTACACCCCTGGCCATCAGGTCAGATTTGGAAGTCTAAACTTCACGGCTGACATCCGCGGAGACTTGATCTTCGACGGATTCGAGGCACAGCCGAGCGCGCCGTACTGTCACAATGATCATGATTTAGCTCTGCTGGCGGACAGTGCCCTGGAGGCCGCACACATGTCCGCTCCGATCCTCAATTCGGAGCCGGCTGCCCAGATCGAGGATGGGTGGCTAGACACCGCCGCGGGGGCTGCTACCCCTACGGCGATGGAGCCGAATACTGACCTTGTCCCTTGTGATGCTCGTGACTCCGAGGTGCCGGACTCCTCACCGGACTCCGAACCTCCTGCGCCCCCTCCAATCGAACCCGATTGGGCGCCGATCATGGAGTTCACCGCCGCGGACATCTTTCAACACTCACCTTTTGGCGACATCCTGAATTCGCTAAAGTATCTCTCGCTATCAGGAGAGCCCTGGCCGAATTGCGGTCAGGATGGTTGGGATGCGGACGACGAAGAAATTCAAAACCCACCCACCACCCACTTTGTAGCCACTGTCGATGACCTAACCGACATGCTAGACTACGACTCCGAAGACATCGACGGTATGGACGACGATGCCGGAGACGATAAAGAACCAGCGCCTACGGGGCACTAGAAGACCACCTCGTCTTACGATATATATATATGGTGGACATCCCAAAGGACGGAAATGGCGAGGAAGCAGCTAAGGAAGATTCCTCCAAGAAACAGAACAAGCGCCGGCGTCAGCGGCGCCGCTCTAAATCCCGCCACAGCAAGAATGGAGATTCCGGCACCGAAGACAATAACACCCCAGAGAGTGCCGAAGACAACCCCCTCCAGCAAGATTCAGCACAGGAGGACGGAGAAGCCAGCCCTCATGAGAGAGCGGTAGACGAAGAGGTAGAGGACGATAACTACATGCCTCCCTCTGGAGACGAGGCAAGCCTCGACGACAATGAATTTGCCGTGCCTGAGGATCCCGTCGAACAAGAGCATTTTAAATGCAGGCTTATGGCCACGGCAAACAGCCTAAAGAAAAAGCAGCAACATCTTAGAGCTGATCAAGATCTGCTAGCCGACAGATGGACTGAAGTCCTTGCGGCCGAAGAGCATGAACTCGAACGCCCCTCCAAAAGCTACCCCAAACGCAAGTTGCTCCCCCGATTAGAGGAGGAGGCATATAAACCTGCATCACCAGCGCACAATACGGATGACCGACCACCTCGTGGCCGCGACAGAGAGGCCTCTAGGCCCTCCACCAGAACCGTACCCCGGCACCGCTCGAAAAGTACGAAGCCACGGGGGAATGCACCGGACTTGCGAGACATATTGGAGGATAAGGCAAGACATTCAAGATCGATCTACGGATCGCGTGGGCGCCCCACGATGCGCGACGATTACCGCCGCGCCGGATACAGCAACTCCAGCCGGGCCGAACACAGTAGACAAAGCTTGCTGGAGCTACATCGTGATATAGCCCAATATAGAGGCGCCGCACACCCACTATGCTTCACAGATGAAGTAATGCATCATCATATCCCCGAAGGGTTTAAACCCGTGAACATTGAACCCTATGATGGCACAACAGACCCCGCGGTTTGGATCGAAGACTATCTCCTTCATATCCACATGGCCCGCGGTGACGATCTTCACGCCATCAAATATCTCCCACTCAAGCTTAAAGGACCAGCTCGGCATTGGCTTAACAGCTTGCCAGCAGAATCAATTGGGTGTTGGGAGGACCTGGAAGCCGCATTTCTTGACAACTTCCAGGGCACATATGTGCGACCACCAGACGTCGATGACCTAAGCCACATAATTCAGCAGCCAGACGAATCGGCCAGACAGTTCTGGACACGGTTCTTAACAAAGAAAAATCAAATCGTCGACTGTCCGGATGCAGAGGCCCTCGCAGCCTTCAAACATAACATCCGCGACGAGTGGTTTGCCCGGCACCTAGGACAGGAAAGCCGAAATCCATGGCAGCCCTCACATCACTTATGACTCGCTTCTGCAGGGGAGAGGACAGCTGGCTAGCCTGCAGTAACAACCTCAGCAAAAATTCTGGCAGTCCGGATACCAACGACCGCAATGGCAGGTCGCGTCGCCACAAAAACAAACACCGCATTAACGGCGATAACACTGAGGATACGGCATTCAACGCCAGATTCAGAGGCTCTAAACCCGGTCAGCGGAAAAAGCCATTCAAAAGAACTACTCCGGGTCCGTCCAATTTGGACCGAATACTCGACCGCTCTTGCCAGATACATGGCACCCCCGAAATGCCAGCAAATCACACCAACAGGGATTGTTGGGTATTCAAGCAGGCAGGCAAGTTAATTGCCAAAAACAATGACAAGGGGCTGCATAGCGATGACGAGGAAGAGACCCGGCCACCGAATAATAGAGGACAGAAGGGTTTCCCCCCACAAGTGCGGACGATGAACATGATATACGCAACCCACATACCCAAAAGGGAGCGGAAGCGTGCACTCAGGGACGTATACGCGATGGAGCCAGTCGCCCCAAAGTTCAATCCATAGTCCTCCTGCCCGATCACCTTTGATCGAAGGGACCACCCCCCTAGTATCCGCCACGGCGGATTCTCCGCATTGGTTTTAGACCCAATCATCGACGGATTTCACCTCACTAGAGTCCTGATGGACGGCGGCAGCATCCTGAACCTGCTTTATCAGGATACAGTGCGCAAGATGGGCATAGCCCCCTCAAGGATTAAACCCACAAAGACGACCTTCAAAGGCGTCATCCCAGGTGTAGAGGCCAATTGTACAGGCTCAGTTACACTGGAAGTGGTGTTCGGATCCCCGAATAACTTCCGAAGCAAGGAGTTAATCTTCGATATAGTCCCGTTTCGTAGCGGCTATCATGCTCTGCTCGGATGAACCGCGTTCACAAAGTTCAACGCGGTGCCGCACTACGCATACCTCAAGCTCAAGATGCCAGGCCCTCGAGGAGTCATTACGGTCAACGGAAACACTGAACGCTCCCTCCGAACGGAGGAGCACACAGCGGCTCTCGCGGCAGAAGTACAGAGCAGCCTCTTAAGGCAATTTTCGAGTCCAGCCGTTAAGCGACCGGACACGGCCAAACGCGCCCGGAGTAACCTACAACAAGACCACCTGGCACGTTCCGAGCATGCATAGCAATGCGGCCCCAACCCCAGCCCTTGCAAAATTGCAAGACTGGTCCTTCGCGTACATCATTACGCTCTGGAGATACCATGGGCATAGGGGAGGGGCACGACCACGACAGACCCAGAGTGCGGCTCAACCACACCAGGGGCTCCCAAGTGTGTCACTCTTTTTCCTTTTTCTTTTTTTCTTACCCACAGGACTCTGTTCACCTGAGGCCCTGTCCGGCAGTAGGCCTGCCGAACTCACGATGCAACAGCCAGGGGAGGAGAAAGGCTACAACGAGTATCCAGGTGGTCTCCATTACGAGCATTAAATCCGTTTTATACACCATTCCGCAGCCTACCCCTGGAGGGGGACATGTTTAATAGTCCTATCCCTTGCTTACCGCACTATTTGTATCATTCTGCATTCATGGTAGTATTTCTTGAATAAACAATGCATCGCTTTTTGCTTATAACTGCATTTCTTTCTTATATATATGTTCATTTACGACATGTTGCATCCATACACTTTGGTACGGCTAAAAACACCAGGGGCTTAAGTTCCCCACATTATGGTGTGATAAGTCCGAACACTTTCACAAGTGCGGCACCCCGAACTTATAGAATTATATGCATCGGCTCCGAATCATGTCTTGGGTCAATAGTTGGGTTTGCCCGGCTCCCATGTTTTGGTACCTTACGTTCCGTTGTATCGGCTAAGGTAGCACTGGGAGAACCACTGCGATTGCGCCCCGGTTGAGCTGGGCGAGCGCCTCAGTGGAGAGAGCTAAAACTGACCGTCATGATGCGGTGAGAGCTGGTCGCTGTTCAAGAGGTTTTTTCGAGTCCTTAAAGACTTATGCCGCTTAGAGCGAGGAACCGGCTATGTCCGGCCCAGGCGTGGATAGCGCCCCGAACTCGGTCTTCCGAACACTAGGGGCTTCGCCGAAATTTAAAATTATAGAATTCTATGGCTAAGTGAGAGTGTTCAAGCATTATAAGTCCGGTTGCCTCGTTCGTTGTGTTGAGCGCCTCCCTAGATGGACCCAAACATGGGAACAAGAGCGCTCAAGTTTATCCCGAACACCCCAGCACACGTGGCATGGGGGCTGAAGCCGACGACTTGCCATCTCTTAGATTTAATAAACGGCCGCACAGAAGGTAATATTTTAAATTAATAAGCGTTGCTTAGCGCATATGAACAAAGTTTTCAGCGCACAGGATAACAAAATGAGAGTCTACTCAAATATTACATCTTTGGAGCACTCACCCGCAATCATGTGTCACGACCGGTTTTCCGGGTATAAATTTCCAGAAAAAGACCGTCGTGCTCATCAGCCCCAGGATTACTGTTAGCTGATGAGGCTCCAACTTGATACAGAAATTCCAAGCAAAATACAAAATATGTAGTACAAGGCCATTCTGGCCTGTTAGTACAACAAATGGTTTCTAGTGGTTGAGGGCGGAAGCGGTTTGTGGATCATCAGTGTCTTTGGGACTCCATTTCCCATCAGGAACAGCTGACCGGGTTAACTCCTATCTTCACGAGGCTGCTATCATCGTTGCTTAGGTTTCGGGGCTATCATCGCATCGCTCCTCTCCGTGCAAGAAATCTGGCCAAGACAATAGCCAGGGACAAGCCAGTGAGTACTTTGAATGTACTCGCAAACATTATGAATACAGGTATAACATAACAATGGTGTGCTGAAAATAGTTTATGCTCATGACGTCAGTCACAAAAGATAAATAAAACTCGGATGCGTGCAAGCATGTTATTTATGAATATGCAATAACCTAGTAGTATTAAAATTTATGAAATAAATAACAAGCAATGCCACCGTCGGGCGTCTTAGCGACACCACATAAAGGGCTTTAAAAGAAATGCCACAGTCGGGCGTCTGAGCGACACCACATAAAGGGCTTTAAAAGAAATGCCACAGTCGGGCGTCTGAGCGACACCACATAAAGGGCTTTAAAAGAAATGCCACAGTCGGGCGTCTGAGCGACACCACATAAAGGGCTTTAAAAGAAATGCCACAGTCGGGCGTCTGAGCGACACCACATAAAGGGCTTTAAAAGAAATGCCACAGTCGGGCGTCTGAGCGACACCACATAAAGGGCTTTAAAAGAAATGCCACAGTCGGGCGTCTGAGCGACACCACATAAAGGGCTTTAAAAGAAATGCCACAGTCGGGCATCTGAGCAACACCACATAAAGGGCTTTAAAAGAAATGCCACAGTCGGGCGTCTGAGCGACACCACATAAAGGGCTTTAAAAGAAATGCCACAGTCGGGCGTCTGAGCGACACCACATAAAGGGCTTTAAAATAAACAATCATAGTGAATATCCCGGAGGTAGAACCATCCCAGAGATACTCGATAATAACAATAATATCACGGGTTAGTCAACAATAATAATAATCATAATTATCACAAGTCACAAGTAGTAATTCCAGTTCTGGTTTAACCGTTTCACCTCCGAAGACCAACACTAAGACCGACACTTGACCCATCCCAGACTGTAGTCCTTAACCATGGACACGGCTATTCGAATAGGTTTAATCTCTGCAGAGGGTGTACTCTTTACCCACGAGTAACAGATTCCTTTAGTCCATCGGGACTAATTCCGTCTAAGGTCTTTTAAATGAAAACGCACCTGACTTGCACACACCAGCTTAACTCACCGGTGTCTGGAATCACCCCTGATACTCGTTAAGCAAAACTCTAAGTGGGGAGGCTACAACCTCGATTAGCATGGGATCACAAAATTTATACCGCGCGCAAACTAGGGAAGCTATCCCTTCGGCTACCACCGGAACACCCATGCCCCCTGACCGGATGACTGGCTTTAATCCATGGCCGTGGTACCCTCATCCCGGCCCCTCTGTACGGTGTGTGCTAGAAAGGGGTTGACAAATTATTGAACCGTACTCTACTTGTTGTAGAGACGAGTGGTAGTACGAAGCAAGTATGGGGGTTACTGGCACAAGACTCGATCTACGATCGACTCAGGAGGCTTATAGTTTCCTGCATGACATGTATAACAAAATTATTTCAACCAACAGAATCATCGTTCATTATACCTCACTATGCCATACCGGACATAATCGTCCCGACGGATACCGACGACAAACTCATACCTACCCAAGGCTGAGGTTTTCCCGGATTCCTTCCGGCATGCATGCAAGGCACATGAGGATGATTATCATCACAAGTGTGTCCATTTCCAACAGCATGGAAATCACCAATGTGCGCTCATGCATATGATCATACCACATGAAATAACAAGTCCTTCGAAATGAGGTGGTGTTATAAACGTGTCAACGAACACACCAAAAATATTATGCCGGGATTCAGAATGCTTGCCTTCAAGTTGTGGGGTGGTGAGGTGCATCCTAAAACTTTTGAAAGCCTTTCTCCTCCCTCCAAAATCCTATTAAAAATATTTTTGAATCAATATATAGCTTCAAAAACAGTACCAAAAGGTTGTCTGAAAATTTTCAAAATAAATCTTAAAGTAAACTAGACAAAATTTTAAAGAGAACAGAAAACGAATCAATCAAAAATCCTTCTATGTTTAAAAGTTATAAGAGTTTTGGTCCAAGGACCCATCTATAATGAAACAGAAAACTCCCAGGGGCTTAAACAAAAAAGCGCAGAAAACGATTCAGAGTAGAAAGCGTATTTGCCAAAGTACGCTTTCAGAAAACGATTCAAAAGAATAGCAGAGAGGCTGACGGGCGGGTCCCACCCATCAGGTTTAAATTTTCAAATGAGCGAGACGGGGCTCATCGGCGCCCGAGAGCCGCGGTGGTCGCCGGCGGTGATCCACGGTGAGGCAGGAGGATCGGAGGGTACCTTCGTGATCAGCACGTCCTTCCGCGTCTGTGGGTGGTGGTGGTGGTCGTCGGTGAGCACCGCGTCGATGGCGGCTCCTGCTCCGGCGGACAGCGGTTCGGGTGGTCGTGGGTCTCGTCGAAGAGTGCTGCGAAGATGCAATTGAGGAGGGGGTTAGACTTGCGGTAGCATGAGAGGGTAGCTGACGTGATTAGGGCGCCGGAGATGGCCTCACCGGAGTGAATCGTGGTGGAGGCCGAGGCGGAACGGGGCGGTCGGAGCTGGGGGAGAAAACCTCCTCGAGGTCCCCCTGGTGGCCTGGCAGGGTGCTGGTGAGGTGCAGAGGGGGTGTGTACTCGAGGGCGAGCTCGGGAGCCCTTTATATAGGCGGTCCGAGGCGGTGGCCGAGAACGGGGTTCTCCGGCGAAGTTTACGGTGGCGCAGGGCATTGGTCGGGGTGGTTTAGGGGTTGAGCATCATCGTGGGGGTCCACTGACTCCATTTAGGTGCTAAGCGAGCTCGGGTTAGGCACTTTGGGGTGAGCTCGACGGAACGGGGCGGCGCGGGCCCGGCGGCGGCAGGGAGCATGTTCTGTGCTTGCCGGGCCACATCGAAGGTGCTGCGGGCGTGCGCTGGCAAGGAGATGGCCACGCGGAGCTCTCAAAAGGTTTGGGCGGCGCCGAACGGCGTTATGCCGCAGTGTTGCCCCTGTCGGCCGTTACGGTGGTTCTGCCGCCGCGGGACACGCCGGCGCTGGCGGGCCAGGGCGCCACCGATGCCAGGAAGGCGCCAAGCGCGCGTGTGAAGCTCCGGACAAGAGGGAGGGGCTGCGAGCATCGAGCCAAATGCACAGTGGGCATGTGATTGAAGTCCTGTCGGGGAAACGACACTGAAACTCTGAATCTCTGAACTTTTCTGAAAATGCAAAGAAACAGTGCCGGCCAGGTGTTCGACAGAATGATTTTGGTATGTGGGAGTTTCTCCTTGAGCTGATTTTTGGTGGAGTGGCCTCTCATTGCATCTGGGGGTTGCCTGGATTTTGGTGGAATTTTTGGAGAAGAGGAGATATGAATTTCACCAAATTTAACAAATCTGGTCCAAACTTGCAGAGACTGTAATTTGAAATATTTGAAAAGGAGAGGAGTGAAACATGATGGTTCTAGGTTGTGGGTACCAAGGACTATCCAGGAGAGTTGGTTTGAGGTCAAAACTCAAATGCATCTTGGTACTTGCTTTGTAAATCCCTCAAGTTCAAAACAATAGGCAGAATTGTTTTGGGGAGGGAAAATAAATGAAATAAAATCAAAAAAAGAGTTGGACTTGTTGGGACAGAATATATGGATTGCCCCAAAGGGGAAGGAGGGTTTTTGGGAGGTTTTACCACATGAGGCATGGTAAAATCATGGGTGGTTTCAACATAAGATAAGTCCCAAAACTCCTACGGTTTTTCTCTTAAAGAAAAATAAATCCCAAAAATTTAATTTGAGAAGGGGACAAGCAGAAGAAAGGTTTTTAATAACCAAACACCAGTGTTGATGAAGATACCAAAATACAATCCTTGCCAAGGGGAAAAAGTTTTGAGAGGGAAGAAAGTCCAATAAATTTTTGGGAAGTATTTCACTTGAGGTAAAAACTCCATGATAATAAGAAAGTAAATGTTTCAAAAATCAAAAGTGAGTCCAGAAAATAAAAGTTTTAATTTCCTGGTAGAATTTTAATATAATAAAACTTGGTTAAATTTTTGGGGTGTTACATCATGCGGGCACCCTTCAGGACACTCTTATAATACATTTCGGGCGTGCGAAACTCCTTGCCCGCCGGCGGCGCGTCCGTCACAAGCTTCTCGGCGTCCATCATGCCCCAATGCACCTTGGCACGGGCAAGGGCCCAACGGGCACCTTCAATGTAGGCGGAGTGCTTGATGACTTCAACCCACGGACAAGCATCCACCAGCCGCCGCACCAGGCCGAAGTAGCTCCCAGGCATGGCCTCCTGGGGCCACAGCCGAACTATAAGGCCCTTCATGGCCTGTTCGGCCACCTTGTGGAGCTCGACCAGCTGCTTCAGCTGATTGCTAAGGGGCACCGGATGTCCGGCCTCAGCATTCTGAGACCAGAATACCTTCTCCGTTGAGCTCCCCTCCTCGGCTCTGTAGAAAGCGGCAGCATCGGACACGCTTCGGGGCAGATCGGCAAACGTTCCTGGAGAGCTCCGAATCCGGGTAAGTAACAGGTAATTCACTTTAACATGCTTGCTTTGCATGAAGAATGTCTTACCCGCCGCTATTTTCTTCAAATCCTCAATTTCCTGGAGGGCCTTCTGGGCTTCGGCCTTAGCGGCTTTGGCGCTCTCAAGAGCCGACGCAAGCTCGGACTCCCGAGTTTTCGAGTCACGCTCCAAACTCTCGTGCTTTTCCACGAGAGCCTGGAGCTCTTGCCGCACCTCCGCCACCCGCGCCTCCTACTTCTCTCGCTCGGCTCGTTCCGCTGCCGCATTGCGTTCAGCCGCGGACACCGCCTCCTTCAGGGTCGCCAGCTCATTCGTGGCCCCTGTAGTACCCAAGTTATCCTTGTTATTCTTCTTGCAACCAAATCCTTTTCTGTAAGGTACAACTTTAATACGGTGTTACTCACCTTCCTTGTCCTCGAGTTGCTTCTTGGCACGGCCGAGCTTGCTCTCGGACCGCTCGAGGCTCTGCTTCAAGGTATTGACCTCCGCAGTCAATGCGGTAGAGGTCAGCAGCGCAGCCTGCAAACCCATATTGACATATTTTTTAGACTCCTGCATATATCTTTTTTAGATCCTCAGTCCGGCTTTTGTTTCCGAACACCGAACCGAGCATCAGGGGCTACTGTCTATGCGGTATTATATTACATATCTTAAAATTCTTACCTCAAAGCCTGTTAGAAGGCTGCTACAGGCTTCGGTCAGCCCGCTCTTGGCGAGCTGAACCTTCTGAATCACCACACTCATGACAGTACGGTGTTCTTCTTTGATGGAACCACCGTTGAGCGCCTCCAGCAAGTTATCCGGCGCCTCTGGTTGGATGGAGGCCGCCGGCGTCACAGTCTTGCCCTTCTTACGAAGGGGCCGCTCGCCGGACTCCGGAACCACTGCAGGTTCCAGTGCGAAGTCCGGGAGGTTGCCCTCCGGCACCTCCGGGGCCTCCTCCTCCTGGCGGGTCCCTTCCCGGGATCCCACCTCGACATCGTCAGCGTCACGAGGGGTGGAGGCGGTCGGAAGAGAATCCATATCCGACGTGCCCAAGGACCCGCTCGACGAAGCGGGAAGATCGTCCTTGGCCGGACTACAGGTTGTATGCGGCATTAGAAAGGCACCGCGTGGCGAAAAGAAAAATTGTAAATCATCCAGGAGTCTAGATACTTACGCTCTTGCCAGGGGCTTGGCCCTTGAGGGCCACTCCTCGTTGTCGTTGCCGATGTTGGCGGAGTAGTCCGGGGGAAGGGTCCTTCCCTTCTTGGACCCTTCGGCCTCCCTCGTTGGGGAGGCCTTCCTCTTCTTCTCTCCCCCCGCTGGGGGAGAGGCCTCTTTCTCCTCCTCCTCGTCCTCAGGGGAGGAGTCCGCCTCGGAGTCATCGGACGATGAGTCTGATACCACCTGACGCCGGGAACTCCTTCGGGTTCCCGTGGCCTTCTTCTTGGCCTTCTTCTCCGGCACCACGTAAAGTGCCGGGACCAGCAGCCCTGTCAAACGGGTGTCCGCTGGGTCTTCTGGAAGAGGAGCCAGACAGTTAACCTGTCCGGACGTCTTCTGCCAGTCCTGTTAAAGGCATTGGGAGTTTAGATCCCGCATAGAGTCAAACTATGAAAAGCAAATGTCCCATAAAGGATAATGTAGCTTACCTCGCCAGCCGGACGCTGCATGATGAATCTGCGATCTTCGGTAGCGGATGCGGGAGCTTCGGCGCCCTTGAACAGCACCCTCCAGGCAGCTTCGTATGTAGTGTCGAAGAGCCTGCTTAAGGTCCGGTGTCGTGCCGGATCAAACTCCCACAAATTGAAGTCCCGTTGCTGGCAGGGGAGAATCTGGCGGACGAGCATGACCTGGATCACGTTGAAAAGCTTGAGCTTCTTGTTCACCAGGGTCTGGAGACAGGACTGGAGTCTGGTCAGCTCCTCCAAGCTACCCCAAAGCAAGCCCTTCTCTTTCCAGGAGGTGAGCTGCGTGGGGATGCCAGATCTGAATTCGGGGGCCGCTGCCCATTTAGGGTCACGCGGCTCGGTGATGTAGAACCACCCCGATTGCCATCCTTTGATGGACTCCACGAAGGCACCCTCGAGCCAAGTGACGTTGGGCATTTTTCCCACCATGGCACCTCCGCACTCTGCTTGACTGCCCTTCACAACCTTCGGCTTAACATTGAAGGTCTTTAGCCACAAGCCGAAGTGGGGCTGGATGCAGAGAAAGGCCTCGCACACGATGATAAACGCCGAGATATTGAGGATGAAATTTGGGGCCAGATCATGGAAATCCAGGCCGTAGTAGTACATGAGCCCCCGGACGAAGGGGTGGAGTGGGAAGCCCAGTCCGCGGAGGAAGTGGGGAAGGAATACGACCCTCTCATGGGGCCTGGGGGTGGGGATGAGCTGCCCTTCGTCGGGCAGCCAGTGTGCGATGTCGCTGGATAGATATCCGGCGCCGCGCAGTTTCTCTATGTGTCCCTCCGTAACAGAGGAGGCCATCCACTTGCCTCCCGCTCCGGACATGGCTGGAGAAGGTTGAGGTGAGATGTGCGGACTTGGGCGCTGGAGCTCGAGTGCGCGGAGATGGATAAGCAAAGGAGGAAGAAGGCGTAGGTAAAAGAGGTGGATCCTTATCCCCTTATATATGGGCGGACGAAACTATGCGTCCCCACCGGCTTGGTAAAACTCACTTATCTCCCAAGCGCCACAATCAATGGCGCGGTTGGGTTACCCACGTCCGTATTGATGGGAATCCCGGAATAAGGGGAACACAATCTCTGCTTCGACAAGACATGCCAAAGAAACCGCTTCGCCAAACGCGCTGAGGTGGTATAATAAAAACGATTCAAGTAAAGGCTTCGTAGTGGTGTGACGTCACACCGCGAAATACATCAGCAGATTGAACTTGTGTAAATATTGTTCTCTCTATGGTGGTACGTGGAATTTATTTTTGCAGAGCCGGACACTATCCTGGTGTTCACAATCTTCTATGAATTATTCGGAGGAGGAACCCGCCTTGCAATGCCGAAGACAATATGCGCGCCGGACTCGTCGTCGTTGAAGCCTGGTTCAGGGGCTACTGAGGGAGTCCTGGACTAGGGGGTGTCCGGATAGCCGAACTATCATCATCGTCCGGACTCCAAGACTATGAAGATACAAGATTGAAGACTTCGTCCCGTGTCCGGATGGGACTTTCCTTGGCGTGGAAGGCAAGCTTGGCAATACGGATATGTAGATCTCCTACCATTGTAACCGACTCTGTGTAACCCTAGCCCTCTCCGGTGTCTATATAAACCGGAGGGTTTTAGTCCGTAGAACAACAATCATACCATAGGCTAGCTTCTAGGGTTTAGCCTCCTTGATCTCGTGGTAGATCCACTCTTGTACTACCCATATCATCAATATCAATCAAGCAGGAGTAGGGTTTTACCTCCATCGAGAGGGCCCGAACCTGGGTAAAAACATCGTGTCCCTTGTCTCCTGTTACCATCCGCCTAGATGCATAGTTCGGGACCCCCTACCCTAGATCTGCCGGTTTTGACACCGACAGAAGGCCTTGCCTACAAGGGCCCGGGCTGCGGCGTGGTGTCCGCCGAGTCCGGCATGAATTTCAGCCAGAAGGTTCCGCCCTTCCTCTTTGGAGATACACCTTTGAAGGACTTCGGTTGTGCTTTTCTTGTAAAGCTCTCCCTCGTGGACCTTGTAGGCTTTAGATCGCCGCACTATGCAGCGGGCCTCGTTTTGGTCCTCGGGAAGTTCCTGCCTGGTTAGGTAGGCTAGGAATGGTTCCGTCCACGGGGCAATGACTGCCATTATCACGTGGGCTGAGGATGTTACTTCGTTGGCAGAACCACCAATTGTGTCAGAATGTTCGGTGTTGAGCAGTGTGGTTGGGTCCGGGTTGTTATTTCCGGACTCCCCCTCCCATAGTACGGATGGCTTGAACAGCCTCTCTAGGAAGATGTTGGGAGGGACGGCATCGCGCTTTGCGCCAATGCGTGCCAATACGTCTGCTGCCTGGTTGTTATCCCGGGCTATATGGTGAAATTCGAGCCCCTCAAACCGAGCTGACATTTTTAGTACGGCGTTGCGATAAGCTGCCATTTTCAGATCCTTGGCATCGAAGTCTCCATATATTTGGGATATCGCGAGGTTCGAATCCCTGCGCACCTCTAGGCGTTGAATGCCCATGGAGACTGCCATCCGGAAGCCATGTAGAAGGGCCTCGTATTCGGCTGCGTTGTTGGAGTCCGTATACATTATCTGGAGTACGTATTGAACTGTATCTCCGGTAGGGGATGTCAAAACGATGCCAGCCCCCAGACCAGCCAACATTTTGGAGCCGTCAAAGTGCATGATCCAGTTGGAATATGCGCCGTACTCTTTAGGGAGTTCGGCTTCAGTCCATTCGGCGACAAAGTCGGTCAAAACTTGCGACTTAATAGCTCGCCGTGGCTTATAGGTTATGTCGAACAGGAGGAGCTCAATGGCCCATTTGGCAATCCGGCCCATTGCGTCGCGGTTGTTTATAATGTCATTAAGAGGTACTTCGGAGGCTACTGTTATCGAACACTCTTGAAAGTAGTGTCGCAGCTTCCGGGATGCCATGAACACCGCGTATGCTATCTTTTGATAATGCGGGTACCGTGACTTGCATGGAGTTAGGATAGTGGACACGTAGTAAACTGGTTTTTGAAGGGGGAACTTGTGTCCATCCGTTTCTTGTTCGACAACGAGTACTGCGCTTACAACTTGATGAGTTGCCGCGATATATAATAGCATTGGTTCACCCACGTTGGGCGCGGCTAGGACCGGATTTGTTGCCAATATGGCTTTTATTTCTTCAAGTCCGGCCGTGGCGGCATCCGTCCACTTGAAGTGTTCGATGCGTCGGAGAAGGCGATAAAGGGGTAATGCCTTTTCTCCTAAACGGGAGATAAAGCGGCTTAAAGCCGCCACGCATCCCGTCAATTTTTGTATTTGTTTGAGGTCCTTTGGGATATCCAATTGTGATAGAGCTCTGATCTTGGCTGGGTTTGCTTCAGTTCCTCTACCAGATACAATGAAGCCCAAGAGCTTTCCGGCTGGTACGCCGAAAACACATTTTTCCTGGTTAAGCTTAATGTCGTATGTTTGGAGATTATCGAATGTGAGCCTCAAATCGTCTACTAAAGTTTTGACGTGCTTGGTTTTGACGACCACATCATCTAAGTATGCCTCCACTGTTTTGCCGATCTGGTTTGCCAGACATGTCTGAATCATGCGCTGATATGTTGCGCCGGCGTTTTTGAGCCCAAAGGGCATTGTGTTGAAGCAGAATGGGTTGTATGCGGTGATGAATGCCGTTGCAGCTTGGTCGGGTTCTGCCATCTTAATTTGGTGGTAGCCGGAGTATGCGTCGAGGAAACACAATGAATCGTGTCCTGCGGTAGCATCGATAATTTGATCGATGCAGGGGAGGGGGAAGGGATCCTTTGGGCAAGCCTTGTTAAGGTCTTTAAAATCGACGCATAGGTGCTAGGATTTGTCCTTCTTTGGTACCATCACCAGGTTTACTAGCCAGTCCGGATGTTTTATATCTCTGATGAATCCGGCCTCCAATAATTTGGCTAGCTCCTCTCCCATGGCATGTCTCTTGGGTTTGGAGAAACGCCGAAGAGCCTGTTTGACTGGCTTCAATCCTTTTATGATGTTTAGGCTGTGCTCGGCTAGCCGGCGTGGGATTCCTGGCATGTCTGAAGGGTGCCAGGCAAAGATATCCCAATTTTCGCATAGGAATTCTTGTAGTGCGGTGTCTACATCAGGGTTTAATTGTGCCCCAATGGAGGCCGTTTTTGTAGGGTCCGTTGGATGGACTTGGAATTTGACTATTTCGTCCGCTGGTTTAAAGGGGGTGGACTTGGATCTCTTATCGAGTATCACATCATCCCTATTCACCGTGGAGCGCAGCGTAGTGAGTTCTTCGGCCGCTAGGGCTTCGGATAGTGCCTCCAGGGCCAGTGCGGCTGTCTTATTTTCGGCGCGGAGTGCTATGTCCGGGTCACTAGCAAGAGTGATGATTTCATTGGGCCCGGGCATTTTGAGCTTCATGTACCCGTAATGGGGTATAGCTTGAAAAATTGTGAATGCCTCTCGCCCTAATAGAGCATGATATCCGCTGCTGAACAGGGCCACTTGGAACATGACCTCCTCGGACCTGTAATTATCTGGCATGCCGAACACCACATCCAGTGTGATTTTTCCTGTACAACATGCTTCCCGACTAGGGATTATTCCTCTAAAGGTTGTGCTACTTTGCTCAATGCGGCTCCAGTCTATTTCCATTTTTTGGAGGGTTTCCTCGTAAATGAGGTTCAGTCCGCTGCCACCGTCCATGAGTACCTTGGTAAGGCGAAAGCCATCCACTATTGGACTGAGGACCAATGCGGTTGGTGCTCGGGTTGTTCGGAATTTAGGTTCGTCACTGGCATTAAAGGTAATAGCCGTGTCACTCCATGGGTTTATTGTTGCTACTTGGTAGACTTCGGCAAGGCTACGGAGTGTTCGTTTCCGCATATTATTTGATGCGAAAGTCTCGAAGACTGTTAATACCGTACTGGTATCCTTGGACTGGTGTTCTGGAGTTAGAAGCTCTTCACCACTTTTGGCCACCTGCCGTAGTATCCAACATGCTCTAAGGCTATGAGTTGGAGTGGCACCCTTTGTACTATGAATTTTGCAGGGTCCATTGAGCCATCCTTCCAATACGGTTCCATGCCCTATAGAGGGTTTTTGCTTTTTGGTGTTTAACCCAGGTGCCTGGCGATAATGCACCCTTTTATTTCGGACTGGGGTTGTATTCAGGGCCGGATTGTCCCAAAATTTGATTTCGGTTTTCCAGGCGCCTCCCATCATACAGTACTTTCGCACTATGGACGCCAAGTCAGCGAAGCGTGTAATTTCACGACGACTTACGGCGTTTAGGATTCCCTTGTCCGTGCAATTATTGCAGAAGAATGAAATTGCGTCCTCATCGCGGCAGTCCTTTATCCTGTTCATAACCAGGAGGAATCTGGCCCAGTAATGGTGTACTGTTTCTGCAGGCCCTTGCCGGATTTGGGATAGATCGCTTATGTTTGGGTGGGCGGGTGGAATTCGGAACCCCGTCCACTTTAAAACTCAGGGGCCAAGTAGTTTCCGAGCTTGGAAGCTTGGGTTCTTGGATGTTGTCCAATGAATCTAGCCCACTGCCTGACTTTAGGTTCAGGGCTTGAGTAACATCCTCCCCTCCGCGGGAATCCGGCATGGAGGGATCGAGAATCCGGGCATAACTAGTCCTTAAGATAGAAGAAGGGTCGCCGTATTGTTCCTCTACCACAACAACATGGTGGGTAACCTGGGGAGAGTTAATCTCTCTCAGATCGGGTTTAGGCCCAATCTGATCGTAGTCTGTAGCCACTCCCAGGGCGGTGATGCAATCCAAGAGCTCGTTTAAGGAAGAGAGCTCCATCGGATCTAACTGCTCGGCGAGTTCCGAGCTAACGTGGAGATTGCTTTCGATGACCCGAGAAGTCATCGTCAGCGCGGTGGCTGGACAGGCGGTCATAAGGAAACCGCCTAGCCGGAGAGTTTGGCCGATAGCCAAAGCTCCTTTAGCAACAGTGCCGTCTTTAAAGACGGGATGAGGCATCCTTCCTGATAGCGACAGCACAGAGGAACTCTCAATTAAAGCACCAATGTCGGTGTCAAAACCGGCGGATCTTGGGTAGGGGGTCCCAAACTGTGCGTCTAGGCGGATGGTAACAGGAGACAAGGGACACGATGTTTTTACCCAGGTTCGGGCCCTCTCGATGGAGGTAAAACCCTACTCCTGCTTGATTGATATTCATGATATGGGTAGTACAAGAGTAGATCTACCACGAGATCAGAGAGGCTAAAACCTAGAAGCTAGCCTATGTTATGATTGTTGTTCGTCCTACGGACTAAAACCCTCCGGTTTATATAGGCACCGAAGAGGGTTAGGGTTACACAGAGTCGGTTACAATGGAAGGAGATCTACATATCTGTATCGCCAAGCTTGCCTTCCACGCCAAGGAAAGTCCCATCCGGACACGGGACAAAGTCTTCAATCTTGTATCTTCGTAGTCCAGGAGTCCGGCCGAAGATAGTTCGGCTATCCGGACACCCCCTAGTCCAGGACTCCCTCACCTCTCCTTATCAGGAGACACTTAGCCGAACTATATCCAGTTTGGATTAGATGCTGATGGCGGAGAATTCTACTTCCCACCAACCACCCACACGGTATCCACAGTCGAAGATTTAACCGATCTATTTGACTACACCTCTGAAGACTTCGAAGGGATGGACCTCTAAGCCGGAGAAAATCTAGACCAAAACCCGCCCGTAACCGGGCGGCGGCTACATCCTCATACGATGTATATATGGTGGACACACTTAAAGGGAAGGAGGCCAACGGTGATAATGATAGCAACATTGTCGATGAACCTCCCAAGCGTCAGTGTCAGAAGCATCGATCCGGCAAAGGAAAAGATAGCAACATTGTCACTGATGATGATGATAATCCGGACCAAGCCGAGGACCCCGCAGATCCAACGATGGAGCAGGACGAGCGAGAGGAGAGCGAACACAGTCCGGGGCCGCTGTCTAACCACAGCAATGCCAAAGATAGCAATTATCAATCCGTCTCTGAGGAGGAAGTCAGCCTGGGCGACGATGAATTCATCGTCCCAGAAGAACCCTTAGAACAAGAGCGCCTCCATCGGAGGCTTATCGCCACTGCAATGAGCCTGAAGAAGCAGAAGCAGTGGCTCAAAGCCGCACAGGATACGCTCAATGATAGATGGAACGAAGTGCTAGACGCTGAGGAAAAATTGAAGGAAATATGCCCTGGAGGTAATAATAAAGTTATTATTTATTTCCTTATTTCATGATAAATGTTTATTATTCATGCTAGAATTGTATTAACCGGAAACATAATACATGTGTGAATACATAGACAAACAGAGTGTCACTAGTATGCCTCTACTTGACTAGCTTGTTGATCAAAGATGGTTATGTTTCCTAACCATAGACATGTGTTGTCATGATGTGATTGACTTGACCCATTCCATTAGCCTAGCACTTGATAGTTTAGTATGTTGCTATTGCTTTCTTCATGACTTATACATGTTCCTGTAACTATGAGATTATGCAACTCCCGTTTACCGGAGGAACACTTTGTGTGCTACCAAACATCACAACGTAACTGGGTGATTATAAAGGAGCTCTACAGGTGTCTCCGAAGGTACATGTTGGGTTGGCGTATTTCAAGATTAGGATTTGTCACTTCGATTGTCGGAGAGGTATCTCTGGGCCCTCTCGGTAATGCACATCACTATAAGCCTTGCAAGCAATGTAACTAATGAGTTAGTTACGGAATGATGCATTACGTAACGAGTAAAGAGACTTGCCGGTAACGAGATTGAAATAGGTATTGGATACCGACGATCGAATCTCGGGAAAGTAACATACCGATGACAAAGGGAACAACGTATGTTGTTATGCGGTTTGACCGATAAAGATCTTCGTAGAATATGTAGGAGCCAATATGAGCATCCAGGTTCCGCTATTGGTTATTGACCGAGAATAGTTCCAGGTCATGTCTACATAGTTCTCGAACCCGTAGGGTCCGCACACTTAACATTACAATAACAGTTTTATTATGAGTTTATAAGTTTTGATGTACCGAAGGAGTTCGGAGTCCCGGATGAGATCGGGGACATGACGAGGAGTCTCGAAATGGTCGAGACGTAAAGATCGATATATTGGACGACTATATTCGGAGTTCGGAAAGGTTCCGGGTGATTCGGGTATTTTTCGGAGTACCAGAGAGTTACGGGAATTCGCCGGGGAGTATATGGGCCTTATTGGGCTTTAGGGGAATAAGAGAGGAGAGGCTGGGCGCCCCCCCCCCCCCAGGCCTAGTCCGAATTGGACTAGGGGGAGGGGTTGCGCCCCCTCCTTCATTCTCTTCTCTTCCCCCTTTCCTTGACTCTTACTCCTACTACTTGGAAGGGGGGACTCCTCCTTGGCGCGCCCTCCTTGGCCGTCCGCACCTCCCCCTCCCTCCTTTATATACGGGGGCAGGGGGCACCCTAGAACACACAAGTTGATCTTCAAGATCGTTCCTTAGCCGTGTGCGGTGCCCCCCTCCACCATATTCCACCTCGGTCATATCGTCGCGGAGTTTAGGCGAAGCCCTGACCCGGTAGAACATCATCATTGTCACCACATCATCGTGCTGATGGAACTCATCCCCGACACTTTGCTGGATCGGAGTCCGGGGATCGTCATCGAGCTGAATGTGTGCTGAACTCGGAGGTGCCGTACGTTTGGTACTTCGATCGGTCGGATCGTGAAGACGTATGACTACATCAACCGTGTTGTCATAACGCTTCCTCTTACGGTCTACGAGGGTACATGGACAACACTCTCCCCTCTCGTTGCTATGCATCACCATGATCTTGCATGTGCGTAGGAAATTTTTTGAAATTACTACGTTCCCCAACAAAAATATGGCTGTAATCGCCAAATACAGGGCTATCCTAAGCGTAAACTGCTGCCTGAATTCGACGACGAGGCTATTGCACCTATACCGCCGAAGAACAATACTGCCGACAAGCCGAACCGACCACCTTGTGGACGAGACAAAGTGGCTAGCAATGGCGTGCACAAGCCCGCACCCCCTCCCTGTAAAGGAAGGGAGGCCGCGGCTCAGGGCCAGAAACACGATCTGCGTGAGGACCTGAACAAAAAAGCTGGCAAGACCAGATCCATCTACGGATCCAGGGATCATGCCCCCACGTAGGACTGTGGGTATCAAGCCAAATATGACGGTCACATACCAGTTCGGAGCCGATGCCGAACATTACAACCGTCGGACCTACGCCACGACATAACCAAATACAGGGGTGCCGCACACCCCCTCTGCTTCACCGATGAGGTGCTGGATCACGAATTTCCAGAAGGGTTTAAACCCGTAAATATCGAGGCATATGATGGAACGACGGATCCTGCTGTCTGGATAGAAGACTTTATTCTTCACATCCACATGGCTCGCAGAGATGATCTCCACGCCATCAAATACTTACCTCTCAAGCTGAAAGGACCAGCTCGGCGCTGGCTGAAAAGCCTCCCAGAAAACTCCATTGGAAGTTGGGAAGAACTTGAGGATGCTTTCCGAGCCAATTTTCAAGGGACCTATGTCCGGCCCCGGATGCTGACGATCTAAGTCACATAATCCAACAATCCGGGGAATCAGCCCGTAAGCTTTGGAATCGGTTTCTCTCTAAGAAGAACCAAATTGTAGATTGTCCGGATGCCAAAGTAGTGTCTGGGACGAATAGCTAGCTAGACACCTCGGCCAGGAAAAGCCAAGGACAATGGAAGCCCAAAATACACTCATGATCAATTTTTGCGCAGGCAAGGACAACTGGTTAGCGCGCAGCAGCACCAGCGACCCTGGCACATCCGAAGTCAGGGATGGCAATGGAAAGCCATGACGTAACAAAAACATCGAAACAATGCTGGAAGCCCAGATGATACAGCAGTAAACGCCGGATTCAGTGGCCCCAGACCCGGTCAATGGAAGAAGCCATTTAAAGGCAACAAAGATGGTCCATCTAGCCTGGACAAAATATTAGACAGGCCTTGTCAGATCCATGGCACCCCCACTAAACCTGCAAACCATACCAATCGCAGTTGTTGGGTCTTCAAGCAGGCCGGCAAGCTCACCGACGAACACAAGGGGTAGGGACCTCAGAGCGAAGACGAGGATGAATCTCACCAGCTGAACACAGGGGGACAGAAGAAATTTCCGCCGGAGATCAAAACAGTGAACATGATCTATGTCACTCATATCCCAAAGAGGGAGCGCAAGCGCGCACTTCAAGATGTCTATGCCGTTGAGCCTGTTGCCCCCAAATTCAACCCATGGCCGGCCTGTTCGGTCACCTTTGATCGCAGGGATCATCCGACTAGTATCTGTCACGGGGGTTCGGATGCCCTAGTGCTCGATCCAATAATCAACGGATACCGTCTGACTCGAGTCCTTATGGACGGCGGCAGCAGTCTCAATCTAATCTATCACGACACTGTTTGCAAGATGGGGATAGACCCATCAAGAATCAAGCCAAGCAGCACGACCTTTAAAGGAGTTATACCAGGTGTAGTGGACCGCTGCACGGTCTCTTTAATATTGGAGGTCGTATTCGGCTCTCCCGATAATTTTCAAAGCGAGGTGCTAATCTTCGACATAGCTCCGTTCCGAAGTGGCTATCATGCACTACCCGAAAGAATGGCCTTCGCCCGCTTTAACGCAGTCCTGCATTATGCTTATTTAAAGATCAAAATGCATGGAACATGTGGCGTCATTACGGTCAATAGAAATATGGAGCGCTCTCTCCGTACGGAGGAGGACACCGCGGCCCTAGCAGCCGAAGTCCAAAATGGCCTATTCAAGCCAAACAGCTCATCGATCGTTAAGACCGCGGACACAGCTAAACGTGTGCGGCGTACGCCTCAGTGCAGCAGCTCAGATGAACCCGAGCTCGTTAGTAGTTACGCCCCCATCGACTACCCCATAAGGTGATAGCATACGTGCCTTGTGTACACAAGTATACCCTTAAAATTCCGGGCACACTGCACACAAATAGTCCATAGTTCGGCTCGACCCTATTTGGACTCTAAAGTTATCTTTCAAGGTTCATTAAAGGAACCAGCTTTGTTTATGGCCACACTGGATTCCTTTTTCCAGGTTTTTTTATAGATGGCCATCACACTCCCCCCTCAAGGACACATCACAAAGGAGAAAACGGCGCAGACGTGCAGCAGGGCCCCGCACTAAGGTTTCCTTTTAGATTAAGACCATGTGTAAACCTTTTATCTCTTTTTATTTTATACTTTTTTGGCATGTAAAATGTCCAAGGAAGCTATCGGCATTATCTGTAAGTACACGGGTCGCCGTACTAGAAAGGGATATTATAGAAGTAGCTTGGTTCACATTGTGTTTGGAGCTTTATTCAGACCACCTGCGATCTCTCCCCATGTCAGATTGCCACACGTGCCTTAACACCAGGGTCCATTACCAGGGGTTGTATTCGGCCCGGTATACGTTGAAAAGTCCAAACACCTATAGGGAGTGTTCGGCGTCATGAGTTTGGCCTTATATGCATCAGCTCCGAATCATGTCTTTGGTCAATAGTTGGGTTGCCCGGTTCCTGTGCTTACTACCTTACGTTCCGCTCTATCGGCTAGGGTAGTAAATGGAGAACTACTGCGATTGTGCCCTGGTTCAGCCGAATGAGCACCTCAGTAGAGAAAGCCGAAAACTGACAGTCATGATGCGGCGAGAGCTGGCGAACCACTCAATGACTCAACGGAATCTTCGTGATTCCTTCCGTATTACACGAAGGACCGTTCTTCTGGTCATGTATGTAAATGCACCGTATTCGGACAACCGCGTACATACCAGGGGCTATCGTAGACCCGTCGTCAAACTCATATGGCTAAGTGCAAGTGTTAAAGCCCTATAGTCCGATTGCCTAGTTTGCCGCACTGACACCTCCTTAATGAACCAGGACGTTGGGTCAGGAGTGATCAAGTGCTTTTCTGAACACCCCTGGGTTATACGCGAGGGGGCCGAAGCCGACGACTGGTAAACTTTCAGATTATACAAAAAACAGACGCACAGGAGGCACCATAAACGTTTTAGGCAAAAGTATAAAACATAGCCCTAATATATCATAATATTGTTTTTACAATTTCGGTACATTTCACTCGAACAGAATATCATTCGAGCACTGACCCTCTATCAAGAGGGCACCCTCTAGGACATTCTCAAAATAATGCTCCGGCATGTGATGGTCCTTGCCCTTGGGTGGACTTTTCGCTGCAATATCGGCGGCCTTCATATTCACCCAGTACGTCTTGACGCGGGCAAAAGCCATCCGTGCACCTTCTATGCACGTTGACCACTTTACAGCATACGTGGCACTGCATCAACAAGTCGCTGCATCAAACCGAAATAACTATTCGGGATTGGCTCAGTTGGCCACAGCCGGACCACAACGTCCTTCATGGCAGATTCGGATATTTTGTGGAGCTCGGCCCACTGGGCCACCTGTTCGCTCAGCAACAGCGGACACTTTGGCATGCTGAATTGTGAACAGAAAAGCCTTTCTGTCGCATGTCCTTCTTGCGCTTGGAAAAACTGCGTCGCATCGGAAACACTCTTTGGCAAGTCCAAAAATGCGTCTGGAGAACTCCACATTTGATTAAGCGAGGCATACTTCGGATCGCCGAATTTAGTTTGTAATAAGAAGGGCTTACCAGCTGCGATCTCCCCAGCTTGTCAGATCTCCTCCCGAGCTGCTCAAGACTCTGACTATGCTTCCCTCGCCTCTTGTAAGGCCTCGTCAAGATTAGCTGCTCCGGTTTTGTTCTCTTTCTCGAGAAATTCGCATCGGCTAGTGGCATCTTTTAGCTCAAGCGCCATAGTAGATATTCTCTCCTCACACTGGCGCCGAGCAGCCTGTTCGGCCTTCAATTCAGCAGCTGCCTTTTCGGTAGCCGCATTATTCATCCTGGCTTGCTCCTTGGCCCGGGCAAGCTCAGCCCGAAGGATCTCAACTGCGGCGGCACTATCTGCAGTTATGTATATCTCAGTATACAACTCTCAGCGCCATGCTCATATTATAGTACTTGCATATACTGACTGCCCCAAAAACATACCTTGTGCCTCGTCGAGCCGCGTGTTAATAAGCGTGATGTCATCATCCGCCACGTCAAGTTTCAGCTTCAGATCTGCAATCTCTGTAGCTTGGGCAGTCGCCAGGGATGTAACAGTCTGTGTTCCAATTAGTCAGACTATTTCCTGGGCATATCTTTCTAGATCCTCTGATCGCCTCCCTTTGGACGCCAACCAGAGTCTCAGGGGCTACTATCTATACACAGGTGCTTTTGCGTTTATATAGCACAATTGAAAATATTACATTACGTACCTCGAAGCCTCTTAGCAGGCCCGTAAAGGCTTCATTCAATCCACTTTTCACGGACAGAATCCTCTCAACTACCGTACCCATCAAGGTACGATGTTCCTCTAAGATGGGCGCTTGTCGCAATATGTCCGTCAATGTATCCAACGCCTCCGGATCTCTGGAAGCCGCTAAAGGGGTACAGACTCCCTTCAAAGGAATGTGTTTACTCGACCTTAGAGTCGTCTCTGGCTGTAAGTCGGATAGTCCGGGGCCTTTACTGTTGGTCCCCGTAGGGGCCGCACACCCCGGACCCTGGACGGCTGAAGTGTTACCTTCGGGCCCAGTCTTATTTATCCCTCACACCGCTTGTTGATCAGGAGAGATCCTCCGGGACAACACCTCGGGGTCGTCTGCCCTATTGGACAGGGAGATCAGTGGAGGCGTCTCGCTCTCCATCATCTCCGAAAGAAGATCCCCCGAGGAGGAGGACTGTTGAGGAAGGCTGCGTGCCGGACTGCATACATATATTAAATATTACCCTTGCAACCAGGAAAGGACAGGATATGTATGAAACACCCTTGTTCACTTACGATTTGGCTAAAGGCCTGTCCTTGCGGAGGAACTGCGTGTCAACATCGCCTCCCGAACCAGAACCCCCTGATAGGGATATCTTCCCTCGCTTAGGAGCCTTCATCTTTAGGTCTTCGGAGGCAGTCCTCTTCTTCCCATGGGGAGAAGGGATGTCAGTTTCTCCTTCCCTTTCATCTTCGTAAGAGGGATTTCCAATCTCCCCGGACGAGGTGTCTGGTGTACCTCTAGAATGGGGGCCACTTTGGGCCTTCTTGCTCTCCTCCTTGCCTTCCTCTGCCGGCACTTGATATGGTGCCGGAGCCAGCATCCTTGTTAACACCGGATCGACTGAGTCTTTGGGAAGAGGGGCCGAACACCTTATTCTCTCCGCCTTCTTTATCCAACCCTGGCCGAGTATGGTTTTCTTAGTGTATTATTATGGGAAATTTAACTAAGTTGTGTTCGGGAGTCGAGTGCTTACCGAGGTATCCGGATGGTTGCAGTCAAGGCCGATGTCCTCTATAGTATCCGGCCACTGTCTTCGTGTCCCGAAGAATAATTTCCACATTCCTTTGAGCATCGTGCCGGAGAAGTGCTGAAGGGTTCGTGGTCCTTCCGGATTGAACTCCCACATGCGGAGAGGTCATCGCTGACACGGTAGGACTCGACGAACTAGCATTACTTGGATTACGTTCATAAGACCGGTGTCCTTTTCAATAAGGCTCCGGATGCGGCTTTGCAGTGTCCGCACTTCATCAATGGATCCCCAGTCCAGCCCCTTATTAATCCATGATGCAAGTTGTGGCGGAGGGCCAGATCAAAATGTAGGTGTAGCTGCCCACTTGGTACCATGGGGTTCAGTGATGTAAAACCACTCCCGCTGCCATAGGTCGAAAGTTTCTGTGAAGGAGCCCTTTGGCCAAGGACTCTTGGTGAGTTTGCTCACTGCGGCACCACCGCACTCCGCCTATTTCCCATTGAGTACCTTCGGCTTAACACTAAAGGTCTTGAGCCATAATTCGAAGTGTGGGGGAATACGGAGGAAGGCCTCGCACACGATAATAAATGCCGAGACGTGAAGAAAGGAGTCTGGAGCTAGATCGTAAAAATCTAGCCCGTAATAGAACATGAGCCCTCGAACGAAGGGATGAAGAGCGAACCCTAGCCCTCAGAAGAAGTGGGAGATGAATACGACCCTCTCACCAGATCTGGGAGAAGGAATAACCTGCCCTTGAGCAGGAAGCATGTGGGGGATTTCCGCGGTCAGGTATCTTGCCTCCCGGAGCTTCGCGATATCCTCCTTTGTTACAGAGGAAGAGGAAGCCACCCGCCGGCCTCGAAAGCTGGGTCCGGACATGACTAGGAAGCGTGAAGCGATTAACTTGAACCTAGGGTGCTGGAACTTGAGGTGTGAGAGGTTGAGGAAAGGGTTGGCGTTAAAAAGAAGAGACGGGTCTTAGCCCCTTTATAAAGGCGATGAATATCAAATGCCCCCTCCTAGGCCTTAAAACCTGCCTATTCCCAAGGAATCTTGCCAACAAAACGGTTGGGTTACCCACGCCCGTATTGATGAGAATCCCGCAATAAGGGGACACGATCTTTGCATTGACAAGACGTGCCAATGAAACCGCATCTCGAAACATGGAGTGGCAGGCTAACAAATGGTTCGAAATAATGGCCGGGCGGTGATGTGATGTCACGTTACAAAAATTGTCAGCAGATTGAACTCGTGAAATATTATACTCTCTACGGTTGTGTGTGGAATTTGTTTTGCAGAGCCGGACACGATTCTTGTGTTCGAAGACTATTTTGGAGTACTCGGAGAAGGAACCCGCCTTGCAATGCTGAAGACAATTCATGCGCCGGACACCTCGTCATTGAAGTCTGGTTTAGGGGCTACTGAAGGAGTCCTGGATTAGGGGGTCCTCGGACGGCCGGACTATGCATGGGCCGGACTATTGGGTTATGAAGATACAAGACAGAAGACTCTCTCCCGTATCTGGATGGGATTCTCCTTGGCGTGGAAGGCAAGATTGGCACCTGGATATGAAGATTCCTTTCTCTGTAACCGACTTTGTACGAGCCTAGTCCCCTCCGATGTCTATATAAACCGGAGGGTTTAGTCCATAGAGGCAATCATAATCATACAGGCTAGACTTCTAGGGTTTTAGCCATTACGATCTCGTGGTAGATCAACTCCTATAATACTCATATTCATTAAGATCAATCAAGCAGGAAGTAGGGTTTTACCTCCATAGAGAGGGCCTAAACCTGGGTAAACATCGTGTCCCCCGCCTCCTGTTACCATCAACCTCAGACGCACAGTTCGGGACCCCCTACCCGAGATCCGCCGGTTTTGACACCGACAGCACCAGCTTACGCTGAGATCCTAGCCGTCTTAAAGCATCCGCCACCTCATTATTTCTATGATCAACGTGTTCCACTTGATAACCTTTGAAATGGCCAGCAATACTGTCAACTGCCCGGTGATAAGCTTCCATAAGCGGGTCTTTAGAATCTCAGGTGCCTGAAACCTGCCGAGCCACCAAATCTGAGTCGCCAAAGCACCTCACCCGACTTAAGTTCATCTCTTTAGCCACCCGAAGGCCATGGAGCAGAGCCTCATACTCAGCTGCATTATTAGTGCAAGGGAACATTAGTCGTAACACATAACAAAACTTATCACCTCGTGGCGAAGTCAAGATAACTCCAGCCCCCGAGCCCTCCAGCTGCCTTGACCCATCAAAATGAATCGTCCAGTAAGTGTTATCTCGTTTTTCCTCTGGTGTCTGCAACTCTGTCCAATCATTGATGAAATCCACAAGAAGCTATGACTTGATACCTGTCCTTGGCATATATTTCAACCCATCGGGACCAAGTTTAATGGTCCACTTGGCCACTCTGCCTGGGGCCTCCCTGTTCTGAATAATATCGCCTAAGGGAACAGAGCTGACCACAATAATGGGATGACCAAGAAAATATTGCTTCAATTTGCGACTGGCCATGAACACCCCATATACTAGCTTCTGCCAATGCGGATATCTCTATTTTGACTCAACCAAAACCTCACTGACATAGTAAACCAGCCTTTGGACTAGATACTCCTTACCCGGCTCTTTCCTTTCCACCACAACTGCTACGCTGATGGCTCTGCTATTTGCTGCCACATATAAGAGTAAAGGTTCCTTCTCAATAGGAGCTACGAGAACCAGCGGCTCAGCTAGTTGCTTCTTAAGTGCTTCAAACGCCTTATTGGCAGCATCACTCCAAACAAAATGATCTATTTTCTTCATTATCTGGTACAGAGGAATAGCCTTCTCTCCCAGGTGGCTTATAAACCGGCTTAAAGCTGCAATACGACCCGCCAGTCATTGAACGTCATTAACACACGCCGGCTTAGCTAACGAGGTGATAGCCTTAATTTTCTCTGGGTTAGCCTCGATGCCTCTCTCTCTCAGAGACCCAAAAAACCCAAGAGCTTGCCTGCAGGCACACCATAAACGCACTTGGCCAGCTTAAGCATCATCTTGTAGACCCAAATATTATCAAAGGTCTCTTTCAGATCCTCCAACAGAGTCTCCTTCTTTCTGGATTTCACAACAATATCATCCACATAGGCATGAACATTGCGCCCAATCTAACTGTGAAAGCAGTTCTGCACACAATGTTGATAAGTCGCCTGGGCACTCTTAAACCCAAAAGGCATAGACATATAGCAGAAAGCTCCAAAAGGTGTGATAAAAGTCGTCTTCTCTTGGTCTTTGACTGCCATCTTGATCTGATGGTATCCAGAATAAGCATCCAGAAAACACAAACGCTCACAACCCGCCGTAGCATCTGTGATCTGATCAATACGGGGGAGGTGAAAGCACAAGTGCTCCCTAGGTGGTTTTGGTAATTAATGTCAACATATCTCTTGTTGGACTAACACTTTTATCTAGCATGTTTCAGATAAGTTCAACAATGGAGTGGCATGGACTAAAGGATGTGGGAACTCCTTCAAGATGCTAAGGACAAAGGATTGGCTCAAGCTTCAAGGTCAAGACTCTTCATTTTACATTTTTAGTGGTCCAAGATCACATTGAGTCTATAGGAAAAGCCAATACTATCAAGGAGGGATGAGGTGTTGCTTAATGAGCCTCTTGCTTCATGTGCTTAGTGATATGCTCCAAAACCCTCAGCTACTTTCCCACTTCCACAAATGACCTAAACCGAATGCCAAAATCGGTCACACCGATTATTCCTATCCGGCGCCACCGATTCCAAAAGTCATAGCTACTGCCACAAACCCTAAGCAAATCGGTCTTACCGATAGGGATCTCGGTCCCACCGAGATGGGATTGTAATCTCTCTGTGTATGTCCATTATCAAAATCGGTCTCACCGAGTTTGAGCAATTGGTACTACCGAGATTACAATGCAAACTCTCTGGTCAACTTATTACCAAAATCGGTCCCACCGAGTTTGTGTAATCGGTCGAACCGAGTTTGCCTGACCAACTCTCTGGAAAGCTTATTACCAAAATCGGTCTCACCGAGTTTGTGTAATCGGTCCTACCGAGATTACGTTATGCCCCAACCCTAACCATATCGGTCTCACCGAGTTGCATTTCGGTCCCACCAAAAACCCTAACGGTCACATTATTTGCTAAATCGGTCTGACCGAGTTTAACGATTCAGTTCCACCGAGTTTGGTAGATTGTGTATAACGGTTAGATTTTGTGTGGAGACTATATATACCCCTCCACCTCCTCTTCATTCGAAGAGAGAGCCATCAGACTGAACCTACACTTCCAGCATACATTTTCTGAGAGAGAACTACCTACTCATGTGTTGAGGCCAAGATATTCCATTCCTACCATATGAATCTTGATCTCTAGCCTTCCCCAAGTTGCTTTCCACTCAAATCTTCTTTCCACCAGATCCAAAACCTATGAGAGAGAGTTGAGTGTTGGGGAGACTATCATTTGAAGCACAAGAGCAAGGAGTTCATCATCAACGCACCATTTGTTACTTCTTGGGGAGTGGTGTCTCCTAGATTGGCTAGGTGTCACTTGGGAGCCTCCGACAAGATTGTGGAGTTGAACCAAGGAGTTTGTAAGGGCAAGGAGATCGCCTACTTCGTGAAGATCTACCGCTAGTGAGGCAAGTCCTTCGTGGGCGATGGCCATGGTGGGATAGACAAGGTTGCTTCTTCGTGGACCCTTTGTGGGTGGAGCCCTCCGTAGACTCGCGCAACTGTTACCCTTCGTGGGTTGAAGTCTCCATCAACGTGGATGTACGATAGCACCACCTATCGGAACCACGCCAAAAACATCTATGTCTCCAATTGTGTTTGAATCCTCCAAACCCTTCCCTTTACTTTCTTGCAAGTTGCATGCTTTACTTTCCGCTGCTCATATACTCTTTGCATGCTTGCTTGATATGTATTGTGAATGTTAAACTTGTGCCTAAACTCCACTTAGACTTGAAGAATCTTAAAAACTGCAACTTTGGTACTTAGTGTCTAATCACCCCCCCCCCTCTAGACACCTCTTCTCAAGGTCCTACAAGTGGTATCAGAGCATTGGTCTCCATTGCTTTGGTTTAATCACCATTGGAGGAAGATGGATGAGTCTACTATTGGGAGTCTTAGACATAGAGTGCCTATTCTTGATGGAGAGTATTTTCATGAGTGGAAAAATGAGATGCTTGTTATTTTCAATCAATATCATTTGAACAAGTACATTGCTAGCCCTTGTGCACCTTATGTTGATCCTATGCATCCTACCCATGATGAGTCAATTGACATGATTAGGAATCTTAGAACTGCCGAACTTATCATTAGAGGACTGCCTAGAAACTTGTTTGGATGCTTGCCTACTTTCAATTGTGCCTACACCATATGGAAATTTCTTGAGGAACGATTTCCAGATTATTCCTTGAAAAATCTTGATGAAATTCTTCATAAGTCTATTGCTTTGAGTAAGATGAATACTAGTGATCCTATGTTTGGTGATCGTCTATTTGAGCTTACAAACCTTATGCGTGCCAAAGGAAATGTTGGTATTATTAGTGATATTATTTCCGAAGCTATAAAAATTCATAAGCAAGATCATTGTCAAACTCATTCTAATGAATCACCCTCTCTAGGACTTGATCCACCACATGACGATGTTGAACATGGATACTATGATGAGGATGATGATAGTGACTTCGATCTTGATGATGTAGTGAGACACTTTGGCCTTATGGCAAATCTTCGGGGATATATGTCAGGAGGAAAAGAATGGGTTCTTGATAGTGGATGTACCGATCACATGACCGGAGATAAAGACATGTTTCGTGAGCTTGCTGATAATGATAGTCCTCGAAAGTACGTCACCTTCGGTGAGAACTCAAAGGGTAAGGTGGTTGGCCTCGGTAAGGTGGCCATATCACATGATAGCTCCATACAAAATGTCATGCTCGTTGAATCTCTTGGATACAACTTACTTTCAGTATCTAGACTTGCTGATTTCGGTTTCAATGTCTTATTTACTGAAGTTGATTGCCAAGTGTTTCGTCGAGATAATCATAAAATGGTCTTTACTGGTGTGTGTAGAGGTGATCTATACATTGTTGATTTCACTAAAAAGGCTCAACCTAAAACTTGCTTCATTGCTAAATCCTCAAAAGGTTGGTTATGGCATAGACGATTAGGTCATGTTGGTATGCGAAACCTTGACAAGCTTATTAAAGGAAATCATATCCTTGGAGTTAAAGATGTCATATTTGATAAGGATAGACTGTGCAGTGCTTGTCAAGCAGGTAAACAGGTTGGAGGAAGGCATCCCACGAAGAACATCATGACCACAAGGAGGCCACTCGAGCTACTTCACATGGATCTTTTCGGTCCCAACTCTTACAAGAGTCTCGGTGGAAATTCTTTTTGTCTAGTTATAGTTGATGATTTTTCAAGATTTACGTGGGTGTTCTTTCTCGATGATAAATCGCAGGTCCAAAAGATCTTCAAAAACTTCGCAAGGAAGGCCCAAAATCAATTTGAAGTGAAGATCAAGAAGGTTCGCAGCGACAATGGAACGGAGTTCAAGAACGCAAATGTGGACACCTTTCTTGACGAAGAAGGGATTTCACATGAGTTCTCCGCTACGTACACACCTCAACAAAACGGAGTTGTTGAGAGGAAGAACCGGACGCTCATTGAAATGGCGAGAACGATGCTTGATGAGTACAAGACGCCGAAGCACTTTTGGGCAGAAGCAGTTGAGACAGCTTGTCATGCAACAAATCGCTTGTATCTTCACAAGCTACTCGGCAAGACGGCATACGAGCTCCTCACCGGTAACAAACCCCAAGTTGGATACTTTCGAGTATTCGGCTCAAAGTGCTACATTCTTGATAAGCATCGTCGCTCTAAATTTGCTCCTAAGTCTCATGAAGGTTTCCTACTAGGTTATGGCTCAAACTCTCACACTTACCGTGTCTACAACAATTTCACCCGAAAGGTTGAAGAAACGGTAGATGTGAAGTTTGATGAATCTAATGGCTCGCAAGTAGAGCAATTGCCAATTGATGTAGGTGACAAAGATCCTTCGGAAGCAATCCAAGACATGGCTATTGGCAAGGTTCGTCCAACGGAGGTGAAGGAGAGTACCTCGTTCGTCCAAGTGGAAGCTTCTACTTCACGACAAGGTGAACCAAGAGTTGATACGGAAGCATCCACAAGTGGGACACACCAAGATGAAGAAAACGAGGAAGTGCATCAAGATGAACGTCAACAACCTCCTTCTCCACCACGACAAGAGAACGACAACGCCAACAATGAAGAAGGCCATCAAGAAGAAGAACAAGATGAAGAAGATGTTCAACGAAGACCCAAGCAAAACCTTTCACGAGTTTGAGCAAGAGTTGCTAAAGATCATCCCGTCGAGCAAATCTACAATGACATTCAAACCGGGAGAATCACTCGCTCTAAAACTTGTTTAGCTAACTTTTGTGAAAACTATTCTTTCATCTCTAGCATTGAACCTATGAAGGTTGAAGAAGCATTGGAAGATCTGGATTGGATAAATGCCATGCATGAAGAGCTACATAACTTTGAGAGGAACCAAGTTTGGACATTGGTTGAGAAGCCCGTCAACAACCACAACGTCATCGGTACCAAATAGGTGTTTCGCAACAAGCAAGATGAAGATGGACAAGTAGTTCGCAACAAAGCATGTCTCGTCGCCCAAGGCTACACACAAGTCGAAGGTATGGACTATGGTGAGACTTACGCCCCCGTTGCTAGACTTGAGTCCATTCGCATCTTACTTGCCTATGCTAATCATCATGATATCACCTTGTACCAAATGGACATTAAAAGTGCTTTTCTAAATGGTGAGATAGAGGAGGAAGTTTATGTTAAGCAACCTCCCGGCTTTGTCAATCCTAAGAAACCCAATCATGTTTACAAACTTCACAAAGCTCTTTATGGTCTTAAACAAGATCCTAGAGCATGGTATAAATGCTTGACCAAGTTTCTTATTGAAAAAGGCTTTGAAATTGGGAAAATTGATTCTACTCTTTTTACTAAAAGGGTTAATGGAGAACTATTTGTGTGCCAAATCTATGTTGATGATATTATATTTGGTTCAACTAACCCTCATTTTAGTGAAAAGTTTGGGAAGCTAATGTCGGAGAAGTTTGAGATGTCTATGATGAGTGAACTCAAATTCTTCCTTGGGTTGCAAATCAAGCAAACTAAGGAAGGTACCTTTGTTTCTCAAACGAAGTACACCAAGGACTTATTCAAGAAGTTCAATATGCAAGAATGCAAAGGTATGTCTACACCCATTCCTACTAGTGGACATAATGACTTGACCAAAGATGATGAACCGGTTGATCAAAAGGTTTATCGCTCTATGATCGGTTCATTGTTATATCTATGTGCTTCACGTCCCGATATCATGCTAAGTGTGTGCATGTGTGCACGATATCAAGCTGCTCCTAAAGAATGTCATCTTAAGGCCGTGAAAAGGATAGTGAGATACTTAATCCATACACCAAACTTTGGCATTTGGTATCCTAAGAGGGCCTCTTTTGATCTTGTTGGCTATTCCGACTCGGACTATGCCGGAGACAAGGTTGATAGAAAGTCCACTTCGGGTACGTGTCAATTTCTTGGTAGATCTCTTGTGTCTTGGTCCTCCAAGAAACAAAACTCGGTATCCTTATCCACCGTCGAAGCTGAATATATTGCCGTTGGTTCATGTTGTGCTCAATTAATTTGGATGACCCAAACTCTTAAAGATTATGGGATATATGTGAGACATGTTCCATTGCTTTGTGACAATGAAAGTGCTATCAAAATTGGTCATAATCCTATGCAACATTCTCGAACTAAGCATATTGAAGTTCGTCATCATTTCATTCGAGATCATGTTGCTAAGGGTGACATTGATCTTAAGCATGTTCGCACCAAAAAGCAATTAGCGGATATATTCAATAAACCTCTTGATGAGAAAGTGTTTTGCAGGTTAAAAGGAGAATTGAACATCATTGATGCTTCAAACTTGGAGTAGAAACTCCATTGGATACATGCAAGACATGAGCTTATGACTAATGCTTGATATTTCTCTTATGATGGAAATCTTATGTCTTGGATATATTTGTATATTGCATGTTATCTAACCCATGTAGGTACTTGGTGGAATCAAACTCCATGAGATTGTAATCTACTCACATATTGAGCAATCTCTACATCACCAAGTCTCTACGCTATGGTGGTTGAAGACAAGGAAGCACGAAACCACTCAAACATATCCTTTGACAAATTCTATGTTGAGCTTCATGATTGTCATTCTTGGATACACAAGTGCTCTTCCTTGCAAGAACTAACCCATGTAGGTAGATGGACTAAAATTCTAAGTGGTGCTCCAAATTCTTGATGAGCTACATCAACCTTGAGCAACCCACACAAGTTCAACTACATGGACAACACCACCAACCAAGGTATGTTGTTCCATCTTAGAGAAGCTTTACTCCAAGTCATGAGCTAAAGCAACTCGACAAGATGTGAATACATCAAGATGCTTAAACGAAAAATGGCAACCCCATTTTGAGCTTAAACGATGAGTATGACCTATGATCAAGTGATCTCACTTGACTCCTAAGTCAATATACTCTAACAGAGGTGACTTTGTCGCCGACCATCTCTAGATGAAGTTCTCTTGTGTTTTTTCTGTGTTTTTGCATTTGACTCATGCATATTTGTTTCCCCTTTCAAAAAAACTTCATCCAGATTTCTTTCTGTTTGCTCTGCATCTTCTACATTCCAATTCATTGCACATCTTTCAGTAAATTCCTTGCAAATCTTTGTGAGATCTTACTAGTCTAGTGAGCTGAGGTGACAAGTGTTTTCTCTGTGATGAACTCGGTTTCACCGATTTGTTATTTTCGGCCCAACCGAAGCAAACCACTCGGTGCCACCGATTTCACAACAGGAAAAACAGTTTGCCACATAATTCTGTGTTTCTTCTGATCCAGCTCCACTCAATGAATCTTGTCCACTACAAGCATCACATTTTTATCATTGCTTTGTGTTGTGTCTCAAGGACCAAACCCATTCGACGGATTCCAGAAGACCCTTCTTGGAAATTGATGTCAAAGGGGGAGAGAGAGAACATCAAAGCTTATCATTTAGAAAGAGATCACATCAAACAAGAAAGAGTTTATCACCTTCTTAAGGGGGAGAGAGATATCATCTCCTAAAGGGGGAGAGAGACCCTCAAAAGGAGAGAGAGATCTCTAGGGGGGAGAATACTTAAGTAGAAAGTATTTCTCAAGGATCCTAGATGCTTGGTGTTCAAGAGGAGAGATGCCCACATAGACATGTTCATATGATCTGTTGTGCTTATTTGCATTAGCATACATTAGCTCTGATCATCATTCATATCTTTCAGCTCTGATTGTCTATTCCCTATCTTCTCCCAGTATCCCATGTTAGATTCAGGGGGAGCAAGACATCTAAGGGAAAGAAATCATTTAAATTCATTGCATATCTTTACTCTCGGGGACATGTCTAATTCAATGTGGTACTTAGTACTCACTCTCTACATGTCATCCCAATCTTGGTATTCTTGTGGTTTCTTTTGTTTGCTCTGGCTAGTAGATGTATCTGTGTTATCTAACCTTGTTTACACAGGTTCATTTCATCCTAAGCCAACTCAAGACTACAAGGTAAGTATATGCATCACAATCATGTGTATGAGAAATTCTTGCTGAAGTACATATTGTTTGCAAGAAAGACTCATGAGCATGAAGGTATTTTCTTCAACATTCTTTGCTCTGATGCATATGGCCAAGATACATGTAACACATTGCCTGCTCTATCATGTTTATGCTCTCACATGCTTCTACATTCCATACTCACATGATTGCATACATGTAGGGGGAGCCTATGTTTGTTACATGTCTTTCCAAAGCTTTTCTTGCTACTCTTTATATCTTTATCTAAAGCTTTGATGTATGTTGCCATCAATTACCAAAAAGGGGGAGATTGAAAGCACAAGTGCTCCCTAGGTGGTTTTGGTAATTAATGTCAACATATCTCTTGTTGGACTAACACTTTTATCTAGCATGTTTTAGATAAGTTCAACAATGGAGTGGCATGGACTAAAGGATGTGGGAACTCCTTCAAGATGCTAAGGACAAAGGATTGGCTCAAGCTTCAAGCTCAAGACTCTTCATTTTACATTTTTAGTGATCCAAGATCACATTGAGTCTATAGGAAAAGCCAATACTATCAAGGAGGGATGAGGTGTTGCTTAATGAGCCTGTTGCTTCATGTGCTTAGTGATATGCTCCAAAACCCTCAGCTATTTTCCCACTTCCACAAATGACCTAAACCTAATGTCAAAATCGGTCACACCAATTCTTCCTATCCGGCGCCACCGGTTCCAAAAGTCATAGCCACTGCCACAAACCCTAAGCAAATCGGTCTTACCGATAGGGATCTCGGTCCCACCGAGATGGGATTGTAATCTCTCTGTGTATGTCCATTATCAAAATCGGTCTCACCGAGTTTGAGCAATCGGTACTACCGAGATTACAATGCAAACTCTCTGGTCAACTTATTACCAAAATCGGTCCCACCGAGTTTGTGTAATAGGTTGAACCGAGTTTGCCTGACCAACTCTCTGGAAAGCTTATTACCAAAATCGGTCTCACCGAGTTTGTGTAATCGGTCCTACCAAGATTACGTTATGCCCTAACCCTAACCATATCGGTCTCACCGAGTTGCATTTCGGTCCCACCGAAAACCCTAACAGTCACATTATTTGCTAAATCGGTCTGACCGAGTTTAACGATTCGGTTCCACCGAGTTTGGTAGATTGTGTGTAACGGTTAGATTTTGTGTGGAGACTATATAGACCCCTCCACCTCCTCTTCATTCGAAGAGAGAGCCATCAGACTGAACCTACACTTCCAGCATACATTTTCTGAGAGAGAACTACCTACTCATGTGTTGAGGCCAAGATATTCCATTCCTACCATATGAATCTTGATCTCTAGCCTTCCCCAAGTTGCTTTCCACTCAAATCTTCTTTCCACCAGATCCAAAACCTATGAGAGAGAGTTGAGTGTTGGGGAGACTATCATTTAAAGCACAAGAGCAAGGAGTTCATCATTAACGCACCATTTGTTACTTCTTGGAGAGTGGTGTCTCCTAGATTGGCTAGGTGTCACTTGGGAGCCTCCGACAAGATTGTGGAGTTGAACCAAGGAGTTTGTAAGGGCAAGGAGATCGCCTACTTCGTGAAGATCTACCGCTAGTGAGGCAAGTCCTTCGTGGGCGATGGCCATGGTGGGATAGACAAGGTTGCTTCTTCGTGGACCCTTCGTGGGTGGAGCCCTCCGTGGACTCGCGCAAACCTTACCCTTCGTGCGTTGAAGTCTCCATCAACGTGGATGTACGATAGCACCACCTATCGGAACCACGCCAAAAACATTCGTGTCTCCAATTGTGTTTGAATCCTCCAAACCCTTCCCTTTACTTTCTTGCAAGTTGCATGCTTTACTTTCCGCTGCTCATATACTCTTTGCATGCTTGCTTGATATGTATTGTGAATGTTAAACTTGTGCCTAAACTCCACTTAAACTTGAAGAATCTTAAAAACTGCAGCTTTGGTACTTAGTGTCTAATCACCCCCCCCCCCCCCTCTAGACACCTCTTCTCAAGGTCCTACAGGAGGGCAAAGGGATCAGTTGGGCAAGCCTTATTAAGGTCTGTGTAATCCACACACATGCGCCAAGTGCCATTTTCCTTAAGTACCAGTACCGGGTTAGCCAACCACTCAGGGTGGAAAACTTCAACGATGAACCTAGCTGCTAAGAGCCGGGCCACTTCTTCTCCAATGGCCTTGCGCCTCTCTTCATTAAAATGATGAAGGAATTGCTTGACCGGTTTAAACTTGGGATCGATATTGAGAGTGTGCTCAGCGAGTTCCCTCGGTACACCTAGCATGTCTGAAGGTTTCCATGCAAAGATGTCCGGGTTCTCACGGATGAACTCGATGAGCGTGCTTTCCTATTTCAGATCCATATTAGCACCAATGGTGAACTATTTGGATGAATCGCCAGGGACAAAGTCAACCTGTTTGGTGTCATCTACCGACTTAAACTTCAACAAAGGGTCATGCTCTATTTTTGGCTTCTTCAAAGGGGTCATATCCGCCAGTCAATATTGTCTTTATAAAACTTTAGCTCCTCCGTTGCACAGACAGACTCGGCATAAGCAGCATCGCCTTATTCACATTCCAGAGCTATTTTCCTGTCACCATGCATTGTGATGGTACCCTTGCGACCCGACATTTTAAGCTGCAGATACACATAACAAGGTCATGCCATAAATTTGGCATAAGTCGGCCGTCCAAACAGAGCGTGATAGGGGCTTTTGATCTTGACCACTTCAAAGGTTAATGTCTCTGCCCTGTAATTAGGTTCATTGCCAAAAGTTACTTCCAAAGCAATCTTACCAACCGGGTAGGCCGACTTACCAGGCACCACTCCATGAAAGGCTGTACAGGACGGCTTAGGATCTTTGTCAGTTAGATTCATCCGGTGAACAGTTTCATAATAAAGGATGTTGATACTGCTGCCTCCGTCCATGAGTACCTTAGTGAACTTGTAACCTCCAACCTGAGGAGACACCACCAAAGCTAGCTGACTCGAATTATCAACCCGGAGCGGGTAATCCTCACGGCTCCATACGACTGGCTGCTCTGACCATCGTAAGTATCGAGGTACGGCCGACTCAACCGCACTCAGCACTCACTTATGAACCTTCTGGTCTCGCTTGCATAAGCTAGTAGTAAAAACATGATACTGGTCTCTACTTAGCTACGTCGGATTGCTCTGATACCTTGATTGTTGTTGCTGATTGCCCTGAATGGGCTGCTGGTTAAAGCCGCCTTGATTGCGCTGACCTTGAAAACCGGAATTTGACCCGTAAGCTCCAAAGCCGGACCCTTGTGAACCGGAGCCTGACCCGCCGTGCGGGCCGTTACCGTTATTATGGTCCTAGTGGAAGCTGGAATTCTTATACTCCCTCATGATATGACAATCTTTCCACATGTGGGTTGATGGCCTATCGGGACGACTATGTTTTGGACAAGGTTGGTCCAATATCGCCTATTGAACTTCGGCCCTCCAAACTGGGGCTAGAATTTTCCCTTGTGACGGCGATCACCGATCTGTGCATTAGTGTTGGCCACAAAGTCTGATCCACTGTTAGTGTGTTTGCGCTTACCATTGTTACCTTCACTCTGACCTGTTGCATTCTGCTGCTGCCCCTGCCGTTTTTCTTCCCCTTACCAGACTTTTCCTCATCCGAATCAGGATCCTTAGTATTGTCTGACTCGGCATATTTAATAAGAGCCGCCATGAGCTCTCCCATGTCATTGCAATGATGTTTAAGCCGCCCTAGCTTCTATGTGAGGGGAATAAACAGGCAATTTTCTCCAAAATTAAAATAGCTGATCTAGCGTTGATGCTATCTGACGAGTGGATAATGGCTGAGACCCAGCGAACCCAATGGGCGTTTGACTCATCCTCACGCTGGATGCAAGTGTCTAGGTCGATAATCGACAAAGGCTGCTTACACCTATCTTTAAAATTCTGAATGAAACGCGTCTTCAATTCAATCCATGAGCTGAGGGAATTAGGGGGCAATCCCTTTAGCCAGGTGCGAGCCAGCCCATCTAACATCATGGTGAAATATTTGGCGCACACAGCATCGTTAACATCCAACATCTCCATGGCCAGCTCGCAGCTCTCAATCCAAGCATCCGGAGGCTGGTCCATAGTGTAATTGGGTACCTTTCGAGGGCCCTTGAAATCCTTGGGCAAGTGCTCGTTGCACAGAGCCAGCGCTAAGCACGACACACCCATTGTCCTAGAAGTCATCCCGGCTTCTATAGAAGCCGATGGGTTACGCTGGAGTTGCTGATGAGTCGCTAACTGAGCCGCCAGCTCCGCCTCTTGACGTGCCCTGGCCTGATCCATCAAGACCTGAGCATTGTTATTGGCGCGTGGCGGGTCATGCCCATGGGGCTGGTTTACAGCGCCACTCACTGCTAGAAACCGTCGGCGACTCAATATGCCGGCAGTAACTCCGACTGGGGCGTGGAGTCGAATGAATCCGCTCGCGGCTATATGAATAAGCCGCCTGTTGAGCTACCGCTGTCTGAAGAAGCTCCACAGCCTTCCGGGCTTCAACAGCCGCGGGAGACTCGCCTTACACTGGAAGAGCCGCCAGCCGTGATGCCGCAGCAATCATGTTATCCAAAGGGTTAGAGTAGACCTGGTGGTGTTGGCACTTGCTGAGGCGGAGTTAAATTCAAACTAGGCGGGTCCGTAACACGCGGTTGAGCCGTTGCCTTGGCCACGGGCACCTCGACAGCCCGAGTTACCTCAGGCGGATTACTTGGTCATGACCCAGGTGTATTGAAAAGATTCCTTGCATCAAACTCCGGAGGTAGACGACTCTGGTGCCTCCTGTGAAGAACGGCATTTGATGCAGTCTGATCCAAGTTTAATCAGAAAGTTTCTGCTCGAATCTGTTGCGATTCCGCGTCCAAAGTGGCTCGCTCTGTTGCCATCCTAGCGTTCTCAGCATTAAGTTCTTCCTTAGCCTGAGCTATCTCATCTCGTAGTTTCGCGACGTCCACCTTATGTTGCGCTTGAGTCGTCGGGGTCACCTCTGCAGCCAATAAGGTTGCCAAAGCATCCAAGAGCTCAGATAAGACCTGAGCTGGTGGCGCGCGCAGGGCCGCTTGCCCCGACTGTTGCCGCAGCCGTTGAACCGGAAGTCATGGCCGCAGCGCTAGATGAATTCAGAACCTAATGCGTACCAGCCATGAAGATAGCCGCCCTGCTCGGCGGCTCATAGGAGTCCGAAATACTGTCACCATCGGAACAACCCCCAAGCCCGCCGTCTTGCAGTTGATAGATCGAATCGGTCTCGCCGGTTGGGGACTCATCACCTGAATAGATGGTCGTCTCTGCACCAGACACGAAGTCTTCCTCAAAATCCGCCCCATGGATGAAACCAACGAAAGCATGCTTCCGGGCGGGTTGAACCTTGGCTGGTTTCGCACACCGAGCCTTCTCAACGGTGTCGGAGCAGGCGACCGACTCAGGATCTGATTCACATCTTGTCGATGAAGACTTGAATTCCGCCGAAGGGGACCCGATATCCATACTCGATCGAATCGGCCTCGGGACCCCAGCCAGAGTCGTCGATGTATATCTTGCTGCGGCAGCTCTTGGTCATCCGGCCCACAGTGTATCCCTTGATCCCTGAGAATCTGCCCTTCAAGAACTCGAAACCACCGTGCTCTCGCCCCATGGTGGGCGCCAATTGTCGTGGTTTTATCACGGCTGATGTCCTGGTGACAGTACTTAGGTGTGGAGCCATCGCAACTATGTTAGCTTGAAGGGGTTGAATGAGACAAAGGACACAAAGAATTACCCAGGTTCGGCCCCTCGCGGTGGAGGTAAAAGCCTACTCCTGCTTTTAGTTGTATTGCTTGAGTTTCGATTGCCAGGGAGCGAATACACTTGACCTAGCTTTCGATCGCTTGTTTTTGAGTTAACCCGCCGCCGGGTCACACCTTTATATACATGTTGATGTCCTTGGCGGCTTACAAAGTCCCGGCCAGCTCACACAAACGTGACCGGCTCGGTTTCTAACTAAACCTACCTTATAGAACAAGTTCAACACATTGCGGCTCACACCCTTTGGCCTTGAGCCTCCTCCGGTCTTGGGCCTTCAATAAGCTTACGCTACGAACCGCCATCTGTATCCTTGGACCTCATCGGGCCTTCTCATCTTAAGTCGCCAATGGTGTGACCCGGCCCCTTCTGGGCTTGATGTGAGCCCTAATGTCACATGTATTTCAATTGACAACCACTATGTTGTTTTCCAAACTCTTATGAGTTAACACTAACACATGATCTCACAGCACAATGACACTGACACCATGCACAACACTTGTCGTATGTTTGTTTGATTGTATCATATGATTGTTTATGATTGATCTTTACTTACATTAGATTGTACCAAGAGTAACACCACCTGCCTTTTGGTTGAGCTCAGTAACTATACGTGTGTCCCATTTAGTCCCACTCCCACCTACAGCCTGAGCTCAGTTGCATACGTGCAGTCCACCGGTGTGACGGTAAAGCTCCGTCTTCCCAGGAACTCAGCCTCGGTCATGCACAGGAGTACTGCGTTATGATTCATGACACGTTTGAGCGGCATCGAGAGTGAACAAGACTACAGTGGTAAACGCCCAATTCACGCGGGTCACGTCACGAGCGCCGGCCTGTTTGTTGACAGCACCGAAAAGTCGTTAGACTTGGTGGTGCAAAAGACAGTATCGGACTTCTCTTTTGATCCAATTATATGTGCAGTCCAGTGTGAAAAGAAGCCTTTTTTACTCCGGGTCGTTGAGATAAAAAAAAAAGAAAAAAAAAACCTTTCGGCTGTACGTCCAAACTGTCAAACTGGGTGTGACAGCAGCACGACCCATCGCCATCGACGTAACAGCCAGCGACCCCACGCCGCAGGCCGGCACAGAGCAGTGAATCCTGTGCGGCCGTGGCAATGTGTTCACGCTGAGCACCCACAGTACTTCTTTGCACGAGACTTGATAGCATACTGAACTTCACAGGACCTTTCGAGACCACTCTTTATGATCAAACTGTAGGTACTCCAAACAGCACCTACATAACCAAAGACTACAACCAAGAAGAGCGTCAGTGCAGCAGTAATCTGAACTTTGGCCGGCCATTGACTGCAAAAATAAATCCCAGTTGATCCACAGCAACGCCAGACATTATTTGGCTGATAGCTTTCAAACGTTCATGTTTGATTCTAGACCTCTACCAGAACCTATGGACCGGCACTAGTAGATCAACCCAGCATTCCTGAGTCCACTTGCACACCAGCTCATCCTTACAACAGAAAGAGAGAGACGGACAAAACAGAGGCAACGAGCCAGCCGAAAGTTCACCCTAAAACGATGGAACTGTAGCATGTCCTTCAAGAAATGTCTAAAATGCATGGCACCGGGGAATACAGCCGACGGAAGAGGCCGAGTCAATACCCGAACCACCACCATTGCTCTGTGCTAAGGACCTTTCAAGTAAGATCCTTATCACCTAGCAAAGGATTTTTTTTTTTCATTGCGCGGTTCGTTCTTGACTCAGGCTCGACGTCACCGGTCATCCCCAAGGCAAAATCCACCCTAACACTCAGGCGTTGCACATTGCAGCGCCGTCTTGATCTTCTTGATAGTACAGGAGATAAGATTGTTCACGGTCTCGACCGATTCCACGGTGAGCTTGGCGGTGGGCTGGCTGTTCACAAGAATCTGGAATGCCACGGTCAGCAGAGAGCCGCCGGTCTTGTGCTCGCTGCCGATGCTAGGACCATCGGGCAGAATGGCAAATCCAGATGGCAGCAGAGCAACATAGGTGGAGTCCCCGCCGTTCATGACGAGCTGCATTGCAGGGATGTCCACAGGAGCGTATACAACAATCGACCCGGATGCATCAGTGCATGTTTCCTGAAGGATCAGCATGCTGCTCTGGTTGGCACTCATGGCCTGCAGCAGAAGGTATGAATAATTAGAGATTTGTTTTTATAACATTTGGTAGTATCAATAGGAAAACTCAAAATGTCCAGAACAAAAATGTTGAAATTTTGATGGAGCAGTCAATAGTTCGTATCTGACAATTAAACAGTCCAGAAACGAGAGTACATGGCACATTATCTGCACGAGGAAAGGTGGGGTTCTTCTTTTCTTTTCTTACGAAGTCTTTGGGATCAGGATCTACACGATCTGCACAAAGGATCCGGGACAGCTTTGGGTTTGGATTCTAACACTTTGTACGCATTACAAAACAGTAATGAAAGTTGTCAACCTGACACCTTTTCAAGCAGATCTGCGCCTCGTTCCCCAGTTTGGTCCCAGTTTTGGACCCTTCCGCAGACGTTGTGTAAAAGTGTGGCGCTACTCATTCTAGACTTTCTAGTCGGCTTTAGCATTTGGCCCATGATTACGACCTTTTTTCAGCTGCCCTAGACTCCTAACAGTACTTGATGGAAAGTTGCCAGACTTTTCTTTGTGATCTTCTCCTTGTCATCATTGGTTCACAACATAGTGATTATTACTGGATAATGGATATGGTGTTGTAGTGTTATTCTATGTGACAGCTCCCAGACTATTGTCAACTAGCCTATATTTGTGACATCCAGAAACTTTTCCATGTATGTAAAACATTTCCAGAGTTCAGTAAGCTGTTTGTGATGTCAGTGGTCAGCTAGAAAGTGACGTAAAATGGAGTACTAAATCATTTTCTTAATCTAGTACTAAATCCATCTAAGTACACTTCAAAGATTATGCACGGCCATATACCAATTCGTGGGTAAGCATGTGGAACAAACAACAAAAATGTTGCAGGTTCATATCTGATCTAGTGAAAGTGATATGCCATACCCTAGACATATCGCCATTCTGGGAAAACCTCTTTAACCAGTTAAGAGTTAACTATTAAAGAAGTAATAGAACAGAAGCAGATTAAGTAATACTCACACTGGCTCTGAGGAGGGATACCGAATTTCCATTCTGATGCCCCTTTGCAATTCGAGCCATCTCCTGCATGGGCCCTCCATTACTGAGGATGTCCCACTCGGCACGCAGCTGTTCATCACGCAGAAAGTCGAACAACTTCTCAGGGGCAATAGGCACCCATACAGATGTGGCGGCACTCAGCACCACCCCTGGTGGTTCCCCAGGCTCGCTCACGCTCTTTCGTGCCATGACACGCACATCCTCACCGATGCTACCTGTTGCACCATCCAGCTTACTCCATTCACGCGCAGATGATGCGCTCACCCCCGCACAGAAGTTGTCCGTCATCCTGCGTGCGAGCTTCAGCATGCTACGCTTGCCCTCTTGTGATATAGCTGGCACCAAGTGCAACATATTATTATCGACATTCTAAATAAGTGTACTTACAAAAGTATTATTTCGAACAGAATAGAATTATTTCAAAAGTAGTAGTCTTATTTGTGACGTAGTAAGCTACTTGATAAAATGGGGTCTTAATATTAAAATGCAGCTAGCGTGTGTTATTTGACATAGAAACAGTGAGCTTTACAGGGTGTACATGGAAAATGGGAAAGGTTCCGAAATTTCTGTACCTGTTGGTTCATTAGGTGACACTGTAGCAGAGGACATGAGGATGGCCAGGCATTCACACTGGCGCTGCAGAGTGGCGAGCCAACGGCTGGCGCCAAAGGCAAGACCAGATCGGAGAAGTGGTCGGTAGAACTGATGGACAGATGCCTCATCGTATTCAGTATGCTCAACCCATGTGACCTACAGGGTAAATGCATCTGTTAGCCATAAATGCACGCCCACATGCAATTGTCTTGGGGTGTTGTAATACAACAACCGAGTTCTGAGCGCAATACAAACACACAACTGTGGGTACACAGTGCAGAGTGCAGAGATTAGATAGCTCTTTTTTTAACCATATGATGCAGTACTTCTGTTTTGAAGTAAAAACGTGAAAACTACACATTGGGCAGTTTGCCAGTTAACCAGTCCCAAGATGTGGACCTACTGATGGTCCATGTGTTCCACCATAACTTCTAGTGTGCAATTGTTGAATTATAATACTCCCTCCGTTCCGATTTACTCGTCCTGGTTTTAGTTCAAATTTGAATTGAACTAAAACCACGACGAGTAAATCAGAACGGAGGGAGTAGTTTGTACCAGGCATACCATTTTACTATTACTGTGGTGAGACTTGGAAAGGATACGCAAGAGATTTAGTAACATGGAAGGAAGTGATCCACAATAAGAAATGAAAACGGCTTGTGTATAAATAAAAGAAGAAATTACATCCAGAGCAAGATAAGAGCCTATCTCTAGTTTTATAATAGAATAGCAGATACTTCTGCACATAGATTTGCCAGCAAATTTTGACATCAGTCTGATGCTACATTGTTGATTTCTTGTCTGCAAACTCCCAAATGATGCATATAGACTACTTCTAGATTATTTCTTCCTTTGAGATCCTAAAATAGATGTCATCAAAAAGTGATGCGTACATATAAGACAGCGTGTGAGCAAGGTGTTCGAGAAATGGAAGAACCCCCCCCCAGTTCCTGGATCATTGACTAATTGCTCCTGAAATTGATCGCATAACTCACAGGACTACTATTTACTTCAACAAACTAATAAAAGAGATCTATCATTGTGTTTTCACAAGAAAACGAGTTATTTTCACTTGTGCACAACCAGTTTTTAAAGCAAATCAGTTTCCTTGATCAGGTCCACATATTAAGAACGTCTCAAGATCTGTGCAAAGCTGAGGTACACAGACATAACAAAGGAAATGAGCAAGTGTCGCAGATTTCAACATGTCAGGAACACCTTGAAAAAATACAAGACAATAAGTTACCCAAGGTGCTCCATCCAAGGGGTAGAAGCATCTAATCCCCTAGAAAAGTTGGTTGTTCAATTAAACAAGCAGATCAACATGCTTGGGTAATTGTGTTGGATCCACAGAAATGTTTAATTATTCCAGGTAGCTTGTTTAACCAATCTCCTCGTTGACCAATTGATTTGTTTATGTGGGTGGTGGGTTCATGACCCTAACTAATCAATTAGGCCTTGACTTGTGAACACTATGTTGCATGGGCATCATCAAATCACATTATAAATTAATCAGCAAGATAAAACAAACACTTCCGAAAACAACGCCACTCTCCCCAAATTCTAAGAGAAGGTACAGTGGTAGTGGAGAAGTAGTGGAAGTAACATGGTTACTTCTAATGCTCCCGGAAAACTTTGACCAGTTACTTTCGTGCAAATGTTCCAGTCGCAAACTACAGTGATCATAATGTTGGTTATTACCTTGCAGTAGCCATTGGGAGTATCTTGCATCACACAGCCGGAAGGTAGCCTCCTACACTTCAAGTTTGCGCCTGCGGATGTGGTAGCAGAATTTTGATTGCTCAACAATCCATCAATGGACACATCCACCACTGCCCAGGCACCCTCAGCCAGCTGCTTGCAAAACCTGAGAAAAATAACCTCCCTTATGGGGACCAGAGGTGAGAGCACCTGTAGCTCAGCCTTCATCTGTTGCAAGAAAAAACAAGCAGAAATTAGCAACTTAGACTCAGAGGTCACATGTGTGGACACTCCTTGCATACGATGGACACTGGGGACTGTTAGGCACTTACTAGCAGCAATGCTCCATTTCTGCTTCCACCAATGCCGTTAGACACCTCCTCAAGGATTGTGGCCTTAGCAATCATGCATGAGAACATGTCGGACCACCGCCTCTGTGAAATGAACGGAGCAACATCAGCATACTAAGCATAATATAACCACCTTTTATAAATAGGAACAAATGTATGACGGGGAAAAGGTATGAGCTCGAACCTCGTCCATAAGGGTCTCTACAAGGGCAACACTATTGTCGATGATGACCAGGCCGGACTCCTTAGAGGCCTCAGACACAAATCCAGCAGGCTTCATGCCAATGCAATGCTGGGAGGAGTGGAGATACTCCTCAAAGTTGAGTGACTCCTTGTCCGGAAAACCAGGCAATCCCGTAACCCACAAAGGATCATCGGTCTGTGCCATCTTGACAAGTTCATCCATTGCGCTAATTGCAAGCTCCAAGAACACAGACCTGTCAATGTCCACCATCGATGCTAAAGCAGACCCAGTTGCCCGTGCTGGCGTGATCACGGTGCCCATCGAGCTTGAGGCACCCCCGGCATACTCACTCATCATACCGTGCATCGAAGGCTGCATAGACCCTATGCCACCGATTCCCCCGACTGCTAGCTCCAGTGACGAGTTCGGCAGGGGCATCGACAGGTGTGGCTGCAGCTGGAGTGGCGACAGAAGGGACACGGGCTTGCCGAGGAACTTGGTGGCGAGGGTGCAGACACGGTTGAGTTCGTCCTTGAGCCGTGCATTCTCGATGCGCAGGTGCTGCTCCTCCAGGGAGACCTCCCCAAGCATGGCCGGGCTGCCGCAGCCGCCGCACATTGGGGTGCGCATGGCCTCCCTGATGGTCAGGTTCTCCGTGCGCAGCTTTTCATTCTCCTGCTTCAGCAGCGCGTTCTCGTGCCGCTCCAGTTGCGTCTGGGCGCGGAAACGACGCGTCAGGATTCGCACGAGACCACGAACGGGCCAAATGAGAAATGGATCGCGGATGGTAAATCTACCTTCATCTGCGTGCGGCGGTTCTGGAACCAGAACTTGACCTGCCGCGCGTCGAGGGAGAGCCTCTTGCTGAGCTCTGCGCGCTGCTTCTCGTCCGGGTGGGGGCACTCCTTGAACAGCCTACACGAGGCGGAGAGGACGACGAACCCATGCATGAGAGGACAAGAGGGAAAAGGCGGAGAGAGAAGGTGGATGCAAATAGCTTTGGGCGTGGGCTCTTACGCTTCGAGCTCCTGGATCTGCTGCGGCGTGTGGCGGTGGTAGCGCTTCTTCCGCTTGCGGGGGTTGCTGCCGCTGGGCTCGGCGTCGTCGTCGTCGTCGCCGACGCCGGAGATGGCGTCCAGGTGGTCGCTCCCCGACCGGCTGTCGTTCTGCGCCTCCGCGTCCCTGGCCATCGCGCCGCCCGCGCCGTCAGCAAACATCCGCCCGCCTATGCCGCCGTCTCGGCCGCCGGCGTTGTCCTGAAAACGTAAAAAACTCCACCAATCAACCACCACGGCAAGGCGAAGCAAAGCGAAAGAGCGTTCCGGCCGTGACGAGCGCCGAACGCGTACCAGCCCGAGGGAGAGCGCGGGCGAGGACGAGAAGGCGCCGGCGTAAGGGAACTGCATGCCGCCGCCTCCGCCGCCGCCGTCGAAGAGGCCCCCGAAGCTCATCCTCCCACGTCCCCCGGGAGGAGCAGACACGACACGAGTGCAGACCCGCGTCGCCTTTTCACCGTCTCTATCCTGCGTCCCAAAAAGGGCCTGCGCCTGGATCTGCACACCTCACGACCCGAATCCTCGGCCGCGGCTCTGGACGGGGTGGAGATAGAGAGAGAGAGAGAGAGACTCGCCCCGCCTCGCCTCGGCCACCCTCTTTCTACTACCACTGCTACTTCTACGAGATTAGGCTCCTCCTCAAAACCCTAACCCTCCACGGCGAGGGGAGGATTAGAATAAGGGAGGAGAGGAGAGGAGAGGCGAGGGCGAGGCGGGCGGGCGAGCGAGAGCCGGCGATTAAAGAAAGCTTTATGCACGGGGGGATGGGAACGGGAGGGTCAAAATGGCAAGACGACGATACGAGGGGAGCGATGGGGGGAGGACTCCCCGGGTGTGGACGCACGGAAAAAGGGTGGGGAGAAACGCGAGGCGCTGACGCTGATGCAGCGCAGTCAAATGGGCGGTGCGGTGCCTGTTTTTTGTTGCCTTCCGGCGCTCCGCTTACTTTCTTGCGCGGAGCCGCGGAGGGCCGTCCGGTCCGGGCCCGTTTCGTCCCCGCCTCCACGGCGTCGTGTGCTGCTAGCTCCTCTGGCCCGACCAGCGCAGCGGCTCCTTTGCTTGCGTGCCGGGGCTAAGACAACCCGTTTCATGTTTGCTTGAGCATTTTCCTTCTAACGACGGTGTGGCTGTTTTTTACAGTTATCCCAGGCGATTATTAACTACTAAATCAGATTTGTTTTGGATCTCTTATTACTGAGGAATCTCCTATTCATGGACACGCTTCTTCTTGACTCACTCTTTCTTCCCAAGTCTCAACTCGGCGTCGAGCACATCGACGAGCTGAATCAAGCATTTTTTTTTTTGGCGGGTAGAATCAAGCAATGGTTGTGATGGGGCAAGATAGTGTTTTTGATGGCGGGTGACGATGGATAATTTTGTTGGTGGTGTCGTAATGTCGGTCTAACTATATAAAACAAAAGCTTGGGAGTCAACGTAATGACAACTGCGGCGGGCGGGCGGAGAGACAGGGTAGGAGTGACATTGGTCGGGAAAGGATAATGCTGAGGCGGTTACCGGATAAAAGGAGAAGGTGTCGATTCACCAAATGCTAGTTAAGACTAATAAATAGATTGGTTGTTTTGTTGAGTATATGATAGGGTAAAAGGAGTATATGATAAATAGGTTGTCACGTGACATGTTAAGGCAAAATTTGATTATGGCATAAATTTCCTTCCATAAATAATTGTTAGGGACCCCACTTGCCAGCCGTCCGCAGAGAAGGCCGGGAGGAACGGGAGATCCTAAGGTACAATGCGACGAGTGGATGTGGTAACCGACAGGCCCATCATCCACGCATAGCTGGGGCCATCATATATGCAGGCTCTAGCAGAGTACTGGGGCATCGATGAGATTGGCGGCTGGTTGTTCTTCCTCACCTACTCCCTCATCCCCTTTCCCCATTCTCTCTTCTTTCCTCCTCAATCTTGTAATTCCAGACAATATTGCTACTTATCAATTGATGCATCAGCGAGAGACTAGTGTGATCCTATCAGTTGGTATTTAGAGGCAAGCCATACTACCGCCGCCACCCACGCTGGACCGCCACCACCAAACGCGTTGGAAGACGAGTGAGCGCATTGACACCATGGAGGAGCAAATCGCCAAATTCATGGAGGCCCTAAAGGAATATGAGGAGGGGGCGGCGATCCGCAACAAGGCGTCGCTAGATCGGGGACTACAAGCCTCAAGGAGGAACTCAAGCAAGGGATCCACGACTCTATCCTCGCCTTCGACGAGTGGCAGCTGGAGATCGACACCAAGGTCGTCGACCTGGACAAGACGGGTGCAGACTAGCGCAAGGAGGTTTGTCGGCTTACGCAAGGGGTTGGTGCCGGCACCCTATGTGCGCCACCAGTGCAAGCGACGACATCATAGGTCTATGTCCCGTGACACCAACCTCGGGCCCGCTGGCCATTGCAGTGCATCAAAGGAACTGGGGAAGGCCGATGTTGACTCAATGTCCTCGGCGCCTCCTGCGGGCAAGGGTATGATCTAGTCCTCTCCATCACATCCTTCAACTAACACTTCCTCATTACAAAATTTCTAGTTAGAGGTCTCCTATAGCAGTGAGAGCGCACTAGGCACATCATATTTGTAAATAACTTTTTCCAATTTGATGGAACCAACCCAAAATTATGTCTCACTTGGTGTGAATCCTGCTTCAAACTTCATGGGGTCCATTCTAGCTTATGTGTAGAGGTCCCTTCGATGCATTTCCATGGCAAATGTAGTTCTATGGTTGCAATCGATTGAAGTGCATATCCTACAAGCCAATGGGGATACATTTGTTACTTTGGTGATTGATCAATTGAAAGCACATCCACTCCCTTGGTGGTTTTGGTAATTCATGTCAACATACATATTGTTGGGTTAATGTTTTCCTTGAGTACAGTTTAGGATAATTTCAACTTAGGCACAACTATAGGAAGTGAAGTGGACCCCTAAAATGTTAGCGAACGTTGCATAAAATAAAAAAATCCTACGTTCACCAAGATCAATCTAGGAGTTTATCCAGCAACGAGAGAGAAGAGTGCATCTACATACCCTTGTAGATCGCGAGCGGAAGCATTCAATATAACGGGGTTGAGGGAGTCGTACTCGTCGTGATCCAAATCACCGGAGATCCTAGCGCCGAACGGATGGCACCTCCGCGTTAAACACACGTACGGTCAGCGTGACGTCTCCTCCTTCTTTATCCAGCAAGGGGGAAGGAGAGGTTGATGAAGATCCAGCAGCACGACGGCGTGGTGGTGGATGCAGCAGGGATCCGGCAGGGCTTCGCCAAGCGTCTGCGGGAGGGAGAGGTGTAGCAAGGGGGAAGGGAGGCGCCAAGTGCAAGGGTGCGGCTGCCCTCCCTCCCCCCTCTTTATATAGGGTCCCCAAGGGGGGCGCCGGCCCTAGGAGATGGGATCTCCTAGGGGGGGCGGCGGCCAAGGGGGGTGCCTTGCCTCCCAAGGCAAGTGGAGGCGCCCCCTCCCCTAGGGTTCCAACCCTAGGCACAGGGGGGCCCAAGGGGGGCGCACCAGCCCACCAGGGGCTGGTTCCCCTCCCACTTCAGCCCATGGGGCCCTCCGGGATAGGTGGCCCCACCCGGTGGACCCCTGGGACCCTTCCGGTGGTCCCGGTACAATACCGGTGACCCTCGAAACTTTCCCGATGGCCGAAACAGCACTTCCTATATATAATTCTTCACCTCCGGACCATTCCGGAACTCCTCGTGACGTCCAGGATCTCATCCGGGACTCCGAACAACTTTCGGGTTACTGCATATTCATATCTCTACAACCCTAGCGTCACCGAACCTTAAGTGTGTAGACCCTACGGGTTCGGGAGACATGCAGACATGACCGAGACGCCTCTCCGGTCAATAACCAATAGCGGGATCTGGATACCCATGTTGGCTCCCACATGCTCCTCGACAATCTCACCGGATGAACCACGATGTCGAGGATTCAATCAATCCTGTATACAATTCCCTTTGTCAATCGGTACGTTACTTGCCCGAGACTCGATCGTCGATATCCCAATACCTCGTTCAGTCTCGTTACCGGCAAGTCACTTTACTCGTACCGTAATGCATGATCCCGTGACCAGACACTTGGTCACATTGAGCTCATTATGATGATGCATTACCGAGTGGGCCCAGAGATACCTCTTCGTCATACGGAGTGACAAATCCCAGTCTCGATTCGTGCCAACCCAACAGACACTTTCGGAGATACCCGTAGTGCACCTTTATAGTCACCCAGTTACGTTGTGACATTTGGCACACCCAAAGCACTCCTACGGTGTCCGGGAGTTGCACAATCTCATGGTCTAAGGAAATGATACTTGACACTTGGAAAAGCTCTAGCTAAACGAACTACACGATCTTTGAGCTATGCTTAGGATTGGGTCTTGTCCATCACATCATTCTCCTAATGATGTGATCCCGTTATCAACGACATCCAATGCCCATAGTTAGGAAACCATGACTATCTGTTGATCAACGAGCTAGTCAACTAGAGGCTTACTAGGGACATGTTGTGGTCTATGTATTCACACGTGTATTACGATTTCCGGATAACACAGTTATAGCATGAATAATAGACAATTATCATGAACAAATAAATATAATAATAACCATTTATTATTGCCTCTAGGGCATATTTCCAACAGTCTCCCACTTGCACTAGAGTCAATAATCTAGTTACATTGTGATGTATCGAACACCCATTGCATCCTGGTGTTGATCATGTTTTTCTCTAGGGAGAGGTTTAGTCAACGGATCTGCTACATTCAGGTCCGTATGTACTTTACAAATATTTATGTCTCCATCTTGAACATTTTCACGGATGAAGTTGAAGCGACGCTTGATGTTCCTGGTCTTCTTGTGAAACCTGGGCTCCTTGGCAAGTGCAATAGCTCCAGTGTTGTCACAGAAGAGTGTAATCGGCCCCGATGCATTGGGTATGACTCCTAGGTCGGTGATGAACTCCTTCACCCAGATTGCTTCATGTGCTGCCTCCGAGGCTGCCATGTACTCCGCTTCACATGTAGATCCCGCCACAACGCTCTGCTTACAACTGCACCAGCTTACTGCCCCACCATTCAAAATATACACGTATCCGGTTTGTGACTTCGAGTCATCCAGATCTGTGTCGAAGCTAGCGTCGACGTAACCCTTTACGACGAGCTCTTCGTCACCTCCATATACGAGAAACATGTCCTTAGTCCTTTTCAAGTACTTAAGGATGTTCTTGACCGTTGTCCAGTGTTCCATGCTGGGATTACTTTGGTACCTTCCTATCAAACTTACGACAAGGTTTATATCAGGCCTGGTACAGGTCATGGCATACATGATAGACCCTATGACTGAGGCATAGGGGACGACACTCATCTTTTCTCTATCTTCTGCCATGGTCGGGCATTGAGCTGAGCTCAATTTCACACCTTGCAACACAGGCAAGAACCCCTTCTTGGACTGATCCATATTGAACTTCTTCAATATCTTATCAAGGTATATGCTTTGTGAAATACCTATGAGGCGTCCTGGACATGAACCGGGCGGCAGAGGCTCGACTCGACGCAGAGGGCGCGGATGCCGCTCTCATCGACGCCCTCCTGCGGGCGAAATTGGAAGTCCTGGACTTGAACCGGGCGGCAGAGGCTCGACTCGACGCGGAGCGTGCGGATGCCGCTCTCATCGACGCCCTCCTGCAGGCGGAACCGGAAGTCCTGGACTTGAACCGGGCGATGGAGGCTCGACTCGACGCGGAGCGCGCGGATGCCGCTGCCATCGAGGCCCTCCTGCAGGCGGAACCGGACGTCCTTGACTTGAACCGGGTTGTGCTCTCGTCCATGCAGAGCGCCCGCACGCTCCGCTTGAACGAGTAGCTGGAGGCCGAGGACAACCACAGTGCGGAGACACACGTCGGCAGCGACGGCTGGTTCGCGCAGGCAGCCAAAGACGACGAGGCCGTCTCTTTCCGCGAGCAGTAATAGTTTTTCTTTATGTTGTTGTTTTTATTATTATGGATCTTTTGCTGTGTAAAAACATACTATTTGTTGTGCAAGTCGCCTGATTCTACCATTTCAGGCGGTTGGATGAATATCCTATGTCTGCTAACCCTTCTTTCCTTCTCCCTCACCTCTTCTTCTTCCCCAACAGACCACCGCACGGGCCGTATGGATACTCCGGTTGGATAAACATACTCTATGAATGAAAATTATGTGTCAGCGATAGGATGGCTGAGTTTGGTTTGTTCACATGCGACGGCACGTGTCAGTGAGGGTGCGTTCCCTTGGTTGGGTTTGCGGCGTGCAGGAGCAAAGTGTGAGGGTGCGGTGCGACCGCGGCGTGCAAGAGTGACTGTGTGAGGGTGCAGTGCGACCGCGACAGTCGTGCGCAAGTGTACCTCCTTCTCATTTTGAAAACTTTAGGCAAGCTTGGCAAAGATGTGTAGCGAAGTTTGGCAATGCAAGGCCTAGACTCAAACAGGATAAGTACGTACTACCTCTGTCCGGGTTTATTGGTCCCCATTGTATTTCGTGCCAAATTTTGACCATAGATTAAACTAAGAAAATGTTCACGCATGTCACCAAACATTATATTTTTCAAAACTATGTTCAAATACGAATCCAACGAGATAATTTTTCTTGACATGCATTAACATTTTGTTAGTTAAATCTTTAGTCAAAATTTGGCACAAACTATAAAAGGGACCTATAATCCAGGACGAAGGTAGTACATACTAGGAGTACTAGTGTTAAAAAAGAAAGGCGGGGTTTTCCTTCGATACAAATCCTCGTTTGACGTGTCAATTAATAAGTATTTTTTTTCTCGAAAGACCACAGAGCTAACCATCTCACTCCTCATCGCTTGATTAATGCAGTGCCATGCAAACGAACCTTCTCACTTTCGCATGCATGCAGGGGATATTAATGTCCTTGGTTGCTAACCCCATCAATTTTGCCTCGATTAGTGTTAGTGGCCCTTTGCAAATTGTAATTTTGATATACTGGCTGTGTGTACAAAAAAATGGAGGTAGTAACTATATTTGAATTCCTTGCCCATTGCGGTGACGTCGATGACTTTTTTTTGTGGTTTGGCAAAGTGCGTTCGACGAAGAACACCATTGAGGGAGACCACGGTAAGTCGTTCGCAAGTGCCGCCTGCAAGCTGAGACAACCGCCTTATTTGCATCCAGGAAGTCCTTTACTAGTACTACTACTAGGAGTACTAGTGCAGTGAGATGGTTTCTCGAAGAAGACGATGGAGAAGCAGAGTCAGCGAAGAGTGAAATGATAGTTGCTTCGTTCGTTCTTTGTGATTTGACGCCTCACTGCTTTGTGATTTGTGATAGAAGGGACAGGGGAGTAGACTCTGTGCTCTATATTGTACTACTCCTACATGCGTCCAAGCATGGGAGAAAGAGGAGAGACGTTGCATTTTTCTATTTCTTCAATCAATCAATCAGGGAGCTTCTGTTCCATCTTTTTGGCTTTGGCAACGCCGCCCACAATGGTTCCCACGATGCCAAAAGCTATTTTCACATTTGGCTACACATTGTGGATGCTCTTAACCATACCACTTGGTTTTGCTCCTGTGTGCTATCTATACAAATCTCAATTATATTGATCTAAAAAATTATAGAATCAAAGATTAGTAAAAAGGAGGTGATTTTGCTGCGCGGATGGCGGGGGAGGTTTCTTATTTTCAGAGGACGTTGTCCTGGCGGTTTGCTAACATGCGGTCCCACGTGTCAGTGCTTTACCAAGCTGATCCGCGTCCCACATGAGGCAGAAGCAACACGTGGTTAAGTTGAAGAAGATGAGGGAGAAGCGGATTCAGCAACGAGTGAAATGATGGTTGCTTCGTCCCTCCAACTTCTTTTTTTAGTATTATTACTTCGTCCCTCCAACTTAACTGCGGGAAAGGTGCAGTATTGTGATTTGACGCCTCATTGCTCATTACTATGTCGGCGCCATGACTGGGGTGCTTCATCCCGGCTGCTCTGCACTGTATTCCGGTATGGCACGTGGACCCGGTAGCTTGATGTCCCACATGTCGGCGAAAGGGACTAGAAGATTTATGAAAGCGAGCGCTCCACTCTTACGACGGAGGAGTAGACGACATGACGGCCCAGTGAACTGTCACTTGTACTGTATAGTACTATAGTTTTGCTGTTTCGCACGATCCATCGATACAAACCCGATTAAACAGGAAAGGGCGGGATTTTTCCCGCATTGTAGATGATACTGGCCATACATTTCAAAGGCAATTTTAATGTATGCAAACTGAATAATTATAAGTAGCAATATGATATCTAGTAAAACTAAAAACACATATGATTTATTGTGTTAGAGTGTAGTAGTAGTGTTGTATTGCATAGTTGTTAGATGTAACATGCAAGAACGTGTAGAGATGTAGTTTTGGAGGGCCTACAGAGAGAAAAGCGTAGTACCGTCACCGAACTTCAGAATAAGCTGATTACAGTCACTATATACGTTTTGCGGTGATTATCCGGTCACTTGCTCACAGTTCAGCATTGCATTGCACTCTGTTGACCGGCCAAATAGTCTGCGTGGCGCCATGTTGACTAGTTAAATTGACCACGTTCCTTGTGGGTCCCACCTGTCAGTTCGCATAGGGAAAAGGTCAGATAAACACAAATTTATGCAGGCACGACAAGGCTCCAACCCGTGCGCGGGAATCACCTGGTTGTGTATGTGTCTGTCAGGGCCTGATGTGTGCGCATGCACGTGTAGGTTGAGCACTTGAGCGTGAGAGTGTGTGTTGGTCGTGTGGTGTACTGGTGTGTGCATGCATGCGTGTGTGTGTGCGTGTGAGTGTTGCGTGCGTGCGTGGCTGCGTGTGTACGTGTGAGTGTTGCGTGCGTGCGTGGGTGCATGTGTTTGTGTGAGTGTTGCGTGGATGGAGTTCGTGTGCATGCGTGTGTGTGTGTGTAATCACCACACCAACTCCTGTGTGTTAAAACAGACGGCTCAGCATACGAATACAAGGCCACCTTGTCTGCTGTGCCCGCGGTCATGACTTCGCACCACCGTCAAAATAATTTTTTGTCGTTTGTTTTCATTCTTACAAGCAAGATGCCCGTGCGTTGCACGTAACATCAAGATGCATTTGTATGACTTGTTTACCTTGTGAGAGAAAAGGATGAACGAGGGAAGGTCTTATTTGCAAATGTGGAGAGGTGTGTGGGTACCTTTTTGCAAAACTGCCATAGTTTCTTTCCTATCCGTCAGATATAAATCGGACGGCCTATATTGCAGGATGGCAGGCACACCATCATCACAAACTCTGTTTTTTATAAGAGTGTATTTTATGTATTTTATAATAGTGTAGATGTAGAGTAGATACAAGTCGACAGGTGGGCACGATGTTAGTGAGATAATGTGATGCAACTCTAGATCAGGTGCCACGTGGAGCGTTCAACTGGTCAATTAGTCATGTCATGAGCAAATACAAAGTTGTACGGTGAGCCCGTGACTGTATAATAACCACTAAACGTAAACGGTGACCGTAATGAGTGGATTATGAAGTCCAATGTATGTATCATGCTTTCACTTCAAATAGAATGATCGTCATTGCATATCTCGCGAGAGAAAGATGAAACACGCGTGAATTTTCTGGGGGCTTACTTTTAGAGGACATTGAGATAGTTTTGTGTGCATACGTGAAAGGGGCATACAGGGGGGGTATGCGATGGAGAGAGAGAGATGCTCTTCGTTTCTCTTTATTATGACTAACTTTGTATATAGTATAAAAATATACAAATTCACAGTGCGGAATAAATATCATTGTGGGCAAATGCAATGCAAATTAGCGTTCGTACTCCTCCATATAACTTTGTAATGTTGTATATATGTAGAAACTCTAAAATAATTTTTGGGCCATACTTTATTCAAAAGGAATGTTGTATGCGAAATAAACATGAAGAGAGGGCTTTTTAGATCAATGGGGTACGTGATGTAACATGTGTGAATGTGTAGTTGATGCATTTGGCGGGGCCTAGAGAGGTATGTGTGTGTATACTTATTCGAGAGAGGCATGGATAGAGGGGTCGACGGGGTGGGGGGGAGAGAGATAGCACGAGAAATGAGGGTGGTCTAGAGAGAGAGAGACGAATATGACGTCACGACAAGAGATTCCATTCCCTTGAGTGTGTATATGCAAGGGGAGGGAATAGAGGCACCAGGAGAATTTTTCTGTGTGTGTGTGGTGTTTGTGTTGGTATGTGTGGGTGTGAGAAGATAATGAGACATGGGGGCAGAGGGTGTGTCACCGCGTGAGGTCCGGTGGGTCGAGGTGAGGCCCTTTGTTCGGTTCCGTCCTGCGCCACATTGGTCGGCCCATGACACATTTAGGAAGACCCATGGATGACTAGTCGTACAAGACAAAGATAGCAGAATTGTGAAGAACTCTGTGTCCACTGACAAAGCCGGCTAGGATTTGTAACCTAGGTTCTCGGACTAAGGTAACCCCTTTATCTCTGATATTACTATTCATCCAACCTAACTTTAAGGGGCATCCTACATAATGCTCTGCTAGAATCATACTCGTTGATTAGGAAGAGAGGTGTGAGATAATGCGTGAGAGACAGGTGAGGGAGTCCTGGATTAGGGGGTGTCTGGATGGCCGGACTATAGCCTTTGGCCGGACTCCTGGACTATGAAGATACAAGATTGAAGACTTCGTCCCGTGTCCGGATGGGACTTTCCTTGGCATGGAAGGCAAGCTTGGCGATACGGATATGTAGATCTCCTACCATTGTAACCGACTCTGTGTAACCCTAACCCTCCTCGGTGCCTATATAAACCGGGGGGGTTTAGTCCGTAGGACAGAACAACAATCATACCATAGGCTAGCTTCTAGGGTTTAGCCTCTCTAATCTCGTGGTAGATCTACTCTTGTACTACCCATATCATCAATATTAATCAAGCAGGAGTAGGGTTTTACCTCCATCGAGAGGGCCCAAACCTGGGTAAAAACATCGTGTCCCTTGTCTCCTGTTACCATCCGCCTACGCACAGTTCGGGACCCCCTACCCGAGATCCGCCGGTTTAGACACCGACATTGGTGCTTTTATTGAGAGTTCCTCTGTGTCATCATCTTTAGGCCCGATGGCTCCTCCGATCATCAACAACGATGCATTCCAGGCTGAGACTTTTTTCCCCAGATAGATCTTCGTATTCGGCGGCTTTGCACTGCGGGCCAATTCGCTTGGCCATCTAGAGCAGATTGAAAGCTACTCCCCTGGCCATCAGGTCAGATTTGGAAGTTTGAACTATACGGCTGACGTCCACGGAGACTTGATCTTCGACGGGTTCGAGCCACTGCCAAGCGCGCCGCACTGTCACGATGGGCATCATCTAGCTCTACCGCTGGACAGTGCTCTGGAGGCCGCACAATTGTCCGCTCCGACCCTTAGCTCGGAGCCAACTGCGCCGATCGAGGACGGGTGGCTGGACACCGCCTCGGGGGCTGCTATCTCTACGGTGATTGAGCCGAACACCAACCCCGTCCTTTGCGAAGATCATGACTCCAAGGTGCCGGACTCCTCTCCGGACTCCGAGCCTTCCGCGCCGCTGCCAATCGAATCCGATCGGGCGCCGATCATAGAGTTCACCACCGCGGACATCTTTCAACACACGGCCTTTGGCGACATCCTGAATTTATTGAAGTCTCTCTCTTTATCAGGAGAGCCCTGGCCGGACTATGGTTAGCAAGGTTGGGATGCGGACGACGAAGAAATTCAAAGCCCACCCACCACCCACTTCGTAGCCACTGTTGAAAGTTTAAACGACGTGCTCGACTTCGACTCCGAAGACATCGACGGTATGGACGACGATGTAGGAGATAAACATGAACCAGCACCTATAAGGCACTAGACAGCCACCTCATCTCACGATGTATACATGGTGAACACACCTAAAAGAAGCGACGACGAGGAACAACGGGACGCCACGAGGGATCATTCCCTCGAAAAGCAGTCAAAACGGCGACGTAAGCAAATCCCGCCTCGACAAAGACAGCAGCCATACAGACCCAGCCTTAGAGCAGGGCGAACCGGTGGACGACGAACATGCCATCGAGCAACCGTCTGAACAGGACAACCTGGCTAAACAATCCGTCCCCGGCGAAGATAACAGTCCGGACGATCTCACGCCGGACAAGTTGCTGGAGCAGAAGAACCTCCACAAAAGGCTCGTCGCCACTGCGTGTAGCCTGAAAAAGCAGAAGCGGAAGCTCAAAACAGCGGAAGATGCGCTCAAGATTAGATGGAGCAAAGTACTCAACACCGCAGACAAATACGGAGTCGCCGAACAAAGAGCTACCCAAAGCGAAAACTACTGCCCGAATTTGATGAGGAGGTCATAGAGCCCCCGCAAACAAAGAACAAAGAGACCACCCGGTCGGATAGACGACCCCATGGAAAACATAGAGCGGCAAACGGCGCCGCACACAAGCCGGCACGCGATCCGCACACGGATTTGCATCAAAAAGATGGCCCAATTAGATCTATCTACGGGCCAAGAAAGCAAGCTCTAGTAAGCAATGCAACACATCAAATATCCGAATATTACGGTACACCTAAATATAGGGGTGCCGCACACCCCCTATGTTTCACCGATGAGGTCCTGGATTATGAATTTCCAGCGGGATTCAAGCCCGTAAACATAGAGACGTACGACGGAACAACAAACCCTGGAGTCTGGATTGAGGATTACATCCTCCACATACACATGGCTAGAGGAGATGACCTCCACGCCATAAAATACTTACCCCTCAAGCTCAAAGGGCCAGCCCGGCATTGGCTCAAAAGCCTCCCCGAAAACACCATTGGAAGTTGGGAAGAGCTCGAGGATGCTTTTCGGGCAAATTTTCAAGGGACATATGTCCGACCTCCGGATGCAGACGATTTAAGTCACATAACTCAACAACCCGGAGAGTCAGCCCGAAAATTCTGGAACAGATTCCTTACTAAAAAGAACCAAATAGTCGACTATCCGAACGCCGAAGCCTTAGCAGCTTTCAAACACAGCGTCCGAGACGAATGGCTCGCCAGACACCTCGGCCAAGAAAAGCCAAGAACAATGGCCGCATTAACAAGCCTCATGACCCGCTTTTGCGCGGGAGAGGATAGCTGGCTGGCAAGATGCAGTACCAGCAACCCAAGTACATCTGAAGTCAGGGATGGAAATGGGAAACCGCGACGCAGCAAGGACCAGCGCCGGACCAAGGGAAACAACCCGAAGAGCACGGCAGTCAACGCCGGATTTAAAAGCTCTCGGCAGAATCATAAAAAACTGCCACTTAAGGACAATAGGGGCGAGCTATCTAACTTAAACAAAATCTTGGACAAGATATGCCAAATCCACAGTACTCCCAGGAAGCCTGCAAACCATACCCATAGAGATTGTTGGGTCTTCAAGCAGTCCGGCAAACTCAACGCCGAACACAAGGGGCTCGACACACCAAGAGGACGATGACGAACCCCACAAGCAGAGCACCGGAAAACAAAAGAATTTCCCACAAGAAGTCAAAACAGTTAACTCACTTCACGTGACAAAAGGGAAAAATAGAGTGGCACCAATAGAGGTACGCGCCATACGGCCTATCCCAGAGGAGTCCCGCCACTGGTTGTTAAAACCAATCACCTTCGACCATCAGGATTACTCTAGAAGTATCCGGAATGCAGGATGGACTACCTTGATATTAGATCCGATAATCGACGGACTCCAATTTACACAAGTCCTAATGGACGGCGGCAGTGATCTAAACCTGCTATATCAGGACACAATCCGCAAAATGGGGATAGACCCAGCCAAAATTCGCCATAGCAACACTTCCTTTCAAGGGGTAATGCCAGGCCCATATGCCCATTGTACGGGCTCTCTACTGCTAGAAGTTGTGTTCGGCTCACCCGACAACTTCCGCTGCGAAAAGTTAAACTTCCACCTCGCCCCATTTGTAAGTAGCTACCAAGCACTACTGGGATGCGAAGCTTTTGCCCGCTTTAACGCAATACCGCATTATGCATCCCTTACACTAAAAATGCCCGGTCCGCGAGGCATCATCTCCTTAAAGGGAAATACCGAGTGTTCCTCGAGCGCGGAAGATTGTGTGATTGCCTTGACAGCCACACACTAAACCGGCTTCACAAATCAAAGCACCTAAACAGGTCGTCCAGACCCCGGACACGGCTAGACGAGTCCGGCGCAAACATACAAGGGCTTACCAGCCGCATACCCCTGTGCAAGGGGCTCCGCGCATGTACAACAAGAGACAATAAAGCTCAATTTTATTCACTTTTTTTGAATCGTACCTTGTTTATTTAACATAACATACACTTTCGCATGATCTTTTTCAACTAAGTTCCTCTCTTTTACAGATGAACACCGTTCTACACCCATCCAAGATACGGCACAATGGAGACACAGGCGCAGACGTGCAGTAGGGACCCATGACAAGGATTCTTTTCAGATTAAGACCCTGCGTAAACCTTTTTTACTGTCTCTTGTTGATACACATCCCCAGGTTTTTTGCTATAACCGAGGAGGAGGCTCGCGTTTTGGCATGGGCCATGTCAGAATTTTGCGCGTACCTGGACACCAGGGGCTTATTACCAAGGGCGTTGTTCGGCCCGTTTTCAGAAAGACCGAATACCTTAGGGAGTGTTTGGCATCTCGAGTTAGGCCTTATATGCATCATCTTCGAATCATGTCTTTGGTCAAATGTTGGGTTTGCCCGGCTCCTGTGTTTTGCTGCCTTACGTTCCGCTCTATCGGCTAAGGCGGCACCAGGAGAACTACTGCGATTGTGCCCCGGTTCGGCCAGGCGAGCAACTCAGTAGAGAAAGCCGAAAACTGACTGTCATGATATAGCGTGAGAATGGTCAACCACTCGATGACCCGCCGGAATCTTTAGGATTCCTCCGCTTTGATGAAGGGCCGTTTCCCGGCCAGGCACTTACGCACCCCGAATTCGGGTGAGCGCGGTGCCCCTAGGGGCTATATAGTAGCCCCACTGTCAAACTCCTATGGCTAAGTGAAAGTGATAAAGCATTATAGTCCGGTTGCCTAGTTTGACGCGCTACCACCTCCTTTATAGGACCAAGACGTTGGATCAAGTGTGAAAATGCGCCTTTTGCAAACACCCCCGTATTATATGCGTGGGGGTTGAAGCCGAAGACTGCCATCTTTCAGGTTATATACACATATACATTAACGGCCACACAGGAGGTATTTTAATTCTTGAAGGCACAAGTATAAAAAAGCTTTTATATTTCATCGAAGCATTGTTTCACGATAATACATGTTATTCGAACATAATATCCTTCCAGCATTGCGTCTCTATTAAATGAGCGCCCTGCAGAACTTCCTGAAAATAGTGCTCGACAGGTACTCGACTTTCGTCCGAATCTTGGGATGCAACATCGGTGGCCTTCATCTCCGCCCAGTATGTCTTGACACTGGTAAGAGCCATCCGCGCACCCTCTATGCATGCCGACCTCCTCATTGCATTGATACGCGGCACCGCACCAAGGAACTGCTGCACCAAGCCAAAATAACTCTTCAGCTCGGGCCTCTTCGGCCACAAAAGACTCACAACATCCTTCATGGCAAGTCCGGATAACCTATTCAGCTCCGCCCATTCGGCCAAGCGATCGGTTAATGGAAGTGGGTGCTCTGGATTATGGAACTCCGACCAAAAAACCTTTTCCATTTCGTGATCCTTTTGATCTCGGAAGTGTTCAGCCGCGTCCGCGGCACTTGCCGCCAAGTCCAGATAAGCATCCTCCACACTCCACAGCCGGTCCAACTGAGCATATTTAGGATCCTTGAATTTCCTCCGCAGTAGAAAGGGCTTTCCAGCCGCGATATCTCCGTCCTGACGTAGCTCCTCCTTCATAGCTCTCATCGCAGAGCGAGCATCCTTGGCCTCGGTAGTGGCCTTCTTTAGGTCCTCTTATACCGCTCGATCTTATTTTTCAAGAAGCTTGCAGCGGTCGGCAGCATTCTTCACCTTCACGGCCATCTCGGCCATTTCATTCTTGCTTCGGCAGTGAGCAGCCTGTTCGGCTTTTAGCTCTTCGGCCGCCTTCAAGGCAGCCGCATCACTCTTTCTGGCCTGCTCCTTAGCTCGGGTGAGCTCTGCCCGAAGGTTCTCCATGGCAGCGGCACCATCTGCATCAAGCATACATGTTGTAAGGCACGGGCATCAAGCTCCCTTACCAGGTGTCCGCGGATAAATTGCATACCTTGTGACTCGTCAAGTCGCTTATTGAAAAGCGCGATGTCGGCATCCGCCACGTCAAGTTGCCGCTTTAGTTCGGCAAATTCATCAGTCCGGCTAGCCACCGGACCCTTCGCCACCTACATAGGACGGGCGACATATTATACCTTGGATTATGATCCTCGGCGCGCTGTCATTTTTTGACAACACACCGAGCCTCAGGGGCTACTATCTACACAGGGCGCATTTTATATGCGGAACTGTCAGAAGGTACATCATTTTGCATACCTCAAAACCTGTCAGTAAACTTCTGACGGCTTCGTGCAATCCGCTCTCAGCGGATGAAATCCTTTCAATCACTGTACCCATTAACGCACGGTGATCTTCCGAGATAGACGCTCGCCCGAGCAGATCCTTCAGCTCCTTCGACCGTACACCAGGTGGTGCCGCACTGGTCTGATGGCCTTTTTTGAAGGCCGGACGCGGAGGGCTTTGGGGGGCATACGACTGCCTTCCGGCCCCGCCGGACTCAGAGAAACCCTCCGCGACAACACCTTAGGGTCTTTGCTCGCAAGACGGTACGGCAGGGGGAGGCGTTTCGCTCTCTATCATCTCCGGTCGAAGATCCCCTGAAGATGAGCTCTGCTGAGAAGGGCTGAGATCCGAACTACAAGGTAAAATTTCGGTTATCTTCATCAGAAATAAGGCAGGGATATCCTTTATTTTAACTCCCCTTTTTACTTACGGCTTGGTGGAGGGCTGATCTCCTTGGGGGCACAATGCGGCCGAGGCATCTCTCGGCGCAGGACCCTCTGACGAAGATTTCTTCTCCCGCTTTGAGACCATGGTCTCCGGGTCTTCAGAGGCGGTCCTCTTTTTCCATTGGATGGAGGGATTCTCGATCCCTCCTTTCCTGACAGCCTCCTTCGCGGAGGCGGTAGCTTCCTTGTTCCCCCTTCACCTTCTTCCGAAGGCGCAACCTCCAGCATCCTGGTTAACACGGGATCCGGCGTGGTCTCAGGGAGGGGGCCGGACACCTGATTAACTTTGCTTTTGCTATCCACTCCTGTTCAAGGGACAACTCTTTTGAGGGTAAATTCATGATAAATATGGGATAGCATGTCCGGGTATAGGGCTACTTACTTGAGTATCCGGACGATTGCAGCTCAGACCTGCGTCCTCGGTCAAGTCTGGACACATCGCTTGTGATCCGAAGAAAAGCTTATACATCTCCACGGGCGTTGCGCCCATAAAATGTTGGAGAGCTCGTGGTCCCTCCGGGTTAAATTCCCATAGGCGGAGGGGGCGACGTTTGTAGGGCAGGATGCGACGAATCAGCATGACCCGCGCCACTACGACCAGAGTGATCTCTCTCTAGGAGATCTTGAATGCGGCCCTGCAACAAGGGCATGTCCTTGGACGGCCCCCAGTAAAGTTCTTTATTGATCCATGAGGCCAGCCGCGGTGGAGGACCCAAGCGAAAGGCAGGTGGCGCCACCCATTTGGTGCCCCTGGGAGCTGTGATATAAAACCACTCTTGTTGCCATAAGCCGAGCTCCTCTTGAAAAGAGCCCTCGGGCCACGGAGCATTAGCATTCTTGCTTATAATAGCCCCTCCGCACTCTGCCTGCTGCCCCTTGATCATCTTCGGCTCCACTTTGAAGGTCTTGAGCCACAATCCGAAGTGAGGGGTAATGCGGAGGAAGGCTTCACATACGACAATGAACGATGAGATGTGGAGGATGGACTCTGGATCCAAGTCATGAAATTCCAACCCATAGTAAAACATGAGCCCCCTCACGAAGGGGTCCATCGGGAAGCCTAGCCCCCGAAGGAAGTGAGACGCGAACACCAAGCTTTCACTAGGCTTGGGAGTGGGAATAACCTGCCCTTGGGCAGGCAACCTATGCGAAATTTCACCGGTTAGATACCTGGCATCTCTTAGCTTTAGCACGTCTTCTTCCGTAACGAAGGAAGGCATCCACCGGCCTTGCAGGTCGGAGCCGGACATCATCGAAGGTCCTAAGCGCCTGAATCTGGAGCTTTGGGTGTTGGAACTCGAGGCGCGGGGCGGATTCAATTGAGATTGAAAGAAAGGAGTGGAGCCTTGGTCTTTTTATAAAGAGGTTGAATACCAAGAGCCTTCCCCGTGACTGTTCAGGACTCGCCTTCGATAGAGGAGATGTGCCAACGGGCACGACGGGGTTACCCACGCCCGTATTAATGAGAATCCTGGAATAAGGGGACACGATCTCTGCTTTGACAAGACGTGCCAAGGAAACCGCCTCGCTAAACGCGCTGAGGTGGGACAGTGAAAACGATTTGAATAAAGGCTTGGCCGTGGTGTGATGTCACCCCACGAAATACGTTAGCGGATTGAATTTGTGTAAATATTACTCTCTCTACGGTGGTATGTGGAACTTATTTTGTAGAGCTGGACACTATCCTTGTGTTCAAAATCTTCTATGAAGTATTCGGAGGAGGAACCCGCCTTGCAATGCCGAAGACAATATGCGCGCCGGACTCGTCGTCATTGAAGCCTGGTTCAGGGGCTATTGAGGGAGTCCTGGATTAGGGGGTGTCCAGATGGCCAGACTATAGCCTTTGGCCGGACTCCTGGACTATGAAGATATAAGATTGAAGACTTCGTCCCGTGTCCGGATGGGACTTTCCTTGGCGTGGAAGGCAAGCTTGGCAATACGGATATGTAGATCTCCTACCATTGTAACCGACTCTGTGTAACCCTAACCCTCCTCGGTGCCTATATAAACCGGAGGGTTTTAGTCCGTAGGACAGAACAACAGTCATACCATAGGGTAGCTTCTAGGGTTTAGCCTCTCTGATCTCGTGGTAGATCTATACTACCCATATCATCAATATTAATCAAGCAGGAGTAGGGTTTTACCTCCATCGAGAGGGCCCGAACCTGGGTAAAAACATCGTGTCCCTTGTCTCCTGTTACCATCTGCCTAGACGCACAGTTCGGGACCCCCTACCCGAGATCCGCCGGTTTTGACACCGACAACAGGCGTACATGAGACACGTAGGCAGGTCCATGTATATTGAAAGGGTCGATGAGGATTGTGCGTGTGTATGTTTGCGAGAGGAAGAGTGCTTGTGATAAAGGTTAGTGAAAACAATTTTTAATGGTTACGAGAGGGAGGGAGGGTTATATCTAGAGATTGTGTGCGAGAAAGACACCTCGGGAGAGTGTGTGAGCATGTGTGAGAGACCACCGATGGAGAGTGAAACTACACGTAAAAGACTGATCTACACATTGATTAAAGATATAAATTGTATCCAAATATTAGGATGGGATCATGATATTTGCAATTCGCGTAAGGAGCGGTCATTGATCCATCAGACATCTAGATTCTATCGAATTTGAGCATGTCTATGTTATTATTCGACACAATTGATCCACATAGTTAGTATTTTGAACTCCATACAATGCATCGCTTTAGCAATCGAATATAAATGTGAGTATAGTTCATGTTGTGTGTGTAAAGCACATTATACATACGAAAGTTACACAATGGACATTTATAAATAGCTACCTATGAACTAGTATACATTTGAATTCAACCTAAGGTGGTTTAAAAAAATCGAATTCAACATGAAGTCCATTCAATTATTTGAATTTGATATCATGGCATTTGTAAACCATACCTAAACTATGGGGGTACCAATCTTTGCTCTGATTATGTACATAATAGCATATGTAGTCGTGTACAAAATAGATTCAAATTTAGCTCCTCCATTCCAAAATAATCGTAGTTATAGGATTTTCAAGTGTCAAAATTCAAAAGGAAGCGGATAATTTAATGAGGTTTTCAAACATACAAGGTCAAATATAATGTTGTCTATTTAGGTCAATCCTCATAGTTCAAGAGTACTCTAAACGTGAATGCTTGTGTTTCAAAATTTCGAACGAAGCGACAAAAGAGCCTCTACTCGCCCGAAACCGCGTGAGACCAATGTTTGGTAGTACAAGGAAATTACTTTTCTAATAACTCCGACCTGTGAAACCTACCGGCCCGACGTCCAAAGGTCTAAACCGGGGTAGGTTTGTAGCTTCATCTAGACGCCACGCAACCGCCTCCGAAAAACATTCATACACAATGGCCGCCTAAGCACACATGCGCGCGGCCGAAATCGCTCCCGCCCACTATTTGGGACACCTGGGATTACCATCCTACCCTCGACCCGTAGTAGGTCCAAAATTTAAGAGGGGGGCAAAGTTTGTACTTTCCCCAAATTTCAAACAAGCGTGTCCCATCTTCTGTTCAAAAAAGCCAAAAACAAGCGCGTCCCAGACCGAAACATGGTTCCCCCCCCCACCCGTACGATTCCCCATTCGTACTCCGTGGGCGCCAAAACTACCTCTCCACCAGCCGCGAAACCCCGGCGTCCTCCGTTCGCCACCCCATCCCACCCATCAACCGCCGCCCTCCTCCATCACGCCGGAGCTGATACCCCCGATGTTGTCGTCCACCGCAACCTCAACCGCAACGCCCTCCACGACTAGTAGTTGAAGCCGAGGCCGAGCCGTCCGTACCCGAGCCAGTTCAACCACGCCGTCCTGCGCCTCACCGCTGCTGCTCCAACTTCGCCACCCTCCACCGCACCGGAGCTGTTCCTGCTACGTCGTCCTTCGCCACCTTAGATCTGCTTCCCCTCCACTGACATACAGCCACGACAACACAGTCAACAATTTGGCCATGGGTTCGTCCAAGCCTGCACCCTCCAGAACATCGGTTTCCCCAGTAAAAACAAGAAGATCGGCGCGACATGTGGAGGTGACCACACCGGCAACCGAAGAAGGTACTCCTCTTCCCATATTCATACAAATCTTACGTCTCTGCTTGCACGGTATTCATCCCACAGAAGACACTAGTTGACCGCTTCTTCTTGATACTATATGTTCCTAGTAACTCGCGATGCACAAGGTTTCTCCTCATACACTATTTCACCTTAGCTAGAGGTCCGTCGCCCCCCTGAATTTCAATTTCTGGCCAGTTAATTCCCAATTAACGAAAGCATTCCCCGGCGTAACAGGCGCTAGTACGACTATTATGCCGGGGAAGCAGCGCCTTGGTGTTTATCTTAGGGGCGTCTGCGGCCTAGAGCTACTGGCGCCCGATCTAGAGGTCGGTCGGGATTAAAGGGATGGCTTGGGGGCACTGCCAAGCACGGCGGTGGTGTGAGGTCGATGGGAGGGCGGGGCGGCGGAGGCACGGGTCTTGGCCGGTGGTCGCTGGCGGTTCGTGAAAGATCGTCAACAGTGACTGGCGGGAGGTAGATGAAGGCCATCTGCCCGTTCCTTATAGATCGGACGGTTCATTAAATAAATCGACTGACCTATTTATTTTCAGTCGACTGTTATCTTAGATATGACCACATGTGGTGGTGTGCTGGAGGAGTACCTGCATTTCTTGTTTGCCATGCAATATCGTAGAGCTATCATATGTCTCCTGTCATTTATTTTCAAGCCACCTGCTATCTGCTACTTTTACCGTGCACTAGTTCTGCACACACTTCACCCATACTCTCACTATTGTGTTTTTATGCAAGGGTATTTCAGACTCTCCTGCCGAAAGAGAAGCAGCAAAGAAAAGAGAGAAGTCGCTCCAGCTTGGTCTACGGGTAGGAAAGACACGTTACAACACTATAAAGGGTGCAGTGTCAGCAGATGGAGATGGTAAACGTAGCTCTGTAGTTGATGACCTCGCTCGCAATGAACCACCATCCCAGGTGCTTGCTTTAACCTCGCGGTGTCATATGTGGTTGCATGTTGGTGTCTAGCTTGTATTCAAAAGGCCGAAGTCGGTCTTTATTAAGATAAGGAAAGATATTTTTTACATGAACCACCATCCCGTGAGCACCAGAAGACAAATAGCTAGTCAGGGCACTGGCCGAGCCAGTGACAAGCCCAGCAAAGACAGGCATCACCTGGAAGCCAACTAAAAAGCCGCGATGGTGGCGAAACAGCCCGCCTCCCACCAGGCTCTCAGGTCCTAGATGATCGTGTTCACCACTCCAACCGAATGTCTAGCTTGTATTGCTTCCAATTTGGTTAAATTGCATCTGCTTAGCTTACACATTATACCTTTGAATATGACATGCCTTTCTGTTTTTGGTACATACTAGTACATCTGTGTATTAACCATGTTCTTACATCAAACTAATGTTCTTGTGTATCCCTCATCAATCACTTATGATGAGGCAGGAAAGGCAAGGGGACTACTCCTCATTTAAAGAATGCGGCGTCAGTCTCCCGACATGATTCTCAAGAAATAGAAATGCTAGATGAAGATAGTGAACGTAGCTCTGTAGTTGATTACAACATTTTCCCTACACTAGCATACCAGGTGCTTGCTCTAACTTGGCAGCGTGATATGTGGTTGCATGTTGCATATGGTGTCTAGATTGTAATTCTTCCAATCTGGTTAAACTGCATGTGCTAGTCTGCTTAGCTTATACTCCTGTAAATGTGACATTATACCTGTTAATGTGACATGCCTTCCTGTATTTAGTACATAGTACATCTGTCTATTAAGCATGTCCTTACATAGAACTATTGTTTTTTTTGTATCCCGCATCAATCAATATGACGAGACACCTTTAGTATATGCAGTGCGATATTAGTTGCATCTTTCATATGATTATAGCATGCGCTGCTTCTAATTTGTTGAAATTCCATTTATGATGGGACGCTTTTAACTTGGCAGTCATATTGGTTGTATCTTTCATGTGGTGTCTAGCTTGCATTGCTTCTTATTTGCTGGAATGGTTTCTGCTTAGTGTACACAAACAGTTGCGAACATGCCATGCCGTCCTGTTTTTCGTACATATTCCATCCTGGTATCATGTGTTTGCCTTACATCAAAGTAGTGATTGTCAGTATCATGCATGAATGAGTTCTGAAGAGAGAATTTTATTGCTTTTTCTTGTCGGTTTTACTTGACAATTCAAAATCAATAAAGCGGAAGGAAGTTAGCAAGGCAGCGGATAAAGGTGCTCCTTCCAAACGGAGGGCCTCTATAGTTTCTACTCCTCCACACCCCCAAGATGATTTCCAAGACAACACATGCATAGACACTCAACAAAGTTGTGTTTATGATGAGCACGTCTCCCCTAGTGCAGCATCACTGGTGCTCCCTCTAACTTGGCACTGTTATATGTGGTTGCATGTTATGTGTGATGTCTAGCTTGTATTGCTTCTAATTTTGTTGAATTCCATCTGCTTACTTTACACATTATACTTGAATAAGACACGTGTTCCTGTTTCTAGAACATACAACATCTGTCTATCACACCATGTTCTTACATCAAATTACTACTGTTGTGTAACCTGCAACAATCACTTATCATAAGACACGTTTGACTTCGGAGTGTGATATAGGTTACATCTCACATTCTTTTCTAGCTTGTACTACTAATTTGTTGAAATGGCACTTATGACGAGACAGTTTTAACTTGGTAGAGTGATATTATTTGCATCTTTCATATGGTGTCTAACTTTCATTGCTTCTAATTTGTTGAAATGCCTTCTCCTTAGTTTACACATCATAAGCTGTGAATATGCAATGCTGTGAATATGCAACGGCACTAATGACGAGAGACCTCTAACATGGTAGTGTGATGTTGTTTGCATCTTGCATATGATTTATTTCTTGTACCGCTTCACATTTGTTTAAATGACATTTATGCCGAGACACTGTTAACTTGGCAGAGCGATATTTGCAGCATCTTTCATATGGTGTATACCTTCCATTGCATTGGTTCTAATTTGGTGAAATGTCTTCTTATTAGTTTACACATCATAGTTCTGGTTATCTTTTCCGTCATGTTTTTCACACATATTACATCCTCCTATCATGTGGTTGTCTAACATCAAAGTTTTATTCGTCTGCATCCCGCATCAATTTGTTCTGAAGAACTAAATTTTATTCGTTTTTCTTGTTGGCTTGAGTTAACATGGCACAGAGAAAGAGGAAGAAACAGAGAATGGCAGGGAATGAGAAGCGGATGAATCCTGCAGATTCTGCTGGTACCGATGGTGCAATAGAAGGTGAAAGTCCAGCGGAAAATTCTACAAACACGGCATCCCATGCTACACGAACTGCAAAAAAGCCAAACAGAAACAAATAGCTGCCACAAAACAAGCAGTGACAGCCCTAGTTCTTGCAACACCTACCACAGTACTACCAGCTGCACGACATACTCGTGCGTCAACTGAGCTAGCAGCACATTCCCAAGCTCCCTTGCCACCTGACACTACTTCCCAAGCACTCTTGACACAAGACGAGTTGGCAATATCAGATGAACCTTGTGAGCTTCAACAACAAGAAGGTAGTTGCTGGAGTCAAGTTATAGTTGCATGCTTCTTTATATGTAGTCTCACAGTTTGATGTACACTAACACTTCCTATGTTTGTTGTTGTACTAGCACCTAGGCGCAAGAGGAAACAAACATCAGGGATAATGCTCGATAGGTTAACTAAATCTAGAGGAGGAAGAATGGAGATCCATTTTGAGGTAGGTTTAAAAAGGCCACGTGATGCTACAGAGTCAGCCAAGTTAGTATCAGAGGCAGCGGTACCGTTAGGTGTCATGTACGTATCCTCCCAACATGGATTCAGTACAAGAATGACAAGGACGAAACCCAGTTCAATACCTTCCTCGACCATTTATTTGTAAGTATGGTTATGTATGGAAACTAGTAATATCGTCTTGCTCTGTCCCATACTTTCTAGGTTGCTGATAATGAGACTCCCATAATTTTCAACAGATTAGGTTCAAGTTGGATAGCCAAGATGATGCAACCAGACAAGCTTGCACCCATGTTTTCAAGTCTGCTCTGCGACAGTATCGATATAACTTGAGGAAAACTCACTTTGAAGGCAAGGCTAACAGTGAACTTTCCCAAACATCTCTAGTGGAAAATATATCGGATGAAGACTGGAGGGGCCTTGTTAAACACTGGTCTGATCCAAAGTATCAGGTACATTATATATATAAATATATATATATATATATATATATATGTGTGATCAGATCACATGTTGAAGTCCTATTGATGCATGTGCCACACAAATCTATCTTCTTGTAGGTGAACTATTCAAAGAACAAGGCCAACCGTACGAAAGTGAAATTCCAATAGACGACAGGATCTCGTAGCTATACTGCACACTGCGAGGCTCTTATAATTAGCTGTTGTTTCACTCTTTTTGCTGTACCATATTATCAGATCTATATTGACTTGTACGAAATGCAGAGGAAAGCCCGCAAGGACCAAAAAGTACCTGAACCAAATGCTGTGGAAATCTTCAAGGACTGTCACACAAGCAAGAAGAATGGCATGAGTACACCAGTCAAAGCCGCTGTTGCAAGTCCTTAATCCTCATGCCTTTTAACTACTACTTACTCTGACTTGTGCCTTGAACTGCATGGTTTGCAGCCAATGTCTATTACTCTTTTCAATTTTATACACAATTGTCTTAGCGTATCATTGCACCTTACAAGGTTTAAAAGGGAGGAGTGATGTTCCTTTGATCTTGACCCGTAATCTAGTTCCGTGCTGGACTTGCCCACACAACGTTACAATTGCCTGTTTGTCTGTTCTCAGTTGTTTTGTGATATGAATGATGTCATACTATGCTTACCGTATTATAAACTTTGTCTCGTTATCCTTAGCACTCAATACAATGTGAAGAAATAGACAATACATTAGCGATGATACATGGTCATATGTTTGGAACCTGGTTTTATTATGTACTTTGCAATAAAATACAACTAATATTTTACATGGGTTCACCAGAATAAGTTCTGTATATAGACCAAAGCTATTTTGTTTGGTTTTGCTGCCTCCTTAATATCTTCTATTCTGGTACTAATGTAAAACCTCAACTTTTCAGCGAGCTATGGAAAAAATGGTGGAACCGCCACCTTCTGAAGGTGGCGAGGCAACTATAACCGCAATGTCAGCTCTTGCTGCAGTGGGTCAGTACCTGTCCACTAACAGTGCCAAAAGCAAGTTCCTGCGTAATACTGGGTTGGTTGTTAAGGCAATATCATCCAAACTGCCTCATGATCAAGATATGCAAGCTCAAAGCAATGTTGTATCTGCTCAATGTCGTCAAGATACGCATGGTTTTGAAACCAGACTATCAGACATTTGCTATGTTGTTCAGGAGCCTAGGGGAAATGAAGGCGAGGGTTATGGTGTTCCATCGGACAATACAACATGAAAACGTAACAGTCAGGTCAAATGAACCGAGCTTCTAAACTTCTGGTGGTGCATTTATCTGCTAGACTGTTAAGTTTTATGCCAACCTTCCTTCTGTTATATAGTTGTAATTTGTTTTGGTGCGATACAAAATTTATTCTTAACATGCAGCCACCGGCTGAAGAAAACAGGAAGCCATTTTTGTATAGTGTAGGGTGTTCCCTATATTTGCACTGGTGGCGATCTTTGATGCCGAGTGGATGTAATCTGTGCAATCGCCTTAATAGCCTAGCGTTAGTTTGGGCCTTATTTATTTCCTAGTCTTCTTTTTCCCTGGTTTGCTAGTGGCGGCAACTACCCATGGGCCATATACGGGCCGTAGGATCCATGGGTCTCCTACGGGCCATCAATAAATGGGCCTGTAATCAGTGGGCCTTGGGCCGTCGATAAATGGGCCTAGGGCCATCAGATAAATGGGTCTACATGGGCCGTAATCGGGCATAATTGGTATCGGCCCAGCATGGTAACGGGCCATTAACAGGCCGTAGGACTGCAAAAGCTTAATTCTGTCACAGGCATAACGGGTCATTAATGGGCCAAAATATAGGACGGGCTGGCCAGAAACGGGCCGACTCTTGCCATGGGCCGAATTTGGCCCATTAGGGTAACATGCCAGTAACGGGCCAACTCTTGCCATGGGCCGAATTTGGCCCATTTGGGGAACATGCCAGTAACAGGCCGACTCTTACCATGGGCTGAATTTGGCCCATTAGGGGAACATGCCAGTAACGGGCCAGAAGTAATCGAGGGCCGAAAAGGAGCCCAAGAACGTATGGGCCGTCAATAGGCCGAAAGCTAACACGGGCTGGAAACGGCCCATGTAAATCACGGGCCGTTAACGGGTACAAAGAAAATTACTGTTCATTATGGGCTAGAGTCACCATGGGCTTGTAAAGGGCCGAAAGATACGAAGGCCTCATATGGGCCGAAAGACGTCGTGGGCCATACATGGGCCGAAACTGAAATGGGCTGGTGTTATATTCGACGGGCCACATGACGTTGTTGGGCCGATTTCCTTTAGTGCCTAACGGGCCGTAAAATGGGCTATTTGCGAAGAGACCGTTAACATGCTTCTCATGGGCCAGCCCATTAACTTTTGACCAAGTCAAACGGGCCGGCTTTGTAAGCTAAATGGGCCAGTGGTGGGCCGTGGCACGTGTCGACATATCATAGGTGCCTATCTGACCCACTGACGAGCTGACACGTGTTTCGTCCGGCCAATAAGAATTTTACACGTGGAAATTTCCCATTGGTCGGGGCTGTTAACGGGTTATCGGATCCAAAACCCGACCCGATAGCTTAACGGCGTTCCGTTACGGTGGATGCCACGTGTCGGTCACCCTTGACGAAAGCACTTCTGTGACGCGCAATTTATCGTCATGGAAGTGGACACTTCCGTGATGATAATTTTGGTAATGTCGTGGAACACTTCTACGACAGCACAGGTATGACTATCTTGATTCTGTCATAAATTTTTCATGGATGTACATGCATGACAAAAACGCGACCTACAGTGACAAACACGTATCATCACGGAAGTGTATTTTTTTTGTAGTGATAGACTATACTGTTTTGGCAGATTGCTGTTATGTTTGCATTGTTTACTTATGTTTGCTTGTTTAGTGATTCTATTTGAGGATAGGAGTATTAAATATGCAGAGGCATTTAGTATGCAATGTTGAATAATAATTTTGGTGATTTGTTACAGTAGGAAATGATAAGGTTTTGCATTGGTTTATACTAACCTATCTCACGAGTTCTTGTTAAGTTTCATGTGGATGAAGCTTTTGAGAAATAGAGAAACCATGATATGAGAGGAATTAAGGAGACACAAAAGTTCAAGCTTGGGGATGCCCAAGGCACCCAAAGATAATATTTCAATAAGTCTCAAGCATCTAAGCTTGGGGATGCCCCGGTAGGCATCCCACCTTTTTTCTTCAACAACTATCGGTTAGTATCGGTTGAACCTAAGTTTTTACTTCTTCACATGAGTTGTGCTATCCTTGCAATGTCATTTTATTTTACTTTGCTTGCTGTTTGAATACAATAACAAGATCTGAAATTCTTTAATGAGAGAGAGTCTTGACACAGTTACATAATTATTTAGCTAATCATTGATCTTCACTTATATCTTGTTGGAGTAGTTTGTCATTTACTCGTGTGCTTCACTTATATCCTATGAGCAAATGGTTGAATGAGTTGAATGTCATAAATCTGAAATTATATATGTTTCATTTGCTTATCCCATGGGGAGTAATGACTTCACATCTAAGAAGTAGAGGTTGTAAATTTATTGAAGGTTAGCAAGCATTGTATTGGCCATTTGAACAATTCATGAAAGAATATTGAAGGAAGAGAGATTTCACATATAAATACACTATCCTAGACCTCTTTTATAATTGGGAGAACTCATTAAGTATGACATGCTAAAGAGTTGATGTTGGACAAGGAAGACAACGTAATAGGTTATGTTTTCGCACATCTCAGTTAAAGTATATTGTCATGGATCATTCAAACATGTCGAGCTTGCCTTTCCCCCTCATGCTAGCCAAAATTCCTCGCACCGAGTAGAGATACTACTTGTGCTTCCAAACATCCTTAAACCCAGTTTTGCCATGAGAGTCCACCATACCTACCTATGGATTGAGTAAGATCCTTCAAGTAAGTTGTCATCGGTGCAAGCAATAAAAATTGCTCTCTAAATATGTATGATCTTTTGGTGTGAAGAAAATAGCTTTATACGATCTTGTTATGGAAGCAATAAAAGCGACGGGCTGCATAATAAAGGTCCATATACAAGTGGTAATATAAAGTGACGTTCATTCGCATTAAGATTTTGTGCATCCAACCCTAAAAGCGCATGACAACCTCTGCTTCCCTCTGCGAAGAGCCTATCTTTTACTTTATGCAAGAGTCAAGGTGATCTTCACCTTTCCCTTTTTCATTTTATCCTTTGGCAAGCACCTCGTGTTCGGAAGATCCTGATATATATATCCAGTGGATGTAAGTTAGCATGAACTATTATTGTTGACATCACCCAAAGGTGAATACGTTGGGAGGAAACACTATAAGCCCCTATCTTTCTTAGTGTCCGATTAAAACTCCATAACCATTAGTATTGCGTGAGTGTTAGCAATTGTAGAAGACTATATGATAGTTGAGTATGTGGAGTTTGCTATTCCTAAAAATAAGATTAATTGCAATTGTTTGATGACTGAGAATGAAGTTTGCTAGTTTTCAAGAAAGTTTATGGTCTATGCTTTGACATGTGAATTGCTTGTTACTTTATCGTGAGAAGTTTTATGAGATGAACTACTGTTATGACATATAATCATGCTAGAAAAGGTGATTGAAATTATCATTGATCAAACTTGTGCACCTTCTAGCATTCACACTTCAAAAAGTCTTTCTTTTATCATTTACCCACTCGAGGACGAGTAGGAATTAAGCTTGGGGATGCTGATACGTCTCCAACGTATCTATAATTTATGAAGCATTCATGCTATTTTATTATCTGTTTTGAATGATTACGGGCTTTATTATACACTTTTATATTACTTTTGGGACTAACCTACTAACCGGAGGCCCAGCCCATATTGCTGTTTTATTGCTTGTTTCAGTATTTCGAAGAAAAGGAATATCAAACGGAGTCCAAACGGAATGAAATCTTCGGCAACATGATTTTTTGGAAGATTATGGTCCAGGAGACTTGGAGTGCAAGCCAGGGGATCATCGAGGGAGCCACGAGACAGGTGGGCATGCCCACCCCCCCTGGGCGTGCCCTACCCTCTCGTGGGACCCTCGAGGCTCCCCGACCGAGTTCTTTCGCCTATATATTCCCTTATACCCTAAAAACATCGACGGAGAAGATAGATCGGGAGTTCCGCCGCCGCAAGCCTCTGTAGCCACCAAAAACCTCTTGGGAGCCCGTTCCGGCACCCTGCCGGAGGGGGAATCCATCACCGGTGGCCATCTTCATCATCCCGGCGCTATCCATGACGAGGAGGGAGTAGTTCACCCTCGGGGCTGAGGGTATGTACCAGTAGCTATGTGTTTGATCTCACTCTCTCTCGTGTTCTCTCTCTGGAATGATCTTGATGTATCGCGAGCTTTGCTATTATAGTTGGATCTTATGATGTTTCTCCCCCTCTACTCTCTTGTGATGAATTGAGTTTCCTTCTTGAAGTTATCTTATCGGATTGAGTCTTTATTTGTGAACACTTGATGTATGTCTTGCCGTGTTTATCTGTGGTGACAATGGGATATCACATGCCACTTGATGTATGTTTTGGTGACCAACTTGCGGGTTCCGCCCATGAACCTATACATAGGGGTTGGCACACGTTTTCTTGACTCTCCGGTAGAAACTTTGGGGCACTCTTTGAAATACTTTTGTGTTGGTTGGATGAATCTGATATTGTGTGATGCATATCGTATAATCATGCCCACGGATACTTGAGGTGATAATGGAGTATCTAGGTGACATTAGGGTTTTGGTTGATTTGTGTCTTAAGGTGTTATTCTAGTACGAACTCTTGAATAGATTGATCCGAAAGAATAACTTTGAGGTGGTTTCGTACCCTACCATAATCTCTTCGTTTGTTCTCCGCTATTAGTGGCTTTGGAGTGACTCTTTGTTGCATGTTGAGGGATTGTTATATGATCTATCTATGTTATTATTGTTGAGAGAACTTGCACTAGTGAAAGTATGAACCCTATACCTTGTTTCCTATCATTGCAATACCGTTTATGCTCACTTTTATCATTAGTTACCTTGTTGTTTATATATTTTTAGATTACAAATACCTTTACCTACCATCCATATTGCACTTGTATCACCATCTCTTCGCCGAACTAGTGCACCTATACAATTTACCATTGTATTGGGTGTGTTGGGGACACAAGAGACTTTCTGTTATTTGGTTGCAGGGTTGTTTGATAGAGACCATCTTCATCCTACGCCTCCCACGGATTGATAAACCTTAGGTCATCCACTTGAGGGAAATTTGCTACTGTCCTACAAACCTGTGCACTTGCAGGCCCAACAACGTCTACAAGAAGAAGGTTGTGTAGTAGACATCAGAATCCATCTAATAAGTCTAGGTTTAACATCTTTCTTTTCCATAAGATATTTAATAGCAGCATGATCAGTGTGAACAGTTACTTTAGAGTCAACGATATAAGGCCTAAACTTATCACAAGCAAATACAACTGCTAAAATTTCTTTTTCAGTAGTAGCATAATTTCTTAGGGCACTATCTAGAGTTTTACTAGCATATTGAATAACATTTAGTTTCTTATCAACTCTTTGTCCTAGAACAGCACCTACAACATAATCGTTAGCATCGCACATAATTTCAAAGGGTAAATTCTAATCAGGTGGCTAAACAATAGGTGCAGAAATCAAAGCTTTCTTAAGTATTTCAAATGCTTCTACACAATCATCATCAAAGACAAAAGGAATATCTTTTTGCAATAAATTAGTCAGAAGCCTAGAGATTTTAGAAAAGTCCTTAATGAACCTCCTATAAAAATCGGCATGACCAAGGAAACTTCTTATACCTTTAATGTCCTTGGGACAAAGCATCTTTTCAATAGCGTCAACCTTAGCTTTATCAACTTCAATACCTCTTTTAGAAATTTTATGCCCCAAGACAATACCTTCATTAACCATAAAGTGGCACTTCTCCCAATTCAAGACAATATTAGTTTCTTCGCATCTCTGCAAAACTCGATCAAGGTTGCTCAAGCAATCATCAAAAGAAGATCCATAAACGGAGAAATCATCCATGAAAACCTCAACAATCTTTTCACAAAAGTCAGAGAATATAGCCATCATGCATCTTTGAAAGGTAGCAGGTGCATTACATAAACCAAAAGGCATACGTCTATAAGCAAAAGTACCGAAAGGGCAAGTAAAAGTGGTCTTTTCTTGATCCTCTTTTGACACAGGTATTTGTGAGAAACCATAGTAACCATCTAGAAAGCAAAAATGTGTATGTTTGGATAATATTTCTAGCATTTGATCTGTAAAAGGCAAATGGTAATGATCTTTTTTAGTAGCTTTATTTAATTTGCGGAAATCAATTACCATCCTATATCCTATAACAATTCTTTGTGGGATCAATTCACCTTTATCATTAGGAACAACAGTAATACCTCCCTTCTTAGGGACACAATGGACAGGAATTACCCACTGACTATCAGTGATGGGATAAATTATACCTGCCTCCAGGAGCTTTAGTATTTCTTTTCTTACCACTTCTTTCATCTTAGGATTTAATCGTCTTGGTGATCAACAACTGGTTTGGCGTCTTTCTCCAATTTTATTTTGTGTTGGCATAGAGTGGGACTAATGCCCTTAAGATCATCAAGAGTATATCCAATAGCCGCACGGAGCTTCTTCAGAGTTTTCAATAATTTCTCCTCTTCCTTTTGTGAAAGGTTAGCACTAATAATAGCAGGATATATCTTTTTTCATCAAGATAAGTATATTTAAGAGTATCAGGTAGTGGTTTAAGCTCAAACACGGGATCACCCTTGGGTGGTGGAGGATCCCCTAGAATTTCAACAGGCAAGTTGTGTTTCAAAATAGGCCCCTATTTAAAGAATACTTCATCTATCTCCCTTCTTTCATTCATAAACATATCATTTTCATGGTCTAGCAAATATTGTTCTAAAGGATCATAGGAGGCACGACAATAGAAGCAAGACCAATAATTTCATCCTTACTAGGCAATTCTTTATCATGGGGTTGTCTATGAAATTTTGCAAAATTAAAGTCATGAGACATATCCCCTAAACCAATCATAACAATATCCTTTTTGCAGTCTATCTTAGCATTAACAGTATTCAAGAAGGGTCTACCAAATATAAATGGGACAAAAGTCATCTTGTGGGGAGCCAAGAACAAGAAAATCAGCAGGATATTTAACTTTCCCACACAAGATTTCAACATATCTAACAATCCCAACTGGTGAAATAGTATCTCTATTGGCAAGCTTAATTGTAACATCGATTTCTTCTATCTCAGTAGGTGCAATATCATGCATAATTTCTTTGTATAAGGAATGTGGTATTGCACTTGCACTAGCACCCATATCACATAAGCCATGATAACAATGATCTCCTATTATAACAGAAATAACAGACATGCCTACAACAGGTCTATGTTTATTTTTAGTATCAGGTCTAGCAATTCTAGCAGCTTCATCATAGAAGTAAATAACATGCCCATCAATATTTTTAGCTAGGAGATCTTTAACCATAGCAATACTAGGTTCAACTTTGATTTGCTCAGGTGGTGTAGGTGTTCTAGTATTACTCTTACAAACCACATTTGAAGCTTTAGCATGATCCTTTATCATAACGGGGAAAGGTGGTTTCTCAATATAGGTAGTAGGAACAATAGGATCATTATAAGTGGTAGTCTTTTCTTCAACTTTAATAGGTGCAACTACTTTTACTTCAATGGGAGGATTATATTTAAACCACTTCTCCTTAGGGAGGTCAACATGAGTAGCAAATGATTCACAAAAAGAAGCTATTATCTAAGAGTCCAGTCCATATTTAGTGCTAAATTCACGAAAAGCATCGGTATCCATAAAAGATTTAACACAATCAAACTTAGGTGTGAACCTGACTCCTTACCTTCTCGAGATCCCAATCTTCAGAGTTGCGTTTAATTCTTTCCAATAAATCCCATTTGAATTCAATAGTCTTCATCATGAAAGAGCCAGTACAAAAAGTATCGAGCATGGAGCGATTGTTGAGAGAAAGCCAATCATAAAAAAATTGAATAATAATTTCTCTTGAGAGCTCATGATTAGGGCATGAATATAACATTGACTTAAGCCTCCCCCAAGCTTGAGCGATGCTTTCTCCTTTGCGAGGCCAAAAATTATATATATAATTACGATCACAGTGAACAAGATGCATAGGATAAAACTTATGATGAAATTCCAATTTCAATCGATTGTAGTTCCATGATCCCATATCATTACATAGCCTAAACCATGTCAATGCCTTTCCCTTCAAAGATAAAGGGAAGACCTTCTTCTTGATAACATCCTCGAGCATACCTGCAAGCTTAAATAATCCACAAACTTCATCCACATAAATTAGGTGCAAATTGGGATGCAATGTTCCATCTCTTGTAAAAGGATTAGCTAGCAGTTTCTCTACCATACCCGAAGGAATTTCAAAGTAAACATTTTCAGTAGGTTCAGTAGGTTGAGGAGCAACTCTTTGCTCTATTGGTCAGGGCGAAGATACCCCGAACAAGCCCCTCAAAGGATTACTTTCCATAGTAACAAGTGACAGTAAATTTCAGCACACTATATAAATTTTTCCTTACCAAGTTCCACTTACCAAAGGCGCTTCACTCCCCGGCAACGGTGCCAGAAAAGAGTCTTGATGACCCACAAGTATAGGGGATCTATCATAGTTCTTTCGATAAGTAAGAGTGTCGAACCCAACGAGGAGAAGAAGGAAATGATAAGCGGTTTTCAGTAAGGTATTCTCTGCAAGCACTGAAATTATCGGTAACGGATAGTTTTGTGATAAGGTAATTTGTAACGGGTAACAAGTAATGAGAGTAAATAAGGTGTATCAAGATGGTCCAATCCTTTTTGTAGCAAAGTACAAGCCTGGACAAATTCTTATATGAAGGAAAACGCTCCCGAGGACACATGGGAATTATCGTCAAGCTAGTTTTCATCACGCTCATATGATTCGCGTTCGTTACTTTGATAATTTGGTATGTGGGTGGACCGGTGCTTGGGTACTGCCCTTTCTTGGACAAGCATCCCACTTATGATTAACCCCTATTGCAAGCATCCGCAACTACAAAAGAAGTATTAAGGTAAACCTAACCATAGCATGAAACATATGGATCCAAATCAGCCCCTTACGAAGCAACTCATAAACTAGGGTTTAAGCTTCTATCACTCTAGCAACCCATCATCTACTTATTACTTCCCAATGCCTTCCTCTAGGCCCAAACAATGGTGAAGTGTCATGTAGTTGACGTTCACATAAAACCACTAGAGGAAAGACAACATACATCTCATCAAAATATCGAACGAAGACCAAATTCACATGACTACTTATAGCAAGACTTCTCCCATGTCCTCGGGAACAAACGTAACTACTCACAAATCATATTCATGTTCATAATTAGAGGGGTATTAATATGCATATATGATCTAAACATATGATCTTCCATCGGATAAACCAACTAGCATCAACTACAAGGAGTAATCAACACTACTAGCAACCCACAGGTACCAATTTGAGGTTTTGGGACAAAGATTAGATACAAGAGATGAACTAGGGTTTTAGAGGAGATGGTGCTCGTGAAGATGTTGATGGAGATTGAGCCCCTCCCGATGAGAGGATCGATGGTGATGACGATGGTGACGATTTCCCCCTCCAGGAGGAATGTTTCCCCGGCAGAACAGCTCCGCCGGAGCCCTAGATTGGTTCCGCCAAGGTTCCGCCTCATGGCGGCAGTGTTTCGTCCCGAAAGCTTGCTTATGATTTTTTCCAGGGTAAAAGACTTCATATAGAAGAAGATGGGCACCGTAGGCCTGCTAGGGGGCCCACGAGGCAGGGGGTGCACCCAGGGGGTAGGGCGCGCCCCCACCCTCGTGGATGGTGGGTGGCCCCCCTATGGTATTTTCTTCGCTCAGTATTTCTTATTAATTCCAAAATAACTTCTGTGGAGTTTCGGGACTTTTGGAGTTGTGCAGAATAGGTCTCTTATATTTGCTCCTTTTCCAGCCCAGAATTCCAGCTGCCGGCATTCTCCCTTTTCATGTAAACCTTGTAAAATAAGAGAGAATAGGCATAAGTGTTGTGACATAACGTGTAATAACAGCCCATAATGTAATAAATATTGATATAAAAGCATGATGCAAAATGTACGTATCACCTCCCTTGCACCGAAGAGGAAACTGGCGCTCTGCGCCCGCCTGACGCCCACCCGGCCTTGGTCATCATGGATCACGTCAGCTGAGCCTCGTGAGGTGCACCTTGCATAGAACTATCCGCCCCTCGGGAGCCAGCCTGAAGAGGCCGATCCCCTCAGGGGTCTTGGTGTCGTCCGCCTCGCGAGGCTTGGCCCCTCGCGAGGGTCTTGAGTCGTTGATGCTGAAGCTCGACTGTACCAGGCCGTCGGGGGAGCCACGTGGTGGCCCGCAGGCAGGAAAGTCTGGATACCCCCATATCCAGAACGCCGACAGTAGCCCCCGGGCCCAAGTCACGCTCGGACTTGGCTTCCAGGCAAAGCCAAAGGGCAAGTGCGGAGCGCCGCGGGCCCTAACCGCCTGCGGCCTTGATGACGTGTGGTGATTGATGGGACATGGGCGTCTCCACTTCCCCATGCTCCCTCGGCAACTGTTTCCGTCTGACAAAAGGGTTGCCATGTGCTGTCAGACTTTCATTGCCTTCCCTTTGTCTTACTCCAAATCCCCTTCTCCTAACACCGAAAGAACTCACCAGATCTGCCGATTCTCTAATCCAATCTTCCGCCCAATGGCTGCTGAGAAGACCAAGGCTCCAGCCTCGGCTGCCGGCCTCGCCTGGTACGAGCCGGTGCTGTCCGCGCCCTCCGTCACCGAGGAGAAGCTCCAGACCGCGCTTCTCCCGACGGCAAGCAAGGACAATGAGTGGGGGGAGACTGCGCTCCGGGTCGCTGCCGCCATGCCAAAACCTGCGAATAGTACCTTATATCCTTTTGTCCTCCACAACGTCTATTCGGGGCTCGTGCCCTGCTACGTCTTGAGCTTGCGTTGGTTTTCCTTGAAGAGGAAAGGGTGATGCATCAATAGTAGCGTAAGTATTTCCCTCAGTTTTTGAGAACCAGGGTATCAATCTAGTAGGAGGCTCCTCAAAAGTCCCACGCACCTACACAAACAAACAAGAACTCGCAACCAACACAATAAAGGGGTTGTCAATCCCTTCAAGGCCACTTGCGAAAGTGAGATCTGATAGAGATAATATGATAAGATAAATATATTTTTGGTATTTTATAATATAGATAGGAAAAGTAAAGATGCAAACAAAAGTAGATTGAAAGCTTATATGATAAGAGATAGACCCGGGGGCCATAGGTTTCACTAGTGGCTTCTCTCAAGATAGCATAAGTATTACGGTGGGTGAACAAATTACTGTCGAGCAATTGATAGAAAAGTGAAAATTTATGAGATTATCTAGGCATGATGATGTATATAGGCATCACATCCATGACAAGTAGACCGACTCCTGCCTGCATCTACTACTATTACTCCACACATACCCCGCTATCCAGCATGCGTCTAGAGTATTAAGTTCATAAAGAATAGAGTAACGCATTAAGTAAGATGACATGATGTAGAGGGATAAACTCATGCAATATGATATAAACCCCATCTTTTTATCCTCGATGGTAACAATACAATACATGCCTTGCTGCCCCTGCTGTCACTGGGAAAGGACACTGCAAGATTGAACCCAAAGTAAGCACTTCTCCAATTGCAAGAATGATCAATCTAGTAGGCCAAACCAAACTGATAATTCGAAGAGACTTGCAAAGATAACTTAATCACACATAAAAGAATTCAGAGGAGATTCAAATATTTCTCATAGATAAACTTGATCATAAACCCACAATTCATCGGATCTCGACAAACACACCGCAAAAAGAGTTACATCGAATAGATCTCCAAGAAGATCGAGGAGAACTTTGTATTGAGATTCAGAGAGAGAGAAGAAGCCATCTAGCTAATAACTATGGCCCCGAAGGTTTGTGGTAAACTACTCACAACTCATCGGAGAGGCCTTGGAGATGATGTAGAGGCCCTCCATGGTCGATTCACCCTTCGACGGAGCACCGACGAAGGCTCGAAGATGGGATCTCGCGGATACATAAGGTTACGGCTGTGGAAATAGTTTTTTGTGGTCGCTTCTGATGTTTTCGGGGTACATGGGTATATGTAGGAGGAAGAAGCAGGTCGGTGGACGCTCGGGGGGCCCATGAGGGTAGGGGGCGCGCCCAACTGTAGGGGGCGCGCCGGGCACCCTCGTGGCTGCCTCCTTTGTTTCTTGACTTCCACTCCAAGTCCTCTGGATCACGTTTGTTCCAAAAAGATTTCTCCCGAAGGTTTCATTCCGTTTGGACTCCGTTTGATATTACTTTTCTTCGAAACACTGAAATAGGCAAAAAACAACAATTTGGGCTGGGCCTCCGGTTAGTAGGTTAGTCCCAAAAATGACATAAAAGTGTAAAGTAAAGCCCATAAACATCCAAAACAGGTAATATAATAGCGTGGAACAATCAAAAATTATAGATACGTTGGAGACGTATCATGCCCCCATTCTCCAGCTTCTTCTACGCTGTTCTCCATCATTACGGCCTCCATGCGCTCCACATTCCCTGAAGATCACTGACCCTTCCCTAAAGCCGTTGATGAGGAAGATGGAGGAGGACCTGAAGAACGAGAAGCTGACGGGGGCCATCACTACAAAAAAAAGACACATCCGTGACATTTTGGGCCGAATGAATTTTTTTCCTGTCATACTTATGACACTTCTATGACGATAATTGTGACAAAACCCGGTATCTTCGTAGATGTGGTGGGCTCCTACTTCTATGAGAAAAAATCATGACAGAAAATGGGCTTTTCGTCCTGGGCGGGTCGGAGACGCAGCTGCATGACAATCTTTGGGCCGTCCATGACGGAAAAAACCATGGTAGAAGCGAGGGCGAGGAAAATATCGGGGTGTTCCCGGTTACGGTGGGTGGTCGAGGCCGAGCGATGTGCGTTTCTCTCATACATGTACGCGCGTGGGCGTGAGGCGTTGGGCTCTAACTGAACCCGAGCGAGGCATTCGCCTACTGAACCCGAGCGATTGCACTGCAGGCTACGCGTTTCTGAACCCGAGTGATCGATCGATGGCTGTTAACTGAACCCGATCGAGCGATTCCTTCGCTACTGCTGCTAACTGAAGCTGATCTATGCTGCCTATGGATGAATAGTGAGTGTTGCGGGGGGTTTGGATGAACAGTGAGCGGTGGGGGTGGATGAACAGGACCCATGGTGTTGCCTCTGGATGAACAGGACCCCGATCGATCGAGCCGGTTGGGGCTGGATGAACAGGACCCCATGGAGGGCTGGATGAACATGACGACCCCGTGGAGGGCTAGATGAACAGTAGACGGTGGAGGGGTGGATGAAAAGTAGCCCGTGCAGGGGTGGTTGAACAGGAGCCCGTGGAGAGGGGTGGTTGAACAGTAGCCGATGGAGTAGCGCGCGGTTGAGGCTGGATGAATAGGAGCCCGTGGATGAACAGTCGGAGGTGGAGGCTGGAGGAGGTCGACAGTGGATGAACAGTAGCCCGTGGAGGCTGGAGGAGGTCGACGGTGGAGATGAACAGTATCCCATGGAGTCCCATTTTGCGGTACGCCACACCCCTCCCGATGAACAGGATGCCCGTTTCGACCGTAGCGCTCCAACACAAGTCCATTTCCTCCGTTTTGCGGTACGCCACACCCCTCCCGATCAATAGGACCCCGTTTCGACCGTAGGAGGTCCAACACAAGTCCGTTTCCTCCGTTTTGCGGTACGCCAGACCCGTCCCGATGAACAGGATCCCGTTTCAAATGTGGTCGGTCGAACACAAGGCTGTTTCCTCCGTTCTGCGGTACGCCAGGCCTTGTTTCCATCGCCTGTTCTGTCCAAGCCGGTTGGCTTCCACATGTTCTGTTGCCTCCCGATGAACACGACGCATTCCGTTGCCTCCCGATGAACACGATGCATTACGTTGCCTCCCCATGAACATGATGACGACGTAGTTTCTCCGTTCTGACCCAGCCATGTACACGAGCCCTGGCCGTACATATGCGCGAGTAGGCGTTCGAGACCCTGCCCGTATGTACGTACGTGGCCGTATTTTCTTTCTTGCACACTGGTCGCTGTATGTACGTGTACATGCTACGTGTGCACCTCTACTACAACATGTGCGCGCCTCTACATCCACCAGTATGTATGTACACGTTCACGACCAGAATGACAACGCTACGTACGCTTCGACCAGGTGGGTCCCGACTGTCAGGCACTTCCTTGCGTGTGAAGATGTAGCTGGTGAGTCCCAGCAGTCAGGGGGTGAATCGTTTTTTTTGCCCGGACGCACTTCCTTGCGTGTGAAGATGTAGATGGTGGGTCCCAGCAGTCAGGTGGGAAATGTTTTTTTCACAAAATACGTTGGCCCGTCCGGTGGGTCCCCACTGTCAGGTGGAGGAATAATTATTTTGCGCGTAATAAGGAGGCACTTCCTTGCGGCTGCCGTGGACCCAGCTGTCACCCTCTCCACGTACAGTACTCTTCCGATGGAAGTCGGTCATTGACCACATTGACCATGCCGCGCCGAGAGCACCACGGCGGTGGACGACGGCGAGGCCTAGTAAGGGGACGACACAGAGTCGGGGAAGACGCGGCAGTGGATGCCCACACAGAGAGGAGTACGAGGGTTCACTGGTTCGGCTGCGGTGTGAGGCTGCCGTCGCCGCATAATAACATGGGGTGTGGATGAGTAGAGGGATGGCCTGGCCAGCGATGGGAGTAGTAGGAGGCGGTGAGGCCTCCGCGTCATCACAGCCGGCCACGGGAGGCAGGAGCATGCGGCACGACCGGCGCTGCTTTGGGCGGCTGGAGCAAGAAGACCAGAGGTTGAATAAGCACTACGGCTGTTGGATGGACATCGTACGGTCACTGGAGCTAGAATCGTTTATTGACTAAAGTTGACAAAGGCCTCCATCCCAGTCAACTTAGTAGGCCCACAAGTCAGCCTCCCACCAAGGTGGGTCCCAGCTAGCAGGGGGAGTATTCATATTTTTGTGCGTAATAAGGAGGCACTTCCGGTGTGTCTAAGCTGATAGCGGGGGGAATGTTTTTTTCATGAAATACGGTGGCCCGTCCGGTGGGTCCCAGCAGTCAGGGGGGAATATTTTTTTGTGAAATACTGGTGGCCCGTCTGGTGGGTCCCTGTTGTCAGGTGGAGGAATAATTATTTTCCGCGTAATAAGGAGGCACTTCCTTGCGGCTACCGTGGACCCAGCTGTCAGCCTCTCCACGTACAGTACTCTTCCGATGGAAGTCGGTCGTTGACCACATTGACCACGCCGCACCGAGAGCACCACCGCGGTGGACAACGGCGAGGCCTAGGAAGGGGACGACGCAGAGCTGGGGAAGACACGATAGTGGATGCCCATGCGGCGAGGAGTACGAGGGTTCACTGTTTTAGCTGCGCTATCGTCGCCGCAGAATAACAGGGGGTGTGGGTGAGTGGAGTGGAGGGATGGCTTGGCCAACAGTGGGAGTAGTATGGGGGCGGTGAGGCCTCTGCAGCAGCACAGCCGGCAACGGGAGGCAGGAGCAGGCGGCACGACCGGCGCTGCTTTGGGCGGCTGGAGCAAGAAGACCAGAGGTTGAAGAAGCACTACGGCTGTTGGATGGACATTGTACGGTCACTCGAGCTAGAATCGTGCATATTGACTAAGTTGACAAAGCCCTCTGTCCCCGTCAACTTAGTAGGCCCACTATACTGGGTCCCAGCTAGCAGGGGGGTATTCATTTTTTTATGCGTAATAAGGAGGCACTTCCTTGCGTGCAAAGATATAGCTGGTGGGTCCGAGCTGTCAGCAACGATACCGTTTTTTTTTCACGAAATAGAGAGGCCCTTTCGGTGGGTCCCAGATGTGAGGTGGAGGAATCATTATTTTGCGCGTAATAAGGAGGCATTTCCTTGCGTGCGGCCGTGGACCTAGCTGTCAGCCTATCCACATACAGTCCACTTCAGATGCATGTCGGTCGTTGACCATGTTGACCACGCCACGTCGAGAGCACCAGGGCGGTGGACAATGGCGAGGCCTAGGAAGGGAACGAGACGGAGCCAGGGAAGACTCGGCAGTTGTTTCCCACGCGGAGGGGAGTATGATTGTACGAGGATTTACTGGTTCATATGTCGTCGCCAGAGAATAACAGCAGGTGTGGGTGAGTAGAGGGATGGATAGGCTAGCGATGGGAGTACGATGGGGCGGTGAGGCCTGCGCGGGAGCACAGGCGGCCACGGGGAGGAGGGAGTAGGCAGTCCCACCGGCACTTGTTTGAGCAGTTGGAGCAGGAAGAGCAAAGATTGAAGAAGCATGACGGCCGTTGGAAGGACATCCAATAGTCACTGCTTGTGCGTCAACCTTTTTTAGGAAAGCCTCAAATCCGTGGAAAACAGCATGCAGGCCATCTGCCATTATTTCTAATAATTTACAGCTCATTTGCTAATTCTTACGATTTTTTGGAGCCCATATTATTTTTGTTAGCATTACAGCCCATATTGAGGCCACGGTTAAAAAATTATACGAAATTTTGCATATCTCGGTGCGGTCTGAACTGTTTTTAATCCCAAAATTTTGAGTCACATTCAGACTGATTTTAAAAATAAATGTATATCAATATAAAATCCAATAAATTGTCCACGCATAAAAATCAATGCAATTTAAAATCTCGAAATGAAAAAAAGATATTTGAAACTAATTGTCGGTTTGATGTGTTTTAAAAATGTACGTCCCATTTCTCATTACTGATAGGCCATTTTCTTGGCCAGCCGAATGAAGATCTCCTCGTCTTGAAATATTTGCAGCCCAACAGGCCTGATAAAGCGACTTATTTGACAAATCACAAAAAACTGGGCTAGCCATTTTTTGAAATAAAAAACTATTGGGCTGGTCTGTGGTAAACATAAAAGAAAAGGCTGTCTAGACAGGCCAGAGTGTCCCGCACAGCCCAGTTGACACCCTGCTTCCTTCTCAAAAACAAACTAGATAAATGCCATTCCAATTATGGCAATTCATAAAAATGCCACTGCAATTTCCAAACTTTGAAAAATGCCACTGCAATTTTTGCAAACTTTTAAAAATGCCACTGCAATTTGCAAACTTTGAAAAACGCCACTCCAGACTTCGAAAAATGCCACTAGAAATGGCATGAAATGGCATTTTTCAAAGTTTGGAAATTGCAGTGGCATTCCTCAGAAACACCAGATTTGGAGTGGCATTTATCAAATTAACCCAAAACAAAAATAACTGGGGGAGCTGCTAGGTCCCTGATGTCAGCGGCTATTGTGCAATTCTCTCATTTATTGACTACGTTGACAATGGCATGGGACCCAGATGTCAGAAATCCATTAGGAGGAGCCATTTTTTATTGGCTTGAAATAAGGACGCACTTGCTTGCATACTGCCATGACCTTGGCGGGTCCCTGCTGTCATCCTCTCCACGTACAATCATCTCCTGATTGTGTACGCGTCAACTTGGTAGGCCCACAAGTTAGCCTCTAAACCCGTGGAGGACAAATACAACCCATTTAAGGATATAACAGCCTATTCCATACGTTCAAATGGAAAGTTCAACACTCAGAGCAAAGTAACAGGTCTGATCCACATATAGACTACTGAACTTCCACGTTGACAACCAACATAGCCAAGTTAACTATCTAATCCCACTAATACTCTAGTAGCGTACAAGTACTAACTTACTCTTAGCTAACTGGACGATGCCGGCTGTGATCTACGGTACACGCTAAACGCCGGCACCGGCGTCCTGCACCTTGCCTCGGACTTGCCAGAGGTGCGATAGGGCGCGTTGCTCGTGCACGTTGGCCCTTTCCGTGCCGGCATGGTCCACTGAAGCTTCGGCTTCTAAGCGGGAAACCCACTTGACGAGCTGGTAGTAAAAATCGGCGTCGCGAACGCGTGTGTGCCTGACAGCCTCCAGGGCTATTTGCCGGGCGCTGGCCTCCATGTAGTCGGCCCAGTTGCGGGCGCTCTACTCACAACTCAGAGCGTCGGTGCGCTGCTGCTCCATGTCCCGCTAGCAGCGCAAATCGGCGGTATGCTGCTCCTCCGCCAGGCGGTTGCGCTCCAACAACTCCCGCTCCTCCGCCAGGCGGTCGCACTCCAACAAGTCCTCGATCTCCGCATTGCCATCTAAAGATAGATAGAATGCCTCCTCCCTCCATCTGCCTTCTGGTGAAAAACCGAACACTAGTTCCGGCGGTGACCGCCTCCGGCCTCGCCTACCGCGGACGGGCGGGGGCATGGAGGACGTGGCGAGGGCGAGGATAAGTGGTGAGCAACGTCGGGCCGGTGGGGACTGATGAGGATATGGCGAGTTGGGTCACGGTGCCACTGGAGAAGGCCGGGAAACAGTACTTATAGGTGGAAGGTAGCGTGGCGGTCATCAGAATTCAATGCATAAGCAGGCATGGCTTAGCGCGCCAGCTTGCCGTGGAAAACTAGAGAAACTAAAATTATGACTGTGTCGTCCCGTCCCGTCTGGGTCGCATGCCGACATAACGGTCAAACGAGTGCACTCGAATCATCTCCCTCCTTGTCAATAATGATTCCACGGATTTAAAAAGCCCGCAACAATTAAAGCACATCTTTTTTTTGCATCAGTTAGCTGCCTTAATTACGGCCGGCTGTATGCAGACACTCAGAATCGCTCGCAGACAGTACGTGAAGCAGCATGCAATGAGTTGCAGCCGAGGGCACGCATGCAGCCACTTAAATTGCTGGAATTAATTATGCTTAAATTCTGCATGCCGTTTATTATTTCCATGCCTTGGTCTTGCTGCTTTGCTCACGGGACTAATAAACCCGGACGGAGTGAGTACCTTGGTTGGTGAGAGGTTTGAAATAAGCCCTGCAAACCAGAAAGGAGGTACTAGTACATGCGTGATCTGCTATTTATTCGTGTAGGATCGAGTAGGTCGTTTCTTGAATTGAACCCTGCAAACCGGAAAGGAGGTAGTACGTGCGTGATCCGCTATTTATCCGTGTAGGATCAAGTAGGTAGGATAGTGTAGCTTGTCAGTTTCTTTAGAGGTAGGCATTTTTATTCAAAAAACTGCCACTTCAGATCTTGCGTCGCAAATAAAGCTGCCAGGAGTGCATTAGTAGGCTAGCTAGTGATCGAGCAGTAACTTGTAAACACTGAGCGAACAGAAATGAGTAACTGTTAATGCATCTCAATGATTCATAGATCATATACAAATATGTAGCTCCAAAAGCAAAGATCAGCCACTTCGGATCTTGCGTCACAACTAAAACCAACTAGTATGATTCCCATACATAAGATCAACATGTTAATGCATCTCAATGATTCACAGATCATATACAAATATGTAGCTCCAAAAGCAAAGATCTAGAAAAAACATCTGTTCTTCCTACTAACATGGATGCTTCTCTTGGCCAACATTCAGTATTGACTGAAAGACAAATTTGTTTGTGAAGTCTTGATAACCCACAAGTATACATGATAGTTGTAGCCTCTTTCGATAAGTAAGAGTGTCGAACCCAATGATGAGCTAAAGGTAGAACAAATACTCTCTCAAGTCCTATCGACCACTGATACGACTCTACGCACGCTTGACGTTCGCTTTACCTAGAACAAGTATGAAACTAGAAGTACTTTGTAGGTGTTGTTGGATAGGTTTGCAAGATAATAAAGAACACGTAAATAAAAATTAGGGGCTGTTTAGATAAAGATGCAATAAAGTAAGTATTAGTAGAGAGCTTTTTGTTACGAGAAAGTTATTTGTCCAACGCAATCGATAACTAGACTCGTAATCACTATTGCAATTTTATTTGATGGAGAGGCGTAAGCTAACATACTTCCTCAACTTGGATCATATGCACTTATGATTGGAACTCTAGCAAGCATCCGTAACTACTAAAGATTCATTAAGGTAAAACCCAACCATAGCATTAAAGTATCAAGTCCCCATTATCCCATACGCAAACAACCTACTTACTCGGGTATGTGCTTCTGTTCACTCACGCCACCCACCATAAGCAAATCATGAACATATTGCAAACCCTACAGCGGGGATCCCTCACGCTTGCGCGACACGGAGAGCACCATAGGGCAGCACCAATAATAAAACATGCAACTCAATCCAATCACGATCATCAATTAACCCATAGGACAAAACAGATCTACTCAAACATCATAAGATAGCCATACATCATTGGGAAATAATATATAGCGTTGAGCACCATGTTTAAGTAGAGATTACACCGGGTAAGAGAGGGGTTACACCGCTGCATAGAGTGGGTAAGAGTTGGTGATGAAGGCGGTGAAGTTGTTGGTGAAGATCGCGGTGATGATGATGGCCCCCGGTGGCGTTCTGGCGCCACCAGAAGCAAGGGGGAGAGGCCCCCCTTCTTGTTCTTCTTCCTTGACCTTATCCCTAGATGGGAGAAGGGTTTCCCCTCTGGTCCTTGGCTCCCATGGCATGGGAGGGGCGAGAGCCTCTCCGAGATTGGATATGTCTCTCTGTCTCTCTCTATTTCTCCGTTCCTAGATTCCGCCCCTTCACCGTTTCTTTTATATCCGGAGATCCTTTACTCCGATTGGGGTGAATCTTTCGCCCAGATTTTTCTCATAAAATTAGCTTTCTTGTGGCAAAAGAGGAGCGTCAACCGCCTTACGGGTGGCCCAGGAGGGTGCCAGGCGCGCCCAGGGGGGAGGGCGCGCCCCCTGTCTGGTGGCCACCTCGGGCACTGTTTCGCGTTGATTCTTCCTCCAGAAAATCCCAAATATTCCAAAATAATTCTCCGTCCATTTTTATCCCGTTTGGACTCCGTTTGATATTCGTTTCTGCGAAACATAAAACATGCAACAAACAGGAACTGGCACTGGATCAATATGTTAGTCCCAAAAAATAGTATAAAAAGTTGCCTAAAGTATATGAAAGTTGTAGAATATTGGCATGGAACAATCAAAAATTATAGATACGACGGAGCCGTATCAGCATCCCCAAGCTTAATTCCTGCTCGTCCTCGAGTAGGTAAATGATAAAAAAAGATAATTTTTGATGTGGAATGCTACCTAGCATAATCTTGATCATATGTCTAATCATGGCATGAATATTATGACATGAGTGATTCAAAGCAATAGTCTGTCAGTTGACATAAAACAATAATACTTCGAGCGTACTAATAAAACAATCATGTCTTATCGAAACAACATGGCCAAAGAAAGTTATCCCTACAAAACCATATAGTCTGGCTGTTGCTCCATCTTCATCACACAAAGTATTTAATCATGCACAACCCCGATGACAAGCCAAAAAAATGGTCCATCGCTCCTAGGGGGATAGATTGGTAGCAAAAGTCCATCGCTCGTCCCCGACCGCCACTCATAAGGAAGACAATCAATAAATAAAATTGTGCTCCAACTTCATCACAAAGCGGTTCACCATACGTGCATGCTACGGGAATCAAACCTCAACACAAGTATTTCTACTAATCCACAGTCGCCCACTAGCATGACTCTAATATCACCACCTTTATATTGCAAAACTATTGCAAGGAATCAAACATATCATATTCAGCGATCTACAAGTTTATGTAGGATTTTATGACTAACCATGTGAATGACCAATTCCTGTCATCTCTCTAAATAGATATAAGTGAAGCAAGAGAGTTTAATTCTTTCTACAAAAGATATGCCCACGCTCTAATAAATATAAGTGAAGCAAAAGAGCATTCTACAAATGGCGGTTTTCTATGTGAAGAGAAACAGGCAATCCAAACTTCAAATGATATAAGTGAAGCACATGAAGCATTCTATAAAGCCATACTCAAAAGATATAAGTGAAGTGCAACGAGCATTCTATAATCAACCAAGGACTATCTCATACCAGCATGGTGCATAAAATAAACATGAAAACTAAATGCAAAATACGCTCCAAGACTTGCACATATCGCATGAACAAAATGAATACGTAAACATACCGATACTTGTTGAAGAAAGAGGGGATGCCTTCCGGGGCATCCCCAAGCTTAGACGCTTGAGTCTCCTTGAATATTTACTTGGGGTGCCTCATGAATCCCCAAGCTTGAGCTCTTGCTTCTCTTCCTTTTCCTCATATCGAGACCTCCTCGATTAGACACTTCATCCACACAAAACTTCAACAGAAACTCGGTATGGTCCGTTAGTATAATAAAGCAAATCACTACTCTAAGTACTATTGCAAACCAATTCATATTTTGTTTTTGCATTGTGTCTACTGTAATATGGCTTTTCCATGGCTTAATCCACTGATATAAATTGATAGTTTCATCAAAACAAGCAAACTATGCATCAAAAACAGAATCTTCCAAAAACAGAACAGTCTGTAGCAATCTGAACATCCACCGTACTTCTGGTACCCCAAAAGTTCTACCAAAGTTAGGAAAAATAAAAAATGTGTACAGAAAGACAGTGCAAAAAGAATCAGAACCATTTTACGTTCTAGTTAAAAATGTAAAATTGCGCACTACAGCCAAAGTTTCTGTCCTGCACCGTACAAACCAACAAGCATTGTAAACATCCTAAAGGCAAACCTTGGCACATTATTTTTATAATACAATGGAATTGTACAAGGGGATAATTATTTTTGTTGAAAAGTTTTTGTAATCAAGATTCACAAAGTTTCCGTGAGCATGAACAAAGTTCAAGGCTAGCTCCCACTTCAACAATGCTTGTCTTTCTCACTTTCACTTTCCTTTTTGAAAAGGTTATAGGTTTCCCTCTTTATTTTTTTGTTTTTAAACTATATAAAAGCACTCAATAGAAATAAATAACTCTCTTAAACTTCCGGGTTGTCTCCCTGGCAGCACTTTCTTTAAAGCCATTAAGCTAGGCATATAGTGCTCAAGTAATGGATCCACCCGGATCCCAAGGTATATCAAAGCCAATTCTAATTAACAATGATTTGTGATTTAGTAGTGAGCACAAAGTAACATATATCATGCAACAATGAAGTCTAACTCTCTTCCTATGCATCAACATGTCATAAAAGAACAATTCATGCACACCAAGTAAAGGCCGATGCATAGTATAAGCAGTTTCTTGCAATTCTATCGTGTTGGAAACATAGAGAGGTGGAGACATAGTTCCTCTCTCATAATAATTGCAAGTAGGAGCAGAAAGCACATGCATATTATATCTATCAAAGTCATCATGTGCAACAGTAAAAGGCAACCCATCAATATAATCCTTAATAAGCACAAACTTCTCCAATATAGTGTAGTTTGGAGAATTCAAAAAGATAATAGGACTATCATGCATGGGTGCAATAGCAGAAATTTCATGTTTAACATAAGGAACTATGGCAAGTTCATCTCCATAAGCATAATTCATATTGTCATCTTGGCCACAAGCATAGCAAGCATCATCAAAAAGAGATATTTCAAGAGAATCAACGGGATCATAGCGATCATCATAGCAATCATCCTTCGGTAAGCACGAAGGGGAATTAAACAATGTATGAGTTGAAGAGTTACTCTCATTAGAAGGTGGGCACGGGTGATCAATCCGCTCTTCCTCCTTTTGTTCTTCGCTCTCCTCATCATCTTTTTCATCCAATGATCTCACAGTTTCATCTTCTTCCATAGCTTCCTGCAAAATATTAGTCTCTTCTTGGACAGCGGAGACTTTCTCAATAAATGCATCAATATTGTAATTGTATTCATAATTGTCATAGCAATATTTCAATATAGCAAAAAATTTAGGCCTATAAACATCATCATCAAGAGCTTCATACTTTTCAAACAAAGATTCAATTTCATAAGCAGCCTTAAAAGCAACAAATTCTTCAATTCGTTCAACATCATAGTAATCATATATACCATTAGCATAAGAGGCTAAGGTTTCATTATCATTAAATTTGCATGAAAAGGGAAGGTGTGGAGCCTTCATCCTAGAGGAACAAGTATAATCATATCTCAAGCATAGATCCCGAGCATACCAACACAACATATTAATTTGATCCCATAATAGTTTCCCTTTTTGTGTCAAGCGATAATCCCTAAAGTATTCACGTTGATCCAACGTTACTCCCATAATAAATTTGAATAGGGTTTTCTCAGGATTATCAAAGTAGTACATAATATTTTTCACATAATGATCATCGAGGGTTTTAGGAGGTTCCCCATCTCCATGAGCAGCAAGTACACCTAATTTTTTTGGTATTTCGTGTTCCATACCCATAACTAAAGATAGAGAACAACTTAGAACAGGAAATAAAAATTACTTAGTGATAAAGCAAACAAGCACACACGAGAATATTCACCCCATGCTTCCTCGGCAACGGTGCCAGAAAAAGGTCTTGATATCCTGCAAGTATACGGGATAGTTGTAGCCTCTTTCGATAAGTAAAAGTGTCGAACCCAACGAGGAGCTAAAGGTAGAACAAATACTCTCTCAAGTCCTATCGGCCACTGATACGACTCTACGCACGCTTGACGTTCGCTTTACCTAGAACAAGTATGAAACTAGAAGTACTTTGTACGTGTTGCTGGATAGGTTTGCAAGATAATAAAGAACACGTAAATAAAAAGTAGGGGCTGTTTAGATAAAGATGCAATAAAGTAAGTATTAGTAGAGATATTTTTGTTACGAGAAAGTTATCTGTCCAAGGCGGTAATCACTATTGCAATTTTATTTGATGGAGAGGCGTAAGCTAACATACTTTCTCTTCTTGGATCATATGCACTTATGATTGGAACTCTAGCAAGCATCCGCAACTACTAAAGATTCATTAAGGTAAAACCCAACCATAGCATTAAAGTATCAAGCCCCCTTTATCCCATACGCAAACAACCTACTTACTCGGGTCTGTGCTTCTGTTCACTCACGCCACCCACCATAAGCAAATCATGAACATATTGCAAACCCTACAACGGGGATCCCTCACACTTGCGCGACACGGAGAGCACCATAGGACAGCACCAATAATAAAACATGCAACTCAAACCAATCATGATCATCAATTAACCCATAGGACAAAACGGATCTACTCAAACATCATAAGATAGCCATACATCATTGGGAAATAATATATAGCGCTGAGCACCATGTTTAAGTAGAGATTACAGCAGGTAAGAGAGGGGTTACACCACTGCATAGAGGGGGGAAGAGTTGGTGATGAAGGCGGTGAAGTTGTTGGTGAAGATCGCGGTGATGATGATGGCCCCCGGTGGCGTTCCGTCGCCACCGGAAGCAAGGGGGGAGGGACCCCCTTCTTCTTCTTCTTCCTTGACCTTCTCCCTAGATGGGAGAAGGGTTTCCCCTCTGGTCCTTGGCTCCCATGGTGTGGGAGGGGCGAGAGCCCCTCCGAGATTGGATCTGTTTCTCTGTCTCTCTCTGTTTCTGCGTTCCTAGACTCTGCACTTCACCGTTTCTTTTATATCTAGAGATCCATAACTCCGATTGGGGTGAATCTTTCGCCTAGAGTTTTCTCATAAAATTAGATTTCTTGCTACAAAAGAAGAGCATCAACCGCCTTACGGGTGGCCCAGGAGGGTGCCAGGCACGCCCAGGGGGGAGGGCGCGCCCCCCTGTCTCGTGGCCACCTCGGGCACTGTTTCGCGTTGATTCTTCCTCCGGAAAATCCCAAATATTCCAAAATAACTCTCCGTCCGTTTTTATCTCGTTTGGACTCCGTTTGATATTCGGTTTGTGCGAAACATAAAACATGCAACAAACAAGAACTGGCACTGGGCACTGGATCAATATGTTAGTCCCAAAATATAGTATAAAAAGTTGCCAAAAGTATATGAAAGTTGTAGAATATTGGCATGGAACAATCAAAAATTATAGATACGACGGAGACGTATCAAGTCTACAATTCCTCTTGCAAACGTAAGTGGTTTCACCAACAGCTGGAACCATGAGAATGAACCACACATGATGGAGGAACATCCACTGCAACATGATTTGATCTTCTCTCGATCACACGGCGAGACTATTTTCGGAATACAAACTTTAACTTAGGCAAAATGATGCCCATTGTATAATCAAACAAGAGCAATGAAGCACCTAGTGTTGGGCAATAAATAGTACATTACTACTTTTCTACAGTCCATGAAGTGACTATCCAATCTTTCTGTGTCTATTTTTGAATGGCACTGCATGCAATGACTATACTATTCTCTTGTGCTGTTCAACCAAAATTGCGGTCACTTTGTTTGTTTGCCAAATAGCAACGAGCAGACATCTCTGTCTACACAAATATCAAACAGCTAGTAAACATATACGACACCTTGTATTTTCGGTTTAAACATGTCTCTTCCGCTTAGCATCTGTCATGTTCTGCACTGGACAATTTGATAAAGTTATGTTTTGCCCTGGACAATTTCATACTGAATTGATTTGCTGGTTCAGAGCAGAAATATAGCACCTATTCTTCATCAGACCAAGGATATCCATGTTCGCAGTGATGGAAGAGGTGAAATCGATACAACCGAAATTGAGCATCCAATCATTGAATCCTGTCCTGCACCTCCAATGTAGGTCCATCCTGCCAATAAATTCACATGCAAACCACTAGTATTACTATCTAATGACAGTACAAAAAGAGTAGCAAGATAGTAGCAAACCATGTACCTTCATAATGAACAACTCATCGTGCCACCAATTGGATATAAAGGTTTGGAAGAAACATGCTCCTAATGTTGAACCAGTTGGACTTTTTGTGCAGTTCCACTAAAATCGTGCATCCCTGTTTGCATAGATATTGAAAGTGTGATTACTGTAAAAACGACACTAGTTGATGCATAGACTCACAAATATAAGCATTCCAATTTCTTAATGGAAAAGGTAGCAAGACTGTTTCTAACCACCTGTTTCAAGGAATAAATAAGGCAACAGCGGCTGATGTCAGAAAGGCATATATAGTTCTTTTTGAAAGAATGATCGACTCCTGACTTTTCCTCTTCTTTTCAGCATATTTTGTGTAGTTCAACTAAAATAAAATGCCATCACCGCCTTGACAATTCAGTGACACTTTACAAAAGGAAATGACTTAACACTACATCATGATGTCAGGTATGTAGTCGACAGGCATTAGAGACAAACATATAGACCTCCTCCGATAACATAATGAACATTAATTTTAACAAAGGTGTGGCTAGCTTTACCAGGATAATTTGAGTGAACTCTACACCCTCTGTTCCTTAATATAAGACGTTTTCGCGGTTCAATTTAAAGTACCCAAACGTCTAGTATTTAGAAAAACAGGTAGTAGTTTTCTTGAGCACATATCTGGGAAAGCTTGCCACACTTTATTTATGTCCATACGCTAATGCAACACCATTCGAATACTACAAATATACACTAATCCAGTGGCTAGTGCAACAGTAGAGTAGTTAGTTTATTACAGGGTACAGTACAATGGTTTTACTGAACATATTTGAATAAACTCTAGCACTGGAAGATTTCTATAAGAATTAACAATACAAAATGTAAAGGTAACAAGTTTCAGCATTGGTATACTAGTTGTGAATGAGCATTAAACCAATACAAAAGTCTGAAGGTAACTAGCATTATTTACTAATGACAGTATCAAAAAATTGCAAACCATGTACCTCCAAGGTAAATATCATTTCGAACTTGTGGGTACCTTAAAAGTTGCTATCCCAATCTTGATAATCGATCAAACTAAAAACTTAATCGAACGAATCAAGAGAACAGTCGGAGGAGGAGGTGCCCACTCTTGACCTTTCCTCTTGTCTTCATAATTTTTTGTGCAATTTAACCAAAATAAAATGACATCAGCGCCTTGGCATTTTGGTGACACTGTACAAAAAAATCAACTTATCTCATGAAAGTGAGGTATGTAATCTATAAGCATTAACAGTGCAAAAATCTGAAGGTAGTAACAAGTTTCATCGTTGGTATACTGGCTGTGCAACAACATTAGAATGCCTTAGCTGAAAAATCTTTAATACATCCACAATCAACAGCTAACCCTGAAATAATCCAGTGACATTAAATGGCATTGCTTAAATTTATCGGTGGCATTAGACTGAGTGCGGCATTAGTTAAATGTGGCATCACTTTAGTAGTAGCATTTCTTGACTTGACTGCTGGCGTTATACTAACAGCAAAAAAGTGGCAATAAGAGCATGGGAGGCCCATTCGGACAGTGGGCCCACCAGTACGATGTACCTCCACGGACGCAGAGTGGTGAGGGAGGTATGGTTGCCTAGAGCAACAAATATCCAGGCATCATATGTGGATTACGTCCCATTTTTGTTCTCTTTAGCCACCTTTTTCCTATGTGAGGACAACAAACCGATCAACCTGGTCATTCTCTATTGCGTTGTCATGCCTTTCTACCCTTCTTCAACCAAGAGACACAAGACTCGTTCCTTAGCTACTGATTTTCCCCTTTTGAACCTTGATGCGAGTTTGATGCCTACTCTCTTGGACAGTACAGTCTCCATTCCTTTCCTTATTCAACCCAGACATGGATTAGTCTGCATGAAGTAGGGTTTCCTTTAATAGTGCAAATTAAGGTTTCGTCTGTCTGGCCAGCAGAGCAGAGGATAGCAAATTGGGAAGATGGTGGAGTGGAAAAAGATCCACATGCAGCGACATGGCAGATGGGGCAATAGAACAAGGGTATGGTTCGAAAATAGGTAGCATACCTGAGGGTCGGCGGGAAGTGGCTTCGCTCGTGGTCGTCGTCCTCCGCACACACTACGATAGCGAGCTTGGGGACGGTGGCCATTCCGCACGGGCGCTAGGTCTGAGAGGACAGCCTTGTCGTCAGTGCATGACCTCGCTCGCCGACGACAAGTGCGTCAACGCTGCACGTCCTTTTCTTCCCCGGCGGATATGTGACCACCGGTGAGGAGGGAGAGAGAGGCCATATTTTTTAGATCTGGAGAGAGGGTGATAGTGTGAGAAGCAAATGGGCAGCCCTTAGCAAGAAAGCGCTGAAGCTCCAGCCTATATATCTTTTTTATACTACTAGTACTAGAGTTGGAGTAGTGGTAGAGTAGTTTATATTTTCTATGCGTACAGACAGGTGCTAAGCTTGCCACATAGGCCTAAAGTCTGATGTGGCAAGTTAATTAAGAAGAGAGAGACTAGTTTGGTGACCCAAGGAAGAAACGGTGCTAAGCGCGTGTACCTAGGTGAAAAGACAATTTTGAGTGTATAGCTAATTAAATGAAGCAAACTTAGCAACAAAAAACTAAGCACCTATGCATTGGGGACTTGATTGCTAAGCCATTTAATGCCCTTAGCACCTCATCTAAGCACCATTTCATTGGAAGAGGTCACTCCTTGGCAAATGCAATAAATACTACGAAGAAAGAGATAGAGAGAAGTAAAAAATACACTTATAGCCAACCTTATAGGTAACCTTGTTGTAGTATGAGTGACTAAGTGATGACTATGTATGACATGCCAACATCAGATAGCCTAATGCACTGTGTTAAATCTCCAAGGGTGCGACCGCACGAGCGACACGATGATCGTGGTAGGCGCGACCATGATACAGGCTGCTGGCAGCCCTTGGATCTGAGATCGAACGGTCGCATGCTAAGTTGCTAAAAATTTGCAGAATAACCCTCCAGGATAGGATATTCACCCATAGGTTTAGAATCACGCCATGCAACCGTTCAATCTCAGATCCAAGGGCTCTCAGAAGCCTGTATCATGGGAGAATGGAAAGCCACTACCCTGCTATTCGCACGCTGGCAGTTCGCTCCTACTCGTCCCCGCACGTCCTTTAATATTACGGTAGTTCGCTCCTAGTCGTCCCGTCCTTTCACATTACGGCAGTTCCACTAATTCTAACCCTCCTTCGAAATCCATGGCGTCCCAAATCTCCATGATCGGCGGTGAGTACAAGGTTAGAACCATCACCGACGATGAGTTCGACGTCATCTACACCCATTCTTCCGTGATGGTGAAAGGATGCCTTGCTCGCTTTAGACGCATGTTCAAAAACTCAAATGATGAGTGGGTCGCTGGGCTAGATGTTGAGTACACCACAGTCCTGGGACGAGAGATGGATCTAAAGGAGGAAGAGAGGAAGAAGCCCGCCGTGATCCAGGTTTGCGTGCATGACTTATGCTTGGTCTACCACATATGCCATGCCGATGTTGAATGCCAGGATTTTAAGAACTTCCTCAAGAGCAACCTAGTCAAATTCATTACTGTAGACTTTACGAACGACGAAAGAGTCCTGGGTCGGATATGCCTCATTGTAGGCAACCCCTTTGACCTCCAGAAGAATCGGCTGCTGCCCTCGATTGGTCAGCCTTCAATGCTGACCCTGGCAGGAGCCATGGTTCATCCTTCGTACGGTAAACTGGAGAAACCTCCATACACGTTTCATCGTCATGCATGGCAGCGGAATGTACTAGATATAGACCACATCCACTATGCTGCAATGGATGTGTTGGATGTTGGGTTCTGGCAGACCCTTATGGTTCAAACTCTGGGGTGCGCACGAAGATCTCTCCCCTACCGATCTACGTCCGATCGCCTTGTGAGATCTAAGATGGAAACAATGAACGACACAAGGGATGCGAGATTTATACTAGTTTGGGCCACCATGGTGGTGTAATACCCTAATCCAGTGTGTGGTGTGGTGGATTGCCTCAGGGGCTGATGATGAACAGTATAAAGGGAGAACAGCCTTGCGAGAGGTGTTCTTGAGCTAGTGCGATGAACTATTCGGGTGAGTTCGATCGCCTCTCTCTCTCTCTCTCTCTCTCTGTCTAGGCTTCCCCAAAGTCTGGATGTCTCTTCTAGATGCCTCTACTCTGTGGTGGCTAGCTCTATTTATAGAGGCCCTGGGCCTCTCCCTAAATATTGAGCGGGAAGGGCGCCAACAACGGCCATTTCGAAGGGGAACATCCAATACAAGTTATCCTGACTAAAGTTGGTCTTCGGCTGCCAAAAGCACTGGTGATGACGCCGTCTTGGGCTCCATGGTGACCTCCATCCTGCCGCTTCGCTGGTCTTGATCTTGTTGCACTGAAATGGCAACCTTTGCCTGATGCCTCGGTACTCCACGTCTGTGCTTGCCCCCTTTGCACCAAAGAGGAAACAAGGACACTGCGCAGGTTGGTGCCCGCCTGGCCTCGATCGTCATGGCTTGCGTCACGAGCACCTCTCGAGGTACCCTGCCTTGATCTCTCCTCCTCCTCGCGAGCCTGCCTGGCGAGGCCGTCCCTAAGGAAGCCTTGCGTCGTTTGCCCCGCGAGGCTTGGCCCCTCGCGAGGGTCTTGAGTCTTGTGCTGATGAAGATGGGCCGTACTGGGCCACCACTTGAGCCACACCGCAGGCCGCAGGAAGGCAAGTCTGGGGACCCCCGTTCCCAGAACGCCGACAGTAGCCCCCGAGCCCAAGGCGCGCTTGGACTTGGCTTAGCGGAGAAGAGAAGGGGCAAGTGCGGAGCACCGCGGGCCCATCAGCCTACGGCCTTGGGCACCGCGTGGCGGTTGATTGGACGTGGGCGTGTCCGCTTCCCCGTGCTGCCTCGAGAACCGCTCGACTTGACAAGTCCCAGCATGCAAAAATGGGTCATGATTACCTGAGATCATGGTGGCCGACGGTTGGCCTCCTCCGAACTATAAGTATGGACGGGCAAGAGCCCCCGCAGTCCATCCCTTCCTGCTACTCTCTTTCTTATTCTTCCTCGCCCTTGCTCCACCTTACGCAGATGGCGCTGATCCGCCGGTTTTCCACGGAAGAGAAGGGAAAGGCCCCCCGAGAGGGTCCTGACCCGCTTCCGCCGAAGAAGCGACCTATCCCCGGCCGCCGCGACGTGGTCGCCTGGCAGGGGTCGTCGCGGCCCTGGTACGAGCGGCCGCCGCCTGGGTTTCTGTTGCCCTTGTACGCCCGACTCGAGGGCCCTGGAGGAGAAGATGCCGAGCAACACCGACGACGCTGACGGCGGCGCCGGCGAGTCACGGCAGTGCGCATGGTCCCCCTGGCGTCCACACCGAGGGTTCTTCCCGCGAGTTCGTGCTTCACGCTGCCATGCCTCCGCGATCCTGGATTCGCCTTCCTCCCTCCTTCGCCTTCGAGATGCCGCTGAGTGGGTCTCTGGAGCTCTGGCTGCAGCACGCTGGCTACAGCACCCTTGCAACCGGAGCGGAGGTTGCGGTCGTCGCTCCGGGCAAGGTCTTCATGACCCAGGGCTGGGGCGAGATCGCCCGGGTCTTCCGGACAAGTGGTGCCCACGTAATTCATCTTGAATACGATGGCGCCTCCTTGATGTTCTTCAAGGTCTTCGACGCTGAAGGCCGCCGGCTGGAGTGCTGCCCCGAGAAAGGAGGCCGGTGTACCGGCGTGGCAAGGGCCAGGTCGGACAACCGCCTCCCCAGCAGCTCCTCAGGCAGCAGCGGAGGAGCCAGAGGGTCCAACGACTCCGCCGAGCTTCATGCGACTCCGAAGACGAGCGACGACAGCTACGAGCCCCCGAGCTTGCGTCACGCTCGGAGCAGGGCAGCTGCGTCAGGCCGTCGACGGCACTGATCTGGATGGGGTTGGCGCCGGCGCCTAGTGGCCCACTATTGATGATGGCATCTCCTGCGGAGGCGCGCGTAGTTAATGCTCCTTAGGATTATCACCTTTTGTTCCCTGCGAGGAATCAAAATCACACCCCATGTGGGTATGTAAGGCGCCTGCCATGTCTTTTGTGAACTGTATATCCTTACTATGGATCGATGCTAGATGCGTGTCCTGTCCTGGCTCGGTTCCCCCTTTCTCTCCTCACGAGGGCTTGGTGCTCTACGTCGACAGGTCCCGGTCCCCAGGCAGGCTTCAGCTGTCGCTGGTATGCCAGGTCGCGATGCTGTGGTCAAGGCCAGGAGGTGAGCGGCCCAAGGTCCAGTAAGAGCCCCTGAGTCGCGATGCTCAGGAGGTCCCCTTTAGCGCTCAAGCAGCCTCTGCTGGGCGAGAAAGGTAGGCAATGTTGCCGTGACAGAGCTGCGATAGGCGATGGTTTGGTGTTGAGTCATTTTAGCTTTTGTGTGACTTATCTCATAGGTTTGGAGTAGTCCTTCGGCGAGGTGCCGAGCCTGCGTGCCGGCAGCTGGGGTGTTGTGTTGGAAATATGCCCCAGAGGCAATAATAAATTAGTTATTATTATATTTCCTTGTTCATGATAATCGTTTATTATCCATGCTATAATTGTATTGATGGGAAACTCAGATACATGTGTGGATACATAGACAACACCATGTCCCTAGTAAGCCTCTAGTAAACTAGCTCGTTGATCAATAGATGGTTACGGTTTCCTGACCATGGACATTGGATGTCGTTGATAACGGGATCACATCATTAGGAGAATGATGTGATGGACAAGACCCAATCCTAAGCCTAGCACAAAGATCGTGTAGTTCGTATGCTAAAGCTTTTCTAATGTCAAGTATCATTTCCTTAGACCATAAGATTATGAAACTCCCGGATACCGTAGGAATGCTTTGGGTGTACCAAACGTCACAACGTAACTGCGTGGCTATAAAGGTGCACTACGGGTATCTCCGAAAGTGTCTGTTCGGTTGGCACGAATCGAGACTGGGATTTGTCACTCCGTGTGACGGAGAGGTATCTCTGGGCCCACTCGGTAGGACATCATCATAATGTGCATAATGTGACCAAGGGGTTGATCACGGGATGATGTGTTATGGAACGAGTAAAGAGACTTGCCAGTAACGAGATTGAACAAGGTATCGGGATACCGACGAATGAATCTCGGGCAAGTACTATACCACTAGACAAAGGGAATTGAACACGGGATTGATTGAATCCTTGACATCGTGGTTCATCCGATGAGATCATCGTGGAACATGTGGGAGCCAACATGGGTATCCAGATCCCGATGTTGGTTATTGACCGGAGAACGTCTCGGTCATGTCTGCATGGTTCCCGAACCCATAGGGTCTACACACTTAAGGTTCGGTGACGCTAGAGTTGTTATGGGAAATAGTATGTGGTTACCAAATGTTGTTAGGAGTCCCGGATGAGATCTCGGACGTCACGAGGAGTTCCGGAATGGTCCGGAGGTAAAGATTTATATATGGGAAGTCCTATTTTGGCCACCGGAAAATGTTCAGGATTTTTCGGTATTTTACCGGGAAGGTTCTAGAAGGTTCCAGAGTGGGGCCCACCTGCATGGGGTACCCACATGAACATGGGTAGTGGGGGCAAGGCCCCACACCCCTAGTCAAGGCGCACCAAGATTCCCCCTTAGAAGGAATAAGATCATATCCCGAAGGGATAAGATCAAGATCCCTAAAAGGGGGGTTAACAATCGGTGGGGAAAGGAAATGATGGGATTTCTTTCCCCCACCTTTGCCAACGCCCCAATGGACTTGGAGGGCAACAAAGCAGCCCCTCCACCCCTATATATAGTGGGGAGGCGCATGGGAGAGGCACCCCTTCCCTGGCGCAGCCCTCTCCCTCTCCAACACATCCTCCTCCTCCGTAGAGCTTGGCGAAGCCCTGCAGAAATACCACAAGCTCCACCACCACGCCTTCGTGCTGCCGGAGCTCTCCCTCAACTTCTCCTCTCCCCTTGCTGGATCAAGAAGGAGGAGACGTCCCCGGGCTGTACGTGTGTTGAACGCGGAGGTTCCGTCCGTTCGGCACTAGGATCATCGGTGATTTGGATCACGACGAGTATGACGCTGTCAACCCCGTTCACTTGAACGCTTCCGCTTAGCGATCTACAAGGGTATGTAGATGCACTCTCCTTCCCCTCATTGCTAGATTAGTCCATAGATTTATCTTGGTGATGCGTAGAAATTTTCTGAATTTCTGCCACGTTCCCCAACGGTGGCATCATGAGCTAGGTCTATGCGTAGTTACTATGCACGAGTAGAACACAAAGCAGTTGTGGGCGTAGATGTTGTTAATTTTCTTGCCACTACTAGTCTTATCTTGCTTCGGCGGAATCATGGGATGAAGCGGCCCGGACCGACCTTACACGTACGCTTACGTGAGACAGGTTCCACGGACTGACATGCACTAGTTGCATAAGGTGGCTAGCGGGTGTCTATCTCTCCCACTTTAGTTGGAGCGGATTCGATGAAAAGGGTCCTTATGAAGGGTAAATATAAATTGGCATATCACGTTGTGTTTTTACGTAGGTAAGAAACGTTCTTGCTAGAACACCTATAGAAGCCACGTAAAAACTTGCAACAACAATTAGAGGACGTCTAACTTGTTTTTGCGGCAAGTGTTTTGTGATGTGATATGGCCAAAGGATGTGATGAATGATATATGTGATGTATGAGATGATCATGTTCTTGTAATAGGAATCACGACTTGCATGTCGATGAGTATGACAACCGGCAGGAGCCATAGGAGTTGTCTTTATTTTTGTATGACCTGCGTGTCATTGAAGAACGCCATGTAAATTACTTTACTTTATTGCTAAACGTGTTAGCCATAGAAGTAGAAGTAGTCGTTGGCGTGACAACTTCATGAAGACACAATGATGGAGATCATGATGATGGAGATCATGGTGTCATGCCGGTGATGATGATGATCATGGAGCCCCGAAGATGGAGATCAAAAGGAGCAAAATGATATTGGCCATATCATGTCACTTTTTGATTGCATGTGATGTTTATCATGTTTTGCATCTTATTTGCTTAGAACGACGGTAGTAAATAAGATGATCCCTCATAATAATTTCAAGAAAGTGTTCACCCTAACTGTGCACCGTTGCGAAAGTTCATTGTTTCGAAGCACCACGTGATGATCGGGTGTGATAGATTCTAACGTGCACATACAACGGGTGTAAGCCAGATTTACACACGCGATACACTTAGGTTGACTTGACGAGCCTAGCATGTATAGACATGGCCTCGGAACACGGAAGACCGAAAGGTCGAGCATGAGTCGTATAGAAGATACGATCAACATGAAGATGTTCACCGACGTTGACTAGTCCGTCTCACGTGATGATCGGACACGGCCTAGTTGACTCGGATCATGTAATCACTTAGATGACTAGAGGGATGTCTATCTGAGTGGGAGTTCATAAGATGAACTTAATTATCCTGAACATAGTCAAAAGATCTTTGCCAATTATGTCGTAAGCTCGCGCTTTAGTTCTACTGTTTAGATATGTTCCTAGAGAAAATTCAGTTGAAAGTTGATAGTAGCGATTATGCGGACTAGGTCCGTAAACTGAGGATTGTCCTCGGTGCTTCGTAGAAAGCTTATGTCCTTAATGCACCGCTTAGTGTGCTGCATCTCGAACATCATCTGTGGATGTTGCGAACATCTGACATACACGTTTTGATAACTACGTGATAGTTCAGTTAAACGGTTTAGAGTTGAGGCACCAAAGACGATTTTGAAACGTCACGAAACATATGAGATGTTTCGAGGGATGAAATTGGGATTTCAGGCTCGTGCCCACGTCAAGAGGTATAAGACCTCCGACGATTTTCTTAGCCTGCAAACTAAGGGAGAAAAGCTCAATCGTTGAGCTTGTGCTCAGATTGTCTGAGTACAACAATCACTTGAATCAAGTGGGAGTTGATCTTCCAGATGAGATAGTGATGTCTCTCCAAAGTCATTGCCACCAAGCTGCTAGAGCTTCGTGACGAACTATAACATATCAGGGATAGATATGACGATCCTTGAGATATTCGTGATGTTTGACACCGCGAAAGTAGAAATCAAGAAGGAGCATCAATTGTTGATGGTTGGTGAACCACTAGTTTCAAGAAGGGCAAGGGCAAGAAGGGATACTTCATGAAACGGCAAAATAGCTGTTGCTCTAGTGAAGAAACCCAAGGTTGAAACCAAACCCGAGACTAAGTGCTTCTGTAATAAGGGGAACAACCACTGGAGCAGAATTACCCTAGATACTTGGTAGATGAGAAGGCTAGCAAGGTCGATAGAAGTATATTGGATATACATTATGTTAATGTGTACTTTACTAGTACTCCTAGTAGCACTAGGGTATTAGATACCGGTTTGGTTGCTAAGTGTTAGTAACTCGAAATTAAAGGCTACGGAATAAACGGAGACTAGCTAAAGGTGAGCTGACGATATGTGTTGGAATTTTTTCCAATCTTGATGTGATCAAACATCGCACGCTCCCTCTACCATCGAGATTGGTGTTAAACCTAAATAATTGTTATTTGGTGTTTGCGTTGAGCATAGACATGATTGGATTATGCCTATCGCAATACAGTTATTCATTTAAGGAGAATAATGGTTACTCTGGTTATTTGAATAATACCTTCAATGGTCTTGCACCCAAAATGAATGGTTTATTGAATCTCGATCGTAGTGATACACATGTTCATGCCAAAAGATATAAGATAGTAATGATAGTACCACCTACTTGTGGCACTGCCATGTAAGTCATATTGGTATAAAACGCATGAAGAAGCTCCATGTTGATGGATCTTTGGACTCACTCGTTTTTGAAAAGTTTGAGACATGCGAACCATGTCTATTGGTGTATATGCATGAAGAAACTCCATGCAAATGGACCGTTTGGACTCACTTGATTTTGAATCACTTGAGACATGCAAATCATACCACATGGGCAAGATGACTGAAAGCCTCGTTTTCAGTAAAATGGAACAATAAAGCAACTTGTTGGAAGTAATACATTTTGATGTGTGCAGTCCAATGAGTGCTGAGGCACGTAGTGGATATCGTTATGTTCTTACTTCACGAATGATTTGAGTAGATACTGAGTGTATTTACTTGATGAAACACAAGTCTGAATTATTGAATGGTTCAAGTAATTTTAGAGTGAAGTTGAAGATCATCGTGACAAGAGGATAAAATGTCTATGATATGATCATAGAGATGAGTATCTAAGTTACGAGCTTTGGCACGCAATTAAGACATTGTGGAAATTGTTTCACAATTAATACCGCCTGGAACACCATAGTGTGATGGTGTGTCCAAACATCATAGTTGCACCCTATTGGATATGGTGCATACCATGATGCCTCTTATCGAATTACCACTATCGTTCATGGCTTAGGCATTAGAGACAACCACACTTACTTTAATAGGGCACCACATAATTCCGTTGAGACGACACCGTTTGAACTATGGTATGGAGAAACCTAAGTTGTCGTTTCTTAAAAGTTTGGGGCTGCGATGCTTATGTGAAAAAGTTCCAGTTGATAAGCTCGAACCCAAAGCGGATAAAATGCATCTTCATAGGACACCCAAATTAGTTGGGTATACCTCCTAATTCAGATCCGAAAGCAATAGGGATTGTTTCTTGAATCGGGTCCTTTCTCTAGGAAAAGTTTGTCTCGGAAAGTTGAGTGGGAGCATGGTGGAGACTTGATGAGGTTATTGAACCGTCACTTCAACTAGTGTGTAGCAGGGCACAGGAAGTTGTTCCTGTGGCGCCCACACCAATTGAAGTAGAAGCTTATGATAGTGATCATGAAGTTTCAGATCAAGTCACTACCGTACCTCGTAGGGTGACAAGGATGCGTACTACTTCAGAGTGGTACAGTAATCCTGTCTTGAAGGTCATGTTGCTAGACAACAATGAACCTACGAGCTATGGAGAAGTGATGGTGGGCCCATATTCCGACAAATGGTTAGAAGCCATGAAATCTGAGATAGGATCCATGTATCAGAACAAAGCATGGACTTTGGTGGACTTGCCCGACGATCGGCAAGCCATTGAGATAAATGGATCTTTAAGAAGAAGACGGACGTGGACGGTAATGTCACCGTCTATGAAGCTCGACTTGTGGCGAAGAGTTTTTCACAAGTTCAAGGAGTTGACTACGATGAGATTTTCTCATACGTAGCGATGCTTAAGTCCGTCGGAATCATGTTAGCATTAGCTGCATTTATGAAATCTGGCAGATGGATGTCAAAACGAGTTTCATTACCAGTTTTTGTAAGTAAAGTTTGTATGTGATACAATCAGAAAGGTTTTGTCGATCCTAAGGATGCTAAAAGGTATGCTGGCTCCAGCGATCCTTCCATGGACTGGAGTAAGCATCTTGGAGTTGGAATATACACTTTGATAAGATGATCAAAGATTTTGGGTTTATACAAAGTTTATGAGAAACTTGTATTTCCAAAGAAGTGAGTGGGAGCACTATAGAATTTCTGATGAGTATATGTTGTTGACATATTGTTGATCAGAAATGATGTAGAGTTTTTGAAAGCATATAGGGTTATTTGAAAAGTGTTTTTCAATAGAAAACCTGGATTAAGCTGCTTGAACATTGAGCATCAAGATCTACAAGGATAGATCAAAAACGCTAAATGGTACTTTCAAATGAGCACATACCTTGACATGATCTTGAAGGTGTTCAAGATGGATCAGTCAAAGAAGGAGTTCTTGCCTGAGTTGTAAGGTATGAAGTTAAGACTTAAAGCTCAACCAAGGCAGAAGACAGAGAAAGGACGAAGGTCGTCCCCTATGCTTTAGACGTAGGCTCTACAGTATGCTATGCTGAGTACCGCACCTGATGTGTGCCTTGCCACATGTCTGGCAAGAGGGTACAAAGGTGATGAAGGAGTGGATCACCAGATAGCGGTCAAAATTATCCTTAGAGGAATAAGGACATGTTTCTCGATTATGGAGGTGATAAAGAGTTCGGCGTGAAGGGTTACGTCGATGCAAGCTTTAACACCTATCCGAATGACTCTGAGTAGCAAACCGGATACATATAGTGGAGCAACCATTTGGAATAGCTCCAAGTGGAGCGTGGAAGCAGCATTTACAATATGACCTAGAGATTTGCGAAGTACATAGGATCTGAATGTCGCAGACCCGTTGACTAAAACCTCTCTCACAAGCAAAACATGATCAAACCCCAGAACTCATCGAGTCTTAATCACATGATGATGTGAACTAGTTTAGTGACACTAGTAAACTCTTTGGATGTTGGTCACATGGCGATGTGACCTGTGAGTGTTAATCACATGGCGATGTGAACTAGATTATTGACTCTACTGCAAGTGGGAGACTGTTGGAAATATGCCCTAGAGGCAATAATAAATTAGTTATTATTATATTTCCTTGTTCATGATAATCGTTTATTATCCATGCTATAATTGTATTGATGGGAAACTCAGATACATGTGTGGATACATAGACAACACCATGTCCCTAGTAAGCCTCTAGTAAACTAGCTCGTTGATCAATAGATGGTTACGGTTTCCTGACCATGGACATTGGATGTCGTTGATAACGGGATCACATCATTAGGAGAATGATGTGATGGACAAGACCCAATCCTAAGCCTAGCACAAAGATCGTGCAGTTCGTATGCTAAAGCTTTTCTAATGTCAAGTATCATTTCCTTAGGCCATAAGATTGTGCAACTCCCGGATACTGTAAGAATGCTTTGGGTGTACCAAACGTCACAACGTAACTGGGTGGCTATAAAGGTGCACTACGGGTATCTCCAAAAGTGTCTGTTGGGTTGGCACGAATCGAGACTGGGATTTGTCACTCCGTGTGACGGAGAGGTATCTCTGGGCCCACTCGACAGGACATCATCATAATGTGCACAATGTGACCAAGGGGTTGATCATGGGATGATGTGTTACGAAACGAGTAAAGAGACTTGCTGGTAAGGAGATTGAACAAGGTATCGGGATACCGACGATCGAATCTCGGGCAAGTACTATACCGCTAGACAAAGGGAATTGAATACGGGATTTATTGAATCCTCGACATCATGGTTCATCCGATGAGATCATCGTGGAACATGTGGGAGCCAACATGGGTATCCAGATCCCGCTGTTGGTTATTGACCGGAGGACGTCTCGGTCATGTCTGCATGGTTCCCGAACCCGTAGGGTCTACACACTTAAGGTTCGGTGATGCTAGAGTTGTTATGGGAAATAGTATGTGGTTACCGAATGTTGTTCGGAGTCCTGGATGAGATCCCGGATGTCACGAGGAGTTCCGGAATGGTCCGGAGGTAAAGATTCATATATGGGAAGTCCTATTTTGGCCACCGGAAAATGTTCGGGGTTTTTCGGTATTGTACCGGGAAGGTTCTAGAAGGTTCCGGAGTGGTGCCCACCTGCATGGGGGACCCACATGAACATGGGTAGTGGGGGCAAGGCCCCACGCCCCTGGTCAAGGCGCACCAAGATTCCCCCTTAGAAGGAATAAGATCATATCCCGAAGGGATAAGATCAAGATCCCTAAAAGGGGGGGATAACAATCGGTGGGGAAGGGAAATGATGGGATTTCTTTCCCCCACCTTTGCCAATGCCCCAATGGACTTGGAGGGCAAGAAAGCAGCCCCCTCCACCCCTATATATAGTGGGGAGGCGCATCGGAGAGGAACCCCTTCCCTGGCGCAGCCCTCTCCCTCTCCAACACCTCCTCCTCCTCCGTAGAGCTTGGCGAAGCCCTGCAGAAATACCACAAGCTCCACCACCACGCCGTCGTGCTGCCGGAGCTCTCCCTCAACTTCTCCTCTCCCCTTGCTGGATCAAGAAGGAGGAGATGTCCCTGGGCTGTACGTGTGTTGAACCCGGAGGTGCCGTCCGTTCGGCACTAGGATCATCGGTGATTTGGATCACGACGAGTACGACTCCATCAACCCCGTTCACTTGAACGCTTCCTCTTAGCGATCTACAAGGGTATGTAGATGCACTCTCCTTCCCCTCATTGCTAGATTACTCCATAGATTGATCTTGGTGATGCGTAGAATTTTTTTGAATTTCTGCTACGTTCCCCAACATGTTGTTGGGTCAGGCCCTCGTGAGCTTCTCTCCTCTTCCCTACACTTTCCTTCATGCTCTACGTCCTCAGGTCCCGGCCCTTGAGCGAGCTCAGCCGCCGCTGGTATGATAGGTCGTGATACTGTGGGTCAAGGCCAGGGAGTGAGGGCTGGAGAGCCAGTAAGAGCCCGTGAGTCGTGATGCTCAGGCGCCCCCCTTTTGACGTGCGAGCGGATCGTGTGGGGGAGAGGGAGAGAGAGCTCGCGACGCCCCCCGCGGTACTCCTGAAGTGGATTCTGCACACCAATCATGAGGGAAAACAAGGTCTGTCGTTACGGTTGCCAGCCAGCCATTGGTTGCTCCGAGGGAGTGATTGGGGCGCTGAGGGCCTGGTGAGGTGGCGCTATGCGGGGCTATCATGGCCAGACCTCGACCACTCAGATTTGTCGGTGTTGCAGGGACGGACCCATGCGCAAGCGCCATGCCAGAGCGAGCGACTCCAAAGGTAGGTGTCAATCGAGCAGGCGATTATCTCAAGCAGGTTAATCATGAAGGAGCAAATCAACTTAGATAGATGCAGGGAAAGCAAATGCCACCGGGTCAGGCCCAAGTGGCTTGGGGATGATGCAGCCCGAGGGGCGCCCCCAACAAGATAAGGAGCTGATATAAGCAAAATGGATACATGCCGTAGGGACGGACCCACGCGACCTGGGAATGATGCAGCCCTGAGGGCGCTCCCAGCAGAAATGAAAACTGAAAAGAAGTCACCTGATGCTGTTGGAGGGAGAGTGTTGGAGTAGCTAATGATGCGGGGTGAAGGAGCCGATCCTCACGAGCCCTCGGGACTCCGAGCCTTGGGAGGCTCAGGAGGTCCGGGCGGCCCATTGAGGTCCATCTCCATCTCCTCTAGGAATGCGCGATGCTTGGCCACCTGAGCTTCCAGAATGCTCCTCATTAGGCGCTGGTGGGCTGCAGCCGCATTCGGCAAGCCGAAGGGCATGCGAACGAAGCTGTGCGGTGGGCCCGTGCAACGCCCCACGCGCGAAGGCCAAAAGCACTCCTAAGAAGCGACTCGATTGAGCCCTGGGTAGTCGATGCAGACGCGCAGCCTGCCATCCTCGCCTGGATGGGGAGCTACGCCGGGCAGACGGCAGTTGCCGCGCATGACTCTCGATTCCTCCACATCCTGAGCGGCCTTGGTGATGAACTCCTGAGGGTTGGATCCTTCTTTCCTTACGCCTTCCTGAGGGAAACGTGTCTTGAATCACGCCTCCAAGTGGTGCCCAAGCGCCTCCCTCGTGACCTTGGCAAAGTTGGTGGCTCCCCAGGAGAGAGCCCTCGAGCCCTGCCTGAGGAGGGCGCCGGGCATGCCTTCCTATGCGATGGAGGGTGGTGCCCCTGGGACGGGCGCATGTCCAGACGCGGTGCCTCCGGAGGTGCCTGCCTCCTGAGGCCTTGAACCAGGTGATATCTTCTTCTTCTTGGGGGCTGCTCCAGGGAGGTTTCCACTCTTGCTGTCCGGGTCCTCGATCGACGCAGCCTGAAAGGCGCGCTTGAGGGAGCACACCGCATCCTTCTCTTCACAGGGGACCGTGATGACCCCACTGCTTCCTGGCATCTTGAGGACGTTGTAGCCATGGTGAGTCACTGCCATGAACTTGGCCAAGGCTGGGTACCCGAGGATGGCATTGTAGGGCAAGCGAATGTGAGCGACGTCGAAGTCAATGAGCTCGGTGCGGTAGTTGCTGCACTGTCCAAAGGTGACAGGAAGGCAGACCTGCCCTATCGGGACAGTGGAACCATCAGTGACTCCTGAGAAAGGCTTGGTTGGCTGTAGCTGATCATATGGCACTTGGAGATTGTTGAACATCTTGACGGACAGAACGTTAAGTCCTGCTCCACCATCGATGAGGGTCCTGGTGACTTGCACATTGCTGATGACTGGGGAACAAAGCATTGGGAGGACACCAGCTGTTGCCGCACACTTGAGCTGATCCGCTAGCTGAACGTGATGGCGCACGCAGACCACTTGAGAGGGCGCGTGGCCTCAAGCTTGGGGAGGACTGCGTTCACCTCGCGAGCAAACTGCTTGAAGATGCGCTGTATGGCTGGGGCCTGAGCGCCGCCCAGGATGCAAGCGATTGCACGTGGCTCCTGGAAGCCCCCAGCCCCCTCGTCTTGATGATGGTCTTCATTCCTTCTTGGTGGTGGTGGCAGAGGAGGAAGGCCTACGTTGCCATGCGGGCGGTCCTCACAAGGCTGATCTCTCTAAGCTCCCTTGCGAGGCTGGTCCTGCCAGCGGTCCTCGCGAGGTCGGTCATGCCACCCTTGGCGAGGGCCACGGTCGTCCCATCGTCCTCCACCTCTTGCTCCGCCTCGGCCGTAACCCTGATTGTTGCGCTCGGGACGTCGACCGACACGGCCTTCTCGCACGGCCCTGAGCTCTTGGCACTCGTTGGTGTTGTGGGTGTGGAGATCGTGGTACACACAGTCCCGGATGCCCTTGGACGACTCCGGCTGGTCCCTGCCGCGCTTTGTGTCTGGCTACGCTGCGAGTACAGCTGCTCCCTTACGCTTCACATCCTTGGCCTTGGCTTTCTTCTCTTCTGGGTCCGCTGCTGGGAGCTCGAGAAGGGAGAGGCGCCCTTCCTCAGCCCTTGCGCACTTGGTCGCCAGGTTGAACAACTCTAGAGGCGTGCACAGATCTTCATGGATTGCCAGCTCCTCCTTCATCTCGACGTCGCGAATGCCATTAGAGAACGCCGAAATGATGGCCTCCTCAATCACCCTGGGAGTCTTGAGGCGAGCGTTGTGGAAGCGCTGGATGTACTTCTGCAAGGTCTCTCCAGGCTGCTGCTTGATGCGGCGCAGGTCACCCATGGCCGGCGGATGGTCGCGAGTGCCCTGGAAATTGGCGATGAAGCGGGTGCGCATCTCATCCCAGGAGGAGATCGTGCCAGGAGCCAGGTTCAGGAGCCAGGTGCGGGCACCGTCCTTGAGCGCCATGGGAAACTAGTTCGCCTTGACCTTTTCGTCCCCGTTGGCGGCTTCAATGCCCAGCTCGTAGAGCTGTAGGAACTCCATGGGGTCTGCAGTGCCGTCATAGCAAGGAGGCAGGTCAGGCTTGAACTTGCCTGGCCAGGCAACACCGCGTAGCTCGGGGGTGAAGGCGCGGCAGCCTGCGGTGGCCACCGGAGCCCTTTGCTGGTGCTGGGCTTGCTCCTAGAAGTTCCCACACGCTGCCGCTTGGAGCAGTGCGGGGTCTTGACGTGGTGGCGCAGGGATGCGGTCATGGCGCACCGGTGCCGGGAGCACGCGAGCACCTTCTTGGGGGCGAGGGATTTCTTGACAGCTCCTTTCTTGTTGGGCAGGCGCCAGACGCGGTGAGTCTCGTCCTGGGGCCACGCGCCTTGGAGCCAGGGCGCCTTCTTGGGGAGGAGGTGGCGGAGGCACCTCCTGATCCACGCCTCCTGCGCAGGATGGAGGGTGAGGCAGTGAGAGGGACGGCGTAGGAGAGCCCCCTGCGGCGCTGACGAGCTCGGTGATGCAGGCGAGCCAGTCCTCGTAGAGGTCGTCGACGGGACGGTAGTGCAGGAGCTCACGCGCCAGGAGCAGCGCGGTGTGCGTGTTCGTGGGGGCGTGACAGGCATCGGACGACGAACTGGCTGGAGTCAATGACGGGGTGGCGGTGCGGCCTTCCCGCCGCACCGAAGGATGCAGAGATGAGGCCTGCTGCTCGTTCCCGGCCGGGCCGGTGGCAGCGTTGGTGGCAGGCGATGGGGAACGACAGGGGCACCCGCCGACGGGCGCCGTCTGGGCGACGCGGGCGGCGAGAGTAGCCTGACGCTCAGCGCGAGCCAGATGAGCGTCAGCCATGGACACGACGGAAGATCGAACGCGAACAATGGAAGAAAGATTCCGGCGCACCCCTACCTGGCGCGCCAAATGTTAGATGTTGGGTTCCGGAAGACCCTTAAGGTTCGAACTCTGGGGTGCGCACGAAGACCTCTCCCCTACCGATCTACGTCCAATCGCCTCGTGAGATCTAAGCTGGAAACGATGAACGACACAAGGGATGCGAGATTTATACTGGTTCAGGCCACCGTGGTGGTGTAATACCCTACTCTAGTGTGTGGTGTGGTTGATTGCCTCAGGGGCTGATGATGAACAGTATAAAGGGAGAACAGCCTCGTGAGAGGTGTTCTTGAGCTGGTGCGATGAACTGCTCCGGTGAGTTCGATCGCCTCTCTCTCTCTAGGCTTCCCCAAAGTCTGGATGTCTCTTCTAGATGCCTCTACTCTGTGGTGGCTAGCTCTATTTATAGAGGCCCTGGGCCTCTCCCCAAATATTGAGCGAGAAGGGCGCCAACAACGGCCATTTCGAAGGGGAACATCCAGTACAAGTTATCCTAACTAAAGTTGGTCTTCGGCTGCCAAAAGCACTGGTGATGACGTCGTCTTGGGCTCCATGGTGACCTCCATCCTGCCGCTCCGCTGGTCTTGGTCTTGTTGCACTGAAATGGCAACCTTTGCCTGATGCCTCGGTACTCCATGTCTGTGCTTGCCCCCTTTGCACCAAAGAGGAAACAAGGACACTTCGCAGGCCGGCGCCCGCCTGGCCTTGATCGTCATGGCTTGCGTCACGAGCACCTCGCGAGGTACCCTGCCTTGATCTCTCCGCCTCCTCACGAGCCTGCCTGGAGAGGCCATCCCCGAGGAAGCCTTGCATCGTCCGCCCCGCGAGGCTTGGCCCCTCGCGAGGGTCTTGAGTCTTGTGCTGATGAAGATGGGTCGTACTGGGCCACCACTTGAGCCACGCTGCAGGCCGGAGGAAGGCATGTCTGGGGACCCCCATTCCCAGAACGCCGACAGGATGGTTACCTTTGTTTCAGTATCTACAAGGGTTGGACGAAGAGCAAGAGCCAAGTGCGCAGTTCAAGCAAAGAAGTATCGGCCGAGAGGAAGAGGGACAAGGACGAAGTCGAGGACATGGATGAGGACTCTGAGTAAGGTGGCAGTGTCGTTGCTCATGGTGGTTCTAATGCAGTGTCTACCGGATTAGTTGCATAGTTTTATTTCAGGTGTGCTTAGTTTAATTTGAGGGGTGTGTTGTGCTGAGCACCCAACAGAACTATGTTATGTTTCTTCTTGTTACTTTAACTCTTCAATACGTACATACTAGTATTTATTTAATAGAATTTAGCACCCCATTTAAGCATGTACTAGCTTTTTTAATAGTACTATATGCATAATTTGGCAACGAGCGCTCTCTATATGTACCACCCTTTTTTTTAATTTCAAGTTTTGCTCCATGGCGCAATCCATCGATACTACTACTGTACAAAAGTATACATTTTTTAAAAGGCTAGAGTACTGTTCATCACATATATAGCTAGTTAAATTCTCAATCTAGAACGACGTGCATGCCATGTAAACCGACATGGAGGAAGTATAGTAAAAATGAGGTGATTTTACCAAGCGATCGGCGGGGGAGCATGGCCTGTCATGCGGTCCCACGTGTCATGATGTACCAAGGCAATGTGTCTGTCCCTCTTGAGGCAGAAGCAATACTAAGTGGTTTGAGATGATGGCGAACTGAAGTGTGAAATAATGGTTGCTTCGTCCGTCTAGGAAGGTGCGGCATTGTGATTTGATGTCTCATTGCTCATTACTACTACTGGGGTGGTACGACTGGGGTGCGTCCCCCTGCTGTTCTGCACTGTTATTTGGTGCTTGACACGTCGACCCGATTGCTATATGTCCCACATGTCGGTGACAGGAAGTACATAATTCATGAAATGGAGCATCGACCGAGGAGTACAAGACACGGCTTGGGTTTTTGCTGCTTCGCGCGATCCATTGATACAAATCCAGACTAAAAAAAGGCAAGGGCGGGTCTTTTCCCGCGTGGCAGGCAGGGGAGTTTGGTATAGTCTGTTCGAGGCAAGGAGGCAGGAAGGGAAACAAGCAAATAGAGGTTGAGCGACTTAGTTTTGGGAAAATCTGATTTTACGGAGTACGTACCCACTAGGGTTTATAGGGCTCATCTAAAAAACATTCGTTTTCTGTTTTATAAGTCTCAATTCTACTACTAGTAGTAGTACCATCACATGTTGGATTTCGAGGTGCGTTAGATCACCCGATGCAAGCAGTGTCAAGAGAAAACTCACCAATGCATGCAGAAGTTCATGGAAATTTAGTGGTCATTCATGCATTCGTTCTAATTAATGCCTCAGTAAACATAACTTCTTGAACAAAACGAGCGTACTAATTACTTGTGCAAACTACAAAATTAATTCGACCACTCACTGTCTACCTTGGTTGGAGAGATTTTGAAATTGAGCCATAAAATGGAAAGGAGGGAGTAGTAACATTTGTCTCGATTACTATTTGTGGCCTTGTATAGATGCAAGATGTATTTTTTTATAGTGGCCGTGTATAAGGTAATGCAGGGAGTACTAAAGGACATATATATTCCAAACAATATGATAATCTCTCTAACCAAGGTACTCCCTCTCTCTCAGTTTATAGGGCATGCGCGTACCCCTAGGTCGTCAATTTGACCAACCTAATACAAGTTATATATTATAAAAAATATACCAGTATAAACTAAAGATGATCTATTTTCAAATGTTATAATTTTTGTGTTATATAGTTTATGTTAGTGTGATAAAATTGACAACCTAGGTATACGCGTAGGACTTGTAAACTGAAACAGAGGAAGTAGTAGGGACGAGGAGTAAGTGGAGGGAGTAGTAAATTTTTCTCCTCGTCCTGCGAGCCACCGCGCGCATTGGCGAGGGAGCGGGCGTAAGGCGTACAATGCTAAGCAAGCTTCACCTCATCCTGCGAGCCACCGTGCCCGTGGGCAGGGGAGATGGCGTACTAAGCAAGCTTCTCCTCATTCTGCGAGTTGACGGGACACATCAAAAGTACTCCAGTGTATAGAGCCTTGCCTCTAAGGTAGGCCCCACGTAGTTTGCCTCTTTTTTAACATACCGCGGCAAGTCGCAATTTGTTTGTTCACCAGTGGTAGACGATCCTCCCTCCACCAAGTGCACAACTAGTACACCTGTCAAATTACCATGTGGGTTGCCTTTTTGTACAGAAATGAGCTCCACTATGTACCCGCGCGGGTGTGGTTGGGAAAGAGACGGGAGTACGTGCGTTGTGCGTGCACCTCTTCTCTTGGTGCACGTCCCCCACCTACGTGGGTGTGTGAGAGAGAGATACAAACCTAGACAGTTGATTTCATGAATGTATTTGTGGGAATATGTATAGATGACATCTCAAATTAAAGTTTGCATGCAATGTGTGTGAAATGGAGGCCTATCCATATCATATATAGACGGTCGGGCGATCCACGAGAAGAGAGGGAGGGGTCATAGATATCAATAGAGTCGAAGAGAGGATCAAGTGGGTGGGTGCGAGATCGATGAAGAGAGCCATTGAAATTGTGTGTGTGTGTGTGTGTGTGTGTGTGTGTGTGCAAGTCAAAGATATAGGGCGACTGACCTACCGGAACGTCAGAGGGCACAGGTCAAGTTTGTGTGTGGCAGGGAGACATTTCTAGAGTGCTCGATGTATCGGTGTGTGTGTGTGGGAGGGGGTGGGGGAGGGGTAGGCAGAGGTGAGGGAGTCCTGGACTAGGGGGTGTCCGGATAGCCGGACTATCATCATCGGCCAGACTCCAAGACTATGAAGATACAAGATTGAAGACTTCGTCCCGTGTCCGGATGGGACTTTCCTTGGCGTGGAAGGCAAGCTTCGCGATACGGATATGTAGATCTCCTACCATTGTAACCGACTCTGTGTAACCCTAACCTTTTCCGATGTCTATATAAACCGGAGGGTTTTAGTCCGTAGGATAGACAACCATTACAACAATCATACCATAGGCTAGCTTCTAGGGTTTAGCCTCCTTGATCTCGTGGTAGATCCACTCTTGTACTACCCATATCATCAATATCAATCAAGCAGGAGTAGGGTTTTACCTCCATCAAGAGGGCCCGAACCTGGGTAAAAACATCGTGTCCCTTGTCTCCTGTTACCATCCGCCTAGACGCACAGTTCGGGACCCCCTACCCGAGATCCGCCGGTTTTGACACCGACATTGGTGCTTTCATTGAGAGTTCCTCTGTGTCGTCAACGATAGGCTTGATTGCTTCTTCAATCAACAACAACGCCGTCCAGGGTGGGACTTTTCTCCCCGGACAGATCTTTGTGTTCGGCGGCTTTGCACTGCGGGCCAATTCACTTGTCCATCTGGAGCAGATCGAAAGCTACGCCCCTGGCCATCAGGTCAGATTTGGAAGCCTAAACTTCACGGCCGACATCCGCGGAGACTTGATCTTCGACGGATTCGAGCCACAGCCGAGCGTGCCGCACTGTCGCGATGGGCATGATCTAGCTCTGCCGCCGGACAGTACCTTGGAGGCCGCACACGAATCCGCTCCGACCCATAGCTCGAAGCCGACCGCGCAGATCTAGGACCGGTGGCTGGACACCGCCTCGGGAGTTGCAACTGCTACGGCGATGGAGCCGAATACCGACCTTGTCCTCTGCAAAGCTCGTGACTCCGAGGTGCCGGACTCCTTGCCGGACTCCGAACCTCCCGCGCCCCTGCCAACCGAATCCGATTGGGCGCCAATCATGGAGTTCACCGCTGCAGACATCTTTCAGCACTCGCCCTTTAGCGACATCCTGAACTCGCTAAAGTATCTCTCTTTATCAGGAGAACCCTGGCCGGACTGCGGTCAGGATGGTTGGGATGCGGACAACGAAGAAATTCAAAACCCACCCACCACCCACTTTGTAGCCACTGTCGACGATCTAACCGACATGCTAGACTACGACTCCGAAGACATCGACGGTATGGACGGCGATGCCGGAGACTACCAAGAACCAGCGCCTACCGAGCACTGGAAGGCCACCCCAACACATGATGTATATATGGTGGACACCCCAAAAGGAAGCGATAACGAGGAACAACGGGACGCGGCAAAGGATAATTCCGCCGACAAACAACCAAAACGGCGACGCAGGCGCCGCCCTAAGTCCCACCTCGACAAAAATAGCACTCCTAATGACCCAGCAATAGAGCAGGGCAAACCAGTGGGCGACGAACACGCAACCAAGCAACCATCCGAACAGGACGAATCGGATAATCAATCCATGCCCGGGGAAAACAATAGTCCAGACGATCTCACGCCGGACACACCACCGGAGCATAAGAACCTTCACAAAAGACTTGTCGCCACTGCAAGAAGTCTGAAGAAGGAAAAACGGAAGCTCAAAACAGCGGAAGACATACTCAGGATGAGGTGGAGCAAAGTACTCAAGACCGCGGACAAATATGGCAATGGCCACCAAACAAAGAGCTACCCGAAGCGCAAGCTGCTGCCGGAACAACAGATCCCGGAGTCTGGATTGAGGATTACATCCTGCACATACACATGGCTAGAGGAGACGATCTCCACGCCATAAAATATATACCCCTCAAGCTCAAAGGGCCAGCTTGGCATTGGCTCAAAAGCCTCCTAGAAAATACTATTGGAAGTTGGGAAGAGCTCGAGGACGCGTTTAGAGCAAATTTTCAAGGGACTTATGTCCGCCCTCTGGATGCAGACGATTTAAGTCACATAACTCAACAGCCCGGAGAGTCAGCGCGCAAATTCTGGAACATGTTTCTTACCAAAAAGAACCAAATAGTCGACTGTCCGGACGCCGATGCCTTAGCAGCTTTTAAACATAATGTCCAAGACGAATGGCTCGCCAGACACCTCGGCCAAGAGAAGCCGAGAACAATGGCCGCGCTAACAAGCCTCATGACCCGCTTTTGCGCGAGGGAAGATAGCTGGCTAGAAAGATGCAGCACCAGCGACCCGAGTACATCCGAGATAAGAGATGGAAATGGAAAATCACGGCGCAGAAAGGACCAGCACCGTAGAGAAAAAAGCCCAAAGAACACGGCGGTCAACACCGGATTCAAAACCTCACAGCCGAAAAATAAAACACTGCCTCTTAAGGACAGCAGCGACGAGCTATCCAACCTCAACAAAATTTTGGATCGGATATATCAAATCCACAGTACTTCCGGGAAGCCTGCAAACCACACCCATCGGGATTGTTGGGTTTTCAAACAGTCCGGCCGACTCAACGCCGAACACAAGGGGCTCGATGCGCCAAGCGAGGACGATGACGAACCCCACCAGCAGAGCGCCAGAAAACAAAAGACTTTCCCACAAGAAGTCAAAACAGTAAACTCACTTCATGTGATAATACGGAACAACAGTGCGGCACCCGCCAAAGTAGGTGTCGCACGGTCCACCCCAGCGGAACCTCGAGATTGGATGTCAAAACCAATTACTTTCGACCACCTGGACTATTCCAGAAGTATTCGAAACGCAGGATGGACTGCCCTAATATTGGATCCTATAATCGACGGACTACAATTTACACAAGTCCTAATGGATGGCGGCAGTGATTTAAACCTGCTATATCCAGACACAATCCGCAAGTTGGGGATAGACCGTACTAAAATTTGCCGTAGCCACACTTCCTTCAAAGGAGTGGTGCCAGGCCCTTGCGCCAAGTGCACGGGCTCCTTACTACTAGAAGTTGTGTTCGGGTCACCTGGCAACTTCCGACGCGAAAAGCTAATCTTTCACGTCGCCCCATTCAAAAGCAGCCAGCTAGCGCTATTGGGACGTGAAGCTTTTGTCCGCTTTAACGCAATACCACACTACGCGTCTCTTACACTTAAAATGCCCGGTCCACGCGGCATCATCTCATTAAAAGGTCGTTCAAGACCCCAGATACGGCTAGACGAGTCCGGCATAAATAAGCTAGGGGCTCCCTAGCCGCACACCCCTTTACAAGGGGCTGTGCGTATGAGCAATAATGAGCTAATATAAGCTCAGCTTTATTCATTCATTCATATTTCGATTTTTAATACATTTTTTGCACGATTTCCTTTCAAGCTAAGTTCCTCTCTTTTTATAGATGGACAACGTGCACACCCGTCCAGGATACGGCACAATGGAGACACAGGCGCAGACGTGCAGCAGGGACCCGTCGCAAGGATTCTTTTCAGATTAAGTCCCTGCGTAAACCTTTCTTACTGTCTTTTGTTGATTCACATCCCACGGTTTTTCACCATAACCAACGAGGAGGCTGGCGTTTTGGCATCGGCCGTGCCAGAAATTCTCGCCTGTACCTGGACACTAGGGGCTTAGGGCATTGTTCTGCCCATTATTATAAAGACCGAATACCTTAGGGAGTGTTCGACGTCTCGAGTTAGGCCTTATATGCATCAGCTCCGAGTCATGTCTTTGGTCAAATGTTGGGTTTGCCCGGCTCCTGTGTTTTGCTGCCTTACGTTCCGTATCATCGGCTAACGCGGCACCAGGAGAACTACTGCGATTGTGCCCGGGTTCGGCTGGGCGAGCACCTCAGTAGAGAAAGCCGAAAACTGATTGTCATGATATAGCGAGAGACTGGTCAACCGCTCGATCGACTATCGGAATGTTTAGAATTCCTCCGCTTTGACGAAGGACCGTTTCCTGGTCAGGCACATACGCGCCCCAAATTCGGAGAGCGCGGTGCCCCTAGGGGCTATATCGTAGCCCCACCTTCAAATTCTTATGGCTAAGTGAAAGTGGTAAAGCATTATAGTCTGGTTGCCTCGTTTGCTACGCTATCACCTCCTTCACAGGACCAAGACGTTGGATTAAGTGTGAAAATGCACTATTTCGCAAACACCCCCGCACCATGTGCGTGGGGACTGAAGCCGAAGACTGCCATCTTTCAGGTTATTTACAAGTATACATTAAACGGCCGCACAGGAGATATTTCAATACTTGAACGCACAAGTACAAAAAGCGCTTATATTATAAAGTTCATTTGAACACGACATTTTTTTAGCACTACGACTCTATTACACGAGCACCACGCAGAACTTCCCCAAAATAGTGCTCGGCGGGTAACCGGCTCTCGTCCGAACCCTGGGTCGCAACAGCGGTGGCATCCATCTCCGTCCAGTATGTCTTCACACGGGCGAGGGCCATCTGTGCACCCTCTATGCAGGCCGACTGCTTCATCGCCTTGATATGCGGCACCGCCCCAAGAAATTGCTGCAATAAGCCAAAATAACTCTTCGGCTTGGGCCTATCTGGCCAGACATGAGCCACGATATCTGTCATGGCAAGCGCGGACAGCCTATTCAGCTCAGCCCACTCAGCCAACCGATCGGTCAGCGGAAGTGAACGCTCCAGACTATGGAATTGAGACCAAAACAACTCTTCCGTCTCGTGATCCTTCTGACTTCGGAAGTGCACAACGGCATCTGCCGCACTCGCCGCTAAATCCATATAAGGATCCTCCGGACCCCACAGCTGGCCAAGCTGAGCATACTTTGGATCTGTAAACCTTCGGTGTAGCAGAAAGGGCTTGCCAGCCACAATATCTCCGGCCTGGCGCAGCTCCTCCTTTATAGCCCGCATTGCAGAATGGGCATCCTTGGCTTCGGCGGTGGCCTTCTTCAGGTCTTCTTGCTCCGCCTGGCGTTCTTTTTCAAGAACCACATAGCGGTCGGTAGCATCTTTCAAATTCACGGCCATTTCGGCCATCTCCTCCCTGCTACGGCGGTGAGCAGCCCTTTTGGCTTCTAGATCTTCGGCCACCCTTAAGGCAGCCGCATCACTCCTTCTGGCCTGCTCCTTGGCTCGAGCAAGTTCGGCCCGAAGGCTCTCCACAGCAGCGGCACCATCTGCTTCAAGCACACATATTGTAAGGGGTGGGCTTCGGCTCCCTTACTAGGTGACCACGGAGAAGAAACCTACCTTGCGACTCGTCAAGTCGCCTGTTGACTAGCGCGATGTCCGCATCCGCAACATCGAGTTGCCTCTTTAGTTCGGCAACTCCATCAGCCCGGCTGGCCACCGGACTATCCGCCACCTGCATAGGAAAAGCGAAAATGAATACCTGCGATTTTGATCCTCGGCACGTTGTCTCCCTTGACAACCTACCGAGTCTCAGGGGCTACTATCTATACAGGGCGCACTTTATGTGCAAAATTGTCAAAAGGCATGTCATTTTTACATACCTCAAACCCCGCCAGCAAGCTTCTGATGGCATCATGCAACCCGCCTTCGGCGGACGAAATTCTTCCAATCACCATACTCATCAATTTATGGTGATCTTCTGAGATAGACGCCCTCTCAAGCAGATCCCTCAGCTCCCCCGGCCGTACACTAGTTGGCGCCGAACTCTTCGGCTCGGCCGGACTCGGGGATACCCTCCGTGATGACACCTTAGGGTCGTCCGCTCCACCTGACGGCACGGCGGATGGAGGCGTCTCGCTCTCCATCATCTCCGGAAAAAGGTCCCCCGAAGACGAGCTCATCTGAGAAGGACGGAGATCCGAACTACAAGGTAAAAACTTAAGTTATCATCAGAAGCACAAATAGGGATGTCCCTTATTACAAAACTCCCTTTTTTCTACTTACGGCTCGCTGGAGGGCTGATTCTTTAGGGGAGACTGTGCGGCCGGGGCCTCCCCGGATGCAGGACCCTCTGGTGAAGATCTCTTCCCCCTCTTCGGGGCTTTGGCCTCCGGGTTTTCGGAAGCGGTCCTCTTCTCCCCTTGGAAGAAGGGACTCTCGATCCCCCCTTTCTCAAAAGCCTCCTCGGTCGAGGCGATAGCTCCTCTGTTTTCCCCTTTGCCTTCCTCGGAAGGCGCAACCTCCAGCATCCTGACCAGCACGGAATCCGGCGCGGTCTCTGGGAGGGGGGCCGGACACCGTATCAACTTTGCTTGCGCTATCCACTCCTGTTAGAGGACAACTGGTTAAAAGGCGAATCATAGAAAGGCAAACCAATGGTATGTCCGGACTCAGAGCTACTTACTTGTGTATCCGGGCATTGCAGCTTAGGCCGGCGTCCTCGGTCAATTTCGGAAACACCTCTTGTGATCCGAAGAACAATTTGTACATCACCACGGGTGTCGTACCCATGAAGTGTTGGAGAATTCATGGTCCCTCCGGATTAAACTCCCACAGCCGGAGAGGACAGCGTTTGCAGGGCAGGAGACGTCTAATCAGCATGACCTGCATCACCACGACCAGATCGATCTCCCTCACTTGGAGGTCTCGAATCCGGCCCTGCAATAGGGGCACGTCCTTTGACGGCCCCTAGTTGAGCCCTTGGCTGACCCATGACATCAGCCGCTGTGGAGGGCCCGAGCGGAAGATGGGCGGCGGCTTCTGCCTACTGCCCCTAGGAGCGGTTATGTAGAACCACTCCTGCTGCCACAAGCCGAGCTCCTCCTGGAAAGAGCCCTCGGGCCATGGAGCGTCGGCCCTTCTGCTTATAACCGCCCCGCCGCACTCTGCTTGACACCCCTCGATCATCTTCGGCTCCACGTCGAAGGTCTTAAGCCACAAACCAAAGTGAGGGGTGACGCGGAGGAAGGCTTCGCAGACGACAATGAATGAAGATATGTGGAGGATGGACTCTGGAGCCAAGTCGTGGAATTCCAACCCATAGTAAAACATGAGCCCTCTCACAAAAGGATCCATCGGGAAGCCTAAACCCCGACGGAGGTGGGATACAAACACGACATACTCGCCGGGCTCGGGGGTGGGAATGACCTGCCCTTTGGCGGGCAACCTATGCGAAATCTCGTAAGTCAGGTACTTGGCCTCTCGCAGCTTTAGCACGTCCTCTTCCGTGACAGAGGAGGGCATCCACCGGCCCTGTAGGACGGAGCCGGACATTGTTGAAGGTCCGAAGCGCTTGAATCTAGGGCTCTGGGTGTTGGAACTCGGGGCAAGGAGGAGATTCGATTCAGGATTGAAGAAAAGAAACGAGCCTTGGTCCCATTATAAAGAAGGAGAATACCAAGAGCCGTCCCCGTGACCGTTCGGGACTCGCCTTCGATAGAGGGGGCGTGGCAACGGGCACAGTTGGGTTACCCACGTCCGTATTGATGGGAATCCCGGAATAAGGGGAACACGATCTTTGCTTCGACAAGACGTGCCAAGAAAACCGCTTCGCTAAACGCGCTGAAGTGGTATAATAAAAAACGATTCAAGTAAAGGCTTGGTAGTGGCGTGACGTCACGCCACAAAATACGTCAGCAGATTGAACTTGTGTGCATTTTATTCTCTCTACGGTGGAATGTGGAATTTATTTTGCAGAGCCGGACACTATCCTGGTGTTCACAATCTTCTATGAATTATTCGGAGGAACCCACCTTGCAATGCCGAACAATATGCACGCCGGACTCATCGTCATTGAAGCCTGGTTCAGGGGCTACTGAGGGAGTCCTGGACTAGGGGGTGTCCGGATAGCCGGACTATCATCATCGGCCGGACTCCAAGACTATGAAGATACAAGATTGAGGACTTCGTCCCGTGTCCGGATGGGACTTTCCTTGGCGTGGAAGGCAAGCTTGGCGATACAGATATGTAGATCTCCTACCATTGTAACCGACTCTGTGTAACCCTAACCTTTTCCGATGTCTATATAAACTGGAGGGTTTTAGTCCGTAGGACAGACAACCATTACAACAATCATACCATAGGCTAGCTTCTAGGGTTTAGCCTCCTTGATCTCGTGGTAGATCCACTCTTGTACTACCCATATCATCAATATCAATCAAGCAGGAGTAGGGTTTTACCTCCATCAAGAGGGCCCGAACCTGGGTAAAAACATCGTGTCCCTTGTCTCCTGTTACCATCCGCCTAGACGCACAGTTTGGGACCCCCTACCCGAGATCCACCGGTTTTGACACCGACAAGAGGCCTAACTATAGAGGTAGAACGACTCATATATGTGTTGAGAAGGAGAGCCCCAGCTATGTCTTGAGAGAGATCGGTCGACATCCATACATAACTGAAGGACAGGAAATAGGATGGGACAGAGAGAGAGAGAGAGAGAGAGAGGAGAGAGAGGGAGGGAGAGGGGTAGAGTGTTGGATGGGTGATGGAGTTTCTTCTCGAAGATGGTGGGAGAGGCCTACTAGACAAACTGAGGGTGGAACTGCAATATTATCAATAAGAGTGGGGATGTGTTTCTGCATGTGCCCATGCGTGATAGATCTGTCAGGACGCATCCATGGATGATGAAGGGAACCATGTGTTAACCTAGCTAGATCGGTAGATCAATTGTTGTTTGTCGGAGGAAGGGAGAGACATAACTAATGAGGTAGATCGATCGACACGTGGGGAAAAACGAGTTATAAGGACCTAGCTAGCTATATGTATAGCGGGAGATCGGTCGGTGTACGTCCATTTGTTAGAGGCAAATAAGGCCCAGCGAGACGGATAGACAGAGAGAATGGAGCTAGGAGGTGGTGCGAGAGGCCGAGCTACTAGCTAGATAGGGGGAGGAGTGTGCGGTTGTGAGATCGATGAAAAGAGGAGCGAGAGTTTACACGTGTGTGGGGTCGTATGAGAGACACGAGGCAAGGACACATAAAGGAGGAGATTGAAGGTGCGTGTGTATGTTATAGGCAGACATCGCTGGAGAGGTTTATCGATCAGTGTGTGTCGGAAAGGAGTTTTGGAGACTGTGCGAGAAAGACCTAAAGAAAAAAAATGAATGTGTGCGATGGATAGAATGTTGAGGGAGGGGGAGGGCGAGGAGGGCGTGTGCATGCACGAGAGAAAGTTAGTGGTAGCTACAAAGGTTAGAGGATTGTGTGGGTGTAAGAGACTAACAAACATCATAATTTGATATGAAAGTGGATTCATATATTTGAATAGGAGATCACAGTGTTTTAAACATATGCATGCATGAATATAGCAGTGATACACATGTTGTGGTTTTGCACATGTTATACCATAATGTGATAATGCATGGCTTTTCCAACTCACAGCTAAATGTCGAACAATCTAAACCATACTATACATCGAACAATCTCACATTTTATTTGAATTTGTGATAATGTGTGGCGTTTGCAGCTTACAACTAAATATCAAACAATCTAAACAATACTATGTATCGAACATTCTCACATTTTATTTGAATTTGTGGTAATATGTGGTGTTTGCAACTCACATGTAAATACTTGTAGGCGTAGGGGGCGGGGCACCATACATGATGTGATAAACACATTATACATATGAGACATGGTTTGAATTATGAAGATCTAGCTAGAGCTTGAAATGTACTGTGATTTGAAATCAACATAAAGTGGATTCAAAAAATCGAGTTCGAGTTCATATAGTACACATAGTTCATGTGTTACTCGAGACTAATCATGTGGTGTGATGTGAAGATAATACAATGATGATTGTAGATCTTATTAAAATAGATAAATGAATTCAAATGCTTTGACTTCACAACAATCATTATTGTAGATCTTATTCAAATAGAGAAACAAATTCAAATTTAGTTCATATTGAAGCGGTAGTATATACGTTTGGAATGCAGTAAAACAATCATTTGAGTAGTAGGTTGCATGCATTATACATGTAGCGAAATATTTCAATTGAACATAACATGAATTCAACGTTTTGAATGACATTTGTAGTGCGAATTGATTTGGTACAGTACACATTAGGCTTGTCCGAAAATTTCAACCCGCGCCTTGTTAGCCCGAAATATTTAAGATATATATTTGTCTCATTGTGCTCCGACAACACCCTCCATCTCAACCCGCGCCTTGCTATTCCAAAATTACAACGCGCGCGAAAACTCCCACCTCCTGTGAAATCCCGACACGCAAAATGCCTGTGATACCCCTGAATCAAAAGAACTGCCTCAAATCGGTGGGGGTACTTTCGTAACTTACCCCACATTTCAGACAAGCGCGTCCCTAAGCCATGGTTCCCCACTCCCATCCCATCTGCCCACCCATTCGTACACAGAGGCCGCGAAAACCCGCGAAGCCCCACACCCTCCATCGTCCGCCACCCAGCCGGAGCCTCTTCCCCGACGACGACGTCCACAGCAACACCTCGACGTCCCTCATCCATCGTACTAGATGAGGATCCGTCGTCGATCTCGTCGTCCCGCCGGTTCAGCCACCCCGTCCTCCACCACCAAGGAGCCTCCCCGATGTTCCCCTCGTCTTTCGCGCCACCTCCATTCCCACACCGCTATCTTCACCTGCACCACCGGAAGATCATCATCATCACCGTTTCCTTGGATGAAGCTGCGGCCTAATCGGTGCCACCAAAGAGGTTGTACACTAATCGCCACATTTTCTTCTTAATTTGATCTCACGGTGCTGCCGGCACTCGATCCCGAGCTGACACGGCGCGGCTCCATCACACATCGGCGTCGCCGGCCACTTCCTCCACGGTGTCGATCCCTCGGTGGTCACGTCCACATCAGTAGGAGCTGCTGCTACTTTAGCTCTCGCTCGTGCTACTGCTCTGCTCTTGCTCTCGGCCCCCTGCCTGGTCTGCTCTTGCTATTGCTCTTGCTCGCGCTGCTGCTCCCGCTCTTGCTCTTGCTTGCGATGCTGCTCTGATTTAGCTACACTTGAGTCGACTGAATCGAATTTTCGGTCAGTCGATTTTTAGGGGGGGGGGGGGGGCTCGCCGGAGTTAAGGAAGAACCAGCCGCAGCGGCGAGGGGGGCTCTCCGGAGAGGTACCCCACTATCTATCTTAGGGTTCAGTGTGGGGACGGTGGCCACCGGTGGTGGTGGGGTGATGAACCACAATTGTAGGGGATCTATCATAGTCCTTTCGATAAGTAAGAGTGTCGAACCCAAAGAGGAGCAGAAGGAAATGATAAGCGGTTTTCAGTAAGGTTTTCTCTGCAAGTACTGAAATTGTAGGTGATAGATAGTTTTGTGATAAGATAAATAGTAACGAGTAACAAGTAAATAAAGTAAACAAAGTGCAGCAAGGTGTCCCAATCCTTTATGTAGCAAAGGATAAGCATGGACAATTTCTAATAATAATGAAGGAGCTCCCGAGGACACATTGGGAATTATCGTCAAGCTAGTTTTCATCACGTTCATATAATTCATGTTCGGTACTTTGATAATTTGATATGTGGGTGGACCGGTACTTGGGTACTGCCCTAACTTTCACAAATATCCCACTTATTGTTAACCCCTATTGCAAGCATCTGCAACTACAAAAAGAAGTATTAAGGTAAACCTAACCACAGCATTAAGCATATGGATCCATATCAGCCCCTAACGAAGCAACGCATAAACTATGGTTTAAGCTTCTGTCACTCTAGCAACCCATCATCTACTTATTACTTCCCTATGCCTTCCTCTAGGCCCAAATAATGGTGAAGTGTCATGTAGTCGACGTTCACATAACACCACTAGAGGAAAAGACAACATACATCTCATCAAAATATCAAACGAATACCAAATTCACATGACCACTAATAGCAAGACTTCACCCATGTCCTTAGGAACAAACGTAACTACTCACAAAGCATATTCATGTTCATAATCAGAGGAGTAATAATATGCATAAAGGATCTGAACATATGATCTTCCACCAAGTAAACCAATTAGCATCAACTACAAGGAGTAATCAACACTACTAGCAACCCACAGGTACCAAATTGTGGTTTTGATACAAAATTGGATACAAGAGATGAACTAGGGTTTTGACAGGAGATGGTGCTGGTGAAGATGTTGATGGAGATTGACCCCCTCATGATGAGAGGATCGTTGGTGATGACGTTGGTGATGATTTCCCCCTCCCGGAGGGAAGTGTCCCCGGCAGAACAGCTCTGCCAGAGCCCTAGATTGATTTCGCCAAGGTTCTGCCTCGTGGCGGCGGAGTTTCGTCCCGTAAGCTTGCCCATGATTTTTTTTCAGGGTAAAAGTGATGATATAGCAGAAGATGGACGCCGGAAGCCCACCAGGGGGCCCAGGAGATAGGGGGCGCGCCCTATAGGGGGGCATGCCCCCTGTCTCCTGGACAGGGTGTGGGCCCACTGGCATATTTCTTTCGCTTAGAAATTCTTATTAATTCCAAAAAGTTGTTTCGTGGAGTTTCAGGACTTTTGGAGCTGTGCAGAATAGGTTTCCAACGTTTGCTCCTTTTCCAGCCAGAATTCCAGCTGCCAGCATTCCCCCTCTTCATGGTAAACCTTGTAAAATAAGAGAGAATAGCCATAAGTATTGAGATATAATGTGTAATAACAGCCCATAATGCAATAAATATTGATATAAAAGCATGATGCAAAATGGAAGTATCAACTCCCCAAGCTTAGACCTCGCTTGTCCTCAAGCGGAAGCCGAAATCAAAAAATATGTCCACATGTTTAGAAATAGAGGCGTCGATAAAAACAAAATACGGACATGAGGGCATCATGATCATTCCAATAACGGCAACATATATAGATTTTGTCATATGATTTCCTATGCTCAAGTAACAATCAATTCACAATGTCAAGTATGGTTCAAAAACTTCATTGCGAACTAACAAACTATAATCTCAGTCCTTGAAGCAATTGCAATTTATCATAACATCAGAAAGAGTCAACAATAGAGCTTTTCAGCAAGCTCACATACTCAACTATCTCGTAGTCTTCTACAATTGCTAACACTCATGCAGTACTTGTGGTTATAGAGTTTTAGCCGGACACTGAGGAAGATAGGGGCTTATTGTGTTGCCTCCCAACGTATTCACCTTTAGGTGATGTCAACAATAATAGCCTATGCTAACTTACATCCAATTGGATATATATATATATATATATATATATATATATATATATATATATATATATATATATATATCATGATCTTTCAAACACGAGGAGCTTGCCAAAGGATAAAATGAAAAAGGGAAAGGTGAGAATCACCTTTACTCAAACATAAAGTAAAAACATAAAGTAAGAGATAGGCCCTTCGCAGAGGGAAGTAGAGATTGTCATGTGCGTTTAGGGTTCATGCACAAAATCTTAATGGAAAAGAACGTCACTTTATATTGCCCCTTGTATGTGGACCTTTATTATGCAGTCCGTCACTTTTATTACTTCCACAACAAGTTCGTACAAAGCTTATTTTCTCTGCACTAATAAGTCATACATATTTAGATAGCAATTTTTATTGCTTGCAACATGACAACTTACTTGAAGGATCTTACTCAATCCATAGGTAGGTATGGTGGACTCTCATGGCAAAACTGGGTTTAAGGATATTTGGAAGCACAAGTAGTATCTCTACTTGGTGCAAGAAATTTGGCTAGCATGAGGGGGAAAGGCAAGCTCAACATGTTCAGAAGGTCAATGACAATATACTTTAACTAAGATGTCAGAAAACATAAACCATTACGTTGTCTTCCTTGTCCAACGTCAACTCTTTTAGCATGTCATACATAATGAGTGCTCACAACTATAGAAGGTGTCCAAGATAATATATTTATATGTGAACCCCTCTTTCCTTATCACTTCCTATTAATTGCAACGATGACCAAGGCTACGTTCATCAACTCTCACCAATTTTTATGCCTCATACTTTCTATGTGTGAAATCATCACTATCCAGAAGATCAATATGAACTCCATTATTCTTTCTACTTTCTCAATATCGTAGCAACATAGCCAAGCCCTTGACTCAACACTAATCTTTATTATAGATAGCTCACGGACTCAATTACAAAAAGAGATCACAAAGCAAAACTCAAAACTACTTGATATAAAAACTTGAACTACTAGATAAAGATACTACTAAAAGGATCGAACTAAATAAAGCGGTAAAGATAGGAGTGTGATGGTCGTATGATACCGGGGCACCTCCCCCAAGCTTGGCACCGAGGAGGGTTAGGGTTACACAGTTACAATGGTAGGAGATCTACAAATCCGTATCGCCAAGCTTGGCTTCCACGCCAAGGAAAGTCCCATTCAGACACGGGACGAAGTCTTCAATCTTGTATCTTCGTAGTCCAGGAGTCCAGCTAAAGGCTATAGTCCAGCCATCCGGACACCCCCTAATCTAGGACTCCCTCAGTAGCCCCTGAACCAGGCTTCAATGACAACGAGTCCGGCGCGCATATTGTCTTCGGCATTGCAAGGCGGGTTCCTCCTCCGAATACCTCATAGAAGATTTTGAACAGAAGGATAGTGTCCGGCTCTGCAAAATAAGTTCCACATACCACCGTAGAGAGAATAATATTTACACAAATTCAATCCGCTGACGTATTTCGTGGCGTGACATCACACCACGGCCAAGCCTTTATTCGAATCGTTTTTACTGTCCCACATCAGCGCGTTTAGCGAGGCGGTTTCCTTGGCACGTCTTGTCAAAGTAGAGATCGTGTCCCCTTATTCCGAGATTCTCATTAATACGGGCGTGGGTAACCCCGTCGTGCCCATTGGCACGTCTCCTCTATCGAAGGCGAGTCTCGAACGGTCACGGGGAAGGCTCTTGGTATTCAACCTCTTTATAAAGAGGCCAAGGCTCCACTCCTTTCATTCAATCTCAATTGAATACGCCCCTCGCCTCGAGTTCCAACACCCAAAGCTCCAGATTCAGGCGCTTCGGACCTTCGATGATGTCCAGCTCCGACCTGCAAGGCCGGTGGATGCCTTCCTCCGTTACGGAAGAAGACGTGCTAAAGCTAAGAGATGCCAGGTATCTAACCGGCGAAATTTCGCATAGGTTGCCTGCCCAAGGGCAGGTTATTCCCACTCCCAAGCCTGGTGAAACTGTGGTGTTTGCGTCTCACTTCCTTCGGGGGCTAGGCTTCCCGACGGACCCCTTCGTGAGGGGGCTCATGTTTTACTATGGGTTGGAATTTCATGACTTGGATCTAGAGTCCATCCTCCACATCTCATCGTTCATTGTCGTATGCGACGCCTTCCTCCGCATTACCCCTCACTTCGGATTGTGGCTCAAGACCTTCAAAGTGGAGCCGAAGATGATCAAGGGGCAGCAGGCAGAGTGCGGAGGGGCTGTTATAAGCAAGAATACTGATGCTCCGTGGCCCGAGGGCTCTTTTCAAGAGGAGCTCGGCCTATGGCAACAAGAGTGGTTTTATATCACAGCTCCTAGGGGCACCAAATGGGTGGAGCCACCTGCCTTTTGCTTGGGTCCTCCACCACGACTGGCGTCATGGGTCAATAAAGGACTTGACTGGGGGGCGTCCAAGGACGTGCCCTTGTTGCAGGGCCACATTCAAGATCTCCTAGAGAGAGAGATCATTCTGGTCGTAGTGGTGCAGGTCATGCTAATTCGTCGCATCCTGACCTGCAAACGTAGCCCCCTCCGCCTGTGGGAATTTAACCTGGAGGGACCATGAGCTCTCCAACATTTTATGGGCGCAACGCCCATGGAGATGTATAAGCTTTTCTTCGAATCACAAGCGATGTGTTCGGACTTGACCGAGGACACAGGTCTGAGCTGCAATCGTCCGGATACTCAAGTAAGTAGCCCTATACCCGGACATGCTATCCCACATTTATCATGAATTTGCCCTCAAAAGAGTTGTCCCTTGAACAGGAGTGGATAGCGAAAGCAATGTTAATCAGGTGTCCGCCCCCCCTCCCTGAGACCATGTCGGATCCCGTGTTAACCAGGATGCTGGAGGTTGCACCTTCAGAAGAAGGTGAAGGGGGGAACAAGGAAGCTACCGCCTCCGTGAAGGAGGCTGTCAGGAAAGGAGGGATCGAGAATCCCTCCATCCAAGGGAAAAAGAGGACCGCCTCTGAAGACCCGGAGACCATGGTCTCAAAGCGGGGGAAGAAATCCTCGTCAGACGGTCCTGCGCCGAGAGATGCCTCGACCGCATTGTGCCCCCAAGGGGATCAGCCATCCACCGAGCCGTAAGTAAAAAGGGGAGTTAAAATAAAGGATATCCCTGCCTTATTTCTGATGAAGATAACCGAAATTTTACCTTGTAGTTCGGATCTCAGCCCTTCTCAGCAGAGCTCATCTTCGGGGGATCTTCGACCGGAGATGATAGAGAGCGAAACGCCTCCCCCTTCTGTACCGTCTTGCGAGGCGAGCGACCCTGAGGTGTCATCGCGGAGGGTTTCTCTGAGTCCGGCGGGGCCGGAAGGCAGTCATATGTCCCCCCAAAGCCCTCCGTGTCTGACCTTCGAAAAAGGCCATCGGACCAGTCCGGCACCACCTGGTGTATGGTCGAAGGAGCTGAAGGATCTGCTCGGGCGAGCGTCTATCTCAGAAGATCACCATGTGTTAATGGGTACGGTGATTGAAAGGATTTCATCCGCTGAGAGCGGATTGCACGAAGCCGTCAGAAGTTTACTGACAGGTTTTGAGGTACGCATAATGATGTACCTTCTGACAGTTCCGCATATAAAATGCACCCTGTGTAGATAGTAACTCCTGAGGCTCGGTGTGTTGTCAAAAAATGACAGCACGCCGAGGATCATAATCCCAGGTATAATATGTCGCCCGTCCTATGTAGGTGGCGAAGGGTCCGGTGGCTAGCCAAACTGATGAATTTGCCGAACTAAAGCGGCAACTTGACGTGGCGGATGCCGACATCGCGCTTGTCAATAAGCGACTTGACGAGTCACAAGGTATGCAATTTCTCTGCGGACACCTGGTAAGGGAGCTTGATGCCCATGCCTTACAACATGTATGCTTGATGCAGATGGTGCCGCTGCCATGGAGAACCTTCAGGCGGAGCTCGCCCGAGCTAAGGAGCAGTCCAGAAAGAGTGATGCGGCTTCCTTGAAGGTGGACGAAGAGGTAAAAGCCGAACAGGCTGCTCACTGCCGAAGCAAGAATGAAATGGCCGAGATGGCCGTGAAGTTGAAGAATGCTGCCGACCGCTGCAAGCTTCTTGAAAAAGAAGATCGAGCGGTACAAGAGGACCTGAAGAAGGCCACTATCGAGGCCAAGGATGCTCGCTCTGCGATGAGAGCTATGAAGGAGGAGCTGCGTCAGGCCAAAGATATCGCGGCTGGAAAGCCCTTTCTGCTGCGGAGGAAATTCATGGATCCTAAATATGCTCAGTTGGACCGGCTTTGGAGTGCGGAGGATGCTTATCTAGACTTGGCGGCAAGTGCCACGGACACGGCTGAACACTATCGAGATCAAAAGGATCACGAAATGGAGAAGGTTTTTTGGTCGCAGTTCCATAATCCAGAGCGCCCACTTCCATTAACCGATCGCTTGGCCGAATGGGCGGAGCTGAATAGGTTATCCGGACTTGCCATGAAGGATGTTGTGAGTCTTTTGTAGCCGAAGAGGCCCGAGCCGAAGAGTTATTTTGGCTTGGTGCAGCAGTTCCTTGGTGCGGTGTCGCGTATCAATGCAATGAGGAGGTCGGCATGCATAGAGGGTGCGCGGATGGCACTTTCCCGTGTCAAGACATACTGGGCGGAGATGAAGGCCACCGATGTTGCATCCCAAGATTCGGACGAAAGCCGAGTACCTGTCGAGCACTATTTTCAGGAAGTTCTGCAGGGCGCTCGTTTAATAGAGACGCAGTGCTCGAAGTATATTATGTTCGAATAACATGTATTATTGTGAAACAATGTCTCGATGAAATATAAAGCTTTTTATACTTGTGCCTTCAAGAATTAAAATACCTCCAGTGCGGCCGTTAATGTATATGTGTATATAACCTGAAAGATGGCAGTCTTCGGCTTCAGCCCCCACGCATATAATGCGGGGGTGTTTGCAAAAGGCGCATTTTCACACTTGATCCAACATCTTGGTCCTATAAAGGAGTTGGTAGCGCGGCAAACTAGGCAACCGGACTATAATGCTTTATCACTTTCACTTAGCCATAGGAGTTTGACAGTGGGGCTACTATATAGCCCCTAGGGGCACCGCTCTCCCAAATTCGGGGCGCGTAAGTGCCTGACCGGGAAACGGCCCGTCGTCAAAGCGGAGGAATCCTAAAGATTCTGTCGCGACCGGTTTTCCGGGTATTAATTTCCAGAAAATGGCCGTTGTGCTCACCAGCCCCAGGATTACTGTTAGCTGATGAGGCACCAACTTGATACAGAAATTCCAAGCAAAATACAAAATATGTGGTACAATACCATTCTGGCCTGGAGTACAACCAATTGTTTCTAGTGGTTGAGGGCGGAAGCGGTTTGTGGATCATCAATGTCTATGGGACTCCATTTCCCACAGGAACAGCTGACCAGGTTAACTCCTATCTTCGTGATGCTGCTACCACCACTGCTTAGGTTCCGGGGCTGTCGTCGCAACGCTCCTCTCCATGCAAGATATCAGGCCAAGACAATAGCCAGGGACAAGCCAGTGAGTACTTTGAATGTACTCGCAAACATTATGAACACTGGGATAATATAAATGAGTATCATGCACTGAAATATTCTATGGTCACATCGTCAGTCATAAATAAAAATCTTTTATGCATGCAAGCAGGTTATTTATATGCAACACGAATAAGCAATAATGGAGTGGAAATAAAATGCCGCAGTCGGGCGTCTGTGCGACACCACATAAAGGGCTTATAAAATAAATAAATAACAAGCAATGCCACAGTCGGGCGTCTCAGCGACACCACATAAAGGGCTTATAAAGTAAATAAATAACAAGCAATGCCACAGTCGGGCGTCTCAGCGACACCACATAAAGGGCTTATAAGGTAAATAAATAACAAGCAATGCCACAGTCGGGCGTCTCAGCGACACCACATAAAGGGCTTATAAATTAAATAATCACAATGAATATCCAGGAGGTAGAACCGTCCCAGGGATACTCAATGATATAATGCGTTAGTCCATAATAATAATAATCATAATCATCACAAGTCACAAGTCACAATCCAAGTTCTAGTTTAACAATTTCTCCTCCGAAGACCGACACTAAGACCGACACTTGACCCATCCCAGACTGTAGTCCTTAACCATGGACACGGCTATTCGATAGATTTAATCTCTGCAGAGGGTGTACTCTTTACCCATGAGTAACGGATTCCTTTAGTCCATCAAGACTAATTTCGCCTATGGTCTTTTAATTGAAAACACACCTGACTTGCACACACCAGCTTAACTCACCGGTGTCTGGAATAACCCACGACACCTGTCAAGCAAAACTCTAAGTGGGGAGGCTACAACCTCGCGTAGCATGGGATCAAATTTATATCGCGCGCTCTAAGGGGTGGCCTCCCCTCTCGGTCCCAACCGGAAACACCCATGCCCCCGGACCAGGTGGCCTGCCTACCGGCTACAACCGGTATCTTCCACCATGGCCTCTCTGTACGGTGTGTGCTTGAAAGGGGTTGACGACTTACTGAACCGTACCCTACTTGTTGTAGGGACAAGTTGTAGTACGAAACAAGTATGGGGGTTACTGGAACAAGACTCGATCTATGGTCGAATCAGGAGGTTTATAAATTTCCTGCATGACATGTATAACAAATATATTTCAACCAACAGAATCACCGCTCATTATACCTTACTATGCCATACCGGTCATAACCGTCCCGACGGAGACCGGCGACAAGCTCACGCCTACCCAAGGCAGAGGCTTTCCCGGATTCCTTTCCGGCATGCATGCAAGGCACATGAGGATGATTACCATCACAAGTATATTCATTTCCAACAGCAAGGAAATCACTAATATGCATTCATGCAAAGGATCGTATCACCACAGAAAATAACGAGTTTTTCCGAAATAAGGTGGTGTTATAATCGTGTCAACCAACACATCAAAAATATTATGCCAGGGTTCAGGATGCTTGCCTTCAAGTTGTGGAGGGGCAGGGTGCATCCTAAAACTTTTGAAAGTTTTCTCCTCTCTCTCCAAAATCCTATTTTAAATAAATTTGAATTAACACACATTTCCAAAACAGCACAAAAAAGTTGTTTCAAATTTTTTCAAATAAATCTGAAAATAAACTAGACAGAATTTGAGAGGGGTAGGAAAAAGAATCAACTCATTTGGAGTTATAATTAAAAAGTTATACGCAGTCAAGTTTTGGTCAAAATCTGTTATTTAAAATAAAACAGAAAAAGAAAACGGTTCGATTATACGTACACGTCGAAGGCGTATTCTGGAAATACCTTTCCACTTAACCAGCGTGGACCGCGCGGGGAGTCACTGACAGTGGGCCTGCCTGGCCCACTGGTCAGGTTTGACTGGTCTTCCTTCCCCTCCTCTTTCTCTGCCCGAGCGGGGGCGGGACTCCGGCGAGGCTCGCCGGCGAGGCTCGTCGGCGAACGGAGGCACCGTTCGGGAAACCGAGGCCATCCGCGATCTCAGGGGATCGAGGCGGTCCTATCGGTGGTTGCGCCATCCGCGGTCTCAGGGGATCGAGGCGGTCCTATCGGTGGTTGCTTTGGTCTCTGGGGTGGACGGAGCTGCCGGCGGCGAGCTCCACAGCGGACGGTGGTCGTCGGGCAAAGTGGGTTTTCGCCCGCGGCGTGTCCCGATCAAGATTGAGTAGGGGGATGGACTCACGAGAGGGAGAGGGGGCTCCTGGTGAAGAGAGTGGAGAGGGGGAGGCCCTGGTGGCGCCGGAATGGCTGGGGCAGTGGCGGCGGCTGCGGTTGCCGGAGATGGGGAAGAAGACCTCCCTAGGTCGATTGGCTGCCACGGGGAAACTAGGGGAGTGATCTGCAGTTGCCTCCGTGCGGGGACGAGCTTGGGACTTCTTAAATTGGCGATCGGGGTCGGTTCCGTCGGTGGCCATGGATAAGGTCGCCGGCGACCGCCATTCTATAGCTAGGGCGTCGTGGCGGCGACGAGCGCTAGTGGACACACTTGTGGATGAGCTCGCGCTGCTCCAGGGGGCAGGTGGCGAGCGGGAGAGGCTCGGGCGGCACCGACCTGAGCAGGGGTTGTCGGGCGGCCGTGGCGGCTAGCTCCTGGCTTGCCGGAGACATGGCGAGGGGCTGCTTGGCACGTTCTGGTGAGAGGGGGAGTGCGTGGCGCGGCTATGCAGTGTGGGCCAAACCAGGGGTGCGATGTGGCGGTTCGGGCGCGGCACGTGCAAAACGCGCACTCTGGGCTCGGCCAGAGCATGCTCACTAGGTGCTCCGTGAAATGCCAGTGCATGCCACAAAGCTTGGGTGAGGCTGGCACTTAGCAGACCTAGGTTAGGAGTAGCTGGGGTTTTAGTGGACATGCTAGTTTGTCCATAGGTGCAAGTTCACAGTGCAATGACAAAAGTCATGTCAAAGCTGTTCATGCACTCAAGGTGTTTGACAAAATGCCACAGGCACCTAGGTGGTTCTTGGAGTGGTCATAATTTCCAGATTAGTGCCTCTTTGGGTGCAAGAGAGAGTGGTGAGGTCATTTGGGCAAAAGAAGAAACTTGCTAGTGCAAGTTTTGCAAATCTTCAGATTTGGACAGAAGAAACAGGGCATGATTGCAAGAACTAGAATTGCTCCAATGAGTCCAACCTCTTGGACTTAAGGGTTTAGCAGGGAAGACTACAAGTAGGAAAAGAAATCATGGATAAAGGAGCAACTTAAAATATAGCTGTTGTACAAATCATCAAATTCGACCAGAATGGAAAAGAGGTTGATTCACTCAAATTTTTCAAACTACATCACTGGGGTTTTGCAAAAAGTTAATTAACATACTCATATTGACATCCCAAAATTTTGGTGGAAGCTAGAAAGAAACATTTAAATGGGTTGTAGTGCAAAATTGCCCACTGGACTAGATTTGAAAATATGGTGTAGAGCTCAAAATATCCGAAGATTGAAATATATTTTTGCATAAAAATGTTTTAAAAACATCAAATGACATCTCCAAATTTTGGTGGGATTTTGAATGAATTTATAAAAGGGTTGCAGTGCAAAAGGGACCCTAAACTTATGAAAAACAAAAATAGAGAAATAAAGCTCAGGGAAAAAATAATTATATCAATAATCCTACTGATACAAGAATTGTTTTATTTGAGAGGGTAAAAGAGTCCAATAAAATTTGTAAGTTTTCACTTGAGGTAAAAACTCCATAAAAATAAAGGGAAGAATGGTTCTGAAATCAAAAGAAAGTCCAGAAAACAAAAGTTTAAGTTTTATGGTAAAATTTTAACTAACAAAACAAGGTTAAAATTTTGGGGTGTCACAACACTACCCCCCTTAAGAAAAATCTCGTCCTAGAGATTTGCTAAGGATTGATTTTTGAAAAAAAAAACATTTTTACCGAATTGAAGTAATTTCTTAAGCGGTAAAAAGCGGCTACAGTGAGAGGGCAATAAGTGGTGCAAAAATACAGTGTGGGAAACTAGCGCTGCGTGGAAAGATCCACGGTTAGGGGCAAAAACGAGCGATTTCTACGCTGGATATAAATTTAGAATAAATTCTAAATCTTAAAATACGCTGGTCGTACCCGAGAGCACAGTGCTCCCTCTGGCTGACAAGTGGACCCGGGGCCCACTGTCATCCTCTTCTTCTTCCTCTGGCTCTTTCTTCTTCCTCTCTCCCGCGCGCTTTCCCGCGCTTTCTCCACCGGCGACGCCTAGTGCATAGGGCATCTAGGCCGTACTGCGGTAGTGCGCAGCGTGCTAGCTGCCGGTGCAGCGTGCACTCACTTCGCGGGCCAGTGCACTGTCGGCACTGCTCGTGGATTTGCCTTCGAACACCGGTGATCGGGCGACGAGCGGCGCTGGTGGACCTCGCCCACCGTACACCGAGCTCGAGCTATAAAATGGCCGAGGTGTTCTTCTCTTCTTCCTCACACCTGGCCTTGCTCCTCCTTCTTCTCTGTCTCTGTTTGCCGAAGCTCGAGGCGAGGCTCTAATGGCGGAGGTGGTGCCGGACTGGTACGTGATCCTGGTGTGCGGAGGGTTGGCCGCCGTGCTGGGGTTCTCCGTGCTCCTGTGCATGATGATCCTCGATGATCGTCGCGATGCTGCCGCTCGGGTGTTGGCTCTCTGCGGCGGCGGTGATCACGAGGAGTAGGTGGGGTGTGTCGGGTGCTGACCATTGTCGGGAGGTGTTCTGTTAGATGCAACACGGTCGCAAGGTTTTGTAAGCAGTGTATGTGTTCGAGTGATTGTGGTTGTGAGTCTGTTGCCGTGGTGCTGCGTGAATAAGAAAAATCCCATGTCGTGAGAAGGCATACGATGCAGCAGCTCCGGGAAAAGAAATCTTACTCCAGGATTTTTCGCGAGGGAAATCGGTTAATTCTAAAGGAAAAATAAACCGCGACAAAAACTGCACACATTAGGAGAAGCCAAATAATTTACTCGTCGCACAAACTCAGGGTACCACGCATAAGTTACAACACATAAATAAATGTTGCGATAATAAACACAGCAGTGACGTCTAAAATGAAAATGGTAACTGGAAGGGGTTCCGAGAAAATGTCTCTGGTACAGGGACACACTCTTCTTCTATCGGGGGAAGTGGATTGACCAGTCGATGTATGTGTCTCTCCTGGTCGGGCCTCAGTGATCTGCTGATGGTGATCTGAGGATTTAAATCCGCGAGGCTCTGGAGATAACCCATCAGACGTTGGGTTAAACGCTCTTGAGCGATGACATACTGGACAAGGTTGGCCAGCACTGGGTCTCTCTCAATTCGTCCACCGGGAAAAGATGTTACTTCTGCGGGTGCTGCACGGCTCGGAAAGTAATAATACCCTCGTTCGCTGGCATAGGGTACCGCGAATCGAAGGCGAGCAAGCGCTTCGTACGCAGCAGCTTCTATGGCCATATGTGGGGTTGGCATAGATTTCCCCACGAAGGAGACCTCCGTGGGTCTTAGTTTGAGTTAACGGGAGGGATGTGCACTGTTGCCCAATATCTCAAGGTGGACTGGGTGATTCTCGATTTGAACAGCTCGTACTAGGGTGGCTAGGTAGAACCCGTGGTACTGCAGGTAAAATCCCACAATATTTTGACAAAACTACCCGGGGTTGCATCTGGGGTTCTCAGATAAATACTAGGGCTCGGCATGGCAAGAAATGGTTGTGAGGATGGTGCACAAGGTGAGGGGTGCTTGGCAAGGTCACGCGGTGGCCTTTTTATATCACTGGAGCTGGGTCGCTTTACCGTGGTGGAATGTAATGAATTTGCCAGTTCAGCCCAAGGGTCGGGGTCAAAGCCACAGATACACACATCTCACTAAAGTGACGTATCACTGTGGGGGTCATCGAGGTGGTTTTTGGTATCTATGCCCGGGATAAAAAAATTACACTGCATGCTGACATATCCATGCAAGGTTACAGTGGCACAACGACAGGCGGCGTTTATTTATGAGATCGCAAGATTACAATGCGAGGATACATTGGGACTTGACACTACTCGAGTGACTTAGTCTACCTCGTTTATATCCAAGCGGGCATGCCTTGTGGATGTCGAGGCTTCTCCTCGGTTCTCACTGTCGGGATTAGCTGGAGGGGGTCGAGGGGCTGCAGGGTCGGGGTAGCGATGATGACCATCTCGGGGATTGTTGGCCACAACCCCGTTGGAGTGTGCTCCCAAAAGGCGACGAAGCACTTCTGGGGTCATCAAAGCACCTTGGCAAATGGCTGGGGGAGACCTTAGGGTCTCGATCGGGTGTCCGAACAGCACGACTGGGTTGTCGGTGTCGGGCTCGTCTTCTCCTCTTGTCGGGGCTCGGCGAACCAGCTCTCCATGAGCTGCGATTAGATCAATGGTGATTTGATCGAACAGTTCCTCTAGTGCACCTACATAGCGCACTAGGTGCAACAATGCAGGATCTGTCTCGTGATCTCCGTTGGCAACTTGGGGTGGTCTGCCATACCCTTCACGTCTGGGATAGTAGTGGAACGAGCGACAGTTAACTCTGGGCGACAAGTGCCGGAGTTGAACTATAGCCTCTCGCGCCGCTAGCTGGACGGCTTGTGTCTCAAAGGAAGTTGTCCTTCCGGTGAACCTGTATGGGCGCTCGGGCGCTAGACCCCTACCGTAGATGTGTACAGTGGCCCAGAATTGACGGCTCTCACCGCTCAGGGGTCCTTGGTACACAACATATTCTGGGGGCTCTTCTAACGCATAGGCACGGCGGGTGAGGTTTGCGAGTATGGTCACAAAGCCTCCAAGGTTCGTTGCTGTGGTCTCATTGTGCACGACGGGGCCTGGCATTATGGCTCGATTTGTGGTAGAGGTTGTGCTGGGTTGAGGCCAGCGTGCCCTTTTTATAGAAAAAGGGGACGGAGTCTTCCTTCGCACACTTGCGAATCGAACAATATAGGTGTCGGTCACTAGCGCGTGATCGACAGGCTAGGCTGATAGGTTGGGCACCGATTGCCAAAAGTGTCGGGGTCACTGTGTGGCTATCTTGCACGAGAAGCTTGGCTGGGGTTTGGTTAAGGTCTGGTGGGTTGGTTTGCCTAAGTTTATTCACCTGGCTAAGATAGGATTATCCAATGGTCAGCCTGGCTCTGATACCAAGTGTGTCGCGACCGGTTTTCCGGGTATTAATTTCCAGAAAATGGCCGTTGTGCTCACCAGCCCCAGGATTACTGTTAGCTGATGAGGCACCAACTTGATACAGAAATTCCAAGCAAAATACAAAATATGTGGTACAAGACCATTCTGGCTTGGAGTACAACAAATGGTTTCTAGTGGTTGAGGGCGGAAGCGGTTTGTGGATCATCAATGTCTATGGGACTCCATTTCCCACAGGAACAGCTGACCAGGTTAACTCCTATCTTCGCGAGGCTTCTACCACCACTGCTTCGGTTCCGGGGCTGTCGTCGCAAGCTCCTCTCCAAGCAAGAAATCTGGCCAAGACAATTGCCAGGGACAAGCCAGTGAGTACTTTGAATGTACTCGCAAACATTATGAACACTAGGATAATATAAATGAATATCATGCACTGAAATGTTCTATGATCACATCGTCAGTCATAAATAAAAATCTTTTATGCATGCAAGTAGGTTATTTATGTGCAACACGAATAAGCAATAATGGAGTGGAAATAAAATGCCACAGTCGGGCATCTGTGCGACACCACATAAAGGGCTTATAAAATAAATAAATAACAAGCAATGCCACAGTCCGGCGTTTCAGTGACACCACATAAAGGGCTTATAAAGTAAATAAATAACAAGCAATGCCACAGTCGGGCGTCTCAGCGACACCACATAAAGGGCTTATAAGGTAAATAAATAACAAGCAATGCCACAGTCGGGCGTCTCAGCGACACCACATAAAGGGCTTATAAGGTAAATAAATAACAAGCAATGCCACAGTCGGGCGTCTCAGCGACACCACATAAAGGGCTTATAAAATAAATAATCACAATGAATATCCAAGAGGTAGAACCGTGCCAGGGATACTCAATGATATAATGGGTTAGTCCATAATAATAATAATAATAATCATAATCATCACAAGTCACAAGTCACAATCCAAGTTCTAGTTTAACAATTTCTCCTCCGAAGACCGACACTAAGACCAACACTTGACCCATCCCAGATTGTAGTCCTTAACCATGGACACGGCTATTCGATAGATTTAATCTCTGCAGAGGGTGTACTCTTTATCCACGAGTAACAGATTCCTTTAGTCCATGAAGACTAATTTCGCCTACGGTCTTTTAATTGAAAACACACCTGACTTGCACACACCAGCTTAACTCACCGGTGTCTGGAATCACCCACGACACCTGTCAAGCAAAACTCTAAGTGGGGAGGCTACAACCTCGCGTAGCATGGGATCAAATTTATATCGCGCGCTCTAAGGGGTGGCCTCCCCTCTCGGTCCCAACCGGAAACACCCATGCCCCCAGACCAGGTGGCCTGCCTACCGGCTACAACCGGTATCTTCCACCATGGCCTCTCTGTACGGTGTGTGCTTGAAAGGGGTTGACGACTTACTGAACCGTACCCTACTTGTTGTAGGGACAAGTTGTAGTACAAAACAAGTATGGGGGTTACTGGAACAAGACTCGATCTATGGTCGACTCAGGAGGTTTATAAATTCCCTGCATGACATGTATAACAAATATATTTCAACCAACAGAATCACCGCTCATTATACCTTACTATGCCATACCGGACATAACCGTCCCGACGGAGACCGACGACAAGCTCACGCCTACCCAAGGCAGAGGCTTTCCCGGATTCCTTTCCGGCATGCATGCAAGGCACATGAGGATGATTACCATCACAAGTATATTCATTTCCAACAGCAAGGAAATCACTAATATGCATTCATGCAAAGGATCGTATCACCACAGAAAATAACGAGTTTTTCCGAAATAAGGTGGTGTTATAATCGTGTCAACCAACACATCAAAAATATTATGCCAGGGTTCAGGATGCTTGCCTTCAAGTTGTGGAGGGGCAGGGTGCATCCTAAAACTTTTGAAAGTTTTCTCCTCTCTCTCCAAAATCCTATTTTAAATAAATTTGAATTAACACACATTTCCAAAACAGCACAAAAAAGTTGTTTGAATTTTTTTCAAATAAATCTGAAAATAAACTAGACAGAATTTGAGAGGGGTAGGAAAAAGAATCAACTCATTTGGAGTTATAACTAAAAAGTTATAGGCACTCAAGTTTTGGTCAAAATCTGTTATTTAAAATAAAACAGCAAAAGAAAACGGTTCGATTATATGTACACGTCGAAGGCGCGTTCTGGAAATACGTTTCCCCTAAACCAGCATGGACCGTGCGGGGAGTCACTGACAGTGGGCCCGCCTGGTCCACTGGTCAGGTTTGACTGGTCTTCCTTCCCCTCCTCTTTCTCTGCCCTAGCGGGGGCGGGACTCCGGCGAGGCTCGCCGGAGAACGGCGGCACCGTTCGGGAAACCGAGGCCATCCGCGGTCTCAGGGGATCGAGGCGGTCCCATCGTAGGTCGCTTTGGTCTCTGGGGTGGATGGAGCTGCCGGCAGCGAGCTCCGCAGCGGACGGTGGTCGTCCGGCAAAGTGGGTTTTCGCCCGCGGCGTGTCCCGATCAAGAATGAGTAGGGGGATGAACTCACGAGAGGGAGAGGGGGCTCCTGGTGAAAAGAGTAGAGAGGGGGAGGCCCTGGTGGCGCCGGAATGGCTGGGGCAGTGGCGGTGGCTGCGGTTGCCGGAGATGGGGAAGAAGACCTCCCTAGGTCGATTGGCTGCCACGGGGAAACTAGGGGAGTGATCTGAGGTTGCCTCCGCGCGGGGACGAGCTCGGGACTTCTTAAGTAGGTGATCGGGGTCGGTTCTGTCGGTTGCCGGTGACCGCCATTCTGTAGCTAGGGCGTCGTGGCGGCGACGAGCGCTAGTGGACACGCTTGTGCATGAGCTCGCGCTGCTCCAGGGGACAGGTGGCTAGCGGGAGAGGCTCGGGCGGCGCCGACCTGAGCAGGGGTTGTTGGGCGGCCGTGGCGGCTAGCTCCTGGCTTGCCGGAGATGTGGTGAGGGGCTGCTTGGCGCATTCTGGTGAGAGGGGGAGTGCGTGGCGCGGCTATGTAGTGTGGGCCAAACCAGGGGAGCGATGCGGCGGTTCGGGCGCGGCACGTGCAAAACGCGCGCTCTGGGCGCGCCCAGAGCACACTCACCAGGTGCTCGGCGAAATGCCAGTGCATGCCACAAAGCTTGGGTGAGGATGGCACTTAGCAGACCTAGGTTAGGAGTAGCTGGGGTTTTAGTGGACATGGTAGTTTGTCCATAGGTGCAAGTTCACAGTGCAATGACAAACGTCATGTCAAAGCTATTCATGCACTCAAGGTGTTTGACAAAATGCCACAGGCACCTAGGCGGTTCTTGGAGTGGTCATAATTTCTAGATTAGTGCCTCTTTGGGTGCAAGAGAGAGTGGTGAGGTCATTTGGGCAAAAGAAGAAACTTGCTAGTGCAAGTTTTGCAAATCTTCAGATTTGGACGGAAGGAACAGGGCACGATTGCAAGAACTAGAATTGCTCCAATGAGTCCAACCTCTTGGACTTAAGGGTTTAGCAGGGAGGACTACAAGTAGGAAAAGAAATCATGGATAAAGGAGCAACTTAAAATATAGTTGCTGTTCAAATCATCAAATTGGACCAAAATGGAAAAGAGGTTGATTCACTCAAATTTTTCAAAGTACATCACTGGGTTTTTGCAAAAATTTAATTAACATACTCATATTGACATCCCAAAATTTTGGTGGAAGCTAGAAAGAAACATTTAAATGGGTTGTAGTGCAAAATTGCCTATTGGATCAGATTTGAAAATATGGTGTAGAGCTCAAAATATCCAAAGATTGAAATATATTTTTGCATAAAAATGTTTTAAAAACATCACATGACATCTCCAAATTTTGGTGGGATCTTTGAATGAATTTATAAAAGGGTTGCAGTGCAAAAGGGACCCTAAACTTATAAAAAACAAAGTTAGAGAAATAAAGCTCAGGGGAAAAATAATTATATCAATAATCGTACTGATACAAGAATTGTTTTATTTGAGAGGGTAAAAGAGTCCAATAAAATTTGTAAGTTTTCACTTGAGGTAAAAACTCCATAAAAATAAAGGGAAGAATGGTTCTGAAATCAAAAGAAAGTCCAGAAAACAAAAGTTTAAGTTTTATGGTAAAATTTTAACTAACAAAACAAGGTTAAAATTTTGGGGTGTCACAGATTCCAGCGGGTCATCGAGTGATTGGCCAGTCTCACGCTATATCATGACAGTCAGTTTTCGGCTTTCTCTACTGAGGTGCTTGCCTGGCCGAACCGGGGCACAATCGCAGTAGTTCTCCTGGTGCCGCCTTAGCCGATAGAGCGAAACATAAGGTAGCAAAACACAGGAGCCGGGCAAACCCAACATTTGATCAAATACATGAGTCGGAGCTGATGCATATAAGGCCTAACTCGAGACGCCGAACACTCCCTAAGGTATTCGGTCTTTATGAAAACGGGCCGAACAACGCCCTTGGTAATAAGCTCCTGGTGTCCAGGTACGCGCAAAATTCTGACGTGGCCCATGCCAAAACGCCAGCCTCCTCCTCGGTTATAGCAAGAAACCTGGGGATGTGTATCAACAAGAGACAGTAAAAAAGGTTTACGTAGGGTCTTAATCTGAAAAGAATCCTTGTCACGGGTCCCTACAGCACATCTGCGCCTGTGTCTCCGTTGTGCCGTATCTTGGACGGGTGTAGCACGGTGTTCATCTATAAAAGAGAGGAACTTAGTTGAAAAAGATCGTGCGAAAGTGTACGTTATGTTAAATAAACAAGGTACGATTCAAAAAAAGTGAATAAAATTGAGCTTTATTGTCTCTTGTTGTACATGCGCGGAGCCCCTTGCACAGGGGTATGCGGCTGGTAAGCCCTTGTATGTTTGCGCCGTACTCGTCTAGCCATGTCCGGGGTCTGGACGACCTGTTTAGGTGCTTTGATTTGTGAAGCTGGTTTAGTGTGTGGCTGTCAAGGCAGTCACACAATCTTCCGCACTCGAGGAACACTCGGTATTTCCCTTTAAGGAGATGATGCCTCGCGGACCGGGCATTTTTAGTGTAAGGGATGCATAATGCGGTATTGCGTTAAAGCGGGCGAAAGCTTCGCGTCCCAGTAGTGCTTGGTAGCTACTTGCAAATGGGGCAAGGTGGAAGTTTAACTTTTCGCGGTGGAAGTTGTCGGGTGAGCCGAACACAACTTCTAGCAGTAGAGAGCCCGTACAATGGGCATATGGGCCTGGCATTACCCCTTGAAAGGAAGTGTTGCGATGGTGAATTTTGGTTGGGTCTATCCCCATTTTGCGGATTGTGTCCTGATATAGCAGGTTTAGATCACTGCCGCCGTCCATTAGGACTCGTGTAAATTGGAGTCCGTCGATTATCGGATCTAATATCAAGGCAGTCCATCCTGCATTCCAGATACTTCTAGAGTAATCCTGATGGTTGAAGGTGATTGGTTTTAACAACCAGTGGCGGGACTCCTCTGGGATAGGCCGTATGGCGCGTACCTCTATGGGCGCCGCTCTATTTTTCCCTTTTGTCACGTGAAGTGAGTTAACTTTTTGACTTCTTGTGGGAAATTCTTTTGTTTTCCGGTGCTCTGCTTGTGGGGTTCATCATCGTCCTCTTGGTGTGTCGAGCCCCTTGTGTTCGGCGTTGAGTTTGCCGGACTGCTTGAAGACCCAACAATCTCTGTGGGTATGGTTTGCAGGCTTCCCGGGAGTACTGTGGATTTGGCATATCATGTCCAAGATTTTGTTTAAGTTAGATAGCTCGTCCCTATTATCCTTAAGGGGCAGTTTTTTATGATTCTGCCGAGAGCTTTTAAATTCGGCGTTGACTGCCGTGCTCTTCGGGCTGTTTCCCTTGGTCCGGCGCTTGTCCTTGCTGTGTCGCAGTTTCCCGTTTCCATCCCTGACTTCGGATGTACTTGGGTTGCTGGTACTGCATCTTGCCAGCCAGCTATCCTCTCCCGCGCAAAAGCGGGTCATGAGGCTTGTTAATGCGGCCATTGTTCTTGGCTTTTCTTGGCTGAGGTGTCTGGCAAGCCATTCGTCTCGGACGCTGTGTTTGAAAGCTGCTAAGGCTTCGGCGTCCGGACAGTCGACTATTTGGTTCTTTTTAGTAAGGAATCTGTTCCAGAATTTTCGGGCTGACTCTCCGGGTTGTTGAGTTATGTGACTTAAATCGTCTGCATCCGGAGGTCGGACATAGGTCCCTTGAAAATTTGCCCGAAAAGCATCCTCGAGCTCTTCCCAACTTCCAATGGTGTTCTCGGGGAGGCTTTTGAGACAATGCTGGGCTGGCCCTTTGAGCTTGAGGGGTAAGTATTTTATGGTGTGGAGGTCATCTCCTCTAGCCATGTGTATGTGGAGGATGTAATCCTCAATCCAGACTCCAGGGTCTGTTGTTCCGTCGTACGCCTCTATGTTTACAGGCTTGAATCCCACTGGAAATTCATAATCCAGGACCTCATCGGTGAAATATAGGGGGTGTGCGGCACCCCTATATTTAGGTGTACCGTAATATTCGGATATTTGATGTGTTGCATTGCTTACTAGAGCTTGCTTTCTTGGCCCATAGATAGATCTAATTGGGCCATCTTTTTGATGCAAATCCGTGTGCAGATCGTGTGCCAGCTTGTGTGCGACGCCGTTTGCCGCTCTATGTTTGCCATGGGGTCGTCTATCCAACTGGGTGGTCTCTTTGTTCTTTGATTGCGGGGGCTCTACGGCCTCCTCATCAAATTCAGGCAGTAGTTTTCGCTTTGGGTAGCTCTTTGTTCGGTGACTATCACCGTATTTGTCTGTGGTGTTGAGTACTTTGCTCCATCTGATCTCGAGCGCATCTTCCGCTGTTTTGAGCTTCCACTTCTGCTTTTTCAGGCTACGCGCAGTGGCGACAAGCCTTTTGTGGAGGTTCTTCTGCTCCAGCAACTTGTCCGGCGTGAGATTGTCTAGACTGTTATCTTCGCTGGGGACGGATTGTTTAGCCAGGTTGTCCTGTTCAGACGGTTGCGCGATGGCATGTTCGTCGTCCACCGGTTCGCCCTGCTCTAAGGCTGGGTCTGTATGGCTGCTGTCTTTGTCGAGGCGGGATTTTGAGCGGCGCTTACGTCGCCGTTTTGACTGCTTTTCGAGGGAATGATCCTTTGTGGCGTCCCGTTGTTCCTCGTCGTCGCTTCTTTTAGGTGTGTCCACCATGTATACATCATGAGATGAGGTGGCTGTCCAGTGCCTTATAGGTGTTGGTTCATGTTTATCTCCTACATCATCGTCCATACCGTCGATGTCTTCGGAGTCGAAGTCGAGCACATTGTTTAAACTTTCGACAGTGGCTACGAAGTGGGTGGTGGGTGGGCTTTGAATTTCTTCGTCATCCGCATCCCAACCTTGCTGACCATAGTCCAGCCAAGGCTCTCCTGATAAAGAGAGAGACTTCGGTAAATTCAGGATGTCGCCAAAGGGCGAGTGTTGAAAGATGTCCACGGTGGTGAACTCTATGATCGGCGCTCGATCGGATTCAATTGGCAGGGGCGGGGAAGGCTCGGAGTCCGGAGAGGAGTCAGGCACCTTGGAGTCATGAGCTTCGCAAAGGACAGAATTGGTGTTCGGCTGAATCGCCGTAGAGATAGCAGCCCCGGAGGCGGTGTCCAGCCACCCGTCCTCGATCGGCGCAGTCGGCTCCGAGCTAAGGGTCGGGGCAGACACTTGTGCAGCCTCCAGGGCACTGTCCGGCGGCAGAGCTAGATCATGCCCATCGTGACAATGCGGCGTGCTTGGCAGCGGCTCGAACCCGTCGAAGATCAAGTCTCCACGGACGTCAGTCGTATAGTTCAAAATTCCAAATCTGACCTGATGGCCAGGGGCATAGCTTTCAATCTGCTCCAGATGGCCAAGCGAATTGGCCCGCAGTGCAAAGCCGCCGAATACGAAGATCTGTCCGGGGAGAAAAGTCTCAGCCTGGACCGCATCGTTGTTGATGATCGGAAGAGCCATCGGGCCTAAAGATGACGACACAGAGGAACTCCCAATGAAATCACCAATGTCAGTGTCAAAACCGGCGGATCTCGGGTAGGGGGTCCCGAATTGTGCGTCTAGGCGGATGGTAACAGGAGACAAGGGACACGATGTTTTTACCCAGGTTCGGGCCCTCTCGATGGAGGTAAAACCCTACTCCTGCATGATTAATATTGATGATATGGGTAGTACAAGAGTAGATCTACCACGAGATCAGAGAGGCTAAACCCTAGAAGCTAGCCTATGGTATGATTGTTGTTCTATCCTACGGACTAAAACCCTCTGGTTTATATAGGCACCAAGGAGGGTTAGGGTTACACAGAGTCGGTTACAATGGTAGGAGATCTACATATCCGTATCGCCAAGCTTGGCTTCCACGCCAAGGAAAGTCCCATCCGGACACGGGACGAAGTCTTCAATCTTGTATCTTTGTAGTCCAGGAGTCCGGCCAAAGGCTATAGTTCGGCCATCCGGACACCCCCTAATCCAGGACTCCCTCACCCATATACTCCCCGGCAAATTCCCGTAACTCTCCGGTACTCCGAAAAATACCCGAATCACTTGGAACCTTTCCGATGTCCGAATATAGTCATCCAATATATTGATCTTTATGTCTCGACCATTTCAAGACTCATCATCATGTCCCCGATATAATCCGGGACTCCGAACTACCTTTGGTGCATCAAAACACATAAACTCATAATATAACCGTCGTCGAACTTTAAGTGTGCGGACCCTACGGGTTCGAGAACAATGTAGACATGACCGAGACACGTCTCCGGTCAATAACCAATAGCGGAACCTGGATGCTCATATTGGCTCCCACATATTCTACGAAGATCTTTATTGGTCAAACCGCATAACAACATACGTTGTTCCCTTTGTCATCGATATGTTACTTGCCCGAGATTCAATCGTCTGTATCTCAATACCTAGTTCAATCTCATTACCAGCAAGTCTCTTTATTTGTTCCGTAATACATCATCCTGCAACTAACTCATTAGTTACATTTCTTGCAAGGCTTATAGTGATGTGCATTACTGAGAGGGCCCAGAGATACCTCTCCAACAATCGGAGTGACAAATCCTAATCTCAAAATACGCCAACCCAACAAGTACCTTTGGAGACACCTGTAGAGAACCTTTATAATCACCCAGTTACATTGTGACGTTTGGTAGCACACAAAGTGTTCCTCCGGTAAACGGGAGTTGCATAATCTCATAGTTATAGGAACGTGTATAAGTCATGAAGAAAGCAATAGCAACATACTAAACGATCAAGTGCTAAGCTAACGGAATGGGTCAAGTCAATCACATCATTCTCCTAATGATGTGATCCCGTTCATCAAATGACAACTCATGTCTATGGTTAGGAAACTTAACCATCTTCGATTAACGAGCTAGTCAAGTAGAGGCATACTAGTGACACTATGTTTGTCTATGTATTCACACATGTATTATGTTTCCGGTTAATACAATTCTAGCATGAATAATAAACATTTATCATGAAATAAGGAAATAAATAATAACTTTGTTATTGCCTCTAGGGCATATTTCCTTCACTCCAAGTTTCCTGGATTTTGTTTGTTCCAAAAAGATCGCTCCCGAAGGTTTCATTCCGTTTGGACTCCGTTTGATATTCCTTTCCTTCAAAACACTAAAATAGGCAAAAAAAATAGCAATTCGGGCTGGGCCTCCGGTTAGTAGGTTAGTCCCAAAAATGATATAAAAGTGTAGAGTAGAGCCCATAAACATCCAAAACAGATAATATAATAGCATGGAGCAATCAAAAATTATAGATACGTTGGAGACGTATCAAGCATCCCCAAGCTTAATTCCTGCTCGTCCTCGAGTATGTAAATGATAAAAACAGAATTTTTGATGTGGAATGCTACCTAGTATAATTCTCAATGTAATTTTCTTTATTGTGGCATGATTGTTCAGACCCAAATGGTTCAAGATAAAAGCTTATAAAACATTAAAAAATAGTAATACTAGAAGCATACTAACAAATAATCATGTCTTATCAAAATAGCATAGCCAAAGAAAGCTTATCCCTACAAAATCATATAGTTAGGCCATGCTTCATTTTCATCACACAAAATACTCCCATCATGCACAACTCCGGTTTCAGCCAAGCAATTGGTTCATACTTTTTAACGCGCTTCAGCTTTTCAACTCTTACGCAATACATGAGCGCAAGCCATGGACATATCACTATATGTGGTATATGGTGGTGGTTGTGAAGACAAAAAGGGAGAAGATAGTCTCACATCAACTAGGCATATCAACGGGCTATGGAGATGCCCATTAATAGATATTAATGTGAGTGAGTAGGGATTTCCATGCAACGGATGCAGTAGAGCTATAAATATATGAAATCTCAACAAAAGAAACTAAGTGGTGTGCATCCAACTTGCTTGCTCACGAAGACCTAGGGCGTTTTGAGGAAGCCCATCATTGGAATATACAAGGCAAGTTCTATAATGAAAAATTCCCACTAGTATATGAAAGTGACAACATAGGAGACTCTCTATCATGGAGATCATGGTGCTACTTTGAAGCACAAGTGTGGAAAAGAGATAGTAGCATTGTCCCTTCTCTCTTTTCTCTCTTTTTTCGATTTGGTGGGCTTCTTTTGGCCTCTCTTTTTTTATATGGGCTTCTTTGGCCTCTTTTATTTTTTTGTAAAGTTCGAAGTCTCATCCCGACTTGTGGGGGAATCATAGTCTTCATCATCCTTTCCTCACTTGGGACAATGCTCTAATAATGAAGATCATCACACTTTTATTGATTTACAACTCAAGAATTACAACTCAATACTTAGAACAAAATATGACTCTATGTGAATGCCTCTGGCGGTGTACCGGGATATGCAATGATTCAAGAGTGACATGTATGAAAAATTATGAAGGTGGCCTTGCCACAAATACGATGTCAACTACATGATCATGCAAAGAGAAATATGACAATGATGGAGCGTGTCATAATGAATGGAACGATGGAAAGTTGCATGGCAATATATCTCGGAATGGCTATGGAAATGCCATAATAGGTAGGTATGGTGGCTGTTTTGAGGAAGGTAAATAATGGGTGCATGATACCGGCGAAGGTTGCACGGCATAAATGAGGCTAGCAAAGTGGAAGGCTGAGTGTGCGTATATCCATGGACTCACATTAGTCATAAAGAACTCATATACTTATTGCAAAAGTCTATTTTCCCTCGCAGCAAAGTACTACTACGCATGCTCCTAGGGGACGGGTTGGTAGGAGTTAACCATTGCGTGATCCCGACATCCACTCATAAGGAAGACAATTAAAAGAGCACCCCATGCAAAAAAATTGTCACACAACTTTTACGATACGTGCATGCTACGGGACTTGCCAACTTCAACACAAGTATTTCTCAATTTCGTAATTACCCAACTAGCATGACTCTAACATTACCACCTTTATATCTCAAAACAATTATCAAGCATCAAATTGATCATAGTGTTTAATGCACTTTCTATGATAGTTTTTATTATACCCAACTTGGATGCTCATCATTCTAGGACCAATTTTATAACCATAGCAAATACCATGTTGTTCTAAAAGACTCTCAAAATAATGTAAGTGAAGCATGAGAGATCAACAATTTCTTCAAAATAAAGCCCCCGTCGTGCTCTAAAAAATATAAGTGAAGCACAAAGAGCAAAACTATCTAGCTCAAAAGATATAAGTGAAGCACATAGAGTATTCTAATAAATTCCAACTCAACTGGGTCTGTCCCAAAAGGTGTGTACAGCAAGGATGATTGTGTTCAACTAAAAATCAAAGAATCATATCATACAAGATGCTCCAAGCAAAACACATATCATGTGGTGAATAAAAATATAGCTCCAAGTACAGTTACCGATAAACAAAGACGAAAGAGGGGATGCCTTCCAGGGCATCCCCAAGCTTAGGCTTTTGCTTGTACTTGATATCTTGGGGTGCCATGGGAATCCCCAAGCTTAGGCTCTTGCCACTCCTTATTCCATAGTCCATCAAATCTTTACCCAAAACTTGAAAACTTCACAACACAAAACTCAACAGGAAATCTCATAAGCTCCGTTAGTGCAAGAAAGAAAAAAACAACAACACATAAGGTACTGTAATGAACTCATTCTTTATTTATATTGGTATTAAACCTACTGTATTCCAACTTCTCTATGGTTCATACCCCCCAATACTAGCCATAGATGCATCAAAATAAGCAAACAACACACGAAAAACAGAATCTGTCAAAAACTTAATAATTTGTAGCAATCTGTAACTTTCGAACACTTTTGGAACTCTAAAACTCTTACAAAAATAGGAATTCCTGGGAAATTTGTCTATTGATCTATGGCAAAAAGAATCAACACAAAATCACATTTCTGTGATTTACTAAAATTATTCTCGTGCGTGCAGAAGTTTCTATTTTTCAGCAGAATCAAATTAACTATCACCGTAGGTTATCCTATAGGTTCTACTTGGCACAAACACTAATTAAAACATAAAACCACATCTAAACAGAAGCTAGATGGAAAACTTATTACTAAACAGAAGCAAAAAGTAAGAAACAAAAATAAAATTGGGTTGCCTCCCAACAAGCGCTATCGTTTAACACCCCTAGCGAGGCATAAAAGCGAGGATAGATCTACGTATTGCCATCTTTGGTATTTAATACATAAGTGGAACGCATAATATATTCATAAAGTAATTTAACTTTATTTCTAGGGAAGTGTTCCATGCCTTTCCTTAATGGAAATTGGAATCTAATATTCCCTTCCTTCATATCAATAATTGCACCAATCGTTCTAAGGAAAGGTCTACCAAGAATAATAGGACATGAAAGATTGCAATCTATATCAAGAATGATAAAATCTACGGGCACATAATTCCTATTTGCAATAATAAGAACATCATTGATCCTTCCCATGGGTTTTTAATGGTAGAATCCGCAAGGTGCAAGTTTAAGGAGCAATCATCAAATTCATGGAAACCTAGCACATCACATAAAGTTTTCGGAATCGTGGAAACACTAGCACCCAAATCACACAAAGCATAGCATTCATGATCTTTAATTTTAATTTTTATAGTAGGTTTCCACTCATCATAAAGTTTCTAGGTATAGAAACTTCCAAATTAAATTTTTCCTCATAAGATTGCATCAAAGCATCAACGTTATGTTTGGTAAAAGCTTTATTTTGACTATAAGCATGAGGAGAATTCAACACGAATTGCAACAAGGAAATACAATCTATTAAAAAAAATTATCATAAATAAATTCCTTGAAATCCATAATAGTGGGTTCAATGCTATTTAAAGTTTTGACCTATCCAATCCCACTTTTACCAAATTTAGCATCAAGATCTAAAAACTCCAAATCATTGGAAAGCCTTTTAACTAAAGTTGACTAATCTCCAGTCCCATCATTATCAATATTCATATTGCAAAACAAAGATTTAATAGGGGTCACATCAATAAATTTTAGATCTTCATCATTATTTTCATGGAAACTAGAAGAACACGTTTTTACAAAGCAATCTTTCTTAGCATGCAACCTAGCGGTTCTTTCTTTGCACTCATCAATGGAAATTCTCATGACTTTGAGATACTCATTGATATCATGATTAGGAGGAATAGATCTAAGTTTCAAAGAATCAACATCAACCGAAAGTCTATCAACATTCCTAGCCAATTCATCAACTTTAAGCAATTTTTCTTCAAGCAAAGCATTAAAATTCTTTTGAGAGATCATAAATTCTTTAACACTATTCTCAAAATCAGAGGGCATCTTATTAAAATTTCCATAAGGGTTGTTGTAGGAATTTCCATAATTATTAGAGGAATTACTAGGGAAAGGCCTAGGATTAATGTTTCCTCTACGCGTTATTACCAAAGTTATTCCTACCAACAAAATTCACATCCATAGATTCATTATTATTCTCAATCAAAGTAGAAAAAGGCACCATTAGGATCAATAGGAGCACTCTTAGTAGCAAACAATTTCATAAGTTCATCCATCTTTCCACTCAAAACAATAATTTCTTCTATAGCATGAACTTTTTTACTAGTAGATCTTTCGGTGTGCCATTGAGAATAATTAACCATAATATTATCAAGGAGTTTTGTAGCTTCTCCCAAAGCGATTTCCATAAAAGTGCCTCCCGTGGCCGTATCTAAAAGATTTCTAGAAGCAAAATTCAATCCGGCATAAAAGTTTTGTATGATCATCCATAAATTCAAACCATGAGTAGGGCAATTGCGAATCATTAATTTCATTATTTCCCAAGATTGGGCAACATGCTCATGATCAAGTTGTTTAAAATTCATAATATCGTTTCTAAGAGAGATGATCTTAGCGGGAGGAAAATACTTAGAGATAAAAGCATCTTTGCACTTATTCCATGAATCAATACTCTTTTTAGGCAAAGACGAAAACCAAGTTTTAGCGTGATCTCTAAGTGAAAACGGAAATAACTTCAATTTAACAATATCATTATATGTATCTTTCTTCTTTTGCATACCACACAAATCAACAAAGTTGTTTAGGTGAGTAGCGGCATCTTCACTAGGAAGGACGGAGAATTTATCTTTCATAACAAGATTCAACAAAGCAGCACTGATTTCACAAGATTCAGCATCATTAAGAGGAGCAATCGGAGTGCTAAGGAAATCATTATTATTGGTATTGGAAAAGTCACACAATTTGGTATTATCTTGAGCAATGCTGACAAGCAATACAACACACAAGCACACAAGAGGCAAGCGAAAAAGAGAGGCGAGCGGAAAAGAGAGGGCGAATAAAATGGCAAGGGTGAAGTGGGGGAGAGGAAAACGAGAGGCAAATGGCAAATAATGTAATGCGAGGGAGATGAGTTTGTGATGGGTACTTGGTGTGTCTTGACTTGAGCGAAGACCTCCCCGGCAATGGCGCCAAAATCCTTCTTGCTACCTCTTGAGCACTGCGTTGGTTTTCCATTGAAGAGGAAAGGGTGATGCAGCAAAGTAGCGTAAGTATTTCCCTCAGTTTTTGAGAACCAAGGTATCAATCCAGTAGGAGGCTCCTCCAAAGTCCCACGCACCTACACAAACAAACAAGAACCTCGCAACCAACGCGATAAAGGGGTTGTCAATCCCTTCACGGTAACTTGCGAAAGTGAGATCTGATAGAGATAATAAGATAAGATAAATATTTTTGGTATTTTTATGATATAGATTGGAAAATAAAAGATGCAAATAAAAGTAGATGGAAAACCTATATGATAAAGGATAGACCCGGGGGCCATAGGTTTCACTAGTGGCTTCTCTCAAGATAGCATAAGTATTACGGTGGGTGAACAAATTACTGTCGAGCAATTGATAGAAAAGTGCATAGTTATGAGAGTATCTAGGCATGGTGATGTAGACAGACTCATGCCTGCATCTACTACTATTACTCCACACATCGACCGACTCCTGGCTGCATCTAGAGTATTAAGTTCACAAAGAACAGAGTAACGCATTAAGAAAGATGACATGATGTAGAGGGATAAACTCAAGCAATATGATATAAACCCCATCTTTTTATCCTTGATGGCAACAATACAATACGTGCCTTGCTGCCCCTGCTGTCACTGGGAAAGGACATCGCAAGATTGAACACAAAGCTAAGCACTTCTCCCATTGCAAGAAAGATCAATCTAGTAGGCCAAACCAAACTGATAATTCGAAGAGACTTGCAAAGATAACCAATCACACATAAAAGAATTCAGAGAAGATTCAATTATTTCTCATAGATAAACTTGATCATAAACCCACAATTCATCAGATATCGACAAACACACCGCAAAAATAGTTACATCGAATAGATCTCCAAGAAGATCGAGGAGAACTTTGTATTAAGATTCAAAGAGAGAGAAGAAGCCATCTAGCTAATAACTATGGACCCGAAAGTCTATGGTAAACTACTCACAACTCATCGAAGAGGCCTTGGAGATGATGTAGAGGCCCTCCGTGGTCGATTCCTCCTCCGGCGGAGTGCCGGCAAAGGCTCCAAGATGGGATCTCGCGGATACAGAAGGTTGCGGTGGTGGAAATAGTTTTTCGTGGTGCTCCTGGATGTTTTCGGGGTACGTAGATATATATATATGCGAAGGAGGTAGGTCAGGGGAGCCACGAAGGGCCCACGAGGGTGGGGGCGCGCTTGCCCCTCTAGGGCGTGCCGGGCACCCTCGTGGCCGCCTCGGTTACTTCTTGACATCCACTCCAAGTTTCCTGGATTGCGTTTGTTCCAAAAAGATCTCTCCCGAAGGTTTCATTCCATTTGGACTCCGTTTGATATTCCTTTCCTTCGAAACACTAAAATAGGCAAAAAAAACAACAATTCGGGTTGGGCCTCCGGTTAGTAGGTTAGTCCCAAAAATGATATAAAAGTGTAGAGTAAAGCCCATAAACATCCAAAGCGGGTAATATAATAGCATGGAACAATCAAAAATTATAGATACGTTGGAGACGTATCAAGCAGTACCTCGGGCTCCATATCCAGATGCCTAAGATCTTCCCCTCCTCCGACAGCCAAGTCAGCCGGAGCATCCTCACCGGCCTACCCAATCACGCTGAGATCGACATGGCTTCGCCAAAGAGGTTGTACACATGTTGCATCTCTTTTTTACTCTACATGTTATATATATTGTCCACTGAGCACACGAAGTAACGGGAAATATGATTATTTTATCCTACTATATGACAAGCAGTAAGGTACCAGGCAACTTAGCTATCCGTGATGGACTCTCTTGAACGCCATCATTATTTATCTCTGTGCGTTTGAGCTGTGCATTTGTCGATGGCCCTGGGAGTTGAGCTAGTAGGGCAGTGACCTGGGTCCAAGGTAATAGAAGTAGCACAAAAACATTTTTTTAGTGTAGGCTTTTCCTTGCTCAGGCCTGCCTACTAGAAGCACCAGTGCTCGAAAGGAAAAGTGAGTGAAAACATAGGAATTGGAAAGTTTCCTATGGTACTACTATTCCTGAATTTGGTTCAAAGGAATGGAGCAAAGGAAGACTGTAGGATTTGTTCCTTTAGTGTCTCCTTGAAAGAAAAACCGTAGAATTTTAATTTTTCATGTGTCCTCCTTTTCAAATTCCTATTCATGAAGCACAAGACTAAGAGATAGTAGCATAATAGCATTATAACCGTACATTTTCTTGTGGTTTGACTTAATCTCACCATGCTTCTTTGCTTCCTGTGATCTTCCAATTATTGTGAATCAAACACCCAGATTGGCAGAAATCCTGTGTTTTTAAATTTTCTGTTTTGCACGTGCATTCCTATCCTATTCCTGTCTATTTCAGATCCTTGCATTGTTGGAATCCTCAAATTCAAATGAGCCCTTACATAATTACTTCTCTTACAGATAGTTGTCAAAGAAAACCTTGTGTGGTTTGTTCTGCTCCTGCTGTGCCGTCGTCCACCCCAGCTCAGCTGCTCCAACGACAGAAGGGTCCAGCATAGTAGGGATCTGGCCTCCGGACTGTCTTTCGCCACCTCAGATCTTCTTCCCCGCCGCCGGCAGCCATGAAAACTGCATTACCATCATCAACCAAGTAGATGACCTCGAGGACTAAACGGGCCCACAAGAGAGGTCGCACTCTTTTGTGTCTACTTACGTTATGCATTGCTTAATATTACATGCTACTTTATCGTCCTGTTCACCGATTAGACTCTGAGTCAGCTCCAAACTAATGGTCAAACTTGAGTTTTTAAATGGTTGTGGGGTACATATCGAGGCGGCAATCAATAGTATCTATCTACTATCTGGTTAATCTCCGGTGTCTACTATGAGTTTCATGTTGGGCGAGAAACAAACAGTAAAGAAGCCATTATCTGTATTTTTAACTGAAGCCATTATCTGCCTGCTATTATTGGTTTTGGGTCTATCCACGGTTTGCTACCATCACTCTGGATTTCTGCATGCACTCCTTACATAATCTCACTATGTTTTATTCCTATCCATGACAATTATTGTAAACAATGGAACTGAACATGTAGGGAAAAAGAGACGAGCCTTGCGTGGCAATAAAATTTCATGCAGACATCGCTACATGGTAGGCGCAAAGGCAGCCCCCCTCCACCCATTTTGGATTGTAATCGAGAGGAAGATATCTGTTCTGAGGGAGATTCAGAAGGAGAAGACCACTCCTATTTACCCCCTGAGGTCTTTGTTCTAACTTGGCATGCTGATGTTGGTTACATCATGCATATGGTGCCTTGCATTGCTTACTTTATACATCAAATATGTCATCTCTTTAGTTTAGACATCTTTTGTGCGAATGCCATCTGTTTAGTTTATTCATCATTTATGTGAATTATGCAACGCCATCTTGTTTAGCCAGGCATCATATATGTGAATTTTGCAATGCCATCCTTCTTAGCCAGTCATCTTATATGTAAATTATATCAGGCCATCCTTTTTTTTGTTACGTATTACATTTGTCAACAATGTCAGTACATTCAACTACTCTTCGTGTGCATCAGCTATTTGACATGGTGATGGAAAATTCTGGAGTGAAAACAAGGTCTTTAGAGCAGACTATGCTATCTGACGAAGCGCATATCTCGCTGCTTACGGATAGCTCCTCAGAGGAGGATTCAGAGACAGATGACCAGTCCTATCCCCCCCCTCCCCGAGGTGTATGCTCTAACTTGGCAGGGTTATGTTGCTCATATCATGCGTATGGTGTCTTGCATTGCTATGTCATTTGATTAGTTTAGACATGCTTGATGTCTACTACACAACCTTCTTCTTGTAGACGTTGTTGGGCCTGCAAGTGCACCGGTTTGTAGGACAGTAGCAAATTTCCCTCAAGTGGATGACCTAAGGTTTATCAATCCGTGGGAGGCGTAGGATGAAGATGGTCTCTCTCAAACAACCCTGCAACCAAATAACAAAGAGTCTTTGTGTCCCCAACACACCCAATACAATGGTAAATTTTATAGGTGCACTAGTTCGGCGAAGAGATGGTGATACAAGTGCAATATGGATAGTAGATATAGGTTTTTGTAATCTGAAAATATAAAAACAGCAAGGTAACTAATGATAAAAGTGAGTGTTAATGGTATTGCAATGATAGGAAACAAGGCATAGGGTTCATACTTTCACTAGTGCAAGTTCTCTCAACAATAATAACATAGATAGATCATATAACAATCCCTCAACATGCAACAAAGAATCACTCCAAAGCCACTAATAGCGGAGAACAAACGAAGAGATTATGGTAGGGTACGAAACCACCTCAAAGTTATTCTTTCGGATCAATCTAATCAAGAGTTCGTACTAGAATAACACCTTAAGACACAAATCAACCAAAACCCTAATGTCACCTAGATACTCCATTGTCACCTTAAGTATCCGTGGGCATGATTATACGATATGCATCACACAATCTCAGATTCATCTATTCAACCAACACAAAGTACTTCAAAGAGTGCCCCAAAGTTTCTACCAGAGAGTCAAGACGAAAACGTGTGCCAACCCCTATGCATAGGTTCATGGGCGGAACCCCGCAAGTTGGTCACCATCGGTGTCAAAACCGGCGGATCTTGGGTAGGGGGTCCCGAACTGTGCGTCTAGGCGGATGGTAACAGGAGACAAGGGACACGATGTTTTACCCAGGTTCGGGCCCTCTCGATGGAGGTAAAACCCTACGTCCTGCTTGATTAATATTGATGATATGGGTAGTACAAGAGTGGATCTACCACGAGATCAAGGAGGCTAAACCCTAGAAGCTAGCCTATGGTATGATTGTTGTAATGTATGTTATGTCCTACGGACTAAAAGCCCTCCGGTTTATATAGACACCGGAGAGGGCTAGGGTTACACAGAGTCGGTTACAATGGTAGGAGATCTACATATCCGTATCGCCAAGCTTGCCTTCCACGCCAAGGAAAGTCCCATCCGGACACGGGACGGAGTCTTCAATCTTGTATCTTCGTAGTCTTGGAGTCCGGCGGACGATGATAGTCCGGCTGTCTAGACACCCCCTAGTCCAGGACTCCCTCAGTAGCCGCTGAACCAGGCTTCAATGACGATAAGTCCGGCGCGCATAATGTACGGCATTGCAAGGCGGGTTCCTCCTTTGAATAATCCAGAGAAGATCATGAACACCAGGATAGTGTCCGGCTCTGCAAAACAATTTCCACATTCCACCGTAGAGAGAATAAAATGCACACAAGTTCAATCTGCTGACGTATTTTGCGGCATGACATCACACCACTACCAAGCCTTTACTTGAATCGTTTTTTATTATACCACCTCAGCACGTTTAGCGAAGCGGTTTCCTTGGCACGTCTTGTCGAAGCAGAGATCGTGTTCCCCTTATTCTGGGAGTCTCATCAATACGGACGTGGGTAACCCAACCGCGCCATTGATGGTGGCGCTTGGGAGATAAGCGAGTTTTACCAGGCTGGTGGGGGACGCATAGTCTTCGCCCGCCTATATATAAGGGATAAGGATTCACCTTTTCACCTACGCCTTCTTCCTCCTTTGCTTATCCATCTCCGCGCACTCGAGCTCCAACGCCCTATTTCGCGCATCTCGTCTCAACCTTCTCCGACCATGTCCGGAGCGGGAGGCAAATGGTTGGCTTCCACCATTAAGGAGGAGCACATGACAAAGCTGCGCAGCGCCGGATACCTTTCCGGCGACATCGCGCATCGGCTGCCCGACGAGGGGCAGCTCATCCCCACCCCCGGGCCCCATGAGAGGGTCGTTTTCCTTCCCCACTTCCTCCACGGACTGGGCTTTCCACTTCACCCCTTTGTCCGGGGGCTCATGTTCTACTACGGCCTGGATTTCCATGATCTGGCGCCGAACTTCATCCTCAACATCTCGGCGTTTATCGTCGTGTGCGAGGCCCTCCTCTGCATCCGGCCCCACTTCAGCTTGTGGCTCAAGACCTTCAACATCCAGCCAAAGGTAGTAAAGGGCACGCAGGCGGAGTGCGGAGGCGCCATGTTGGGCAAGATGCCCAACGTCCTCTGGTTCGAAGGGGCCTTCGTGGAATCCGTCAAGGGGTGGCAATCGGGGTGGTTCTATATCACTGAGCCGCGCGACCCTTCGTGGGCGGCGACCCCCGAGTTCAGATCTGGTATCCCTACACAGCTCACCTTCTGGAAAGAGAAGGGCTTGCTGTGGGATAATTCGAAGGAGCTGACGGGACTCCAAGCCTGTATCCAGAAGCTGGTGAACAAGAAGCTCAGGCTTGTTGACGTGGTCCAAGTCATGCTCGTCCGCCGGATTCTCCCATGCCAAGGACGGGCATTCAATCTGTGGGAGTTCAATCCGGAACAGCACCAGGCACTGAGCGGGCTCTTCGACACGACGTACGAAGGCGCCTGGAGGGTGCTGTTTAAGGGCGCCGAAGCCCCCACATCCGTGACGGAAGATCGCGGATTTCACTTGCAGCATCCAGCTGACGAGGTAAGTGATTCTACCCCTTTACGGGACACTTATTGTTAATAGATTGATTCTAAGAGGGTTTCATTCTCCCTTTTCCTTTGACAGGAATGGATGAGGAAGGCCGAGGAGCTCATCTGCCCAGCTCCCATGCCAGAAGACCCAGTGGACGCCCGTCTAGCGGGGCTACTGGTTCCGGCACCGCACGTGGTGCCGGAGAAGAAGGCCAAGAAGGTGGCCACGGGCACTCGAAAGAGTTCCTGTTTTCAGGTGTCCGACGACTCCGAGGCGGACTCCTCCCCCGAAGATGAGGAGGAGGAAGAAGACTCTCTCCCAGAGGAGGGAGAGAGGAAGAGGAAGGCTTCCCCAATAGGGAAGGCCGAAGGGTCCAAGAGGGGAAGAACTATTCCCCCGGACAGTTCCGCCAACACCAACGTTGGTGGTGAAGAGTGGCCTTCAAGGCCTAGGCCTCAGGCGGGATCGTAAGTATCCGGATCCCTGAATGATCTGCAATTTCTTTTGTGTCACATAGTGTCCTTCTAATGCCGCATACTGCCTGCAGTCTGGCCGATGATGATCTCCCCGCTTCATCGAGCGGGTCGTTGGCTCCGTCGGATGTGGATTCCATCCCGACTGCCTCCACCCCTCGCGCCGATGAGGACGTCGAGGTGGGATCCCAGAAAGGGACCCATCAGGAGGAGGCTCTGGAGGCGCCGCAAGGCAGCCTCCCGGACTTTGCGCCGGACTCCACGCCGGAACCTGCAGTGGTTACGGAGCCCGGCAAGCGGCCCCTTCGCAAGAAGGGCAAGACCGTGACGCCGGCGGCCTCCGTCCAACCGGAGGCGCCGGACAACTTGCTGGAGGCGCTCCAAGGTGCCTCCATTGAGGAAGAACACCGCACTGTTATGAGTGCGGTGATTCAGAAGGTTCAGCTCGCTAAGAGCGGGCTGACCGAAGCCTGCAGTAGCCTTCTAACAGGCTTTGAGGTAAGGAGTTAAAATTATGTAATGTAATACCGCATAGACAGTAGCCCCTGATGCTCGGTTCGGTGCTCGGAAAGAAAAGCCGGACTAAGGATCTAAAAAGATATACGCAGGGTTGCTAATAGATTATGTCAATATGGGTTTGCAGGCTGTGCTGCTGACCTCTGCCACACTGACTGCGGAGGTTGGTGCATTAAAGCAAGATCTCGAGTGGTCCGAGCGAGAGCTCAGCCATGCCAAGAGGCAGCTCGAGGACAAAGAAGGTGAGTAGCACCACTTTGAATTTTTACCTTACAGAAAAGGATTTCGGTCGCACGAAAATTAACAAGGATAATATGGGTACTGCAGGGGCCACAAACGAGGTGGCAGCCCTGAAGGAGGCTGTGTCCGCGGCCGAATGCAATGCGGCCGCGGAACGGGCAGAGCGAGAAAAGCAGGAGGCACGAGTGGCGGAGGTGCGACAAAAGCTCCAGGCTCTCGTGGAGAAGCATGAGAGTTTGGAGCGCGACTCAAAGACTCGAGAGTCCGAGCTCGCCTCGGCTCTCGAAAGTGCCAAGTCCGCCAAGGCCGAGGCCCGTAAGGCCCTTCAGAAAGTTGAGGATATGAAGAAAATAGCGGCAGGTAAGGCATTTTTCATGCAAAGCAAGCATGTTAATGTAAACTACCTGACACTTACCCGAATTCGGAGCTCTCCAGGGGCGTTTGCAGATCTGCCTCGCAGTGTATCCGATGCTGCCGCATTCTACCGTGGCGAGGAGGGGAGCTCAACGGAGAAGGTCTTCTGGTCTCAATACGCTGAGGCCGGCCATCCGGTGCCCCCTAGCGACCAGCTGAAGCAGCTGGTCGAACTCCACAAGGTAGCTAAGGAGGCCATGAAGGGCCTTATAGTCCGGCTGTGGCCTGGACAGGCCATGCCTGGGAGCTACTTCGGCCTCGTGCGGCGGCTGGTGGATGCGTGCCCCTGGGTGGATGTTATCAAGCTCTCCGCTTGTATTGAAGGTGCTCGTCGGGCCCTTGCCCGTGCAAAGGTGCACTGGGGCAGGCTGGATGCGGAGAGGCTTCTTACTGACCCGCCGCCAGCGGGCAAGGAGTATCGTACGCCCGAAATGTACTATAAGAGTGTCCTGAAGGGTGCCCGCAATATTGCGGATGAGTGCCCCAGAGATGTAATTATTGAGTGAAACTCGCTATGTATTATCCTGTGCGCTGAAAACTTTGTTCATATGCGCTACGCAACGCTTGTTTAATTTAAAATATTACCTTCTGTGCGGCCATTTATAAAATCTGAGAGATGGCAAGTCGTTGGCTTCAGCCCCCAAGCCACGAGTGCTGGGGTGTTCGGGATAAACTTGAGCACTCTTGTTCCCATTTTTGGGTCCATCTAGGGAGGCGCTCAACACAACGAACAAGGCAACCGGACTTATAATGCTTTAACACTCTCACTTAGCCATAGAATTCTATAATTTTAAATTTTGGCGAAGCCCCTAGTATTCGGAAGACCGAATTCGGGGCGCTATCCACGCCTTCATCGGACATTATCCAGTACTTCGCTTGAAGCGGCATAGGTCTTTAGGGACCCGAAAAGACCTCTTGAACAGCGACCAGTCTCTCGCCTTATCATGCCGGTCAGTTTTAGCTTTCTCCACTGAGGCGCTCGCCCAGCTCAACCGGGGCGCAATCGCAGTGGTTCTCCCAGTGCCACCATAGCCGACAGAACGAAACGTAAGGCACCAAAACGTGGGAGCCGGGCAAACCCAACTATTGACCCAAGACATGATTCGGAGCCGATTCATATAATGCTATAAGTTCGGGGTGCCGCACTTGTGAAAGTGTTCGGACTTATCACACCATAATGCGGGGAACATAAGCCCCTGGTGTATTCTGCCGTACCAAAATATACGGGTGCGAGATGTCATTAATGAACATATGTGTAAAGTAATGCAATAAGAGGCAAAAAATGCTGCATTATTTATTTAAAGAATTCTGCTACGATTGCGGAATGATACAAATAGTGCGGTAAGCAAGGGATTGGACTAATCAAACATGTCCCCTTCCAGGGATGGGCTGTGGACTGGTGGATATAATCAAATTTAATGCTCGTAATGGAGACCACCTGAGTGTTTATCGCAGTCTTCTTTCTTCCCTGGCTGTTGCATCGTGAATTCGGCGGGTTCACCGCCGGACAGGGCCTCTGGTGAACGGAGTCCTGTGTACACAAAGAAAGAAAATAATAACAAAAAGGAGTGACGCACTTGTGAGCCCCTGGTGCGGTCGAGCCGCATTCTGGGTGTGTTGTGGTCGTGCCCCTTCCCCTAGGCCCATGGTATCTCCAGAGCGTAATGATGTACGCAGAGGGTTGGTCTTGCAATTATGCAAGGGCTGGGGTTGGGGCCGCATTGCTACGCGTGCTCAGAACGTGCCAGGTGGTCTTGGTTGATGTTGCTTCGGGCGCGTTTGGCCGTATCCGGCCGTTTAACGGCCGGACTCGAAAATTGCCTTAAAAGGCTGCTCTGTACTTCTGCCGCGAGAGCCGCTGTGTGTTCCTCCATTCGGAGGGAGCGTTCCGTATTTCCGTTGACCGTGATGATTCCACGAGGGCCTGGCATCTTGAGCTTGAGGTATGCGTAATGCGGCACCGCGTTGAACTTTGCAAACGCGGTTCGTCCGAGCAGGGCGTGATAGCCGCTGCGGAATGGGACTATGTCGAAGATTAACTCCTCACTCCGGAAATTGTCCGGGGATCCGAAGACCACTTCCAATGTGACTGAGCCTGTACAATTGGCCTCAACACCTGGTATGACGCCTTTAAAGGTCGTCTTTGTAGGTTTAATCCTTGAGGGGTCTATGCCCATCTTGCGCACTGTATCCTGATAAAGCAGGTTCAGGCTACTGCCGCTGTCCATCAGGATGCTCGTGAGGTGAAATCCATCGATGATTGGGTCTAAAACCAATGCGGCGAATCCGCCATGGCGGATACTGGTCGGATGGTCTCTTTGATCGAAAGTGATCGGGCAAGAGGACCATGGATTGAACTTCGGGGCGACTGGCTCCATCGCATATACGTCCCTTAGTGCACGCTTCCGCTCCCTTTTGGGTATATGGGTTGCGTATATCATATTCACCGTCCGCACTTGTGGGGGGAAACCCTTTTGTCCTCTATTGTTTGGCGGTCGGGTCTCTTCCTCGTCGTCGCTGTGCAGCCCCTTGTCATTGTTTTCGGCAATTAACTTGCCTGCCTGCTTGAATACCCAACAATCTCTGTTGGTGTGATTAGCTGGCTTTTCGGGGGTGCCATGTATCTGGCATAAGCGGTCGAGTATTCAGTCCAAATTGGACGGACCCGGAGTGGTTCTTTTGAATGGCTTCTTCCGCTGACCGGGTTTAGAGCCTCGGAATCCGGCGTTGACTGCCGTATCCTCCTTGTCGTCGCCGTTAATGCGGCGTTTATTTTTGCTTCGACGCGACCTGCCATTGTGGTCCTTGGTATCCGGACTGCCAAAATTTTTACTGAGGTTGTTGCTGCGAGCTAGCCAGCTATCCTCTCCCGCATAGAAGCGGGTCATTAGTGATGTGAGGGCTGCCATGGATTTCGGCTTTTCCTGTCCTAGGTGCCGGGCTATCCATTCGTCGCGGATGTTATGCTTGAAGGCTGCGAGGGCCTCTGCATCCGGACAGTCGACGATTTGATTTTTCTTTGTGAGGAACCGTGTCCAAAATTGTCTGGCCGATTCGTCTGGCTGTTGAATTATGTGGCTTAGGTCATCGGCGTCTGGTGGTCGCACATATGTGCCCTGGAAGTTGTTGAGGAATGCGGCTTCCAGGTCTTCCCAACACCCAATTGACTCTACGGGCAAGCTGTTAAGCCAATGCCGAGCTGGTCCTTTAAGCTTGAGTGGGAGATACTTGATGGCGTGGAGATCGTCGCCGCGGGCCATATGGATGTGAAGGAGATAATCTTCAATCCAAACCGCGGGGTCTGTTGTGCCATCGTAGGATTCAACGTTTACGGGTTTAAACCCTTCAGGGATTTGATGATCCATTACTTCGTCAGTGAAGCATAGCGGGTGTGCGGCGCCTCTATATTGAGCAATATCACGACGTAGATCGAGTGAGCGTTGTCTGCTGTGTTCGGCCCGGCCGGAGTTATTGTATCCGGCGCGACGGTATTCGTCGTGGGTCGTGGGGCGCCCCCGTGATCCATAGATGGATCTGGATTGCCTTGCTTTGTCCTCCAATATATCTCGCAAGTCCGGCGCGTTCCCTCTTGGCTACATACTTTTGGAGCGATGCCGGGGTACGGTCTTGGTGGAGGGCCTAGATGCCTCTCTGTCGCGACCACGGGGTGGTCGGTCTGCTGTATTGTGCGCTGGTGATGAAGGTATGTATGCTTCCTCCTCTAATCGGGGGAGCAACTTGCGTTTTGGGTAGCTTTTGGAGGGGCGTTTGAGTTCGTACTCTTCGGCCACGAGGACCTCGGTCCATCGATCGGCCAGCAGGTCCTGATCAGCTTGAAGCTGCTGCTGCTTTTTCTTTAGGCTATTTGCCGTGGCGATAAGCCTGCGTTTAAAACGCTCTTGTTCGACGGGATCCTCGGGCATGACGAATTCATCGTCGTTGAGGCTTGCCTCGTCTTTGGAGGGAGGTATATAATTATCATCCTCGACCTCTTCATCTGCCGCCCTCTCGTGAGGGCTTGCTTCTGCATCCTCCTGCGCTGAATCTTGCTGGAGGGGATTGTCTTCGGCACTTTCTGGGGTGTTATTATCTCCTGTTCCTGAATCTCCATTCTTGCTATGGCGGGATTTAGAGCGGCGCCGCTGACGTCGGTGCTTGGGCTGTTTCTTTAAGGAATCTGCCTCCGCTGCTTCTTCGCCGTCCCCCTCTTTTGGGGTGTCCACCATGTATATGTCATATGACGAGGTGGTCTTCCAGTGCCCTGTAGGCGCTGGTTCTTGTTCGTCTCCGGCATCGTCGTCCATACCGTCGATGTCTTCAGACTCGTAATCTAGCATGTCTGTTAGATCGTCGACAGTGGCTACAAAGTGGGTGGTGGGTGGGCCTTGAATTTCTTCGTCGTCCGAATCCCAACCGTCCTGGCCATAGTCCGGCCAGGTCTCTCCGGATAGTGAGAGATGTTTTAGCGAATTTAGGACGTCACCAAAGGGCGAGTGTTGGAAGATGTCCGCGGCGGTGAACTCCATGACCGGCGCCCAATCAGATTCGATTGGTAGGGGTGCGGGAGGTTCGGAGTCCGGCAGGGAGTCCGGCACCTTGGAGTCACGAGCTTCGCAAGGGACGAGGTTAGTGTTCGGCTCCATCGTCGTTGAAGTTGCAGCCCCCGAGGCGGTGTCCAGCCACCGGTCCTCGATCTGGGCGATCAGCTCCGGACTAAGGGCCACCGTCGGCGGCAGAGCTAGATCATGCCCATCGTGACAGTGTGGCACGCTTGGCTGTGGCTCGAGCCCGTCGAAGATCAAGTCCCCGCGGATGTCGGTCGTGAAGTTTAGGCTTCCGAACCTGACCTGACGGCCAGGGGCGTAACTTTCGTTCTGCTCCAGATGGCCAAGTGAATTAGCCCGCAGTGCGAAGCCGCCGAATACAAATATCTGTCCGGGGAGAAAAGTCTCACCCTGGACAGCGTGGTTGTTGATTGAAGAAGCCATCGAGCCTATCGGTGACGACACAGAGGAACTCTCAACGAAAGCACCAATGTCGGTGTCAAAACCGGCGGATCTCGGGTAGGGGGTCCCGAACTGTGCGTCTAGGCGGATGGTAACAGGAGACAAGGGACATGATGTTTTACCCAGGTTCGGGCCCTCTCGATGGAGGTAAAACCCTACATCATGCTTGATTAATATTGATGATATGGGTAGTACAAGAGTGGATCTACCACGAGATCAAGGAGGCTAAACCCTAGAAGCTAGCCTATGGTATGATTGTTGTAATGTATGTTATGTCCTACGGACTAAAAGCCCTCCGGTTTATATAGACACTGAAGAGGGCTAGGGTTACACAGAGTCGGTTACTATGGTAGGAGATCTACATATCCGTATCGCCAAGCTTGCCTTCCACGCCAAGGAAAGTCCCATCCGGACACGGGACGGAGTCTTCAATCTTGTATCTTCGTAGTCTTGGAGTCCGGCAGACGATGATAGTCCGGCTGTCCGGACACCCCCTAGTCCAGGACTCCCTCAGTCACCAAAACATACATCAAGTGGCACATGATATCCCATTGTCACCACAGATAAGCACGGCAAGACATACATCAAGTGTTCTCAAATCATTAAAGACTCAATCCGATAAGATAACTTCAAGAGAAAAACTCAGTTCATCACAAGAGAGTAGAGGGGGAGAAACATCATCAGATCCAACTATAATAGCAAAGCTCGCGATACATCAAGATCATGCCATAGAGAGAACACGAGAGAGAGAGAGAGAGAGAGAGAGAGAGAGATCAAACACATAGCTACTGGTACATACCCTCAGCCCCGAGGGTGAACTACTCCCTCCTCGTCACGGATAGCGCCGGGATGATGAAGATGGCCACCGGTGATGGGTTCCCCCTTCGGCAGGGTGCCGGAACGGGCTCCCGAGAGGTTTTTGGTGGCTACAGAGGCTTGCGGCGGCGGAACTCCCGATCTATCTTCTATTTCGATGTTTTAGGGTACGTAGGCTTATATAGGCGAAAGAAATTGGTCGGGGGAGCCTCGAGGGGCCCACGAGAGGGTAGGGAGCGCCCAGGGGGGTGGGCGCACCCCCCTGTCTCGTGGCTTCCTCAATGCTCCCCTGGCTTGCACTCCAAGTCTCCTGGATCATAATCTTTCCAAAAATCACGTTGCCAAAGGTTTCATTCCGTTTGGACTCTGTTTGATAATCCTTTTCTTCGAAATACTGAAACAGGCAATAAAACAGCAATATGGACTGGGCCTCCGGTTAATAGGTTAGTCCCAAAAATGATATAAATGTGTAAAATAAAGCCCATAAGCATCCAAAAGGGGTAATATAATAGCATTGAACAGTCAAAAATTATAGATACGTTGGAGACGTATCAATGCTTTGTGTGAATGCCACCTGTTCAGTGTCTAATTACCATATATGTGAATTATGCATTGCCATCTTGTTGCAAGACATTATATATGTGAATTATGCAATGCTATCCTATTGCAAAGGCATTATATATGTGAATTATGCAATGCCATGCTGTTTAGCCAATCATCATGTATGTGAATTATATCATGCTATCATGTTTTTGTATTACGTGTTCCATTTGTCGACAATGTTTGTATATTCAACTACTCTTCCTGTGCATCAGCCATTTGAAGCGGTGATGGAAGTATCTGGAGTGAAAACAAGGTATTCAGAGCAGACAATGCTACCTGCTGAAGCAGACATCTTGTTGGTTACAGAGAGCTCCTCAGAGAAGGATTCAGAGACCGATGACCAGTCCTATTTCCCCCCTAAGGTCTCAAACTTGCCAGGGTTATATTACCCATGTCATGCATGTTGTCTTGCATTGCTTAGTTTTTACATCATATATGGATTGCCATCTGCTTACTTGCTTACTATATAAATCATATATTTGAATTATATCACGCCATCATGTTTACATAGTACATACACAGCATCTATCTGAATTATGGCATGGCAACCCATTTAATAAAGACATCATATAGTTATATCATCTCATCCTGTTTAGTGTTTACAGTCATCACATTTTAAATTATGGCATTCTATCCATGAATGTATGTGAATTATGGCATGCCAACCTATTTAATAAACACATTATGTAGTTATATCATGTCATCCTGTTTACATAGTCATCATATTTTGAACTATGTCTTTCCATCTTTTTTAGTTAGCCATCATGATGTGAAATTGTGTCATGCTATCCTGTTTAGTTAGCCATCATATATGTGAAATTGTGTCATGCTATCATGTTTGGTTAGACAACATAAATGTGAATTATTTCATGCCCTCTTTATTCCCCACTATCCATTGCACCTGTCTATCATACAATGTCTGTACTTTCAATTACTTTTCTTGTTTATCAACCATTTGAATTGGAGAGGGTGATGGCAGTATCTAAGGGAGTAACAACACGATCTTTAGAAAAGATAGTGCTACCAGTTGATGCAGATAGAACCACGGTTGTACTTGCCCAAGAACCAGCTCCACCACACATAACCCAGACTCCGCATATTGTAACCCTACCCAGTTGGACAGAGAACCAGCTACACCCCTTCTAACCCCAATCCCGGTAGATAGTAACCCAGTTCCAGTTGACACAGCACCGTCTCCACCACAGAGCACCCAAACACGAGCAGTTATTAAGGGAACTGCAGTGCCCAAAGCACGAGGACCGCCACTCCGAATTCCAACTCAACGCTTAAAGGAGAAGAAGATTTGTTCTCAGGTCAGGTTCTGTAGCTATGGTTCATACTCCTTTGCTCTTGCATTACTGTATTTACTCATACCAACTATTTTCAAATATGAAGGATGGAATTGAAACTCCAATGGCACAACAGGTATGTTTTAAACTTGTTTCTTTAACTGGTTTGCTATTGTAACCTTCTCTATGTTGATTTCAGTTTCAATTGAGTAAACAGTTATATTCTCATGCCATGCACATTACAAGTGTTGTTATTGCTCTATAGTTTCCCACACTTATATTCTATCTATTCTGCTTTGTCTTGAACATATATTATTTGAACTGTGTCTCTATCTTGATTTGGCAACAAAAACTAGAATGATATAGACCATAAAGTGACCATGGTACATAGATATATGTTTGTTTCATGCTGTTATCCTGTCCATTTTACTACTGAACTCATTTACCAAAATGAGTTTCATATACAACATGGTAAACCTGTGATGTGTCTGCTTGTTTCTCTTTTAGAAAGCGGACAAAATATTGGAGAACAGTACGCCCATTATGCAATGGTAAAGGAAGTAATGTAGATAAGGTTCGAGATAGTGAGACATCCCGCTTGGTCTCCAAGAAAGCTGATAAAAACTATCTTGACGACAGTGAGAGAACCCAAAAGTCCTGTCTTGATGTAGTGTTCGAGTTACTGGCCACTACTGTTGGCACAAGCTCTTCGAACTCGCTGCCTGAATCAGTTCGTCTTCTTGAGTCTCAACTTCAAGTTGAAAGACTTCGATCAGATGTTCTGCGACAGGAAGCTAAAGGACTGAGGAAGTCCCTGCAGAATTCAGATGCATACTTTCTGGTGCAACAGCAAGCGCTGGAGGATTTAAGTGCCAAACAAGAGAAAGTTAATAAGCTTGTTAAGCATCTTGCCAGCATTATGGGTACCCAGGATATTGTTTCTTGAGATCTTCTGAAGTGGTTTCAGTTCTGGACTTGTTTTGTTGTGGCGTTTATTTGCGCTGGTCGCCAACTTTGACAACCAGTGTATATGATATGTTGCTTTGTTCCTATATTTGCACTGGTGGCGAACTTTGATGCCCGGTGGATGTAATATGTGTAATAGCCGTGATAGCCTAGCGTAAGTTGCTTGCTTATTTATTTCCTTGTTGTCTTGTTTATTTGTTTGCTTGTAGTCAGTGCAGTTCTTTTTCCGCGGTTTGCTTGTGGCCACAATAACCTATTTTTTAAAACTAGGCCACAATAACCATGGGCTACATATTTACTGTAGTGACACCGGGCCTCCTACCAGTCGTAGAAACAATGGGCCTTATATGGGTCGTAGACACAATGGGCCTTCTATGGGCCGTATCATCAATGGGCCTTATATGGGCCATATGATCGATTGGCCAAACATGGGCCAATAACTGACCGCATTATGGCCGTAAACGGGCTAGAGTTGGAATCGTCCGTTCATGGGCCGACTATAACGGGTCGTCGTTAATAGGTCGTATTTGATGATGCTATGAAAACGGCCCAACGTATTAACGGGCCACAGACGGGCCGGCTGTAACAACGGGCTGAATTTTGCCCACAAGCAGAAAACTACAGTAACGGGCCGTAAATAACCGAATGCTAGAAATGAGCCCAAGAACAAATGGGCCCTCAGAAGGCCGAAAGATAACATGGGCTGGAAATGGTCCAATGGAATAATGGGCCGTTAATGGGTATAAAGTGATACACTGTTCATTACGGGCCAGTTTCACCACGGGCCGTTAATGGGCCAAGAGTTACAAAGGGCCTCATATGGGCCGAAAGACGTCATGGGCCATACATGGGCCGGAAGTTAAAACGGGCTGGAATCATATTGGACGGCCCATATGACGCTACTGGGCCTAATTCGGATAGGTCGTAATGGGCCCTGGGTTAGCGGGCTGTAAATGGGCTATATGCGAACATGCCGTTAACAAGCTTTTAGTGTGCCGGCCCGCCACCTTTTGACCAAGTCAAATGGGCCGGCCTTTTCATAGGAATGGGCCTCTGTTGGGCTAGGCCATGTGTTGACATATCATAGGTGCCTTCGGTCCAATGGGTGGATGACATATGTCCCGACAGTGAGCCGACACGTATTTCCTCCAGCCAATGATGATTTTACACGTGGAAAATCCCCATTGGTCGGGGCTATTAACGGGTTATTGGATCCAAAACCGGACCCGATAGCTTAACGGCGTTCCATTACGGTGGATGCCACGTGTCGATCACCCTTGACGAAAGCACTTCTATGACGCGGGATTTATCATCATGGAAGTGTACACTTCCGTGATGATAATGTTGGTAATGTCATGGAACACTTCTATGACAGCACAGGTATGACTGTCTTGATTCTGTCATAAAATCGTCATGGATGTACACGCATGACAGAAAACGTGACCTACTGTGACAAACACATATCATCATGGAAGTGTATTTTTTTTGTAATGGTGTTTTCTGCAGGCACTAAAATTGTCGGTAACAGATAGTTTGATTGCAAGGTAATTTGTAATGAGCAAATAATAGTAATGGTAATAAAGGTGCAGCAAGGTAGACCAATCCTTTTTGTAAAAAAAAGGATAGGCCAAAACTATCTCTTATAATAAGCAAAGCGTTCTTGAGGACACACGGGAATTTCATCTAGTCACTTTCATCATGTTTGTTTGATTCATGTTTGTTACTTTGATAATTTAATATGTGGGTGGACCGGTGCTTGGGTATTGTTCTTACTTGAACAAGCCTCCCACTTATGATTACCCCCTCTCGCAAGCATCCTTAGCTAAAAAAGAAGAATTAAGATAAATCTAACCATAGCATGAAACATATGCATCAAAATCAGCCCCTTACAGAATAGCACATAAACTAGGGTTTAAGCATCTGTCACTCTAGAAACCCATCATCTAATAACTACTCCACATTTCTTTCCCTTAGGCCCAAAGATGGTGAAGTGTCATGTAGTCGACGTTCACATAACACCACTAAGGGAAACAACAACATACATATCATCAAAATATCGAATGAATACCAAATTCACATGATTAATTATGATAATACACCTCCCATATCCTCAAGGAAAATGTAACTACTCATAAAAAATATTCATGCTCAAGATCAAAGGGGTATTGAATAGAATCAAGGATCTAAACATATGATCTTCCACCAAAAAAACCAACAATCATCAACTACGAGATGTAATCAACACTACTAGCAACCCACAGGTACCAATCTGAGGCTTTGAGACAAAGATTGAATACACGAGATGAACTAGGGTTTGAGATAAGATGGTGCTGGTGAAGATGTTGATGAAGATTGGTCCTCCCATGATGAGATGATCATTGGTGACTATGATGGCTTCGATCCCCCCCCCCCTCAGAGGAAGGTTTTCCCTGCAGAATCTCTCCACCGAAGAGCAAAAGTGCTCTTGCCCAGGTTCTACCAAGCAAATGTAACTACTTGATACGTCTCCGTCGTATCTACTTTTCCAAACACTTTTGCCCTTGTTTTGGACTCTAACTTGTATGATTTGAATGGAACTAACCCGGACTGATGCTGTTTTCAACAGAATTGCCATGGTGTTGTTTTATGTGCAGAAAATAAAAGTTCTTGAAATGACCTGAAACTCCATAGAACACCTTAGAAAAAACAATAAAAAATCCTCGCCAAAGATGAAGACCAGGGGGCCCACACCCTGTCCACGAGGGTGGGGGCGCCCCCCTGGGCACGCCCCCCTATCTCGTGGGCCCCCTGGTGGCCCTCCGACGCCAACTCCAACTCCATATATTGGATTTCGGGGAGAAAAAAATCAGAGAGAACAAATCATCGCGTTTTACGATACGGAGCTGCCGCCAAGCCCTAATCTCTCTCGGGAGGGCTGATCTGGAGTCCGTTCGGGGCTCCGGAGAGGGGGATTCGTCGTCGTCGTCGTCATCAACCATCCTCCATCACCAATTTCATGATGCTCACCGCCGTGCGTGAGTAACTCCATCGTAGGCTTGCTGGACGGTGATGGGTTGGATGAGATTTATCATGTAATCGAGTTAGTTTTGTTAGGGTTTTATCCCTAGTATCCACTATGTTCTGAGATTGATGTTGCTATGACTTTGCTATGCTTAATGATTGTCACTAGGGCCCGAGTGCCATGATTTCAGATCTGAACCTATTATGTTTTCATGAATATATGTGTGTTCTTGATCCTATCTTGCAAGTCTATAGTCACCTACTTTGTGTTATGATCCGGCAACCCCGAAGTGACAATAATCGGGACCACTCCCGGTGATGTACTTTGAGGAGTTCATGTATTCACTATGTGCTAATGCTTTGTTCCGGTTCTCTATTAAAAGGAGGCCTTAATATCCCTTAGTTTCCAATAGGACCCCGCTGCCACGGGAGGGTAGGACAAAAGATGTCATGCAAGTTCTTTTCCATAAGCACGTATGACTATATACGGAATACATGCCTACATTACATTGATGAACTAGAGCTAGTTCTGTGTCACCCTATGTTATGACTGTTACATGACGAACCGCATCCGGCATAATTATCCATCGCTAATCCGGTCCCTACGAGTTTTCCATATACTGGTTCTCGCTTATTTACTTTTCCGTTGCTACTGTTACAATCACTACAAAATACCAAAAACATTACTTTTGCTGTCTTTACTTTTGTTACCGTTACCACCACTATCATATTACTTTGCTACGAAACACTTTGCTGCAGATACTAAGTTTCCAGGTGTGGTTGAATTGACAACTCCGTTGCTAATACTTGAGAATATTCTTTGGCTCCCCTTGTGTCGAATCAATAAATTTGGTTTGAATACTCTACCTTCGAAAACTGTTGCGATCCCCTATACTTGTGGGTTATCAAGACCTTTTTCTGGCGCCGTTGCCGGGGAGCATAGCTCTATTCTTTGAGTCACTTGGGATTTATATCTGCTGGACACTATGAAGAACTTGAAAGATGATCGAACTACTATTTTGCCCTCAACAACAAGGGGAGGTAAGGAACTGCCATCTAGCCTTGCACTAGATTCTCCTTCTGTTATAAGTAAGCTTGCGACACCTAAACCTGCTACTGCTATGAACTCTGATATGTCGCATGTTATTGATGATGCCACTTCTGCTATGCATGATACTTATGATGAAACTACTTCTATGCTTGATACTATTGTGCCCCTTGGTGAATTTCTTGATGAGCAAATTGCTAGGTCTAGAGAAAGAGAAATTATTGAACCTGAATACGATGATGATAGTGATGATGAGAATATGCCTGCTATTCCTGAGGGTTATCTTTTTGATGCGGAATCTTCTGCAGCTATTCTTGCTTTCCAGGATAGATATGAACTTAAGAGGTTGCTAGTTAAATGGAGTAAAGAATCTTTTAGAGATAGAATGAGACCCGACCCTGCTTTTGCTACTTCACCTATTTGTGTTCCCGATAAGGATTATTATGATTTTATGTTGATCCAGATATAATTACTTTGGTTGAATCTGATCCTTTTTATGGCTATGAATCTGAAATTGTTGTGGCACATCTTACTAAGTTAAATGATATAGCTGCCCTGTTTACTAATAATGAGAGATCGCGCTACCTTTATTTACTCAAAATATTTTCGTTCTCATTAAAGGGTGATGCTAAGATATGGTTTAATTCTCTTGATCCTGGTTGTGTGCAAAGTCCCCAGGATATGATTTATTACTTCTCTGCTAAATATTTCCCTGCACATAAGAAACAAGCTGCTTTGAGGGAAATATACAACTTTGTGCAAATTGAAGAAGAGATTCTCCCACAAGCTTGGGGGAGGCTTCTCAAGTTACTTAATGCTTTGCCTGATCATCCTCTTAAGAAACCTGAAATACTTGATATCTTTTATAATGGACTAACTGATGCTTCCAGAGATTACCTGGATAGTTGTGCTGGTTCTCTTTTCAGGGAAAGAACACCAGATGAAGCTGAAATTCTATTGAATAATATGTTGACAAATGAAAATAATTGGGCACCTCCCGAGCCACCTCCTGAGCCAGCTCCAGAGCCAATTACCGAGCCTATTCCTAAACCAACTCCGAAGAAGAGAGGTGTTCTATTTCTCAGTCCCGAAGATATGCAAGAGGCAAAGAAATCTATGAAAGAAAAAGGTATTAAAGCTGAAGATGTTAAGAATTTACCTCCTATTGAAGAAATACATGGTCTTAATTTACTGTCTGTTGAAGAAGTATATGATCTCAATTACTTATTTACTGAAGCCTCCCGATATCCCGACACAGGTAGTAAAGGTAAATTCTCTCTATATATATGATAAAGCTGAAGTCCCTCCTACTAAAATTGCTAGTCAGTGCTTAGATGAGTTTGAGGACTTTATGTTTAATTAAGATGACTTCAATGCTTATTTTGGTAGACAATTAAAACAGAATACCTTTATGATCAAACTCTTGGGTGATTATATGGCTGATATTAGAGGTGAACTTAAACTTGTTAGCAAACATGCTTCTATGGTTACCACTCAAGTAGAGCAAGTACTTAAAGCTTAGAAAGAAGTGCTTGATTAAATGAATAGTAAGAAAAATGATTATGCTGTTAGAGTGGCTACTAGAACTGGTAGAATGACTCAGGAACCTTTGTATCCTGAAGGCCGCCCTAAGAGAATCGAGCAAGATTCTCAGAGAAATAATATTGATGTACCTAGTTCTTCTAAGAGGAAGAAAAAGAAAAATGATAGGACTTGATAAAAGAGATTTTGTTGCTAGGAAACATGGTAAAGAGAGGGAACCATGGGTTCAGAAACCCATGCCTTTTCCTCCGAAACCATCCAAGAAAAAGGATGATGAGGATTTTGAGCGCTTTGCTGAAATGATTAGACCCATCTTTTTGCGTATGCGATTAACTGATGTGCTCAAAACAAATCCTTATGCTAAGTATATGAAGGATATCATTACTAATAAAAGCAAGATACCTGAAGCTGAAATTTCCACCATGCTTGCTAATTATACTTTTAAGGGTGGAATACCAAAGAAACTTGGAGATCCCAGAGTACCTACTATACCATGCTCCATTAAAAGAAATTATGTCAAAACTGCTTTATGTGATCTTGGAGCCAGTGTTAGTGTTATGCCTCTCTCTTTATATCATAGACTTGACTTGAATAAGTTGATACCTACTGAAGTATCTTTGCAAATGGCTAATAAATCAACTGCTATACCTGTCGGTATTTGTGAGGATGTGCCTGTTGTAGTTGCGAACGTTACTATTTTAACGGACTTTGTTATTCTTGATATTCCCGAGGATGATAGTATGTCTATTATTCTTGGAAGACCTTTCCTTACTGCAGGGGCTGTTATTGATTGCAACAAGGGCAATGTCACTTTTCATGTTAATGGCAATGAGCACATGGTACACTTTCCGAGAAAACAATCTCAAGTTTATAGTATCAATTCTATTGGAAAAATTCCATCGATTATATTTGGAGGTTTTGAATTTCCTCTCCCTACTGTCGAGAAAAAGTATGATATTCTTATTGTTGGGGATTTTCATATCCCCGTTGAGGTAACTTAGTGTTATTCGAAATTTCTCCGGTTCCGTGATTATTCGGAATGAGTTTGTTAACAAGACTTGATCAACCTTGTTAGTGGGTTCATTTTGATGATCACGAGATGGATGAAACTAGAAGCACAACCTTCTGTACCCTTTTTATATTTTCTGTTATTTAGTAGAAATAAATCAAAATAGTATTTTTCTATCTGTTTCCTGACTTATCCGTGCAATATAAAAATATCACGAAAATAAAAGTCCTCAGAATGCCATGCCAATTTAATATGATTTTTTCAGGAATATTTGAGGATTTACTGTGCAAAAATTACCACGTGGGGAGCTGCCACCAGGCCACGAGGGTGGAGGGCGCGCCCTACCCCCTGGGCGCGCCCCCCTGCCTCGTGGGCCCATGGTTTCCCTCCTCCACTTATCCCTGCACCCATCTTCTTCCTCTGCCTCACACAAACACGAAAACCAACTCAAGCACGAGTTCCAGCCCCCGTTGCTGTGATTTTCGATCTCCTTGCTCAAAGCACCTCTCGCAAAACTGCTTGGGGAGATTGTTCCTTGGTATGTGACTCCTCCATTTGTCCAATTAATTTTTGTTCTAGTGCTTTATTCATTGCAAATTTGTGCTGCATAGGTGACCATGTTCTTGAGCTTGCATGTCAAATTTATATGGTTCCAAGTAGTTCCAATGCTTTATATAGGCTCTAGGCACTTGTGGGAGTTGTTACTGTCAATTTTATTGAAGTTGGTTCACTTTTATTTGAAGTTACTAAAAATTTCAGAAATTTTTCAGAGGAAACAATATGTTTAGGAGGATGTTCCGAGGTGGTTCTTCAAGGAAGCAAGGTCCCAGACTTGCAATACGTGATGCTGACGAGGAACCACCAAGAGACGCCCCTGTGAGGCCCTATGAATGGCCTTCGGAAAATTTTATGAATCAAGTGGGAATCAAAGAAGAATTTAGTGCATATTTGCGTAACGCCGGTCTTGAGGACTTTGAAGCTGACAAATACCCCAGTATCATGATTTCACAAGTTCATTTGTGAGGAGGTTTGAGTTTTCCTCTTCGTGTAATTCTCCCTCAGTCATGTTTGACCTTTATGACAAATCTTATACCATGGACTTAGAGGATTTCACTTCTGCTTGCAAACTTCCATCTTGGGGAAATGTCAGGGATCGCCCTAAATCTGAATATAGAGACTTTCTTGCTAGAATAACTGTGGGGGAATCTAGAGATATAACACAAGCCACTATGGGGAGCGTTCACTTTCCTGCTATACATTATTTTGCTCTCTTCATAGGTAGATGCATTAATGCTAAGGATGAAGCTTGTCACATGTGTGTCCCTGATCTCAGCATTCTCAGGAGTGCTGTGTTAGGAGACCAATCTTATCATATGGGAGACATTGTAGCTCGCAGGTTGCATCAGAATAGACATAACGGATATTTCTTTGGAGGAATTTATGCAACCGCTTAGCTAATTTTCTTGAGATAGACATTCGTGAGGGTGATATGGAGTTACCCCCTTCTTATTTAGATTTTGATTCCATGGTTTCCCACCAGTTTGTTGAGAGGACTGAACCACCTCTCCAGTATCGACTAATCTTTAACAAACGTCATGTAGTCCATATTGCTCTGCCTGCTCCTGCCTTCTTTGATTCTCAGACAAAAGGAAGATATATTATTACAAGAGAGGAGGCAGATGAGTACGAGAGGAGAGCGGAGGCAGCTCGACGCCACACTACAGCTCAGGCGGCGATAGCCGCTGCGTCATAGTATGACCCCAGTTTCACCTACGGATATCCGCCAGGCTATCCCTGGCAATAGACCAACTTAGGCCAAAAGCCTAAGCTTGGGGGAGTACGTATTTCTCGCTGACATTACATTTATGTTCACACACACTCATTGCTAGATGTCGGTGCTCATACTCTTTCACTGTAATATCCATCCTAGTTTATTTTCTTTTTCCTGCTTTCTTCTTGTGTGTTTGATAAACCTTAAGAAAAACCAAAAAAATAGTTAGTTTACTTTCCATGCTTGTAGTAGAATTACAAAAAAGAAAACCCAAAAATATTTCCCGTTCTTCTTTTACTTGTTGGGAGCTTTCCCGTGTAAATAGTTTTTATTTCTTTTCCTTTCTTTGGGGGTCGAGAAGACTATATTGAAAATGCTTAGTGGCTCTCATATGCATGATTGTTTATTTAACTTAGAGCCCATATTACTTGTCTTCTCTCTTGAGTTGAATGCTTGCAGATTCCAGCTTAGTCCAATGCACGCGCACTCTTATTATTATACACATCGTTCGGTTGTGCAAGTGAAAGGCAATAATGATGATATATGATGGACTTATTGAGATGAGAAAAGCTGGTATGAACTCGACCTCTCTTGTTTTTATAAATATGATGATTCATCGTTCCTGAGTCAGCTATTATGAAATAAACATATTTGCAATGACATTTAGAGATTATAGTTGTGTGTGCCATGCTTGATTAGCTATGAGTTATAATGGTTTACCTTGCATGCCAACATGCTATTAGAATGATTATGATGTGGTATGATGGGATGGTATCCTCCTTTAAATGAATTGAGTGACTCGACTTGGCACATGTTCACGCATGTAGTTGAATCAAATCAACATAGCCTTCATGATATTTATGTTCATGGTGGATTATATCCTACTCATGCTTGTATTCGGTGTAAATTAATTTTAAAGCATGTTTACGACTGTTGTCGCTCTCTCAGTTGGTCGCTCCCCAGTCTTTCGCTAGCCTTCACCTGTACTAAGCAGGAATACTGCTTGTGCATCCAAACTCCTTAAACCCCAAAGTTGTTCCATATGAGTCCACTATACCTACCTATATGCGGTATTTACCTGCCGTTCCAAGTTAATTTGTATGTGCCAAACTCTGAACCTTCAAATAAACATTTTGTTTTGCATGCTCAATTAGCTCATATGTCAACTAGAGTTGCCCTTATCTTCCGTGTTAGGCGGGTTATTCTCAAGAGGAGTGGACTCCGCTCCTCATTCACGAGAAAATGGCTGGTATCTGGGATGCCCAGTCCCATGCTTTATGCAAACTAAATCAAAATAACTGCAAACAAAACTCCCCCTGGGACCCGTTGAATGTTGGAGGTACTCGTTGTTTCGAGCAAGCCATGGACTGATGCTTGTGGAGGAGGGGGAGTATAAACTTTACTATTCTGTTTGGGAACCGCGTATAATCTGTTTAGCATGGAAGATATAGTTGTCTTTTAGTTGTTATGTTGACAATGAGAGTATGCCGCTCAAAATATAATTTATCTCTATTTCAAAACCAAGCTCTCGCACCTCTACAAATCCCTGCTTCCCTCTGCGAAGGGCCTATCTATTTACTTTTATGTTGAGTCATCACCCTTCTTATTAAAAAGCACCTGCTGGAGAGCACACTGTCGTTTGCATTCATTATAATTGGTTTATATTGGGTATGACTTGACTGGATCTCTTTTACCATGAATTACAATGTTTAGTCAGTCCTTGATCTTTAAAGGTGCTCTGCATTTATGTTTTGTTATATCATGTTATGATTATTTTGAGAAAGTTTTGTCATCTGAGTTTTATTATTATGGCTCGCTAGCTGATTATGCTATTGATATGAGTAATTGTGAGACCTACGTGTTATTGTGAGTATGGTTAGTTCATAATATTGGCTGAAACTTAAATGTTGGCTTTCCATGTTTACTACAACAAGAGCAAACAGAGTTTGTAAAAGTTTTTCTTTTTCTCTTTCAGTTTGTCAACTGAATTGCTTGAGGACAAGCAGGGGTTTAAGCTTGGGGGAGTTGATACGTCTCCGTCGTATCTACTTTTCCAAACACTTTTGCCCTTGTTTTGGACTCTAACTTGTATGATTTGAATGGAACTAACCTGGACTGACGCTGTTTTCAGCAGAATTGCCATGGTGTTGTTTTATGTGCAGAAAATAAAAGTTCTCGGAATGACCTGAAACTCCACGGAACACCTTAGAAAAAACAATAAAAAATCCTCGCCAAAGATGAAGGTGGGGGTGCCCCCCTGGGCGCGCCCCCCTACCTGGTGGCCCTCCGACGCCAACTCCAACTCCATATATTGGCTTTCGGGGAGAAAAAAAATCAGAGAGAAGAAATCATCGCGTTTTACGATACGGAGCCGCCGCCAAGCCCTAATCTCTCTCGGGAGGGCTGATCTGGAGTCTGTTCGGGGCTCCGGAGAGGGGGATTCGTTGCCGTCGTCATCATCAACCATCCTCCATCACCAATTTCATGATGCTCACCGTCGTGCGTGAGTAATTCCATCGTAGGCTTGCTGGACGGTGATGGGTTGGATGAGATTTATCATGTAATCAAGTTAGCTTTGTTAGGGTTTGATCCCTAGTATCCACTATGTTCTGAGATTGATGTTGCTATGACTTTGCTATGCTTAATGCTTGTCACTAGGGCCCGAGTGCCATGATTTCAGATTTGAACCTATTATGTTTTCATGAATATATGTGTGTTCTTGATCCTATCTTGCAAGTCTATAGTCACCTACTTTGTGTTATGATCCGGCAACCCAGAAGTGACAATAATCGGGACCACTCCCGGTGATGACCATAGTTTGAGGAGTTCATGTATTCACTATGTGCTAATGCTTTGTTCCAGTTCTCTATTAAAAGGAGGCCTTAATATCCCTTAGTTTCCAATAGGACCCCGCTACCATGGGAAGGTAGGACAAAAGATGTCATGCAAGTTATTTTCCATAAGCACGTATGACTATATACGGAATACATGCCTACATTACATTGATGAACTGGAGCTAGTTCTGTGTCACCCTATGTTATGACTATTACATGACGAACCGCATCCGGCATAATTATCCATCGCTAATCTGGTGCCTACGAGTTTTCCATATACTGGTTCTTGCTTATTTACTTTTCCGTTGCTACTGTTACAATCACTACAAAATACCAAAAACATTACTTTTGCTGTCTTTACTTTTGTTACCGTTACCACCACTATCATATTACTTTGCTACTAAACACTTTGCTGCAGATACTAAGTTTCCAGGTGTGCTTGAATTGACAACTCCGCTGCTAATACTTGAGAATATTCTTTGGCTCCCCTTGTGTCGAATCAATAAATTTGGGTTGAATACTCTACCCTCGAAAACGGTTGCGATCCCCTATACTTGTGGGTTATCAAGACCTTTTTCTGGCACCGTTGCCGGGGAGCATAGCTCTATTCTTTGAGTCACTTGGCATTTATATCTGCTGAACTACTATTTTTCCCTCAACTACGAGGGGAGGTAAGGAACTGCCATCTAGCCTTACACTAGATTCTCCTTCTGTTATAAGTAAGCTTGTGACACCTAAACCTGCTACTGCTATGAATTCTGATATGTCGCATGTTATTGATGATGCCACTTCTGCTATGCATGATACTTATGATGAGCTACTTCTATGCTTGATACTACTGTGCCCCTTGGTGAATTTCTTGATGAGCAAATTGCTAGGTCTAGAGAAAGAGAAATTATTGAACCTGAATACGATGATGATAGTGATGATGAGAATATGCCTGCTATTGCTGAGGGTTATCTTTTTGATGCGGAATCTTCTGCAGCTATTCTTGCTTGCCAGGATAGATATGAACTTAAGAGGTTGCTAGTTAAATGGAGTAAAGAATCTTTTAGAGATAGAATGAGACCCGACCCTGCTTTTGCTACTTCACCTATCTGTGTTCCCGATAAGGATTATTATGATTTTTATGTTGATCCAGATATAATTACTTTGGTTGAATCTGATCCTTTTTATGGCTATGAATCTGAAACTGTTGTGGCACATCTTACTAAGTTAAATGATATAGCTACCCTGTTTACTAATAATGAGAGATCGCACTACCTTTATTTACTCAAAATATTTTCGTTCTCATTAAAGGGTGATGCTAAGATATGGTTTAATTCTCTTGATCCTGGTTATGTGCAAAGTCCATAGGATATGATTTATTACTTCTCTGCTAAATATTTCCCTGCACATAAGAAACAAGCTGCTTTGAGGGAAATATACAACTTTGTGCAAATTGAAGAAGAGATTCTCCCACAAGCTTGGGGGAGGCTTCTCAAGTTACTTAATGCTTTGCCTGATCATCCTCTTAAGAAACCTGAAATACTTGATATCTTTTATAATGGACTAACTGATGCTTCCAGAGATTACCTGGATAGTTGTGCTGGTTCTCTTTTCAGGGAAAGAACACCAGATGAAGCTGAAATTCTATTGAATAATATGTTGACAAATGAAAATAATTGGGCACCTCCCGAGCCACCTCCTGAGCCAGCTCCAGAGCCAATTACCGAGCCTATTCCTAAACCAACTCCGAAGAAGAGAGGTGTTCTATTTCTCAGTCCCGAAGATATGCAAGAGGCAAAGAAATCTATGAAAGAAAAAGGTATTAAAGCTGAAGATGTTAAGAATTTACCTCCTATTGAAGAAATACATGGTCTTAATTTACTGTCTGTTGAAGAAGTATATGATCTCAATTACTTATTTACTGAAGCCTCCCGATATCCCGACACAGGTAGTAAAGGTAAATTCTCTCTATAGATATGATAAAGCTGAAGTCCCTCCTACTAAAATTGCTAGTCAGTGCTTAGATGAGTTTGATGACTTTATGTTTAAGCAAGATGACTTTAATGCTTATTTTGGTAGACAATTAAAACAGAATACCTTTATGATCAAACGCTTGGGTGATTATATGGCTGATATTAGAGGTGAACTTAAACTTGTTAGCAAACATGCTTCTATGGTTACCACTCAAGTAGAGCAAGTACTTAAAGCTTAGAAAGAAGTGCTTGATAAATGAATTGTAAGAAAAATGATTATGCTGTTAGAGTGGCTACTAGAACTGGTAGAATGACTCAGGAACCTTTGTATCCTGAAGGCCGCCCTAAGAGAATCGAGCAAGATTCTCAGAGAAATAATATTGATGTACCTAGTTCTTCTAAGAGGAAGAAAAAGAAAAATGATAGGACTTTGCAAACTTCTAGTGAACCTATTGCTGAACCACCTGAGAACCCGAATTATATCTCTATTTCTGATGCTGAAACACAATCAGGTGATGAACATGAACCTAGTGATAATGTTAATGATAATGTGCATGATGATGCTCAACCTAGTAATGATAATGATGTAGAAGTTGAACCTGCTGTTGATCTTGATAATCCACAATCAAGGAATCAACGTTATGATAAATGAGATTTTGTTGCTAGGAAACATGGTAAAGAGAGGGAACCATGGGTTCAGAAACCCATGCGATACTTCATAAAACTTGGGATGTACCGGTATCCTCCTCAGTCATCACATTCTCACTATACCGTTATCCGCGTTATCGGTTTTGTTCTTCTTTCTCATTATTGTGTTCTGGCATCCCCGTGACAAAGTCACCTATGTCTGGCCAGACGATGGTGATGGAGCTGTTGGGAAACGTAGTAATTTCAAAATTTTCCTACGCACACGCAAGATCATGGTGATGCATAGCAACGAGAGGGGAGAGTGTTGTCCATGTACCCTCGTAGACCAAAAGCGGAAGCGTTAGCACAACGCAGTTGATGTAGTCGTACGTCTTCACGATCTGACCGATCCAAGTACCGAACATACGGCACCTCCGAGTTCAGCACACGTTCAGCTCGATGACTTCCCACGAACTCCGATCCAGCAGAGCTTTGCGGGAGAGTTCCGTCAGCACGACGGTGTGATGATGGTGTTGATGATGCTACTGACGCAGGGCTTTGCCTAAGCACCACTATGATATTACCGAGGTAGAATATGGTGGAGGGGGGCACCGCACACGGCTGGGAGAGATCAACAGATCAACTTGTGTGTCTAGAGGTGCCCCCTACCCCCGTATATAAACGAGCAAGGGGGAGGCGGCCGGCCAAGAGGGCGCGCCAAGGGGGAGTCCTACTCCCACCGGGAGTAGGACTCCTCCTTTCCTTGTAGGAGTAGTAGAAGGGAAGGAAAAAGGTGAAGGAAGGAAGGGGGCGCTGCCGGTGTCAAAACCGGCGGATCACGGGTAGGGGGTCCTGACCTGTGCGTCTAAGGCTAATGGTAATAGGAGGCAAGGGACACAATGTTTTACCCAGGTTCTGGCCCTCTCGATGGAGGTAAAACCCTACTTCCTGCTTGATTGATATTGATGATATGAGTGTTACAAGAGTTGATCTACCACGAGATCGTAGAGGCTAAACCCTAGAAGCTAGCCTATGATGATTATGATTCTGCCTCCAAGGACTAAACCCTCCGGTTTATATAAATACCAGAGGGGGCTAGGGTTTACATGGAGTCGGTTACAAAGAAGGAAATATAATATCCGGATCGCCAAGCTTGTCTTCCACGCAAAGGAGAGTCCCATCCGGACACGGGACGAAGTCTTGAGTCTTGTATCTTCATGGTCCAATAGTTCGGCAAAAGTATATAGTCCGTCTGTCCAGATACCCCCTAATCCGGGACTCCCTCAGTTGCCCCTGAACCAGGCTTCAATGACGATGAGTCCGGCGCGCAGTTCTGTCTTCGGCATTGCAAGGCAGGTTCCATCTCCGAATACTCCAAAGTAATTATCGAACACTTAAACCGTGTCTGGATCTGCAAGATGATCTTCACATACCACCGTAGAGAGAATGATATTTCACAAATGTAATCTGCTGACAACTTTAGACAACATGACACGACACTACGGTTGGGTCATTATTCGAACCGTTTTCCCACAACCAGCCATAGTGCATATTGCGAGGCGGTTTCCTCGGCACGTCTTGTCAAAGCAGAGATCATGTCCCCTTATCACGGGATTCCATCAATACAGGTATGGGTAACCCCACCATGCCATCAATCGTGGCACTTGGGAAATAAGCGACCCTCAACGGGCAAGTGGGGAGGCGCACCGCTTTCGTCGCCTCTATAAAGGGATAAGGGTTCCCCATTTTCACCCATGCCTTCTTCCTCCTTCGCTTATCCATTCTTGCCTCCTCGAGCTCCAGCGCCCTAGTCCACGCCTTCTCTGCACAGCCAAACTTATCCGGAGTAGGAGGCAAGTGGGTGGCCTCCACCGCGAAGGAGGAGCATATTGCGAAGCTCCGGGCGGCTGGATACTTGGCCGCAGACATCGCACACCGGCTACCGGACGCAGGGCAGATCATTCCAACTCCGGAACCCCACGAGAGGGTCGTGTTTCTCGCCCACTTCATCCGTGGACTGGGATTTCCACTTCATCCCTTCGTCCGCGGGCTCATGTTTTACTACGGGCTAGATTTCCATGATCTAGCCCCAAATTTTGTCCTCAACATCTCGGCATTTATCATCGTGTGCGAGGCCTTCCTCCGCATCAAGCCTCATTTCGGCTTGTGGCTACAAATCTTTTGGGTGAAGCCGAAGATCATGAGCAGCCAGCAAGCGGAATGCGGAGACGCCATGGTGGGCAGGATGCCCAATGTTACCTGGCTCGACGGCTCCTTCGCGGAGATCGTGAAAGGGTGGCAATCGGGGTGGTTCTATATCATCGAGCCCCACAATGCCAACTGGGTGTCTGCCCCCGAATTCCGATCCGGAATCCACATGCGGCTCACCTCTTGGGAAAAGAAGGGCCTGGCCTGGGGTGAGCCTGCGGAGCTGACCGGACTTCAAAACTGTATCAAGAATATGATGGACAGGAAAATTAAACTTGTCAACGTGGTCCAGGTCATGCTTGTCCGCCAGATTCTTTCGTGCCAAAGACGGGCATTTAGTCTGTGGGAGTTCGTCCCGGCCGAACACCAAACAGAGTATCAGGGGCTACTACCTATCGGGTGATAGTTTACATTTTTTATTACTTACCTCAAAGCCTGTCAGGAGGGTGCTGCATGCTTCGGTTAGTCCGCTCTTGGCGGACAGAACCTAGTCCAATTCGGACTAGTCCATGGGGAGGGGTGCGGCCACCCTTTGAGGCCTTTCTCTCCTTTCCCGTATGGCCCATTAAGGCCCAATACGAATTCCCGTAACTCTTCAGTACTCCGAAAAATACCTGAATCACTCGGAACCTTTCCGATGTCCGAATATAGATGTTCAATATATCGATTTGTACGTCTCGACCATTTAGAGACTCCTCGTCATGTCCCCGATCTCATCCGGGACTCCGAACTACCTTCGGTACATCAAAACACATAACTCATAATATAAATCCTCACCGAATGTAAAGCGTGCAGACCCTACGGGTTCGAGAACTATGTAGACATGACAGAGACACATCTCCGGTCAATAACCAATAGTGGAACCTGGATGCTCATATTGGCTCCTACATATTCTACGAAGATCTTTATCTGTCAAACCGCATAACAACATACGTTGTTCCCTTTGTCATCGGTATGTTACTTGCCCGAGATTCGATCGTCGGTATATCAATACCTAGTTCAATCTCGTTACCGGCAAGTCTCTTTACTCGTTATGTAATGCATCATCCCGCAACTAACTCATTAGTCACATTGCTTGCAAGGCTTATAGTGATGTGCATTACCGAGAGGGCCCAGAGATACCTCTCCGACAATCGGAGTGAAAAATCCTAATCTCGAAATACGCCAACTCAACATGTACCTTCGGAGACACCTGTAGAGCTCCTTTATAATCACCCAGTTACGTTGTGACATTTGGTAGCACACAAAGTGTTCCTCCGGTAAACGGGAGTTGCATAATCTCATAGTTGTAGGAACATGTATAAGTCATGAAGAAAGCAATAGCAACATACTAAACGATCAAGTGCTAAGCTAACAGAATGGGTCAAGTCAATCACATCATTCTCCTAATGATGTGATCCCATTAATCAAATGACAACTCATGTCTATGGCTAGGAAACACAACCATCTTTGATTCAATGAGCTAGTCAAGTAGAGGCATACTAGTGACACTATGTTTGTCTATGTATTCACACATGTATTATGTTTCTGGTTAATACAATTCCAGCATGAATAATAAACATTTTCACATAAGGAAATAAATAATAACTTTATTATTGCCTCCAGGGCATATTTCCTTCAGTCTCCCACTTGCACTAGAGTCAATAATCTAGTTCACATCACCATGTGATTTAACACTAGTATTCACATCTGTATGTGATTAACACCCATAGTTCACATCGTCATGTGAACAACACCCAAAGGGTTTACTAGAGTCAATAATCTAGTTCACATCAATATGTGATTAACACTCAAAGAGTACTAAGGTATGATCATGTTTTGCTCGTGAGAGAAGTTTAGTCAATGGGTCTATTACATTCAGAGCTGTATGTATTTTGCAAATATTCTATGTCTACAATGCTCTACACGAAGCTACTCTAGCTAATTGCTCCTACTTTCAATATGTATCCAGACTGAGACTTAGAGTAATCTGGATCGGTGTAAAAGTTTGCGCCGATGTAACTCTTTATGACGAACTCTTTTATCACCTCCATAATCGAGAAACATCTCCTTAGTCCTCACTAAGGATATTCTTGACTGATATCCAGTGATCTACTCTTAGATCAAAATTGTATTCCTTTGCCAAACTCAGAGCAAGGTATACAATAGGTCTAGTACACAACATATCATACTGTATAGAACCTATGACTGAGGCATAGGGATGACTTTTCATTCTTTTTCTATTTTCTGCCATGGTCGGGTTTTGAGTCTTACTCAACTTCACACCTTGCAACATAGGCAAGAACTCCTTCTTTGACTGTTCCATTTTGAACTACTTCAAAATCTTATCAAGGTATGTACTCATTGAAAAATCTTATCAAGCGTCTTGATCTATCTCTATAGATCTTGATGCTCAATATGTAAGCAGCTTCACCGAGGTCTTTCTTTTGAAAAGCTCTTATTTAAGTATCCTTTTATGCTATCCAGAATTTCTATATCATTTCCAATCAACAATATGTCATCTACATATAGTTTTAGAAATGCTACAGAGCTCCCACTCACTTTCTTGTAAATACAGGATTCTCCAAAAGTATGTATAAAACCATATGCTTTGATCAACTCATCAAAGCATATATTCCAACTCCGAGATGCTTGCACCAGTCCATAGATGGATCGTTGGAGCTTGTATATTTTCTTAGCACCTTTAGGATTGACAAAACCTTCTGGTTGCATCATATACAACTCTTCTTTAATAAATCCATTAAGGAAAGCAGTTTTGACATCCATTTGCCAGATTTCATAAAATGTGGCAATTGCTAACATGATTCGGACAGACTTTTAAGCATCGATACGAGTGAGAAAATCTCATTGTATTCAACACCTTGAACTTTGTCAAAAACCTTTTTCGACAAGTCTAGCTTTGTAGATAGTAACACTACTATCAGCGTCTGTCTTCCTCTTGAAGATCCATTTTTTCTATGGCTTGCCGATCATCCGGCAAGTCAACCAAAGTCCACACTTTGTTCTCATACATGGACCCCATCTCAGATTTCATGGCCTTCAAGCCATTTTGCGGAATCTGGGCTCATCATCGCTTCCTCATAGTTCGTAGGTTCGTCATGGTCAAGTAACATGACCTCCAGAACAGGATTACCGTACCACTCTAGTGCGGATCTCACTCTGGTTGACCTACGAGGTTCGGTAGTAACATGATCTGAAGTTACATGATCATCCTCATTAGCTTCCTCACTAATTAGTGTAGGAGTCAGAGGAACAGATTTCTATGATGAACTACTTTCCAATAAGGGAGCAGGTACAGTTACCTCATCAAGTTCTACTTTCCTCCCACTCACTTCTTTCGAGAGAAACTCCTTCTCTAGAAAGGATCCATTTTAACAATGAATATCTTGCCTTCGGATCTGTGATAGAAGGTGTACCCAATAGTTTCCTTTGGGTATTCTATGAAGACGCACTTCTCCGATTTGGGTTCGAGCTTATCAGGTTGAAGCTTTTTCACATAAGCATCACAGCTCCAAACTTTAAGAAATGACAGCTTAGCTTTATTGCTAAACCATAGTTCATACGGTGTCATCTCAACGGATTTATATGGTGCCCTATTTAATGTGAATGTAGCTATCTCTAATGCATAACCCCAAAACGATATTGGTAAATCGGTAAGAGACATCATTGATCGCACCATATCAAATAAAGTGCGATTATGACATTCGGACACACCGTTACGCTGTGGTGTTCCAGGTGGCATGAGTTTTTGAAACTATTCCACATTGTTTTAACTGAAGGCCAAACTCGTAACTCAAATATTCATCTCCACGATCAGATCGCAGAAACTTTATTTTCTTGTTACGATGATTTTACACTTCACTCTAAAATTCTTTGAACCTTTCAACTATTTCAGACTTATGTTTCATCAAGTAGATATACCCATATCTGCTCAAATCATCTGTGAAGGTCAGAAAATAACGATACTCGCCACAAGCCTTAATACTCATTAGTCTGCATACATCAGTATGTATTATTTCCAACAAGTTTGTTTCTCGTTCCATTGTTCCGAAGAACGGAGTTTTAGTCATCTTGCCCAAAAGGCACGATTCGCAAGCATCAAATGATTCATAACCAAGTGATTCCAAAAGTCCATCTTTATGGAGTTTCTTCATGCGCTTTACACCGATATGACCCAAACGGCAGTGCCACAAATAAGTTGCACTATCATTATCAACTTTGCATCTTTTGGCATCAATATTATGTATATGTGTATCACTTTCATTGGGTGTATGACCATCGAAGGTTTAATTCATGTAAACAGAACAACAATTATTCTCTGACTTTAAATGAATAACCGTATTGCAATAAACATGATCAAATCATATTCATGCTCAACGCAAATGCCAAATAACATTTATTTAGGTTTAACACTAATCTCAAAAATATATGCAGTGTGCGATGATGATCATATCAATCTTGGAACCACTTCCAACACACATCGTCACTTCACCCTCAACTAGTCTCTGTTTATTCTGTAACTCCTATTTCGAGTTACTAATCTTAGCAACCGAACAAGTATCAAATACCCAGGGGTTACTATAAACACTAGTAAGGTACACATCAATAACCTGTATATCAAATATACCCTTGTTCACTTTGCCATCCTTCTTATCTACCAAATATCTAGGGCATTTCCACTTCCAGTGACCATTTCCTTTGCAGTAGAAGCACTCAGTTTCCGGCTTTGGTCCAGCTTTGGGCTTCTTCGTGGGAGTGACAACTTGCTTGCAATTCTACTTGAAGTTCCCTTTCTTTCCCTTTGCCCTTTTCTTGAAACTAGCGGTCTTGTCAATCATCAACACTTGATGCTCTTTCTTGATTTCTCCCTTCGTCGGTTTCAACATCATGAAGAGCTCGGGAATCGTTTTCGTCATCCCTTGAATACTATAGTTCATCACGTAGTTCTAGTAACTTGGTGATGGTGACTAGAGAACTCTGTCAATCACTATCTTATTTGGAAGATTAACTCCCACCTGATTCAAGCGATTGTAGTACCCAGACAATCTGAGCACGTGCTCACTTGTTGAGCGATTCTCCTCCATCTTTTAGCTATAGAACTTGTTGGAGACTTCATATCTCTCAACTCGGGTATTTGCTTGAAATATTATCTTCAACTCCTGGAACATCTCATATGGTCCATGACGTTCAAAACATCTTTGAAGTCCCGATTCTATGCCATTAAGCATGGTGCACCAAACTATCAAGTAGTCATCATATTGAGCTAGCCAAACGTTCATAACGTCTGCATCTGCTCCTGCAATAGGTCTGTCACCTAGCGGTGCATCAAGGACATAATTCTTCTGTGCGGCAATGAGGATAAACCTCAGATCACGGACCCAGTCTGCATCATTGCTACTATCATCTTTCAACATAGTTTTTCTCTAGGAACATATCAAAATAAACATAGGGAAGCAACAACGCGAGCTATTGATCTACAACATAATTTGCAAAATACTATCAGGACTAAGTTCATGATAAATTAAAGTTCAATTAATCATATTACTTAAGAACTCCCACTTAGATATACATCTCTCTAATCATCTAAGTGATCACGTGATCCAAATCAACTAAACTATGTCTGTTCATCACGTGAGATGGAGTAGATTTCAATGGTGAACATCACTATGTTGATCATATCTACTATATGATTCACGCTCGACCTTTCGGTCTCAGTGTTCCGAGGCCATATCTGTATATGCTAGGCTCATCAAGTTTAACCTGAGTAGTCTGCGTGTGCAACTGTTTTGCACCCGTTGTATTTGAACGTAGAGCCTATTACACCCGATCATCACGTGGTGTCTCAGCACGAAGAACTTTCGCAATGGTGCATACTCAGCGAGAACACTTATACCTTGAAATTTAGTGAGAGATCATCTTATAATGCTACTGTCAATCAAAGCAGAATAAGATGCATAAAGGATAAACATCAGATGTAATAAAAATACGTGACATGATATGGCCATCATCATCTTGTGCCTTTGATCTTCATCTCCAAAGCATCGTCATGATCTCCATCATCACCGGCATGACACCATGATCTCCATCATCTTGATCTATATCAATGTGTCGTCACATGGTCGTCTCGCCAACTATTGCTCTTGCAACTATTGCTATCGCATAGCGATAAAGTAAAGCAATTATTTGGCGCTTGCATCTTATGCAATAAAGAGACAACCATAAGGCTTCTGCCAGTTGCCGATAACTTCAACAAAAACATGATTATCTCATACAACAACTTATATCTCATCACGTCTTGACCATATCACATCACAACATGCCCTGCAAAAACAAGTTAGACGTCCTCTACTTTGTTGTTGCAAGTTTTACGTGGCTGCTATGGGCCGAGCAAGAACCGTTCTTACCTACGCATCAAAACCACAACGATAGTTCGTCAAGTTAATGTTGTTTTAACCTTCTCAAGGACAGGGCATAGCCACACTCGGTTCAACTAAAGTTGGAGAAACTGACACCCGCCAGCCACCTGTGTGCAAAGCACGTCGATAGAACCAGTCTCGCGTAAGCGTACGCGTAATGTCGGTCCGGGCCGCTTCATCCAACAATACCTCCGAACCAAAGCATGACATGCTGGTAAGTAGTATGACTTGTATCGACCACAACTCACTTGTGTTCTACACGTGCATATAATAGCATAAACCTGGCTCTGATACCACTGTTGGGAAACATAGTAATTTCAAAATTTTCCTACGCACACGCAAGATCATGGTGATGCATAGCAACGAGAGGGGGAGTGTTGTCCACGTACCCTCGTAGACCGAAAGCGGAAGCGTTAGCACAACATGGTAGATGTAGTCGTACGTCTTCACGATCCGACTGATCCAAGTACCGAATATACGGCACCTCCGAGTTCAGCACACGTTCAGCTCGATGACGTCCCACGAACTCCGATCCAGCAGAGCTTTGCGGCCGTTAGCACGACAGTGTGATGACGGTGTTGATGATGCTACCGACGCAGGGCTTCGCCTAAGCACCGCTACGATATTACCGAGGTAGAATATTATGGAGGGGACCGCCACACGACTGAGAGAGATCAACAGATCAACTTGTGTGTCTAGAGGTGCTCCCTGCCCCCGTATATAAAGGAGCAAGGGGGGAGGCGGCCGACCAAGAGGAGGGCGCACCAAGGGGGGAGTCCTACTCCCACCGGGAGTAGGACTCCTCCTTTCCTTGTAGGAGTAGGAGAAGGGAAGGAAAAAGGAGAAGGAAGAAAGGGGGTGCCCCCCCTCCCTAGTCCAATTCGGACTAGTCCATGGGGAGGGGTGCGGCCACCCTTTGAGGCCTTTCTCTCCTTTCCCGTCTGGCCCATTAAGGCCCAATACGAATTCCCGTACCTCTCTGGTACTCCGAAAAATACCCGTATCACTTGGAACCTTTCCGATGTCCGAATATAGTCGTCCAATATATCAATCTTTACATCTCGATCATTTCAAGACTCCTCGTCATGTCCCCGATCTCATCCGGGACTCCGAACTACCTTTGGTACATCAAAACACGTAACTCATAATATAAATCGTCACCGAATGTTAAGCGTGCAGACCCTACGGGTTCGAGAACTATGTAGACATGACCGAGACAAATCTCCGGTCAATAACCAATAGCGTAACCTGGATGCTCATATTGGCTCCTACATATTCTACGAAGATCTTTATCGGTCAAACCGCATAACAACATACGTTGTTCCCTTTGTTATCGGTATGTCACTTGCCCGAGATTCGATCGTCGGTATCTCAATACCTAGTTCAATCTTGTTACCGGCAAGTCTCTTTACTCGTTATGTAATGCGTCATCCTGCAACTAACTCATTAGTCACATTGCTTGCAAGGCTTATAGTGATGTGCATTACCGAGAGGGCCCAGAGATACCTCTCCGACAATCGGAGTGACAAATCCTAATCTCGAAATACGCCAACTCAACATGTACCTTCGAAGACACCTGTAGAGCTCCTTTATAATCACCCAGTTACATTGTGACGTTTGGTAGCACACAAAGTGTTCCTCCGGTAAACGGGAGTTGCATAATCTCATAGTTGTAGAACATGTATAAGTCATGAAGAAAGCAATAGCAACATACTAAACGATCAAGTGCTAAGCTAACAGAATGGGTCAAGTCAATCGCATCATTCTCCTAATGATGTGATCCCGTTAATCAAATGAAAACTCATGTCTATGGCTAGGAAACACAACCATCTTTGATTCAACGAGCTAGTCAAGTAGAGGCATACTAGTGACACTATGTTTGTCTATGTATTCACACATGTATTATGTTTCTGGTTAATACAATTCTAGCATGAATAATGAACATTTATCATGAAATAAGGAAATAAATAATAACTTTATTATTGCCTCTAGGGCATATTTCCTTCAGGAGCTATCACACCAAGAGGGCCCTAAGAATATCTCTCCCTCATCGGAGGAGCAAATCCCACTGTCGACCTATCTAGTCCCTTGTCAAACTTTCCGATGAGCCTGTAAGTTGTCGTTATGATCATCGTGTTACAGGTGACGTTTGAGGAACCCCAAAGTCCACCGTACGGTAAGAAGTGACTATGATACTCTCATGGTCTAAGAAGCAAAATCACACGTTCACACTTCATGTTATTACAATTTATTACAGGTGATATTATCTCAATTCATAACGAACAAGTTTGTGTTAATTCAATATGATCGTTCTTCCAACGTCATAATCTCAATGTTGTTTTAGGACTATCGTTACACTCATCGATATCCTAAGATCAAGAAAACGTGATCACCAACAACACTTGAGCTAGTCTTAGAGGCGAGACTAGGAACCTTTATTTTACCCGTTTATCATTTCACATGTGCATATGAGTTTCCCAGTGAATCACACATTCCAGGATCATAACAGATATAGTGTGAAATATAAACACTTAATTATGAATATGCAAATATAATAATACAATATTATTGCCTCTAGGGCATATTTCCAACAAGGGTGGTGTTGTTCTTACTTGAACAATCAACCTCTTATGATTACCCAACCCCTCTTGCAAGCATCCGCAACTACGAAGAAAGAATTAAGATAAATCTAACCATAGCATGAAATATATGGATCCAAATTATCCCCTTATGAAATAGTGCATAAACTAGGGTATAAGCATATGTCACTCTCGCAACCCATCATCCATAATGCCTTCCCCTAGGCCCAATCATGGTAATGTGTCGTGTAGTCGACGTGCACATGACACCACTAGAGGAAGAACAACATAACACATCATCAAAATATTGGACGAATATCAACTTCACATGATTACTTATAACAAGACTTCTCCCATGTCCTCGAGAACAAATAGAACTACTCACAAACCATGTTCATGCTCGTGATCATAGGAGAATAATATATGATTAACAATCTAAACATATAATCTTCCACCAAGTAAACCAACTAGCATCAATTACAAGATGTAATCAACACTACTAGCAACCCATAGGTACCAATCAGAGGTTTTGCGACAAAGATCAAATACAAGATATGAACTAGGGTTTGAGATGAGATGGTGCTGGTGAAGATGTTTATGGAGATGAGTTCTCCCATGATGAGGAATGTTGGTGATGACGGCGGCTTCAACTTTTCCCTCCCGGAGGGAAGTGTTCCTGATGGAATCGCGACGCCTGAGAGCAAAAGTGTTCCTTCCTAGGTTCCACCTAGAGATGGCGGCGCTTCGCTGTTTTCTTTTCTGGGGCAAATGGCTTCATATAGGAGAAGATGGGCCCCGGAATCTTGTTGTGGGCCCCACAAGCTTGGGTGGCGCACCCTAGGAGGGTGGGCGCGCCACGTGAGCTTGTGGCCCCATGGTGAGTGCCCTCCAGTAGCTTCTTTTGCTAATATTTTTTTATATATTCCAAAATAAACCCTCGTTTTCAGGTCATTTGAAACTCCGGAATATAGCTATTCCCAAGATTGAACCTACTACCAAGCACCTCTCCCACTGAAGATAAACCAATCTAATTGGCCAAAAGAGATAGACAGATCAAAGAGAAATACAAGGCTATAAAATCACACATATATAAATCTCAGGAAAGACTCAAATACTTTCAATGAATAATCTAATCATAAACCCACAATTGATTGTATCCCAACAAACACACCGTAAAAGTTACATCGAATAGATCTCCGAATAGATCATTATATTGGAGAGAGAGAGAGAGAGAGAGAGAGAGAGAGAGAGATCTAGCTACTACTATGGACCCATAGGTCCTCTAGGAACTACTCACATATCATCATGGAGGCAACAACGTTGATGAAGATGGCCTCCGTGATGGATTCCCCCTCCGGCAGAGTACCGGTAAAGGCCTTCGGAAGGGATTGCGGAAGAACAAAGGATTGCTGCGGCGATAAAATTGTTTTGGGTCTCGCTCTGGGGTTTTTTGGATTTTAGAGAATTTATAGTGCTGGAATTAGGTCAAATAGAGCCACGTGGGGCCCACAAGCTCAGGCACCGCACCCTCCTAGGGGCGCGCCCCTTGACCTTGTGGCCCATCAGCAGGTCTTCGGGCCTCTCCCCGAAGCTTCGAGGTCTCTTCTAGTTCATAAAAAATCACTGTAATGTTTATCGTGTTTAGACTTCGTTTCGTGTGGTTTTCCTGCGAAACAAGAAATAGGCAAAAAAAAACAGAACTGACACCGGACACTAAGTTAAAAGGTTAGTCCATAAATATATAAATGGCATATAAAGCATGCAAGATTGATAATATAATAACATGAAACAATCAAAAATTATAAATACGTCGGAGACGTATCAGCGGGCGGCGCATGCGGCTGCTGATGCACCACTGGCGGTGCATGTGGCTGCACACGCACCGGGGGTGGTGACTACGGTTCGGCGCCCACCCAGGAGGGCGGGCAGACCGAACTCCGTCGTGCAGGGCACCGTCCATGTCCAGCTCTAAGACTGCCCCACCAACGTTGGTTCCTAGGGAGCGGCCGACGGCTCCAGAACAACGCTGTCCTCTGGCTTCGGGATGGCCACATCGCTCGCGACCGAGAGGGGCGAGCTGCATTTCCAGGCCCTTCCACCGGCTTCATTAGTACTCGAGGACCAAGTCCTCAAGCACCTTCTTGACAAGCTTGTCCTCCTCGTCGTTGTCGAGGGCTAGTGGGGGTGGTGGCGGGGACGGCGAGCATGTGCAGCCCCCATTGCTAGCCGGCGCGGTGGCGACGGCTGGCAGAGCATGTGCGGCAAGGGCTAGAGCTTGCCGAGCGCGTGGGGTGGGGGAGAGGAAGAGTGTGGACACTGTGGAAGTGGGCTGCTAGTACACATGCACGGGCTTGTCATTGAAAAGGACCTCGGGGGCGGCGGCTGGGTGGCGGAAATGCGGACCCCATCCACGAGTTTGGATAAAATGGGGCCGATGGGAGGTGGTTGGCCGGCTAACACGCGAGCCTGAGAGCGACAATGAGAGGACACATGCACGACCGTCTAGATGTAAATCAGGCCCAAATTTACGTCGGGAATGGATCCAGGGGACACAAAGTGGACTGAATTTGCGCCCAAGGTTGTGCATTGAGCCATGAAATTTATCCAGCTCGACCCAAACGGATACGTACGGACCAAATACTTCCATGCCTTGGAGTTAACCTAACATAGACCGATAAGAAGGAAACTCGGAACCCGTGGCCGAGGCGTGGGGCGGGCCAGGGTGTGATCCGACGGTGCGGAAGGTACTACGCGGGCGTTTCGGCGCTTCAATTCGATGGTGGGTGGAAGGGAACCGTCCTGGCTGGCTGTGCCGGGCTGGGGCTGCGTTCCCGGGTGCACAGGGTTTGTCTCACAACCAGCTCGGCATATTAAATAGCCTCCTCTCTCGTGCCACCTTCCATCTTCGAACGATTCTCAATCTCTCCTGCTGTTTCCCGCTTCATGTAGCAGTACGTCTCGTAACTCCTGTCGCGTCCGTGCCGCGAAATGGCGGAGACGTGAAGGTGCACTCGCTAATCAGTAGTAAGCACGAGCCATCAATGTAAACAAACATTATCAGTAGGCGTAAAATAGCCTTAGGATCGATAACAAGATTCAAACCGTCTATGAAGTGCAATGGAGAGTTGCTCCGCACCGTAAAGCGAGTGACATCTGTCCTCGTCAAGTGTGTACAGGGATGCAGGTGCACATCACAAAGTCCGATGGCGAAGGAAAAAACGCGCTTCAAATTCATCACGAAGCGGACATGTGGGTTTATCCGGCATGGGCCTAGAGTGTGGACCCATTGCAAAACTTTCAAGCCATTGATGAGCTAGATGGACCGTTCGATAGCGAATGCTAGCGACAGATGTGTCACTGGACAAGCGACGAGCCGAGTCGGATAACGGTTTTCCGGCGTGCCACTCTTGTTTACGGAGAACTGGTGACATGTTCATCGTCATAGCATTTCCAGCCTTTAGCCCAGAGGTGTGGAAATGTGATCGGATAGTTAGGAGTGCAGTGGTATTTTAAGCGCATCATGGTTTAGATACTAAATTTGCATCATTGTTTTTTTTTTGTGATTTATTATAAGTCTTTTGGCGATGTACGTTAAGTAAGAGAAGATGTTCATGTCAACTGTAGAGGCATCTGTAGCGACTTCGTCAATCTTGAAATGATGTATCGGCTCAGTCTCTCGTATATGTTCACAAAAGTAAAATGTGTGTGCGTGTGTCCATAGAGATTGGTGTATGCACGTACATACGAGCGTATGTCTGTACCATATTAAAAAAAATCGGCCCATAGTTGGGTGCAATATGACTACTACTATCGTTGTTCGTTGGTGTCGAATATCGCAGTGAAGTAAGAACGGGCGCTCAACAGACTCGGGGAGGCAACAAGGCTCGGCGGATTTTAGCTGGATCCCGGATGCATACATGTCTAGTCTTTACTCATTAGATAGATGATGACAACTAAAGTTGGTACGCGTACGACTTCGCATCATGACGCCGGCCATCCAAACTTGTGACATCGCCATCTCTTTGGTCTCAACTCTTAGGCATGTACAATAATACTATCTTAAGAGGGTCACGTAGGATAAATAATGAGGTGGAGGAGAGAGAACTCATAAGAAAAAGTTTGTCTTCTTTTATTTAAAAGAAGACAAGAGATGATCGCTCACATTTGTAGGAATAGTTAGTTATCGAAGATAAAGCTAAGAGATGACCCATTATAGACATCTTTTTTTATCATCTCTAAATTATATGCAAGATTTAAGATAAAACTATCTTATCAACCATTGTACATGCCCTTAAGGGGATTATGGTTCCATGCTTACGTTAGTTTTCTTTTTTCAAATAAAAGAGTTTCCCCAATTTGATGTCAACAAAACTAATAACACATACTTATGTTAGTACATTACGCACTAGGGCATCTCCAACGTGACCCACAAAATTGCTTCCACATTCGTTCCTGGACAGCGGGACCAGTCCACGGCAGGGCCGGGCCGGCAAAATCCGAGGCCCGGTGCGAAACTGTAAAATGGGCCCTACCTCACTAGAAAAACTACATAAATATAACTATACTATAATATAATTCCTCGGCCTTTTGTTTCTTCAAAGCTTTTGATAACTAGATCATGTTTTCTAAGTGAAGACATGCCTCGGATCTTGCAATGCTAGACGCCTAATTGATGAAAATAATAAAAATTAGCTACAAACTTTCAGCAAGACTATAACTCTATAAGAGCATTACTAGTAGAGCCCTCAAACCCTTAAACCTCTAAAAATAACCTTTTTTTATAGTTTTCGTCGAAAAAAAGCCGTAGACTAGAACCCTTTAACCTCGAACCCTTAAATTTTTTTAAAGGTCCAACCCTCAAACCCTCTCCCAACCTTTAAAAGTAAGGGCTGGGGAGCAAAATCTACCCCAACCCTCATTTGGCGGTTATCCTCGCGTGGGAGGAAAAAATCCTCCCAACTCCCGCGCCCACGCCCGTGACCGCCGCTGCTAGTCGCCCCCGTCGCCGGCGGCCGCCCCGTCGACCTCCCGCGCGCCCGCGCCCGCCCCGCCCCGCCCCTAGCCGCCGGCCTCTCCTGCACCTCCTCCCGGCCGTGGCCGCGGTCGCCCCGCCCCCGACCGTCGCCATCCGTCCCGCTGCCCGCGCCGCCCGCCGCCCCGCCGGCTTCTACTCCCGCGTGCCCGCCCGCCGCCTCTGGCTCCCGCCCCCGGCCTCTCCTCCTCCCGCGCCCTCCGCCTCGACCCGCCGCCACCGCCCTCCGGCCCGTGCCCGCCGCCCGCCTCCCGTCCCCGCGCCCTCCGCCTCCGCCTCCCACCCCCCGGCCAATGCCCTCCGCCCTCCGCCCTCCGCCCCCGCGCCGCCCTCCGCCCGTCGTGCACGAGGTGCTCGACGGTATGCCCGCAACGACAACGTCGTTCATGGGGAATATTCGGTTATAAGAGTTGGGCTTGAGGGTTCTAATCTTTGCCCCTGTTTTTCAACCCGTAAAAGTGCACAAAAATACCATTTTTGGACCCTTAAAACGCTAGTGAGGGTTTGAGGGTTTGACGGTTCTACTAGTAATTCTCTAAGGGATCGAAATTAAAACTCACAGCCAAGCTCAAGGGACAAGGTTTCACGAGATCACCGGTTGTCGCCGCAACGATGCTTGAGAAATTGAAGATGGTGTGAACCTCCACTGCTTCCTCACTACCGGAATAACCTTATATGCCTATGGCCTTATCTATGCCGACGGCTGCAGCTGCAGTTTGCTCCTATTGTCCTCCTTTTTATGGATCTGATCGCTGGTCGCTGATTTGACCGCCGCACGAAGAAACGAAGGGTCGAAGGAAAGGGCCCAAGGGACAAGGGAGAAGAGGCGCTTCAATCGCTCGGTCTCGTCTTGATCGCTAGGTTTATTTTTCCTGACTGAATCTTGATCGCCGGGTCTGGATCGCTAGAAAGAAGCAGGCTGATGTACGTGTACGCAGTGCGCCGGTGTGCCAGGAGGCCCATGACAGCGGTACGAAGACATTTTTGCGCATCCGAAAGCGCCGATGAAAATTGTCAGCGAAAAGGGCATCAGGGGCAAAGTAATCGTCCATCGGTCACGCGCCCTGTTGCAGTTGAGCACTTGATGACCCTTGATTGATCCCTTCAAATTGAGAATATGCTCTTTCGCACGCTCCACGTCTGCAAGTACTGTCTTTATCATTGTCGTTTCATCTGTGTAGTCCTTTTCGTCGGACAAGCTATTTGATGACTAAATATAGTGCTCGTATATGTACTTCAGAACCATGTTGGGTGGCTAAATACATCCGGACCATGCAGTACTGACGTTGTCGGTGGTTCGAGGGTCGGTTTTAAAGTTTTTTTTTGGAAGGGGAGGGGAAAGATACCCTTAGGCCTCATTTGGTTTCCAGGGATCCCGGGGGGATCCCCGCTATTTTCCCGGGTCGAACAACCACGGGCCGATCTGGCCCAGGGATATCGACCGCGTCATTTGGTCCGCGTCCGTCGAGGGGTAACCCTGCCCGACCCCCGTCCTTTCCACGGGAAGGAAAGGCATGACCCAAGAGGTCGGGGAGGATATCCATGGCTCGACCATGACGAGCGAACTCGAGCGCCGTCAGCCAATATCCAGCGCCCCCGGCCGCCTCCGAGCTCCACCGCCGGCGACAGAAGTGACGCTCCCGACCCCCTCCCTCCGGTGCTCACGATCCAACTCCGCCCCTCCAGCGACGGCGACGGACCGCGGCCGTCACTGTTCTCCTTCCCCGGATCTACCCTCCGCCTCGCAGCTTCGATCCCCTCCGGCGACGGCGAAGGCGTCGGTTCCGCGGACGTATTCTATCTCATTCTTCTCATCTGCTCATATATTTTGTACAGAAGTAAAAAAAAAAAATTGCACTACATATGTGACATCAGATTTCATATGTTGTAGGAGGTACACAGCACTTTATTTACCAGATCATGAAAGCAAACTTTCTTATTTATGTACTTTGCCACATTCTTGCCAAGTTCCTGCTTTTTAAATTGGCTGCATGCCTAGTGTCATCGTGCTAAACTAGATACATGCCTACTGTCTTTGTATATGTAAACATTCGGTCAAAGAATAAGATGCGGTCTGAAAATTCACATATGGAAGAGACTAGTCAGCCTGTACGCCTTGTCCTAATTTTATTTTTGAAGGATATGGTCTGAAAAATTACATATGAAAATTATTTCCATTCAAGTTCTCCCCTTTTGTTTTGTACCAAGCTACTGAACCAAGGTTTAGGAGCATCAAAATTAGATAATTATTCCCATTCAAGTCCTTGCCACTATACACTGCATAGATTATTGCTGTTTCTCTTTTTGCCATCACAATTACAATTGGGAGCAGCAAGATTAGATAATTATTTAGTCATACTAGTATGTATATTGTCATAACTTGGACGAATCAGTGATCGGTAGTCGCTGCTAACCGGCGTTCTGGTGGAGTGCAAAAGTGGTAATTACATTCAGGACATGAAAAATTGAGTATGAATGTCAGCTTTCTGTAGTTCAGTCAGCTTCCTATAGGTTTGTTTTTCTCACCCTGCATAGCTAGCTAGTACATATGTATTCTTCTGTAGTTTCTTGTGCACTCTGCAGATTTAGAGCTAGGAAGAAGCAGTGAAGGGAGGGACCTCAGTAGGACAGCATGAGTTGGACGGTCGCTACGACGTGGGAACTGTTGACCAGTAAACTCTGAATCAGTTGAGCACCCAAATGCCAAATTTTCCATTGTCAATCTCTCAAAATAGAAATATGTTACATAATTAAAGCCTCTGAGCCCTATTGATGCGCAAAGGCATGGGCGACAAAGTCCGGCCGACCTCATCGTGATGCAGGACCGGCGGCCACCCTTGACCCTCTGCTAGAGTTAGGTCCCATCCTGAGCGGTCCGCTGCTCTGGGCGACATCGGAGGTGGGCTGGTCGGTGGCATACATACTAGAACTTGAGTTGGGATCACTGCTGGTGCTAGCGGTGTTGATGGTGCCATTCATGTCTCGCTGCAAAGTTGTTGAACAAGGCAAGACCGATCACCCATGAACTGAAGCACACATGCGTGTGCAGTGTGAGCTAAGTAAGCTGGTAATTCATTCGCGCATTGTGCATGGTACTCATTCATATCGCTGGCTTCTCTTGATCTTCAGTTTAAAAGATGAACCCTCAATTGTCAAGTTGAGTTAACAGGGGCAGTGGGGTAATGGGAGTTTGATTGTCAAAGGGTAATGGGAGTTTGATTGTCAAATTCAGAATGTCAAGTTCGGTTAACAGATGTCATGATGGATCACGTGACATCTGTTGAGTTTGTAGTCTGTAATTCTTGGGTTGTTGGTCTAAATCTGGAGTTTCTAGAGAATCAAAAGAACCTTCTAGAGTAGACGACAACAGACAAATGTTACAGCTGTATGTAGAGTTACACTTTTTGTTGTAATCCAATGATGCTGAATTGTGTGGAACTAATCTACTATTACCTGTATCTGTTCTTGATTTTCAGTTAGAAAGCTTGAAGAAAATATCTGTTGAATTGTATGAAACCATTTACTAAACGGTTGTATATTCTGAAATAGTTGCTGACTTCCTCATTGTTTATAATTCTGCCACCTTTGAGTTGCAGTTCCCGGCCGATGAGGAAGATAAGGACTACTGACCGCTGCCTTACAACTTATATCTTCAAGAAGTATCGCTAGCCCGGACACGAATATTTGATAATCGATAACTTTTTGTATGGAGAGAGAGGTCTGCGACAACCTCACAATTCTTGTATGATTCATTTGTATCGGCGTTGGCTTGACAGTTCTAAATTTGGGAACCTGTCGAACAATGATGGCTATTCTTATTCTAGCCCATGAAAATGGTCACATGATGTTTTTGTTTGTACACGAGAGATCTTTTTCAGCTGCAACATCATATATATTTCATACTAAATTCTGACATTTGTGTATTGCTGTTCTTATTCTAGTCCATGAAAATAGTCACATGATGTTTTTGTTTGTACACAAGAGATCTTTTTCAGCTGCAAAATCATATATATTTCATACTAAATTCTGACATTTGTGTATTGCTGTTCTTATTCTAGCACATGAAGATGGTCACATGATGTTCTTGTATGTAATGGTCACAACTTGATTGCAGCGAGAGATAATTTTCGAACCACAGAGCCATATCTTTCATACTAAATTATGACTGTACGCTGGAGCGCCTTCCCCTGCTTACCAAACTGCCACAGGGAAAGGGGGTGATATCCCCGTCGGAGATGGGGATCACCTGTGTTGGTAAAAATCCCCCGCAGGGGTCTTTCACCCTGGGTTATCCTTCCCTTGTAACCAAATGAGGCCTTAATGTCGGAACAAAGATGTACCCATAACCGGCTGTTCTAACTTCTGAGTCTCCTTGCAAAACGTTTCTTCAGTTCTTTACACAGGAGCAGTAGGCCAGTCCGAGCCATTTGACGTCACTTTATCACCTTCATTTTAGTTTTTTCTTTGAGAAAAATCACCTTCATTTTAGTGCTTTGTCAGTCCACTAACAAACAGTAAAATGTTTTTTTTGGAAGAAAACAGTAGCCTTTTAGGGACACTTAGTTTTTTCAGCCCATCATCCTTTTTAGAATAAAGGGCGAGTAGGCCGGAAGCTACCGTTCTTGGGCAAATAAGTAGCCCAAGTCGCCCTGAATAATCACGGCCCACGAGCTCGTCGAAAGCCGAAGCAACAAGCGCCCAGCAGAATGGCCGAGCGTGGGCAAGGTCGGCGGCCGCCGCCTCGTCCCCGCCGCAAACCAACTCGAATTTTTCTTCCGCCATGGAAGCACGGAGATGCCCCGGAGTGAATCTCGACGCAGCCAGTAAGGTCAGTCTTTCTACTAGCGCTGCATGGATACGCAAGCACTTAATAGATTTCTCTTGTTTGATTTCGGAGAGATGCATCGCACATTCGATCTTTATTACGAACTTGTTGCCGCCAATTTCCTTCCCCTAGCCGCGGACGCGCGCGCCTCTGGTGCAGCGCCATGGCCAACGGGAGTGCGCATCGTGTGTCAGGAGAGCTGGCTAGTTTTAGGAGTTTTGGAAGGGAGAAATCCGTGTACACAGGCCCAACAGTGGGAAATTTCAACGGAGAAACCATGGAGCACCCGGTCTGATTCTAATTCTGTATTCTATTCGTCCCAAATTAATTGAAGTTCTAATTTTGTTCTAAGTTTTTTAAAAAAAATCTAATTTGACCAATTTTACAATATCAGATTAATATCATTATATTCATCATGAATTATATTTCCGTACTATATAAATTTGATGTGCTATATATTAACGTATTTTTCTATGTAATTGATCGGACTTAAATAAGTTTGACTTATGACAAAGCTATAACTTCAATTAATTTGGAATGGAAGGAGTGCTTAATAGATGCCAAAAGTGAGAACCGAACATAGCTTAGTTCGTTGATGGGGTAGTTGCATCTCGGCACCGGATAGGTTTGATGTCACCTCTGTCTCACCTCGAGGGATCATTAAATGTTGTATCTGTTAACTCAGTTGTGGTTTCACCAACATTGACCTTTTTCACTTGTGTGAGTGTTTCATGTTGTGGCATATGCCTACGTTGTATCCTTTTATTCAATTACTTCACTATCCATAATAGCGCAGAAAGAAAGTCTGAAGAAGAGTCCCCCCCCCCCCCCCCCCCCCCCCAATTGTTTCGTTTCGTTTTCTAGTATTTTAGAAATTTCCTTTTTATTGTTTTGTCAATGATATTTTATCTGACAATGAATATTCTAATAACAGTGGGATTCAATGATAATGAAATAGAAGAGCTCGGAATGAAAATTGTTTTCAACAAAATGAAACGTTGTATTCAGCGTTTTCTAAAAAATATAGCAGATGCTGAGAATCATGTACAAGTACAAACCCAAACACATATAACTATTCACTTTCATTTGCAATAATGGTGCAAATATAAGAGACAGACAACATATGAGTAGACATGTAGACCATGTGGGCACTAATTACCATCATGGGAAACAATCAACAATTACCTTTTGCTTGGGTTGTGTGGTGGAGTGTTGCAAGGGACAGCGCCGAACTGCGTTTTGGAATGGAACTGGCCTTGCGTGATTGTAACAATGACAATGTTACCTAATTCAATACACAACCCCTTAAAAAACAATTACCTCTTGCTTGGACTAGAGGACTAATATTTCTGTGGTGTGACTACAGTACTACTACCAGAGTAACAGTGAGCCAAAAAGGTGCCCTAAAACGACCTCAAGGAGTGCTTTACAATCTACATATACCACATTTACATAGTTATTTCTTGACTTTTTGCTGCAAACAGCCAGATTGAGCCGACAGACATGTGATGTCAGTTCTTAGGGAAGAGCTGAATGTGAAAGCCATCTGGGAAGCTCAGCCCTGGGGTACGCATTATGTTACCTCCTTTTACCGTCTTCCATCTGAAATGACGAAATTCAAGGTTAGAGAAGGCCGATTTCACCTTCATAGTGCTTGTAGTGAAACAATGTCCATATGTGACTGTGTGCAAGGGACTAACTGCACCTGTATTTTGTCACCAGGCAGTGGATGAAGGTCGCCATCAGGACCTTGCTGAGGTCGGTTCCGACGCAGAACCTGAGACCCCCACCGAACGCCATGAAATGCTTTGTTCCACCGGTGATTTCCGTCTTATCCTGCAGTCCAAGTAAAACCCGGAAGTGTTATTTCTTCAGACAGATAGGTGAGTCAAGACTCTAGACCCAAAAGCAAACACAACACTTGACTTTCATATGCACTCTCGCTCACGAAGGCCATGCGTGCATGGACGCTTCTGTAAGCAGATATATATATTAATCTAGCTTCCATTTGCTTCTACCGCTATGAGACACTAGCATGGCCGCATCCTTTTCTTTATTCCTACCTGTTCCTTATCAACAGAACAGTGAGGGTTAAGTATCACTTGACAGTATGCTGCTCTAGAAGCTGACTTGACCGCGCACAAGTGGACTAATCACGTAGCACAATACAGAGGACTGAGCTTATTGTTACCGAACTTTCAGGTTCATCCCCTGTATACACTAACAGAAACTCGACTTCTGTATTTGCTTCCCAAATAAGCAGGTATTGAAATAGCACAACTTGCCACATTGATGAATTGTCGAATTGGAGTCCTAGCTAGAACCCAAACATGCTAGAGTACATTACGAGCTAGTCATGATCCCATGCAAACGCAGTAAAATACTCTGTAAACTAATGTAAGCTCGTAGTGATCTAAACAATCTTATATTAGTTTACAGAGGGAGTACTATATATGATTTTGGTACATTTTTCCAATGTCCATGCGGTTCTCTGGCAACCCTTATACTGGCTAATTAGATAACCGCTACACCAAGTGCACTTTGGCTTCCTCTTTTAATATATCCTTCCAAGTTACTAGACTCTATTTAACGTTTCAAGTTGGTAATAAGTTACAACTTGGGATAAATTCAGAGAGTCAAGCATTGCATGGAGTCATTGACTGAGTGGCATGAATATTGCTATTGGCTTTAATAAAAAATGATAGCTTATATTTTGATTAGAGTGGTCAAACTTAGGGTATGATTTATAGCTGTAGTCGTTTGCATAGCACTGGGAATTGAACCTTGGAAGTTTAAGCAAACAAAACCCTGAAGCTACCTACCACCCACGGTGACACTCCGTCGATGATGGGCCATGCCGGCAGTTAGATTCAGCGCGCGTACCGCAACCCTAACGGTTCAGTTCGCTTCCAAGATGAAATGAGCTGGTTTCAGTTTGCATAAATAAAGATGAACGAGCACAAACCTGCCACCTCCATGGGTTAAACGCCAATGGGTCCTCGTAGATTTCGGGATTTAGATGCACTGCTGGAGGGCACACCATGACTGCCCACCCTGCTGGGATAGTGTAGCCTGCACCCAGAGGAGGAGAATGCAAAAAGCATTAGATTTCTTAAACTCACGCCATGAACCAAAAAGTATCTTTATTCAAACATGGCATGGAATCCACCACTCACTCAATGTACCTTTGAATTCAATGTCTTGCAAGGCCTTCCGAAAAATCCCGGGCACGATGTTGGCTATCCTTGCTATCTCCAACGTGACCTTCATGAACAAAGGATGCACAGAGGTGGGCGTGTCAGTTTCATCTGTCCTTCAGAGGCTCTAAGTAGTCTAGTGTCGGTAATTTCTTCCTCGATCTCGTTTCTTTTACTTTTGTTATTAAGATAATAAACTAGTACGATATATCTTCTCTCTCGTGGACTATGCATTTGGTCACCCAGGTAGGGAACACAACGCAAGCTACTTGCACAATCGCATTTGGTCTGTCAGGGTTCCTCAACTTTGCCACTATCGTAGTGCAGCCCTGACTGCCATTCATTAGTCACTGTTACATCGAGTCAATTTCTTAACCGTGCAATTTGCATCATAGCTTAGCTAGGTAGGTAGTCCCGGTTAGGCTCACCTGAGAGGTGAAGGTCATGGACTTGTACTCTGCCCACGTGAGGCCGGCATCCAGGTCCTTCCTGTCCCTAACAATCGCCTCATGCTCCTCCTGACCACACAAAGAGCATTATATCGTCAATTGTCATTTTGCACAAGTAGCTCGCCTAGCTAGTTCTTGCCGCTGCACACAACATCGATCGAGATCGATAGACGTAAAGTCGCATGCAGTTTATACTAACTACTAACCGTTAACGCCTCAAGCACCCTCGGGTTCTCGGTAATGAGCCTGATGCCTAGCGTGAGGGCCAAGGCAGTCGTCTCGAAGCTCGCGAAGAGGAGCACAAACATTAGGTCCAGCGCCACGGTCTCGGTGAGCACAGGCTTCTCCCTCCTCAGCTCCTCGATCATCACGTCGAGGAAGTCCTCGCGCTGCCTCCCCTCGTCCGCCATTCTCTCCCTCATCATCCTCTTGAGCACGGTCATGGCGTTCCTTCTCCCCTGCACAGACATGCAATTGCAGCTCCGTCAAGCGTTCCAGGAAGAGAAGAGAGAAGCTTAATGGAGTGGGTTCCGTGAGAGCCGCCGTTTGACTGGTCGTATGTTGACTTGACACGCATGTGCAGTTTTGTGCACTACGTACGCTGGCCAAGAAGCTTTTGTGGCTTTGTGCGTACCTTCATACACTCGTGATACGCTGTGCCGGGGATGTTCACCGGGAACGAGATAAGCCCCCGGATGAAGGCCACGAAGTTCTTCCTCAGGCTCTCGGACGACTTGGTTGGCTCGTAACCGATCAGCTTCTTCGCGGTTATGTCGAAGATCATCTAGGACAAGTAACAAACAGGAGATGCACATCAGCAATGATCTCTAGCTAATCTGATGATGTTGAACGCAGTACCACGTAGTTCATGTATAGAGCGTGGTGTCTTACGGTGGAGAGGCCGTCCTTGAGCTCGACGCTCGGCTGGCCAGCCCAGGAGGCGAGGGTGGCGCGGCAGGCAGTGTCCGTGTCGCCGAGGAGCACAGCCCGGAGGTTCTCCTGGCCGTACAGGCGGAGCACGAGGGTCTTGAGGTACTTGTACATGAACCCGTGCAGGGAGCCGACGTTGTCGCGGCCAAAAATCTCGGTGAAGGTGGCTGGGTACCAGCTCTCGAACAGCTTGCCCTCCTGCTGGAACACGTAGTGGTTAAGGTCCGGGTCGGCCGACACCACCACCGCTCGGCCGACGACGCTGGTCTTGAAGATGGTACCGTACCTATGCAACACACATCCAATCAATGTCAGAGCAAGCTCAGTCTCATGCATACTTACTCCAACAGTCCAATGTGATCATGAACTGATTGGGTTTGGATGCTGGCACCGTGGTGCATAGCAGTGGTGCTGCGTGGTTAGTTAACTACCCTACCTGTTCACCCTGTCCTTGACAAAGGGGGAGACGTCGCAGGTAGGATTAGGGGCGAAGAACTGCATGGTCTCGCCGAGGAGAGGGAGGCCGAGGGAGCCCGGAGGCAGCCGGCCGTTCGCCCTGGGGTGGCTCCATCTGTACGCCCACAGGATGAATGCCACGGCCATGGCCAAGGCAACAACCCATAGTGCTTCCATGGACTCCAAGGTGTAACTAGAAGACTGTCAGCTAGGGCTACTGTATCGATCGATCCTATTAGATCAAGTCTAGGGCAATGGCGGTGCACGCGGAGGGAAGAGAGAAGAGAAGCTAGCGCAAGATATATGGCTGCAACAAGTACGGGGAGCTATGTTGGGAGATCGGCTCGCTTTATATGGCGGTTTCGTCGGAAATGCCGCGGGAGGCTGCCAGGCAGGAAGTTAAACAATTGGAAGGAGGAGAATTATTGCCGCAGAATCCTTCCAAGTGTGTTTCTTTTTGACGGAGAAAAAAATCCTTCCAAGCTTGCGCAAGATCTGCTCTCGTGTGCTGTGGTGTTATGTTCCGACGACTGTGCTACACGCCACATGTCCAGCTAGCAATGCATCTGCCGGCTGTTCCCCAGACCATGAGTTGTTCTCTTGGCATCTGTTAGGTGATTAGGCGAAACACTAGGCTATGCACTTAGGTTTAAAAGAAAAATGGTCCATGCGTGGCCGTGTCTTTCCATTTTGCCTTTTGGTTGGACAGTAGTTATAGGTTCAATGCAGATGGCAATTAGTTCGACAGGATCAAACAGTTCGGTAGGAATGCGAAGGTCTGTTGTATTAGGAAGAAATCATACTTGTGAACTGTCAAGACTAGGCCCTCCCATGTAAACTCTGTGGATAACAAACTAAGAACACCTGGCGGGGTACACAGTACAACAGTAGAAGAAATGGGTAGAATATCCACCGGCGCACCAGAATTGTCAAATGCCGATCGACAGCGAGTCAACACTTGTTTTTGTTGTCGACCGCTTTTGGCCTGTTGCTGTGAGCGTCCGAGCATGCATATGCATCGATCTAGTAAGACGTCGCGATCACAAGTGCGGTAGACCCACAGCCCCCAGCTATGTACGTACTGTACCAGCGAAGTGTAGGTACACGTTCTTCCCTTCCGGACTATCTTATGCATATAATCTGCTTGTGCTAGCCCCCCTGGATCAACCACAGCAGCTAGCATACATGCATGCATGCATACGCACTGCAGATCGACATGGATCGCGGAATCTTCCATGAACGTCATACGCCCTGTCGTCGTTGGGACGATCGGTCGATCACGCGTGAACTTGCATTGTCACGTCAGGTTTATGTGTGTGCGTGTGTGTCCGTGACAAGTGGTTCCACGCACGTGCGGCCAGGTACGTAGGCGCTCGTTCCTTCGGATCCATGCCGGCATGCCGCCATTTTCGTCTGCATGTTTGTCGGTCGACACGGTCGTCGTATCGATCTGGCTGGCCAGGTCGCCTTCATCCAGATGTTCATGCATGCACCTTAGCTTCCTTACGTACATGCATGCATGCATATTGCATACACGTGTGCTCGTTCGTGGAGGAGTGTTGCACCGTCCTATCAATTCTCCCAGTTGATTATGATTAATGAATCGATCAGCTCCGCACGACCGGACTGCACGTATGAAACCGGGACACGGCCGGCACCGGCACCAGTGACGCTGACCGAAGATCGAAGATCGGTCTTGGAGAGATGTAGTTGAGCAGCTAACTGAGGGAGATTGGCACATATCTAGCTAGTACTCCCTCCGGTCCTTTTTACTCTGCACATTGGATTTGCCGAAAGTCAAACTTAGCTAAGTTTGACCAAATTTATATTAGAAATTATTAGCGTCTATAATATCTAATAAATATAATATGAAAATATATTCTGAGATGAAACTAATGATGTTGGTGTTGTTATGTAAATGTCAATAATTTTTTATATAAACTTGGTTAAAGTTGGATGAGATTGACTTCAGACAAACCTAATATGCAGAGTAAAAAGGATCGGAGGGAGTATCTCTATGAAAGGTGGCACTAGTAAAAACTAGTCTCACTCCTGCTCCCGTAGTGGAGTACATATCCGCATAGCTCCATCCACGCCGTTCTTTAAATGCATCGTTGTTCGCGTGGCTGGTTGGTTAACTGGAGCCGGAGAAGCGTAGACCACGAGTTATATTCGTGTAGATCGCCATGAGGCGATCGGTCGGTCGGGGGAAAAGGATGATCGCGTCATTGCTTCCCAACGACCATACTCAGTCTGAGGACGACAAGAGATCAATCCAAGAGCGAGGAGATCTGGACATCTAGCTAGAGAATTTGTCAACTATAGTAGATAGATCGATGCCAAGCGCAAGCAGTTCTTAGATTACATCCACACTTGCATAGCAATAATCTTATCATTATTATGCACCTTATTCTTGTCCCGTGGATCCCCTTCCTCTGGCCAGTTACCCATGGATTAGTTTAAGATCTCACAAAGATCTTCAATTGGTTGATATAAGATCACGAGGGCAAGGTGGGCGTGTATAACCTACACGCGGGAATCATCCGGGCTTAGAGCATCTCTAACAGCCGCGCCAAACTAGCGTCGCGCCGCAAAAGTGGACGTTTTAGCGCGCGCGCAGCCGGTATAGTTGCTTCAGCGGGCGCGTAAAAACAGCGCGCGCAGCATATGTAGTTCAGCACGCTGGCCGAAACGCAATCGCGCGCCGCTTATTTGCTGCGCCCGCTCCCGCGCGCTGGACTCTCGCGCGCTCGCTCTTCAACTCCCATCCCCCATCTAGCCGCGCCGCCGCCGCCGCCCGCGCCCCCCGGCGACCGTTCCGGCGCTTCCCCGGCCTATCCCCGCGCCGCCGCCCCCCACCCCTCTAGTCCCGCCGGTCCTCGCGCGCGTCCGTCCGTCCTCCGACGAACAGCGCCTGAGCGCTCGCTGCCGCTCGGCGCCCGCAAGGTGTTCGACAAAATGCCTACAACGTATGTATTACTCAAACTTCATGAATTTGGTACATGTTTTAATTGTAGTTTTTATAGTATAGTATTGAACATTGTAGATGAGTTCGTCGTATGATTCTTCGGAAGAAGAATTTGATATGGAAGAGGAGGAGAATCTTGCAATGATCCTAGCTATGCATATCAATAAAAAACCGAAGCACGGTGGTTCGGTTATGGGTCGGCAGAAAATTTGGAGAGATAGGATTGATGCCCATAACAAATTGATGAGGCACTATTTCGTGGAGAATCCCACATACCCGGAGTCGTATTTTCGTCGTCGGTTTAGGATGAACACCGACTTGTTCAGGCGCATTGCAGAGAAACTAGCGAGCCATGACCGGTTTTTTCAGCAAAGGAGGAATGCCGCCGGAGAGCTCGGGCATAGCACCTTTCAGAAGGTGACAGCCGCTTTGTGTATGTTGGCATACGGCATCCCGGCTGATCTAGTTGATGATCACTTGGCTATGGATGAGAGCCAAGCCATCATGTGTGTCAAGCGCTTTGCAGTGGGAATTGTGCAAGTGTTTGGCGAGGAGTATTTAAGATCTCCCAATGCTGAAGACGTCGCAAGGCTATTGGCGATGAACAAAGCTCGCAGCTTTCCTGGCATGCTTGGCTCAATAGATTGCATGGATTGGAGTTGGAAAAATTGTCCAAAGGCATGGCATGGGCAATTCCACGGCCAAGAAAAGGGTTCCACTATAATCCTTGAAGCGGTGGCCGATCAGGAGACTTGGATTTGGCATGCATTCTTTGGAATGCCTGGATCTTTGAATGACATCAATATTATCAACCGGTCACCACTGATGAATAAGATTGCAAATGGTGAGTTGCCACCGGTGCAGTTTGTAGCAAATGGCCTTACGTACAACTATGGCTATTATCTAGCAGATGACATCTATCCAAAGTGGCAAACCTTCGTGAAGCCGTTGAAAAAGCCGGAAGGTAAGAAAAATCTTGATTTCCACAATGCTCAGGCGGCGGCTAGAAAAGATGCGGAGAGAGATTTTGGGATTTTGCAAGCCCAATTTGCTATTGTGAGAGGACCGGCTAGATTTTGGGATCAAAAAATGCTTTGGTACATCATGCACGCTTGTGTGATCATGCACAACATGATCATCGAGAATGAGCGTGGTCAAGATTTAGACTACTCATAGTATGAGCTCTTGGGACATCACCTGCGAGTGCGACGGAGGGCTGAAAGGGTAGCCCGTTTTGTTGCCTTCTATCATGTCATTCGGCGTCCCGCAACGCACAATGATCTTCAGAAGGATTTGATTGAAGAGTGGTGGGCATGGCATGAACGACAAAGAGCATGATTTGTGCGTTCGACATTGTATTGTTGATGAACTATTTGTTGTGTTTATTGCAGTATTTGTTGTACTGAACGATAAACTATTTGTTTGGGTTGTAATAATAACGAAATTAAACTATTTATTATTGATTTATTTTGTTAGTTTGATCATTTTTGCTTCTATTTGAATTGTATATGTTGTTTGTGCTAGTCGCGCGCGCTGCAGGAGCGGCGTGCGCGTGCTGCATTTTAGCGTGGCTGTTGGAGCCAGCACTGGCGGCCGCGCAAAACCAGCTGAAGCGCGCGCGGCATACTAGTTTTTACCGCGCGGCGCGAAGCGCGGCTGTTGGAGATGCTCTTATGCCCAAATCTTGGAGATATTCTATGTATCGGAACTCCAACCTCTAGCCTTGCCCCGGGAATAGGACTCCTCAACGGGCATCTTCAACGCTGACTCCAAACCGGAGAATCTGTTCGCCTGCTGGCCCGGAGAACCATGACTTTGGCGTCATACGGTGAGCGAAGAGGTGAGGATGTCTGGTGAGTGGAGACAAAGGGCAGTGGAGAGGTGAGGATGTGTGGTGAGTGGAGACGAGAGGAGATGAGAGACAGTGAGCAGAGAGGAGTGGTGCGGCGCCGGAGCCGTGCTCAAATAGGTGTGGCCAAGCGAACAGACGAGCAACCGGCTTCAATGCGGCACACCGACGAAAGTAGGCTTCTTGATTGCCGTGCCGGTATTGAAATGGTATCGCCCACTCCTTCAGTCGCAAGCATCAAACCCTGTGGAGTCGGTCCGCTCTGGAGTGGCCTGAACGACATGAATGTGCAGCGACCGCTCCGCGCGAAGAGCGTTTCGGGATTAGACGTTGCCGTCGTGGCGTCGGTTTGGATGCCCGTAAAGCTCCCCTAATTTGCGGCGTCCGATTCACGAAATTTCGAAGAAGCGGGCGCTTCCATGGATCTATGTGGTATCGTGTAGCGCCAGGGGGACCACGGTCCGAATGTTTACGGGCGTTTCGGGAGTGAAAAAAGGACGATTACCAAATCGACGAGCATTTCGATTAATTACAGCAATTTACAAGCTGCGTTCTTGTTCTCGTGTGTAACTGGATACGCCATCCGTTTGCTTAGCCGCGTCGATAGGTGTCCAGCCAAGCGGTCAAAGTCAGCCCTCTTTAGCCTCGATCAGTTACGGACCGGTCAAAGTACCCAGTTAAACGCCTCAGCCCATGAGTTTTTTCCCCTTTTCTTTTAAGAACCACCGGGATGCGTATATCTGCCTGCACTTAACGGCACCACACAAATGCCATCTTCATAAGAAGGTATGCGTCCACATTCATGCATGCATGCATGCCTCCACAGGGTACCCGAAGGCTTATCATGCGTGCAACATCTATCCGAGCTCAGGAACCGGGCTTACATAGACCGTACACAAATAAATTATTTTCTTTTTTGCCTATGGTGCTGCGTTGTGGCTAACTGTTGACTGAGCTTACGTAGCATAAACCCAAAAGTTAACCCACTCACAAAGATCACTAAGATCATCGGTCAGTCTGATATAAGCTTCTTAGAGAAGGTTATACGTTACTCAACGTGCAGTAAACAATTGGCACTTCTCTGTCCTTTTGCTCAGGGTATGAGAATAAAATTGGAAGGGACATATGGTGGTAAAGGTGAAATAAAGATAGGTACGTACACGTGAAACTGCGCCTATGTCCTGTTATTTCTTGAAAAGCACTTCTCTGTCCTTTTGCTTGGCGAACACAACACATTTCAGACATAGATCTTTTGACTGTCTTATTGGATTCTTTAAAGTGGCTGTAACGTTTTGACCCATAAAGTCTAAGATGATTTCACGTGAGGCACCCGCGTTAGGTTTTCATAAATACGAGTGCAATGATTTTTACTACAAAATTAGTTGCATTTTTACGCCCTAGCTACGATCCCGTGACAATAGTTTACCTCTTAGTTGTGACACTGATAATTTTTATTCCATTTTGTTACTTTCCCCAACTAAGAAGCTAGATCCATTTGGGCAGAAAATTCCAACGCGTTCTCGTTAGAGGCAATACAAAATTCCCTGCGCAAAATAGGCAATATAAAATGATGTCAAACTTGATCATATCCAGTCAAATTCCAATGAAACTGTTGCCGTTCAGGTATGACTAGCTCACCATATTGCTCATGTGTCAAACTGAGACTGAGTTGTCCTGCTAGTCGTTTGACCCATCATCATTGACACATGGGTCCACCCTGTCAGCTTGGGTAAACTAATAAAATTAAGTACAACCCCGTCAGAGAGTCACTAATAAACTGACAAAATTCTTAAGACATGATAGGCGTTGCCACAAGATCACAACTAAGGGAGGAAAGGCAGAATTTAATCAAAAGAAATGTTGCTACCCAAAAAACAAGACAAGACGGACGAGGTGTTAGTGTAGCGATACTATCACTTACCGTTCCTAGCAACTAAATTGTTCTTTGCCCCTGCATACATCGATGAAGTTATACAGCTTGTCCATATGCCAGTCTGCGCTAAACTCACATGAATATGACAGACCATGTTATACCGTCTGAATGTCCGTAACTGTCGAGTTGGCAGTTTGGAGAGATTATGCTGATTGCTAGCTACTCCCTCCGTTCCAACAAAGTTAGTACAAAGTTGGGTCATCTATTTTGGAACGGAGGGAGTACCGTAGAATCCTACAACGTACTCCGTACTTGGTTTGCATGAGTTGTCACCTATGACTCCTAGCACAGACATGCAGACAACGTTCGTGCCTATGAACACCCAAAAAGTTGATATTTCAGGGATTTCGGGCTAATTTTAATTATTCTGTTTTATTGGCTGGCATCGTTCGCAGGTAGCAGCAGCCAGCGCCCCATCTCGTTCCCTTTCTGAAAGAGCAACCGAGGTGCAAGTTGAGAGGTGCCATGTTCCCAAAGGCAATGACCTGACAAGAATTGCAGTTGGGTTTTGTCGATAGACTGGTCAAGGGAAAACCTCGGATGCATGCGAATGCAGGGACACTTGAAGCAACAAGAAAATGTCTCAACTTGCTGGTGGTTCATATGCTATGCTCTTTTTCAGGCCAAAGACTTTCCCCTGGTGTTATATAAAGCAACAAAATCTTACGACAGACGCCACACCCACTGAAAACCTTAGTTTGCAATTACTCCATCCGTAAAAAAAATATAAGAGCATTTAGTTCACTATTTTAGTGATCTAAACACCCCGATATTTCTTTACTGAGGGAGTACAGTAGAAAACCAGGAAGAAATGCAAGGCAAATCGGCAGGCCGCTGCACGCCTGCACCCCGCAGCTCTCTCTCTCTCTCTCTCTCTCTCTCTGAGAGCCTACAAAGTCTTAATTAACGAGTGAAGAGCCCTGATCACCTTCATCGCGGCCCCGGCAGTCCTTCCCCTGATGGCATCCAAAGCTACAAGAAAATAAGCATTTTGCGAGCCGCTAAGTCATTATGCAGGTGGATTTTTTTGTATGCAAATACTTATCCTCTTGCCGCCACAAGAAAAATCCCCACCTGCCCTCTATCACCCGGTTTTCAAAATGTGAAGTTTTTCACATTCAAAAGGGGCCGAATCGGGACGTCAGGCTTGCAACAACATGCCTACTCAAGCTCAACAAGGATCCACGGGCCCAAGAAAAGCAGCCGAGGATAATAAAAAGTTTAATCACCGGACCGTAAAACCAGTCCAAATCAGGACTGAACAAATTAACCTGTTCATGTACTGCAAAACTGTTGGCCTTGCTGTTACAACTGTTAGCTGTGGGTGTTTGGACACTTCTCCGTACTGTCCAAAGTATGTGGGCTTGCAGTATGGGCCAATGGGAGAGCTTCAGATCAGACTCTTTAGACTTTAGAGAGGCCTCCTGCTCTGTCAATGTGTCTGTATCAATTCAATTCATGACCCCATTATCCCCCCTAGCGCTTCTGAGACGGTCCCCATTTTGTCGCCGGTCGGGCATCCTAAGCATGTAGCCCCGCACAGTTGCGAGATCTGAAGAAGAAAAAAGGCATATAGCCTCACACAGCTGCGAGATCTGAAAGCCCTAGTCGGCTATGAATAAATCCTGAATCCAGTGTTGCTCATCAGTTAACTTTTCTCAACACATAGCCAAGCTGGATTTTAAATATTCCTTCCGTATCAAAATATAAGACGTTTTTTGACAGTCATAGTATCAAAAAACATCTTATATGTTGATACAGAGGGAGTAACTCGCGAACAGTACTTCTATTAATCACTTGATGCAATTTAGCGATCAAGTGATACATACAAATGATGCTGTGTTTTACAACTTACTTGGAGACGAATTCCTATATAAAGACATGAATAAAGAGCATAAAATAGGCAGTTCATGGAGCTACAACAAATGGCGATCCAGCTTTGAGATCTTCTGAGCAATGTGCTTATGAGCAATACTATATAGATAGATGCTATACTACTGGTGCTATTGGTCTTGGTTCTTGGCAGTCCAATACGTCTTGGCAACCAGGAGGATCTTCTCCCGGACGAGCGGGCCGTCTTCGTGGTCGACGATCTGGCTGTCCCACCTCATCCCGTCGGCGACGCTCTTGACCTTCACCAGCATGTCCACGTCGTCTCTGATGATCACCGTGCCCTCGGGCCTCAGGACCCTGTCCATCTCCAGCAGAATGGTGTCCATCTCACACCTTGCAGAGTCGCACGCCGGCCCATCGTCAGAGAGGGTGAACACTGACGCAAGTTCATTACAGGGGAGTTTTGATGCGGATCATGTATGTTACCTGTTCTTGTACAGAGTGAACACCGAGTCGGCGTGGATGAGATCGTAGGTCCGTGGATAGGTGGACGTGCCCTCGCACCTGCAGTGAATTAATGGATGCAACGAGATCAGAAACCGTTGCGAGACCAGGACGCCGACACCGACACCGGCACACCGCTGGTGATCACTGTGGTAGGGCCTTGTGGTGGTACGATTGATGTGCCCGGTGGTGGTGGACTAACCAGTCCTGGTAGCTTCCGATGAGGCCGCGCTCGTAGACCACCCCGAGTGCGCTGGAGTTGGCCACGGTTGGGACCATGTTCATGACCCACAGCGGGTAACTCGCCAGCGCCGCCGCGAAACCGCCGAGGCGGGCGTTCATGTCGAGCACGTTCCGGTACCGTCCTTTCTGCTCGAACTGGTTGATCACCGCCTTGTAGTGGCGGACCCGCTTCTTCCACAGCTCCGTGTCCTGCTGGAACGCCTTGGCCGTCACGCCCTTGACCGTGCCCCGGGAGACCCTGGGCGGCACGGCGGTGAGCCTCTGCGGCCACTTCTTCACCGCGCCGCCGGCGACCTCGCTCGCGTCGGAGACCTCCGGCAGCGGCGTCACGCAGGCCTCCATCTTGTCGTACCTACCGTGAGAGGTGAATTACAGCAACGAAACTAGTAAGTAAGTAAGTGTGCCATTGATTTGATTGACCAAAATGTTGATGACTCGATGCGGTGCTGTAATTAATAATTACCATGCTGCGTCGGCATTTTTCTTGGAGCAGAAGGGCGGCGACTTGGCGGCCTTGCGGGAGGCCTTGCAGCCGGCGTGGTTGGCGGGTTTCTGCCAGACGGCGATGTCGCCGGCCTCCTTGATCTTCTTCCAGCAAAGGCTCCGGGCGACCGCCTCGATCGCCTCCTGCTCGGCGTTGAGGTCCTCCTTGCTCCTCTCCCACCCCTTCCAGTACTTCTTCCAGTTGATGGGCGGCCCGGACAGGATCCAGTACCCGCCGGGGCGCAGGACACGGTCCACCTCGATCAGGTACAATCCATCTGCACAATTTTTTTCACAGCACATGCATATGTCCGGGGTTGGAACTGCGTTTCGGTGAAGAGAGCTAGCAATAGCATTTGGGGGTATGATGAGGGTGGGCGTACCGTAGAGGTGCCAGGGGATGAGGCAGCGGGAGCAGTGCGCCATGTCGAAGGCGCGGGCCGGGTAGGTGAGGCGGTTGGAGGCGAGGACGCCGATCATGGCGGGGACGCCGCGCTCCAGCGCGAACTGCACCTGCGCCTCGTGCGAGTCCCGCGGCGCGAAGGACATGGCCAGGATGTCCCGGGAGAGCAGGTACGCGCCCCAGCTCGCCACCTGCAGCACGGGCCCGCTCACGACGCATCAGAGACAAAGAAACGCTACCACTACTACGTGCCATTCCCATGCTACGTACTACTACCACCACGGCTGGCTTGTTCTGAGGTCGAAAGTGGAAAGTTTCTTCCTACGGAATTACTTCAGAGTTCAGATAGGAGGTCGCGTCTGTGAAGGCAAGTGGTACTAAAATTCAGCCGTATGCGGATCAGCGAATGCACGTGAAGGCGGTACATTTGATCGCAAAAAAGAGGTACCCTGAAAACGTTACTGAAAAGATAGACGACACTTGAACGGCGTCACAGGTGCAGACTGGCAGTGCCCATAATTGTGCTACTGTGCATTCGTTGAAAAAAGGCCACGATATTTTTGTCAATAACTTTGTGGCACCAGCTGAAAAGTGACAGGTCAAGTTTTTTTTATTGAGTGGCAGCTGAGAACTGACCGGTCAAGTGACAAGCAGATTTTACAGTCCCCTCGTGCTGCTTCAATCGAGGGGAAAAATTCACAAGCCGAATTTTGTTACTATCTTAAGTTGCATAATTCACAGCTTTAGCTGAAAATATCGCCGATTCAAATATTGAAAAATTCAACAAATGTGTTATTACTAATTAATTCACCCCATGTAATATGTTTTCAACATTCTGCAGTTTGTTCTCTGCTACTATCTGAGAGTGCCTGACAGACCTGTTTGACCTCGGTTGAGTAAGAAATGTTCGCGTTTCCATTTCTCACTACTCCAGATGTAGTAATAGTGTAATACTACCACAAGAACTAAGCTGGTTTCGAGTAAGCAATCCATTCTAAACCTAGTTACGCAATCAGAGTCAATTAAGATTAAGAAGCTTGGTAACTTACCCCGCAGCCGGTGTCGAGCGCGGTGCGGATGGAGCCGTCGTGGAGCGGGATGAGCTTCCCAATGTCGTCGATGTAGGCGTCGGCGCCGTGCGGGAACATGGTCCCGCCGCCGGGGAACCGGAGCTTGTCCCCGTCCACGCGGATCCAGTTCTGCACCGCCTTCTCCACGGTGAGCTCCTTGTGCGGCACGTTGGCGAACCACGCGACGTCGCGGCTGGCCGGCCACGGGAACGGGTTGCGGTACCCGGCCGGCGCCGGCACCAGGCACCGCGGCCGCTCGCGCCCCGAGGGGCAGTGCCGCTCCCGGTACACCAGCCGGTCCCGCGGGTACCGCAGCGACCGCTTCACGTCCTCGCACGGCGTGTACTCCGAGTACTCGGCCGGGCACGCCGGGTACCTCCGCGGCGCCGAGGAGGCGGAGGAGGCTGCCCTGGCCGCCACGGCGTCGACCGCCGCCGCGTGGTGCACGGAGAAGTCGAGGGACTGAGCGGTGGTGGTGGTGGTGGTGGTGGAGGGGGTGAGGGTGGTGGTGGTGCAGGAGATGTCGGTGGCAATGGTGACGGAGCGGGAGGGGGAGGAAGGGGAGAAGCCGCCGCCGTGGTGCCAGGCGCCCAGGAGGTAGGAGGCGGAGCAGAGGAGGGCGACGGCGGCGAGCGGCAGGAAGAAGGAGCGCCGGGCGGCGGAGTGGGCGGGCGGGATGTGCAGCTTCGTGGCCGCCGAGCGGACCCCCATTGCTCCTTCCTCGCTCTGCTTCGGCAAGCACCCACCCGCCCTGTGCTCACTGCTCAGTGCCCACTTCACTCTGGCTTGGTCAGTGTGGTCACTCACTGAGCTGGTAGCCCTGCCCGTTAGGTAGCCAGGCGGGGACACGGGTGTGAATAGCGCGTCCCGTTTGATTTGATCTACTGTGCGCGGATTAGGTGGTGATTACGAGTAAAAGTCACCCGTAAACATCTAAGCTTTTCACCACGAATCGCACACGGGATGGTTATTACGGATTCAACGGACTGGGCTTAGGTGGACGTTTTCTATTGGAGATTGGAAAGGAGGCGGGCCCACCCTCCCTGAAAATCAGGGGAAGAGAGATTGATTAACGTTGTTTATCCCGTGAGAAGCCCGTAACTGTCCGTGCGTCTAGGATTTTCGCTGTAATTCTGTGTTCTTGTCAAGAATGTTCAGCTCGTGAGGTCACTGGATCTCGATGCTCATGTGATTTGCTCACTGCACACCATCGTAACATTTTGTTATTTGTCTTTACTGCTCATTGCCGGTGGCTCTGGCAGGTGTTGGAAACATTCGCTGAGCTCAAGTATAAACAAATAGCAGAGTGCGGCGTTTCCGTGCCCAGACTCATCTGCATCCGGATAAAAAAAAATTCAAAATAAATACTAGAAAAATTCAAAAATTCTGATTTTTTTGTGTAGTAGATAATTTGATGCGTGAGGTTCGCTTTAATTTTAAGATCATTTAAACATCTGAGTAGATCTCAGCAAAACAGAGAAATTAGGCCAGAACAGTGCGTAAACAGTAAACTTTTTTACATACCCTAAATTTGTATTTTTTGCCGAGAGCTGCTGAGATGTTCAAATGATTTGAAAATTGGAGCGAACCACACGCATCAAATGATCTATCACACAAAAAAGTTTGGAATTGTTTGAATTCTTCTAGTATTTGTTTTGAATTTTTTCGTCAGCACGGGTGCAGATGAGTCTGGGCTCAAAAATGAATTATCACAAATAGCAACAGTTTTATCAGGGCATCTCCAACGTTAACCCGCCAATTTGTTTCGGCATCCGTCCACGAATAGGGGACCAGTCCACCGACATTGATGTTTAAGACCACCATCCAACGTTGCCGGCATATATTTGAACAACTAATTGAACTAACCAGACAAAATTCATGTAAAACAACGGATTTCATATAAACCGGACGACGTTCATATAAACACGACCGATTTTCAAGCATTTAGTGAAAAAACCGTTTCGGCCCTAACCCTATCCCGAGAGCAACTCCAACGCGGCGACCCGTTTCATCCACCGCTGTGTGTTTGGGTCATTGCGGACAAAAGTGCTGGCTCAACGCGTCAACCCATTCTCAAAACGTGTCTGCCTCGCGTCTGCGCCAACCCATTTTTGGCCCAAATTTCTGCCTGAAATGCATCAGCGCGGACGCGAAGCGGACATGTCGTGCATCCTCTCATTCTCTGTTGCGTCCCCACATGGCGACCGGTCAACTACCTCCCGCATCTTTATTTATCACGACCGCAAATCGCGGGCCCACGCGTCAGCGATGGCGGATGGCCATTTTTAATCAGAGCGTGCGGGAGGGGGGGCGTGTTGGGAAACATAGCATGCAATTTGATAACCCACAAGTGTAGGGGATCGCAACAGCTTTGGAGGGTAAAGTATTCAACCCAAATTTATTGATTCGACAAGGGGAGCCAAAGAATATTCTTGAGTATTAGCAGTTGAGTTGTCAATTCAACCACACCTGGATAACTTAGTATCTGCAGCCAAGTATTTAGTAGCAAAGTAGTATGATAATAAAGGTAACGGTAGCAAAAATAATGTTTTTGGGTTTTGTAGTGATTGTAACAGTAGCAACGGAAAAGTAAATAAACGAAACATAAGATGTGAAAAGCTCGTAGGCAATGGATCAGTGATGGATAATTATGTCGGATGCGATTCCTCATATAATAGCTATAACATAAGGTGACACAGAACTAGCTCCAGTTCATCAATGTAGTGTAGGCATGTATTCCGTAAATAGTCATACGTGCTTATGGAAAAGAACTTGCATGACATCTTTTGTCCTACCCTCCCGTGGCAGCGGGGTCCTAGCGGAAACTAAGGGATATTAAGGCCTCCTTTTAATAGAGAACCGGAACAAAGCATTAGCACATAGTGAATACATGAACTCCTCAAACTATGGTCATCACCGAGAAGTATCCCGATTATTGTCACTTCGGGGTTGTCGAATCATAACACATAATAGGTGACTATAGACTTGCAAGATAGGATCAAGAACACACATATATTCATGAAAACATAATAGGTTCAAATCTGAAATCATGGCACTCGGGCCCTAGTGAAAAGCATTAAACATAGCAAAGTCATAGCAACATCTATCTCAGAACATAGTGGATACTAGGGATCAAACCCTAACAAAACTAACTTGATTACATGGTAAATCTCATCCAACCCATCACCGTCCAGCAAGCCTACGATGGAATTACTCACGCACGGCGATGAGCATCATGAAATTGGTGATGGAGGATGGTTGATGATGACGACGACGATGAATCCCCCTCTCCGGAGCCCCGAACGGACTCCAGATCAGCCCTCCCGAGAGAGATTAAGGCTTGGTGGCGGCTCCATATCGTAAAACGCGATGAAACTTTCTTTTTGATTTTTTTTCTCCGCGAGACAGAATATATGGAGTTGGAGTTGAGGTCGGCGAAGCCTCAGGGGGCCCACGAGACAAGGGGGCGCGCCCAGGGGGGAGGGCGCGCCCCCACCCTCGTGGACAGGGTGTGGGCCCCTTGGTCTTGATTCTTTCGCCAGTATTTTTTATATGTTCTAAAAAGTGCCTCCGTGGATTTTCAGGACATTCCGAGAACTTTTGTTTTCTACACATAAAACAACATCATGGCAGTTCTGCTGAAAACAGCGTCAGTCTGGGTTAGTTTCATTCAAATCATGCAAGTTAGAGTCCAAAACAAGGGCAAAAGTGTTTGGAAAAGTAGATACGTTGGAGACGTATCAACTCCCCCAAGCTTAAACCTTGCTTGTCCTCAAGAAATTCAGTTGATAAACTGAAAGTGATAAAGAAAAACTTTTACGAACTCTGTTTGCTCTTGTTGTTGTAAACATGCAAAACCATCATTCAGGTTTCAGCAAATATTATGAACTAACCATACTCATAATAACACCCAGGTCTTACAATTACTCATATCAATAACATAATCAGCTAGCGAGCCATAATAATAAAACTCGGATGACAACACTTTCTCAAAATAATCATAACATGATATAACAAGATGGTATCTCGCTAGCCTTTTTAAGACCGCAAAACATAAATGCAGAGCACCTTTAAAGATCAAGGACTGACTAAACATTGTAATTCATGGTAAAAGAGATCCAGTCAAGTCATACCCAATATAAACTAATAGTAATGAATGTCAAATGACAGTGTGCTCTCCAGCGGGTGCTTTTTAATAAGAAGGTGATGACTCAACATAAAAGTAAATAGATAGGCCCTTCGCCGAGGGAAGCAGGGGTTTGTAGAGGTGCCAGTGCTCGATTTTAAAATAGAGATGAATAACATTTTGAGTGGCATACTTTCACTGTCAACGCAACAACTATGAGATGCGATATCTTCCATACTACATACATTATAGGCGGTTCCCAAACAGAATGGTAAAGGTTTATACTCCCCCAACCACCAACAAGCATCAATCCATGGCTTGCTCGAAACAACGAGTGCCTCCAACTAACAACAGCCCTGGGGGAGTTTTGTTTAATTATTTTGATTTGCTTTGATCTTTTTGGATCATGGGACTGGGCATCCCGGTTACCGACCCTTTCTCATGAATGAGGAGCGGAGTCCACTCCTCTTGAGAATAACCCACCTAGCATGGAAGATATAGGCAGCCCTAGTTGAAACATGAGCTGCTCGAGCATACAAAACAGAATTTCATTTGAAGGTTTAGAGTATGGCACATACAAATTTACTTGGAACGGCAGGTAAATACCGCATATAGGAAGGTATGGTGGACTCATGTGGAACAACTTTGGGGTTTATGGAGTTTGGATGCACAAGAAGTATTCCTGCTTAGTACAGGTGAAGGCTAGCAATGGACTGGGAAGCGACCAACTAAGAGAGCGACAACAGTCATGAACATGCATTAAAATTAATTTACACCAAGTACAAGCATGAGTAGGATATAATCCACCATGAACATAAATATCGTGAAGGCTATGTTGATTTGTTTCAACTACATGCGTGAACATGTGCCAAGTCAAGTCACTCGAATCATTCAAAGGAGGATACCATCCCATCATACCACATCATAATCATTTTAATAGCATGTTGGCACGCAAGGTAAACCATTATAACTCATAGCTAATCAAGCATGGCACAAGCAACTATAATCTCTAAATGTCATTGCAAATATGTTTACCTCATAATAAGCTAAACCAGGAATGATGAACTCATCATATTTACAAAAACAAGAGAGGTTGAGTTCATACCAGCTTTTCTCATCTCAATCAGTCCATCATATATCGTCATTATTGCCTTTCACTTGCACGACCGAACGATGTGTATAACAATAATAGTTCACGTGCATTGAACTAAGCTGGAATCTGCAAGCATTCAACTCAAGAGAGAAGACAGGGTAATATGGGCTCTAAATTAAATAAACAATCATGCATATGAGAGCCACTAAACATTTTCAATATGGTCTTCTACTCTCGACCCCCAAAGAAAAGAAAATAAAATAAAACTATTTACACGGGAAAGCTCCCAACAAGTAAAAGAAGAACGAGAAATCTTTTTGGATTTTCATTTTAATTTCTACTACAAGCATGGAAATTAAACTAACTAATTTTTTTTTGGTTTTTCTTAAGGTTTATCAAACACACAAGAAGAAAGCTAGAAAAAGGAAATTAAACTAGCATGGATAATACAATGAAAGAGTATGAGCACCGACGACTAATGTGTGAACATGAATGTAAAGTCGGTGAGAAATACGTACTCCCCCAAGCTTAGGCTTTTGGCCTAAGTTGGTCTAATACCAAGGACCGCCTGGCTGATATCCGTAGTTGTAACTGGGGTCTTACTGAGATGCAGCAGCAACTGCCTCCTGAGCTGCGGCATGTTGGCGAGCTGCCTCCGCTCTCCCCTGGTGTTCAGCTGCTTCCTCCCTGGTAACAACATATCTTCTTTTTGCCTAATAATCAAAAAGGAGAGGAGAAGGAAGAGTAACATGGACGACGTTGCGTCTGTCATAGATTAGTCGATAATGGAGGAGTTGTTCATTCCTCCTAAGAAAATGATGGTTGACCATAGCGTCATAGTCTAAATAAGCAGGAGGTATCATCATATCCCCCTCTCGTGGGGCTATACCAAGATAATTAGCCACACAGGTTGCATAAATTCCTCCAAATAAATCTCTAGCTCTACCATTATTCTGCAACCTACATGCAACTATTGCCCCCAAGTTATAACCTTTATAACCTAATATAGCACTCTTGAGGACACAAAGATCAGGGACACACATATGACATGCTTCGTCTTTACCGTTAATGCATCTACCAATGAAGAGAGCAAAATAATGTATAGCAGGAAAATGAATGCTCCCTATGGTATCTTGTGCTATGTCCCTGGATTCTCCCACAGTAATACTAGAAAGGAAATCTCTAAATTCAGATTTTTGAGGATCATTAATATTACCCCACTGTGGAGGTTTGCAAGCAGTTGTAAAATCCTCTGAGTCCATGGTATAAGATGTATCATAAATATCAAATACGACACTAGGAGAATTACGCGTACAATTATATTTAAACCTCCGCACAAAGGAATCAGTCAATTGATAGTACTGATGACACTTATCTTGTAAGAAGTCCTCCAGCTCAGCATTACGCACATACGCGTCAAATTCCTCCTTAAAGCCTGCTTCGACCATAAAATCGTAGGATCGCCACTCACAAGCTCGAACATCTGCGTCCCTCGGTAATTCAACATCTTGCTCACGTATAGCAATCCTGGGTCCTTTCTTTACCGAGGAACCACCTTGGTACATTCTTCTAGACATAATTATTTTTCTGAAAATTTTCTGAAATTTTAGTAACTTCAAAATAAAAGTGAATAAAACTAAACAAGATTGATAGCAACTACTCCTACAAGTGCCTGGAGCCTATATCATGCATTGGAATTGCTTGGGACCTCATAAATTCAACATGCAAGCTCAAGAACATGGTCACCTATGCAGCAAAAATTTGCAATGAATAAAGCACTAGAACAAAAACTAATTGGACCAATGGAGGAGTCACATACCAAGCAACAATCTCCCAAAGCAGTTTTGTGAATGGAGCTTTGAGCAAGGAGATCGAAAATCACGGCAAAATGAGCTAGAACTCGTGCTTGAGCTGGATGGGGATTTTTTTGGGAAGAAGATGGAGTGTGTGGGTGCTGGCATAAGTGGAGGGGGGGCACCAGGGGCCCACGAGACAGGGGGGCGCGCCCAGAGTAGGTGGGCGCGCCCTCCACTCTCATGTCCTGGTGCTTGCCCCTCCTGCAGTGATTTCAGTGCCTAAAATCCTCAAATATTCCATAAAAAATCATACTAAATTTGCAGGGCATCTGGAGCACTTTTATTTTCAGGATATATTTTTTTAATGCACGGATAATTCAGAAAACAGATAGATAATACTATTTTTGCTTTATTTATTCTAAATAACAGAAAGTAAAAAGAGGGTACAGAAGGTTGTGCCTTCTAGTTTCATCCATCTCGTGATCATGAAAATGAATCCACTAACAAGGTTGATCAAGTCTTGTTAACAAAACTCATTCCGAATAGCACAGAACCGGAGAAATTTTGAATAACACTAAGTTACCTCAATGAGGATATGAACATCCCCAATAATAAGAATATCATACTTTTTCTTGACAGTAGGGAGAGGAAATTCAAAACCTCCAATAATAATAGTTGGAACTTTTCCAATAGAATTGATGCTATGGACTTGAGATTGTTTCCTCGAAAAGTGTACCGTATGCTCATTACCATTAACATGAAAAATGACATTGCCTTTGTTGCAATCAATAATAGCCCGTGCAGTATTTAGAAAGGGTCTACCAAGGATAATCGACATACTATCGTCCTCGGGAATATCAAGAATAACAAAGTCCGTTAAGATAGTTACATTTGCAACCACAACAGGCACATCCTCACAAATACCGACAGGTATAGCAGTTGATTTATCAGCCATTTGCAAAGATATTTCAGTAGGTGTCAACTTACTCAATTCAAGTCTACGATATAAAGAGAGAGGCATAACACTAACACCGGCTCCAAGATCACATAAAGCAGTTCTAACATAATTTCTTTTAATGGAGCATGGTATAGTTGGTACACCCGGATCTCCAAGTTTCTTTGGTATTCCACCCTTAAAAGTGTAATTAGCAAGCATGGTGGAAATTTCAGCTTCCGGTATCTTTCTTTTGTTTGTAATGATATCCTTCATATATTTAGCATAAGGATTTACTTTAAGCATATCAGTTAAGCGCATACGTATGAAAATAGGTCTAATCATTTCAGCAAAGCGCTCAAAATCCTCCTCATCCTTTGTCTTGGATGGTTTAGGAGGAAAGGGCATGGGTTTCTGAACCCATGGTTCTCTTTCTCTACTGTGCTTCCTAGCAAGAAAATCTCTCTTATCATAATGTTTATTCTTTGATTGTGGGTTATCAAGATCAACAGCAGGTTCAATCTCTACATCATTATTTTTGCTAGGTTGAGCATCAACATGAACATTATCATTAACATTATCACTAGGTTCATGTTCATCACCTGATTGTGTTTCAGCATCAGAAATAGAAATATCATTGGGATTCTCAGGTGTGTCTACAACAGGTTCACTAGAAGCATGCAAAGTCCTATCATTTTTATTTTTCTTCTTTTTAGAAGAACTAGGTGCCTCTAAATTATTTCTCTGAGAATCTTGCTCGATTTTCTTAGGGTGGCCTTCAGGATACAAAGGTTCCTGAGTCATTCTACCAGTTCTAGTAGCCACTCTAACAACAAAGTCATTTTTATTATTTAATTGATCAAGCAAACCATTTTGAGCTTTAAGTACTTGCTAACGAGTTTGAGTTCAATTTTAACTCTAGCCATATCATCGCTCACGCGTCCTATCTCGAAAGCATTATTCTTTAACTCTCTACCAACATAAGCATTAAAACGTTCTTGTCTAGCCATAAAGTCATCAAATTCTTCTAAGCATGGGCTATGAAATATAGTAGAGGGAATTTCAACTTTATCATATCTATAGAGAGAATTTACCTTTACTACGTGTGTCGGGTTATCAACACAACGTGGTTCTTCAACAGGCGGTATATTAAGACCATGTATTTCTTCAATAGGTGGTAAATTCTTAAAATCTTCATCTTTAATACATTTTTCTTTCATTGATTTCTTTGCCTCTTGCATATCTTCAGGACTGAGAAATAAAACACCTCTCTTCTTCGGAGTGGGTTTAGGAATAGGCTCAGGAGTTGGCTCAATTGGTTCAGGAATTGCCTCAGGAATTGGCTCAAGAAGAGTCCAATTATTTTCATTAGTCAACATATTATTCAATAGTAATTTAGCTTCATCGACTGTTCTTTCCCTGAAAATACAACCAGCACAACTATCCAAGTAGTCCTTGGAAGCATCGGTTAGTCCATTATAAAAGATATCAAGTATTTCATTTTTCTTAAGAGGATGATCAGGCAAAGCATTAAGTAATCAGAGAAGCCTCCCTCAAGCTTGTGGGAGACTCTCTTCTTTGATTTGCACAAAATTATATATTTCCCGCAAGGCAGCTTGTTTCTTATGAGCAGGGAAATATTTAGCAGAGAAGTAATAAATCATATCCTGGGGACTACGCACACATCCAGGAGCAAGAGAATTGTACCAAGTCTTAGCATCACCCTTTAATGAGAATGGAAATATCTTAAGGATATAAAAATAGCGAGATTTATCATCATGAGTAAACAGGGTGGCTATATCATTCAACTTGGTAAGATGTGCCACAATAGTTCCAGATTCAAGGCCATAAAAAGGATCATATTCAACTAAAGTAATAATCTCAGGGTCAACAGAGAATTCATAATCCTTATCAATAACACAAATAGGTGAAGTAGCAAAAGCAAGGTCAGGTTTCATTATAGCATTAAGAGACTGCTGCTTCCATTTAGCTAATAATTTCTTAAGATCATAGCTATCATTACAAGCAAAGATAGCTCTAGCGGCTTCTTCATTCATAACATAACCATCAGGAACAACAGGCAATTCATAATCACTGGGAGAACTTTCATCATCACTATCATCAATAATAGCATCTTCAATAATTTCATTCCCTCTAACCCTAGCAAGTTGTTCATCAAGAAATTCACCTAATGGCAAAGTAGTATCACGCACAGAAGTAGTTTCATCATAAGTATCATGCATATCAGAAGTGGCATCATCAATAACATGCGACATATCAGAATTCATAGCAGTAGTAGGTTTAGGTGTTGGAAGCTTACTCAAAACAGAAGGAGAATCTAGTGCAGAGCTAGATGGCAGTTCCTTACCTCCCCTCGTAGTTGAGGGGAAAATCGTAGTTCTGTCGTCTTTCAAGTTCTTCATAGTGATCAACAAATATAAATCCCAAGTGACTTAGAGAATAGAGCTATGCTCCCTGGCAACGGCGCCAGAAATTGGTCTTGATAACCCACAAGTGTAGGGGATCGCAACAGCTTTCGAGGGTAAAGTATTCAACCCAAATTTATTGATTCGACACAAGGGGAGCCAAAGAATATTCTTGAGTATTACCAGTTGAGTTGTCAATTCAACCACACCTGGATAACTTAGTATCTGCAGCAAAGTATTTAGTAGCAAAGTAGTATGATAATAAAGGTAACAGTAGCAAAAGTAATGTTTTGGGGTTTTGTAGTGATTGTAACAATAGCAACGGAAAAGTAAATAAATGAAACACAAGATTTGAAAAGCTCGTAGGCAATAGATCAGTGATGGATAATTATGTCGGATGCGATTCCTCATGTAATAGCTATAACATAGGGTGACACAAAACTAGCTCCAGTTCATCAATGTAATGTAGGCATGTATTCTGTAAATAGTCATACGTGCTTATGGAAAAGAACTTGCATGACATCTTTTGTCCTACCCTCCTGTGGCAGCGGGGTCCTAGCGGAAACTAAGGGATATTAAGGCCTCCTTTTAATAGAGAACCGGAACAAAGCATTAGCACATAGTGAATACATGAACTCCTCAAACTATGGTCATCACCGAGAAGTATCCCGATTATTGTCACTTCGGGGTTGTCGGATCATAACACATAATAGGTGACTATAGACTTGCAAGATAGGATCAAGAATACACATATATTCATGAAAACATAATAGGTTCGGATCTGAAATCATGGCACTCGGGCCCTAGTGAAAAGCATTAAGCATAGCAAAGTCATAGCAACATCAATCTCAGAACATAGTGGATACTAGGGATCAAACCCTAACAAAACTAACTTGATTACATGGTAAATCTCATCCAACCCATCACCGTCCAACAGGCCTATGATGGAATTACTCACGCACGGCGGTGAGCATCATGAAATTGGTGATGGACGATGGTTGATAATGACGACGGCGACGAATCCCCCTCTCTAGAGCCCCGAACGGACTCCAGATCAGCCCTCCCGAGAGAGATTAGGGCTTGGCGGCGGCTCTGTATCGTAAAACGCGATGAAACTTTCTCTCTGATTTTTTTTCTTCGCAAGACGGAATATATGGAGTTGGAGTTGAGGTCGGCGAAGCCTCAGGGGGCCCACGAGACAGGGGGCGCGCCCAGGAGGGAGGACGCGCCCCCCACCCTCGTGGACAGGGTGTGGGCCCCCTGGTCTTGATTCTCTCACCAGTACTTTTTATATGTTCTAAAAAGTACCTCCGTGGATTTTCAGGACATTCCGAGAACTTTTGTTTTCTACACATAAAACAACATCATGGCAGTTCTGTTGAAAACAGCGTCAGTCCGGGTTAGTTTCATTCAAATCATGCAAGTTAGAGTCCAAAACAAGGGCAAAAGTGTTTGGAAAAGTTACTGAAGACCCACACTTGTTTCCCAACACTTGTATGCTATGTTTCCCAACACGCACCCCCCTACTTTCACAAGTGTAGGTGATAGATAGTTTTGTGATAAGATAAATAGTAACGAGTAACAAGTAAATAAAGTAAATAAAGTGCAGCAAGGCGGCCCAATCCTTTATGTAGGAAAGGATAAGCCTGGACAATTTCTAATAATGAGAAAGGAGCTCCCGAGGACACATGGGACTTATCGTCAAGCTAGTTTTCAGCACGCTCATATGATTCACGTTCGGTACTTTGATGATTTGATATGTGGGTGGACTGGTGCTTGGGTACTGCCCTTACTTGGACAAGCATCCCACTTATGATTAACCCCTATTGAAAGCATCCGCAACTACAAAAGAAGTATTAAGGTAAACCTAACCACAACATTAAACATATGGATCCAAATCAGCCCCTAACGAAGCAACACATAAACTAGGGTTTAAGCTTCTGTCACTCTAGCAACCCATCATCTACTTATTACTTCCCCATGCCTTCCTCTAGGCCTAAATAATGGTGAAGTATCATGTAGTCGACATACACATAACACCACTAGAGGAAAAGACAACATACATCTCATCAAAATATCGAACGAATACCAAATTCACATGACTACTAATAGCAAGCCTTCACCCATGTCCTCGGGAACAAACGTAAGTACTCACAAAGTATATTCATGTTCATAATCAGAGGAGTAATAATATGCATTAAGGATCTGAACATATGATCTTCCACCAAGTAAACCAATTAGCATCAACTACAAGGAGTAATCAACACTAATAGCAACCCACATGTACCAATTTGTGGTTTTGATACAAGATTGGATACAAGAGATGAACTAGGGTTTTGAGAGGAGATGGTGCTGGTGAAGATGTTGATGGAGATTGACCCCCTCCGGATGAGAGGATTGTTGGTGATGACGTTGGTGATGATTTCCCCCTCCCGGAGGGAAGTGTCCCCAGCAGAACAACTCCGTCGGAGCCCTAGATTGGTTCCGCCTCGTGGCGGCGGAGTTTCATCCCGTAAGCTTGCCCACAATTTTTTCCAGGGTAAAAGCCTTCATATACCAGAAGATGGACATCGAGGGCTAACCAGGGGGCCCAGGAGACAGGGGGCGCGCCCAGTAGGGGTGGGCGCACCCCCCACCCTCCTGGGCAGGGTGTGGGCCCCCTGATGTATTTCTTTCGCCCAATAATTCTTATTAATTCCAAAAACATGTTTCGTGGAGTTTCAGGATTTTTGGAGCAGTGGAGAATAGATTTCCAATGTTTGCTCCTTTTCCAGCCAGAATTCCAGCTGCCGGCATTCCCCTAAACCTTGTAAAATAAGAGAGAATAGCCATAAGTATTGAGACATAATGTGTAATAACAGCCCATAATGCAATAAATATTGATATAAAAGCATGATGCAAAATGGACGTATCAACTCCCCCAAGCTTAGACCTCGCTTGTCCTCAAGCGGAAGCCGATATCGAAAAATATGTCCACATGTTTAGAGATAGAGTGTCGATAAAAATAAAATACAGACATGAGGGCATCATGATCATTCTTATAACAGCAACATAAATAGATTTTATCATATGATTTCTTATGCTCTAGTAACAATCAATTCACAATGTCAAATATGGTTCAAAAACTTCATTGAGAACTAACAAACTATAATCTTAGTCATTGAAGCAACTGCAATTTATCATAACATCAGAAAGAGTCACCAATAGAGCTTTTCAGCAAGTCCACATACTCAACTATCATGTAGTCTTCTATAATTGCTAACACTCACGCAATACTTGTGGTTATGGAGTTTCAGCCGGACATTGAGAACGATAGGGGCTTATTGTGTTGCCTCCCAACGTATTCACCTTTAGGTGATGTCAACAATAATAATCCATGCTAACTTACATCCAATTGGATATATATATATATATATATATATATATATATATATATATATATATATATATATATATCATGATCTTTCAAACACAAGGAGCTTGCCAAAGGATAAAATGAAAAAGGGAAAGGTGAGGATCACCTTGACTCAAGCATAAAGTAAAAAACATAAAGTAAAAGATAGGCCCTTCGCAGAGGGAAGCAGAGGTTGTCATGTGCGGGTTGGATGCACAAAATCTTAATGCAAAAGAACGTCACTTTATATTGCCCCTTGTATGTGGACCTTTATTATGCAATCCGTCGCTTTTATTACTTCCACAATAAGATCATACAAAGCTTATTTTCTCTGCACTAATAAGTCATACATATTTAGGTAGCAATTTTTATTGCCTGCAACATGACAACTTACTTGACGGATCTTACTCAATCCATAGGTAGGTATGGTGGACTCTCATGGCAAAACTGGGTTTAAGGATATTTGGAAGCACAAGTAGTATCTCTACTTGATGCAAGGAATTTGGCTAGCATGAGGGGGAAAGGCAATATTAACATGTTTGGAAGGTCAATGACAATATACTTTAACTGAGATGTGAGAAAACATAAACCATTACGTTGTCTTCCTTGGCCAATGTCAACTCTTTTAGCATGTCATACTTAATGAGTGCTCCCAATCATAAAAGGTGTCCAAGATAATATATTTGTATGTGAGCCCCTCTTTCCTTATCACTTCATATTAATTGCAACGATGACCAAAACTACGTTTATTAACTCTCAACAACTTTTATGCCTTATACTTTCTATGTGTGAAGTTGTCACTAACCATAAGATCAATATGAACTCTTTTATTCTTTCTACTTTCTCAAGATCATAGCAACAAAGCAAAGCCCTTGACTCAACACTAATCTTTATTATAGATAGCTCACGGACTCAATTACAAGAAGAGATCACAAAGCAAAACTCAAAACTACTTGATATTAAAACTTCAATCTACTAGATAAAGATACTAATAAAAGGATCAAACTAAATAAAACGGTAAAGATAGGAGTGTGATGGTGATACGATACCGGGGCACCTCCCCCAAGCTTGGCAGTTGCCAAGGGGAGTGCCCATACCCATGTAATTATGTCCTCGGAGGTGGTGAAGTAGGAGTTGTTGATGATGTAGGCTTGTCGTCCGTCTTCCAGGGCATAGGCTCACCATCATAGAAGGATGATCGAGTCTCTGGGATCCTTAAATCTGCAGCCAAACTCATCCTCTTGAATCTATATTCATACTCATAGTTCTGGTTTTCTAGGTCATAGATCTGGGCTTGGAGGTGCTCGATTTTCTCTTGAAGCTTGAAGATGGTTTCCCCAATGACTTTGGCATCTAGCTTGTGGTTGTTGGTGAACTCCGTGATCATCATCTGGTTGGCGTTGAGTCCACGCTCCACCATTCCTTGGCACTTGAAAACTTGCTGCTCCACGGCTTCGAGCTTTGTCTCCACGCTTCCGGTACGCCTTGGTCCCTCCACATCGCGGATGTGCAGCACCCCCTCACGCATCTCAATGGTTTGAGGGTGTTGCAGCACCTCCGCGAGATAGGGGTTGATAACCCTCTCGAAAAACTTGTCCTTGGGAGCGGTCGGAGACGACATGATGCTCTAGATCTGAAACAGAAACAGCTCGAAACGAAAACAGAGGATATTTGCGTGATACGGTGGTCAAAACCTTCGGGAGTTTATATAATGAATTTTTACCGACCAAAACGTAACATGCAAGAAAACGGAGTCTGAGAGGCACACGAAGTGTCCACGAGACAGGGGGCGCGCCCAGGAAGGGTGGACGCGCCCTCCACTCTCGTGGGGGCCTCGTGTCCCTTTCGGACTACTTCTTTCTTCCTAAAATTCTTAAATATTCCAAAACTGATAAAAATTGCCATTGGAGTTGTTTTGGAGTCGGTTTACTTACCGTACCACATACCTATTCCTTTTCGGAGTCTGGAATGTTCTGGAAAGTGTCCCTTATGTATTCCTCCGGGGTTACGGTTTCAACAATATTAGTTTCAACATTGATGGGATTACCTGAAATATAATGTTTAATTCTTTGACCGTTCACCACCCTCGGACTTGTGCCTTCGAAGTTGTTGATTTTTATGGCACCAGAACGATAGACCTCCTCGATAACGTAGGGACCTTCCCATTTAGAGAGGAGTTTTCCTGCAAAAAATCTTAAACGAGAGTTGAATAATAGCACATAATCTCCTACCTTAAACTCACGCTTTTGTATCCTTTTGTCATGCCAGCGTTTGACTTTTTCTTTGAATAGCTTGGCATTCTCATAGGCTTGGGTTCTCCATTCATCAGTGAGCTAATGTCAAACAACCTCTTCTCATCGGCAAGTTTAAAGTCATAGTTGAGCTCTTTGATAGCCCAATATGCTTTATGTTCAAGTTCTAGAGGTAAATGACAAGCTTTTCCATAAACCATCTTATAAGGAGACATACCCATAGGATTTTTGTATGCAGTTCTATAGGCCCATAATGCATCATCAAGTTTTTTGGACCAATTCTTTCTAGATCTTTTTACAGTCTTTAGCAAAATTAATTTGAGCTCTCTATTGCTCAACTCTACTTGACCACTAGACTGCGGATGATAAGGAGATGCGATTCTATGATTGACATCATACTTAGCAAGCATCTTACGGAAAGCACCATGAATAAAATGTGAACCACCATTAGTCATAAGATATCTAGGGACTCCAAACCTCGGAAAAATAACTTCCTTAAGCATTTTAATAGAAGTGTTATGATCAGCACTACTAGTTGGAATAGCTTCTACCCACTTAGTAACGTAATCAACAGCGACTAAAATATGTGTATAACCATTAGAGGCAGGAAAAGGTCCCATATAATCAAAGCCCCAAACATCAAACGGTTCAATAACAAGAGAGTAATTCATAGGCATTTCTTGACATCTACTAATATTACCTATTCTTTGACATTCATCACAAGATAAGACAAACTTACGAGCATCTTTGAAGAGAGTAGGCCAATGAAAACCAGATTGTAGTACCTTGTGTGCAGTTCTATCTCCAGCGTGGTGTCCTCCATAAGATTCAGAGTGACACTTGCGTAGGACCCGTTCCTGTTCATGCTCAGGCACACAACATCTAATAACACCATCTATTCCTTCTTTATAAAGGTATGGGTCATCCCAAAAGTAATGTCTTAAATCATAAAAGAACTTTTTCTTTTCCTGGTATGTGAAACTAGGAGGTATAAATTTAGCAACAATGTAATTAGCATAATCAGCATACCAAGGAGCAGTACGAGAAGCATTAACGACTGCTAATTGTTCATCAGGAAAGCTATCATCAATAGGCAGTGGGTCATCAAGAACATTCTCTAACCTAGACAAGTTGTCTGCAATGGGGTTCTCAGCTCCCTTTCTATCAATAATATGCAAATCAAATTCTTGGAGCAAGAGAACCCATCTAATGAGTCTAGGCTTAGCATCTTTCTTTTCCATAAGATATTTAATAGCAGCATGATCAGTGTGAATAGTAACTTTGGAATCAACAATATAAGGTCTAAACTTATCACATGCAAATACAACTGCTAAGAACTCTTTTTCAGTAGTAGCATAATTTCTCTGGGCAGTATCAAGAGTCTTACTAGCATACTGGATAACATTCAATTTCTTATCAACTCTTTGCCCTAGAACAACACCTACAGCATAATCACTAGCATCACACATAATTTCAAAAGGTAAACTCCAATCAGGTGGCTGAACAATAGGTGCAGTGATCAAAGCTTTCTTAAGTATTTCAAATGCTTCTACACAATCATCATCAAAGACAAAAGGAATATCTTTCTGCAATAAATTAGTCAGAGGCCTAGAGATTTTAGAGAAGTCCTTAATGAACCTCCTATAAAAACCGGCATGACCAAGGAAACTTCTTATATCTTTTATGTCCTTGGGACATGGCATCTTTTCAATAGCATCAACTTTGGCTTTGTCAACTTCAATACCTCTCTCGGAAATCTTATGCCCCAAGACAATGCCTTCATTAACCATAAAGTTACAATTTTCCCAATTTAGGACGAGACTAGTGTCTTCGCATCTCTGCAAAACTCGATCAAGGTTGCTCAAACAATCATCAAAAGAGGATCCATAAACAGAGAAGTCATCCATGAATACCTCACAAATCTTTTCACAAAAATCAGAGAATATAGCCATCATGCATCTTTGAAAGGTAGCAGGTGCATTACATAAACCAAAAGGCATACGTCTATAAGCAAAAGTACCGAAAGGGCAAGTAAAAGTAGTTTTTGATTGATCCCCCGCTGACACAGGTATCTGAGAGAAACCAGAATAACCATCTAGAAAGCAAAAATGAGTGTGTTTGGATAGTCTTTCTAGCATTTGATCAATAAAAGGCAAAGGATAATGATCTTTCTTAGTAGCCTTATTTAATTTACGAAAATCAGTTACCATCCTATAACCTGTAATAATTCTTTGCAGGATCAATTCATCTTTATCATTAGGAACAACGGTAATACCTCCCTTTTTAGGAACACAATGGACAGGGCTTACCCAATCACTATCAGCAACGGGATAAATTGTACGTGCCTCAAGGAGCTTTAGTATCTCCTTTCTTACCACTTCTTTCATCTTGCGATTCAGTCATCGTCGAGGATCTCTAACTGGTTTGGCATCTTTCTCCACTGAAATTTTGTGTTGGCATAACGTGGGACTAATGCCCTTAAGATCATCCAGAGTATATCCAATAGCAGCTCGGTGCTTCTTCAGAGTTTTCAATAACAGGATATATTTTCTTTTCATCAAGATAAGAATACTTAAGATTATCAGGTAATGGTTTGAGGTCAAACACGGGATCACCCTTGGGTGGAGGGGGATCCCCAAGAATTTCAACGGGAAGGTTATGTTTCAGCATAGGTTCCTGTTTAAGGAACACTTCATCTATTTCCCTTCTTTCCTTCATAAACATATCATTTTCATGGTCTAGCAAATATTGTTCTAACAGATCAGTAGGAGTCACGGCAATGGAAGCAAGACCAATAATCTCATCCTTACTAGGTGGTTCCCTATCACGAGGTTGTCTACGAAACTTAGCAAAATTAAACTCATGAGACATACCATCTAAGCCAATGGTGACAGTATCTTTTTCACAATCAATCCTAGCACTAGCTGTATTTAAGAAGGGTCTACCAAAAATAATGGGACAAAAATCATCTTGTGGGGAACCAAGAACAAGAAAATCAGCAGGGTATTTAACCTTCCCACACAAAACTTCAACATCTCTAATAATCCCAATTGGTTTAATGGTATCCCTATTAGCAAGCTTAATAGTAACATCAATGTCTTCTAATTCAACGGGTGCAATGTCATGCATAATCTCTTTATATAAGTCATAGGGTATTTCACTTGCACTAGCACCCATATCACATAAGCCATGATAACAATGATCTCCTATTTTAACAGAAATAATAGGCATGCCTATGACATGTCTATGTGTCTTAGTATATGGTCTAGCAATATTAGCAGTTTCATCATAGAAATAAATAACATGCCCATCTAAATCATCATCCAAGAGATCTTTAACCATAGCAATACTAGGTTCAACATTGATTTGCTCAGGAGGTGTATAAGTCCTAGTATTACTCTTACGAACAATAGTCAAAGTTTTAGCATGATCCTTTATCCTAACAGGAAAAGGAGGTTTCTCAACATAAGTAGGAACAATAGGATCACTATAGGTGATAGTCTTTTCTTCAACTGTAATAGGTGCGACTACTTTCACTTCAACAGGAGGATTATATTTAAACCACTTCTCTTTAGGGAGATCAATGTGAGTAGCAAAAGATTCATAGAAAGAAGCTACTATCCTAGAGTCAAGTCCATACTTAGCGGTAAATCCACGAAAAGCATCGGTATCCATAAAAGATTTAACACAATTGAACTTAGGTGTCATACCTGACTCCTTATCATCGTCGGAACCCCAATCTTCAGAGTTGCGTTTATTCTTTCCAATAAGTCCCATTTGAAACCAATAGTCTTCAGCATATACGAACCAGTACAGGAAGTATCGAGCAGGTTGCGATCATTGAGAGAAAGCCGAGCATAAAAATTTTGAATAATCATTTCCCGGGAGAGCTCATGATTGGGGCATGAATATGACATTGATTTAAGCCTCCCCCAAGCTTGAGCGATGCTTTCTCCTTCGCGAGGCCAGAAATTATATATGTAATTGCGATCACAATGAACAAAATGCATAGGATAGAACTTCTGGTGAAATTCCAACTTCAATCGTTTATAATTCCAAGATCTCGTATCATCACATAGCCTATACCATGTCAATGCATCACCCTTCAAAGATAAAGGGAAGACCTTCCTTTTGACAACATCATCAGGAATACCTGCAAGCTTAAATAATCCACAAACTTCATCCACAAAGATAAGGTGTAAATCGGCATGCAATGTTCCATCTCCTGCAAGTGGATTAGCTAGCACTTTCTCTATCATACCCGAAGGAATCTCAAAGTAAATATTTTCAAAAAGTTCAGTAGGTTGAGGAGCAACTCTTTGCTCTTCTGGTTGGGGTGAAGATACCCCGAACAAGCCCCTCAAAGGATTAGTTTCCATAGTGACAAGTAACAGAAAATTCCAGCACACTATATAAATGTTTCCTTACCAAGTTCCACTCACCAAAAGCGCTACACTCCTCGGCAACGGCGCCAGAAAAGAGTCTTGATGACCCACAAGTGTAGGGGATCTATCGTAGTCCTTTCGATAAGTAACAGTGTCGAACCCAACGAGGAGCAGAAGGAAATGATAAGCGGTTTTCAGTAAGGTTTTCTCTGCAAGCACTGAAATTGTAGGTGTTAGATAGTTTTGTGATTAGATAAATAGTAACGAGTAACAAGTAAATAAAGTAAATAAAGTGCAGCAAGGTATCCCAATCCTTTTTGTAGCAAAGGATAAGCCTGGACAATTTCTAATAATGAGAAAGGAGCTCCCGAGGACACATGGGACTTATCGTCAAGCTAGTTTTCATCACGCTCATATGATTCGCGTTCGGTACTTTGATAATTTGATATGTGGGTGGACTGGTGCTTGGGTACTGCCCTTACTTGGACAAGCATCCCACTTATGATTAACCCCTATTGCAAGCGTCCGCAACTACAAAATAAGTATTAAGGTAAACCTAACCACAACATTAAACATATGGATCCAAATCAGCCCCTAACGAAGCAACGCATAAACTAGGGTTTAAGCTTCTGTGACTCTAGCAACCCATCATCTACTTATTACTTCCCCATGCCTTCCTCTAGGCCCAAATAATGGTGAAGTGTCATGTAGTTGACGTTCACATAACACCACTAGAGGAAAATACAACATACATCTCATCAAAATATCGACCGAATACCAAATTCACATGACTACTAATAGCAAGACTTCACCCATGTCCTCAGGAACAAACGTAACTACTCATAAAGCATATTCATGTTCATAATCAGAGGAGTAATAATATGCATTAAGGATCTGAACATATGATCTTCCACCAAGTAAACCAATTAGCGTCAACTACAAGGAGTAATCAACACTACTAGCAACCCACAGGTACCAATTTGTGGTTTTGATACAAGATTGGATACAAGAGATGAACTAGGGTTTTGAGAGGATATGGTGCTGGTGAAGATGTTGATGGAGATTGACCCCCTCCCGATGAGAGGATCGTTGGTGATGACGTTGGTGATGATTTCCCCCTTCGGAGGGAAGTTTCCCGGGCAGAACAGCTCCGTCGGAGCCCTAGATTGGTTCCGCCTCGTGGCGGCGGAGTTTCGTCCCGTAAGCTTGCCCACGATTTTTTCCAGGGTAAAATCCTTCATATAGCAGAAGATGGACACCGGGGGCTCACCAGGGGGCCCAGGAGACAGGGGGGCGCGCCCAGTAGGGGTGGGCGCGCCCCCACCCTCCTGGGTAGGGTGTGGGCCCCCTGATGTATTTCTTTCGCCCAATAATTCTTATTAATTCCAAAAACATGTTTCATGGAGTTTCAGGATTTTTGGAGCAGTGCAGAATAGGTTTCCAATGTTTCCTCCTTTTCCGGCCAGAATTCCAGCTGCCGGCATTCCCCCTCTTCATGGTAAACCTTGTAAAATAAGAGAGAATAGCCATAAGTATAAAGATATAATGTGTAATAATAGCCCATAATGCAATAAATATTGATATAAAAGCATGATGCAAAATGGACGTATCAATCTATCTAGGAGATGCATAGAAACGAGAGGGGAGAGTGTGTCCACGTACCCTCGTAAACCGAAAGCGGAAGCGTTTGCTCAATGCGATTGATGTAGTCAAAGTCTTCTCGTTCCGACCGATCGAGTACCGAACGTATGACACCTCCGAGTTCTGCACGCGTTCAACGCGATGACGTCCCTCAAGCTCTTGATCCAGCAGAGGGTCGAAGGAGTAGATGAGTTCCGTCAGTACGACGGCGTGGTGACGGTGATGGTGATGTGATCCGGGCAGAGCTTCACCTAAGCACCGCGAGAATATGACCGGAGGCGTCAACTGTGGAGGGGGGCGCCGCACACGGCTAAGAGCAATTGGTGTGTCTCCTAAGAGCAATTTTTGAAGGAGGGAGAGGGGAGGAGGCCGGCCTAGGGCGCGCCAAGTGGGGAGGAATCCCACTTGGACTCCTAGTCCTATTCGCCCCCCTTCCTTCTAACGGAGAGGGAATGGGGGAAGGAGAGGGAGAAGGAAAGGGGGCCGCGCCCCCTCCCCTTGTCTAATTTGGACTCCCCATGGGGGCGCGTGCCACCCTCTTGTGGGCTGCCTTGCCTCTCCTCTATGGCCCATATGGCCCATTACTTCCCCCGGGAGGTTCCGGTAACCCCTCGGTACTCTGATAAATACCCGAAACACTCCGAAACCATTCTGGTGTCCGAATACCACCTTCCAATATATCAATCTTTACCTCTCGACCATTTCGAGACTCCTCGTCATGTCCGTGATCTCATCCGGGACTCCGACCAACCTTCGGTCACAAAAACACATAACTCATATAATACATATCGTCATCGAAGGTTAAGCGTGCGGACCCTACGGGTTCGAGAACTATGTAAACATGACCAAGACACCACATCAGTAAATAACCAATAGCAGAACCTAGATGCTCATAATGGTTCCTACATATTCTACGAAGATCTTTATCAGTCAAACCGCTATGTCAACATGCGTTGTTCCCTTTGTCATCAGTATGTTACTTGTCCGAGATTCGATCGTCGGTATCTTCATACCTAGTTCAATATCATTACTGGCAAGTCTCTTTACTCATTCTGTAATGCATCATCCCGCAACTAACTGATGTCACTTGAAGCTAAGTCGATTTTTTTTTCCAAAGAGGAAGGGATGATGCAGCACAGCGGTGGTAGGTATTTCCCTTGGATATGAAACCAAGGTTATCAAATAGTAGGAGAACCACGCAACACAATGTAAAACAGACCCTGCACACAAATAACAACACCTCGCAACCCGACGTGTTAAAGGGGTTGTCAATCCCTTTCAGGGTACGGCGCCTCAAGATAGGCAAAGGACGTGAGGTAAATTTGTAGATGGGATAAATAGATCGCGAAACAAATAAATTGCAGAAAGGTAGTTTTGTATTTTTTTAGTTTAATAGATCTGAAAATAAATGCAAGGAAAAAGTAGAACGCAAGGCAAATATATGTGAAAGAAGACCCGGGGGCCGTAGGTTTCACTAGTGGCTTCTCTCGAGAAAAATAGCAAACAATGGGTGAACAAATTACTGTTGGCAATTGATAGAACTTCAAATAATCATGACGATATCCAGGCAATGATCATTATATAGGCATCACGTCCAAGATTAGTAGACCGACTCCTGCCTGCATCTACTACTATTACTCCACACATCGTCCGCTATCCAGCATGCATCTAGTGTATTAAGTTCATGGAAAACGGAGTAATGCAATAAGAACAATGGCATGATGTAGACAAGATCTGTTTATCTATTGCGGCAGATATGGATCCCGTTTTTTTATCCTTAGTAGCAACGATACATACATGTCCATTCCCTTTCTCTCACTGGGATCAAGCACCGTAAGATTGAACCCACTACCGGGCACCTCTTTCATTGCAAGATAAGTAGATCAAGTTGTCCAAACAAAACCCAAATATCGGAGAAGAAATACGAGGCTATAAGAGATCACGCATATAAGAGATCAAAGAACTCAAATAAATTTCATGGATATAAAAAGATATAACTGATCATAAACTCGAAGTTCATAAAATCCCAACAAACACACTGCAAAAAGGACTTACATCATATGGATCTCCAAGAGATCATTGTATTGATAATCAAGAGAGAGAGAGAGAGGAAGCCATCTAGCTACTAACTACGGACCCGAAGGTTTCCAAAGAACTACTCACGCATCATTGGAGAGGCACCAATGGAAGTGGTGACCCCTCCGTGATGGTGTCTATATTGGATCTCGGTGTTCTGGACTCTGCGGCGGTTGGATGAAAATTTCGTCGACTCCTTTAGGGTTTCTGGAATATTGGGGTATTTATAGAGCAAAAAGTCGGTCCAGGGGGCACCCGAGGTGGGCACAACCCACCTGGGCGCGCCTGGGCCTCCTAGCACGCCCAGGTGGGTTGTCTCCTCCTCAGGACTCCCCCAAGTGCAACCAGGGCCCATTGTGTTCCTTCTGGTCCATAAAAAATCATCGTAAATTGGCGTGATATTTGGACCCCTTCTGATATTGATTCCTACGATGTAAAAAACATGCAGAAAACAGCAACTGGCACTTGGCACTATGTCAATAGATTAGTACCAAAAAAAGATATAAAATGACTATATGATGATTATAAAACATCCATGATTGATAATAAAACAGCATGGTATAATCAAAAATTATAGATACGTTGGAGACGTATCAGCATCCCCAAGCTTAACTCCTGCTCGTCCTCGAGTAAGTAAGTGATAAAACAGAATTTTTGATCTGGAGTGTTGTTTATCATGTCATATCATATTCTATTTTTCATAGCATGGACATTTGGACCTTTATGTGATTCAAAGCAATAGTCTAGTTTTGACATAATAATTTAGATACTCAAGCATATCAACAAGCAACCATGTCTGTCAAAATATCAATGTTAAACAAGTTATCCCTAGCCCATCATGCTCAAACATTGATCCATTCATGAAACACACTCGAATATTAGCTACACCCAATACTTAAGTACGATCATATTGTCCCCTAGTTGGTGCTTTTATAAGAGAGGATGGAGACTCAATTTCAAAAATAAAAATTGCATAAAGTAAAAGAAAGGCCCTTCGCAGAGGGAAGTAGGGATTTGTAGAGGTGCTAGAGCTCAAAGAGAAAAAAATAGAGATAAAAACATTTTGGGAGGTGTATCCACCCCACCAACGAAAACGACTTGGAGCATCCCAACACTTTCCATGCTACATATATCATAGGCGGCTCCCAAACAGAAAATAAAGTTTATTCCTTTTTCCACCATAACTTTCACTTTCCATGGCTAGACGTATCCATGGGTGCCCTCCATACCAACACTTTCCAAGGAATTTATTATTTGACAACATAAAGTAAATTCATTTTTGCATTTCGGGACTGGGCATCCCTAATACCTTTGCCTTACTCTCGTGCAATGACAAGTGAATAAACAATCATCATGAGAATAACACATCTAGAATGGAAAATATTAGCTACCCGTCATCGTTCCGCGAGCGAAACAAACACACAAAAGAGAAGTTCATTTTGAAAATTAGAGATGGCACATGCAAATTTGCTTAGAACGGCAAAAGAATATCGCATATAGGTAGATATAGTGGAGTCATGTGGCAAAATTGGTTTAAAGGATTTTGGATGCACAAGTAGAGGTCATACTTGGTGCAGAATGAAGGCTAGCAAAAATATTGAGAAGCGACCAACCAAGAAACGAATAATCTCATAAGCAAGCATTGAGCATAATTAACACCGAATAATGCACCACAAGTAGGATATAATTTTCATTGCATGATTATTGACTTTCGTGCATGCATAGGGAATCAGAAACCTTAACACCAATATTCCTACTAGCGCACAATTACTCACCAACATGACTGACATATCACATCATTATATCTCAAAACTATTACTAAGAATCAAGTTTATTTTGTCCAATGATCTTCATGACATATTTTTTAATTTCTTTATCCTTCTTGGATATCTATCACTTTGGGACTAATTTTCATGTGTTGCTTTTCACAAGCTCAAACAAATATAAGTGAAGATCATGAGCATAACATATTTTCTTTCTCTTAAAATAATTTAAGTGAAGCAAGAGAAAATTTGTTCAAAATTTTACTAATTCTCAAATAAATCTAAGTGAAGCAAGAGAGATTTTTCTTCAAAAATACTAAGCACACCGTGCTCAAAAAGATATAAGTGAAGCACTAGAGCAAGTCCATTGCTCATAAAAATTTAAGTGAAGCATAGAGAGCAATTCTAACAAGTCATGGCATAATTTTGGCTCTCTCAAATAGGTGTGTCCAGCAAGGATTGATGACTTAAAACACAAAATAAAACAAGCAAATACACATATCATACAAGACGCTCCAAGCAAAACACATATCATGTGACGAATAAAAATATAGTCTCGAGTAAAATACCGATGGTCGTTAGAAGAAAGAGGGGATGCCACTCGGGGGCATCCCCAAGCTTAGTTGGTTTCTAAATCTTGGATAATAGCTTGGGATGCCGGTGAATTCCCAAGATTAGGCTCTTCTATCCTTCTTTCATCCATCGTAAGATAGCCCAAAACTTAAAAACTTCAATCACACAAAACTCGACAAAACCCTTGTGAGATCCGTTAGTAAAAGAAAGCAAACCACTACTATAAGTGATGTGTCAAACCAATTATTATTTTGTTTTTGTATTATATCTACTGTATTCCAACTTTTCTATGGAAAAAACTCATCAAAGAAAACCACATAGCCATCAAAATAAGCACACAACACAAAGAAAACAGAATCTGTCAAAACAGAACAGTCTGTAGTTATCTGGAACTTCCGAATACTTCTGTAATTACAAAAATTCTACAAAATTAGGAAGACCAGAATAATTTGTATATTAATATTCTACAAAACGGATCAGGGCAAAATATCTTTTCTGTGATTTATGATAATTGTTTTCGTGAGCACAAAGTTTCTGTCTTTTTCAGCAAGATCAAACATTTATCACCTCGGAAGATCCTAAAGGCTTTACTTGGCACAAACATTAATTAAAAAACAAAAAATACAATCATAACAGTAGAATAATTGTGCTAACACTCAAGAACATAAATCAAAAAGCAAAAATAAATTTTATTCATTGGGTTGCCTCCCAACAAGCGCTATAGTTTTACGCCCTTAGCTAGGCATAAAGCAAGGATCTAAGTTTTGTCATCCTTGTCCAATTCTTCAATCAAACACTTAGAATCCTTAAAATATTTAGCATAAAGACATTCAATAGCAATACTCCTAGTAGTAAATTTAAATATTTCATTCTTACAAAAAGGATCTTTTATCACTTCAACAAAATTCGGATGGATGCTAATCATCTTAAGGTCTCCTTTATCATTATTACTAGAAGATGCACCCTTGTTCCTAGATTTCTTATTTTTTATGGGAATTTCCTCAACAATTTTAGTGGTAGTAAAATTCTTGCTTAGATTACTAAAGATTTCTTCCATTTTATCAATCCGATACAGACTTTCTTCTATTCTTTCATGGATTAAGGTACTCCTCTCTTTTGACAACTTAAAGATATCACCCGCTTTTGACCCAAGGTTAGTAGCAAAATTATGCATCTTTTTGTATATAATTTCCATATGATCTTCGGTGAGCATTTTCTTTTCAATAGCATCTAGTCTTTCCATAACATGCTCAAGAGTCAAAATTGTTTCATTAACCATAAGAGGTGGAGAGCCTACTAAATTTCCCATAGCATTAAGAGCATCAAAAGGAGGACTCATTAAGAAATTTTCACCGGTAATCTTATCAAGGATGAATATATACAAAATGGTGATGCCAACATAAAAACAACGCAAAAGCACAACAGTAGATTGCTTATGGATAGATCTATTATGAGCAGTGCAAATTCTATACCAAGCATCTTTTAAATTTTGTCCTCCCCTTTGTTTAAAGTTGAGGACCTCGTCCTCGAGAGTGCAAGCAATAGAGGAAGAACTATCTATACACTACAAAAAAAAGACACATCCGTGACATTTTGGGCAGAACAATTTTTTTTCTGTCATACTTATGACACTTCTATGACGATAATTGTGACAAAACCCGGTATCATCATAGATGTGATGGGCTCCTACTTCTATGACAAAAAATCAGGACAGAAAATGGGCTTTTTGTCCTGGGCGGGCCGGAGACGTAGCTGCATGACATTCTTGGGTCGTGCATGATGAAAAAAATCATAGTAGAAGCGAGGGCGAGGAAAATATCGGGGAGTTCCCGGTTACGGTGGGTGGTCAGGCGCCGAGCGATGCGCGTTTCTCTCATACACGTACGCGCGTGGGTGCGAGGCGTTGGACTCTAACTGAACCCGGGCGAGGCGTTCACCTACTGAACCCGAGAAATTGCACTGCAGGCTACGCGTTACTGAACCCGATCGAGCGATTCCTTCGTTCGCTACTGCTGCTAACTGAAGCCGATCAAACATGCTGCCTCCTTCCCTTGATGAACAGTGAGTGCTGTTTGGGGGGTTGGATGAACAGTTCCCGGTGAGGGGTTGGATGAATAGGACCCCGTGGTGTTGCCGCTGGATGAATAGGACCCCGATCGATCGAGCCGGTTAGGCGTGGATGAACAGGACCCCGTGGAGGACTGGATGAACAGGACCCCATGGAGGGATGGTTGAAAAGTAGCCGGTGGAGGGTTGGTTGAACAGTAGCCGGTGGAGGGCTGGATGAATAGTAGCCCGTGGAGGGGTGGTTGAACAGGACCCCGTGGATAGGGCTGGTTGAACAGTAGCCGGTGAAGGAGCGCGCGGTGGAGGCTGGATGAACAGGAGCCCATGGATGAACAGTCGCAGGCGGAGGCTGGAGGAGGTCAACGATGGATGAACAGTAGCCCCGTGGAGGTTGGAGGAGGTCAACGATGGAGATGAACAGTATCCCGTGGAGTCCCGTTTTGCGGTACGCCACACCCCTCCCGATGAACAGGACCCCTGTTTTGACCGTAGCGCTCCAACACAAGTCTGTTTCCTCCGTTTTGCGGTACGCCACACCCCTCCCAATCAACAGGACCCTGTTTCGACCGTAGGAGGTCCAACAGAAGTCTGTTTCCTCCGTTTTGCGGTAGGCGAGACCCTCCCGATGAACAGGATCCCGTTTCGACCGTGGCCGGTTGAACACAATGTCGTCTCCTCCATTCTACGGTACGCCAGGCCTCGTTTCCATCGGATGTTCCGTCCAAGCCCTCCCTATGAACATGACGACGCATTCCATTTCGACCCAGCAGATTGGCTCCCCATGAACACGACGACGATGCAGTTTCTCCGTTATGACCCAGCCATGTACACGAGCCCTGGCCGTACGTATGCGTGAGTAGGCGTTCGAGACCCCGCCCGTACGTATGTACGTGGCTGTATTTACTGTCTTGCACCCTGGCCACTGTACGTACATGTACATGCTACGTGCGCGCCTCTACTATGACATGTGCGGGCCTCTACTACAACACGTGCGCACCTGTAGGACCGAAAGTATGTCTAGAGGGGGGGTGATTAGACTACTTGACCAAATAAAAACTTATCCTTTTCCCAATTTTAGTCTTTGGCAGATTTTAGCTAACTTAGCACAAGTCAAGCAACCTTAACACAATTCAAGCAAGCATGCAAAGATTGTATGAGCAGCGGAAAGTAAAGCATGCAACTTGCAAGAATGTAAAGGGAAGGGTTTTGGAGAATTCAAACGCAATTGGAGACGCAGATGTTTTTGTCGTGGTTCCGATAGGTGGTGCTATCGTACATCCACATTGATGGAGACTTCAACCCACGAAGGGTAACGGCTGCGCGAGTCCACGGAAGGCTCCACCCACGAAGGGTTCATGAAGAAGCAACCTTGTCTATCCCACCATGGCCGTCGCCCACGAAGGACTTGCCTCACTAGCGGTAGATCTTCACGAAGTAGGCGATCTCCTTGCCCTTACAAATTCCTTGGTTCAACTCCACAATCTTGTCGGAGGCTCCCAAGTGACACCTAGCCAATGTAGGAGACACCACTCTCCAAGAAGTAACAAATGGTGTGTTGTGATGGACTCCTTGCTCTTGTGCTTCAAATGATAGTCTCCCCAACACTCAACTCTCTCTCACAGGATTTGGATTTGGTGGAAAGAAGATTTGAGTGGAAAGCAACTTGGGGAAGGCTAGAGATCCAGATTCATATGGTAGGAATGGAATATCTTGGTCTCAACACATGAGTAGGTGGTTCTCTCAGAAAATGCAAGTTGGAAGTGTAGGTTCGTTCTGATGGCTCTCTCCACGAATAAAGAGGAGGTGGAGGGGTATATATAGCCTCCACACAAAATCTAACCGTTACACACAACTTGCCAATCTCGGTGGGACCGAATTGAGAAACTCGGTCGGACCGATTCAGCAAATCTAGTGACCGTTAGGATTTTCGGTGGGACCGACATGCAACTCGGTAGGACCGATGTGGTTAGGGTTAGGGCATAACGTAATCTCGGTGAGACCGATTACACAAACTCGGTGGGACCGATTTTGGTAATAAGCTAACCAGAGAGTTGGTCAGGTAAACTCGGTGGGACCGGTTTGCTCATTTCGGTGAGACCGAAATGTTACGAAAGGGAAATAGAGAGTTTACATTGCAATCTCGGTGGGACCGATCGCTCATCTCGGTGGTACCGAAACGTTACGAAGGGAAACATAGAGATTACAATCCCATCTCGGTGAGACCGAGATCCCTATCGGTGAGACCGATTTGCCTAGGGCTTGTGGCAGTGGCTATGACATCTAAACTCCCTGGCGCCGGATAGAAAGAATTGGTGGGGCCGAGTTTGACTTTTGGTTTAGGTCATATGTGGATGTGAGAAAGTAGTTGAGGGCTTTGGAGCATATCACTATGCATTTTGAGCAAGCAAGCCATTAAGCAACACCTCATCCCTCCTTGATACTATTGGCTTTTCCTATAGACTCAATGTGATCTTGGATCACTAAAATGAAAAATGTAGAGTCTTGTTCTTTGAGCTTGAGCCGATCCTTTTGTCCTTAGCATTTTGAGGGGTCCACTTTTCTCATCCATGCCATGCCAATCATTGAGCTTTCCTGAAATATTTATCTTGAAATAGCATTAGCTCAATGAGCTATATGTTGTTAGGAATTACCAAAACCTCCTAGGGATATTTGCACTTTCAATCTCCCCCTTTTTGGTAATTGATGACAACATATAGATCAAAGCTTCGACAAATGATAATAAGAGTAAAAAACATTGTCGCTTTGAGAAGTATGTGAAATGTAAGAGCTCCCCCTAAATTTATGCATAGTTTAAGATTTGCTTTGGACTGCAAATGCACAATGAGTTAGGATCATGGGTTACTCTTCCATGTCACATACATCTTGGTGGAGTGCTCAAAATGGTAATAACTAAATACATGCACTCATCACCAAGCAAAGTGAATGATCATATAGAGATAAAAGGATAATGTCATCCAACAAGCATTAAGGTAGCATATGATCAAACACATGATCATCCAAGTATCTCACAAAAACATAGAGTATATCAAACAAGCAAATAACAAAGTTCAACCACCAAAAAGCAACACAAGAGAGAACAAAAGCAATACTCTCTCTCGAAGCCTATGATCTATACATTTTCTCCCCCTTTGGCAACAAGTTACCAAAAAGTTCATAAAAATGCATAGTGCTAGATTGTCTCTCAGGCTTGGTCTTCAGGTGGTGGTGTAGATAGAACTCCAAGGACGAAGGCATCAGTTGATGTAGATGGAGCTGGTGGAGTAGGTGCTGGAGCTGGATGTACAGAAGCTGTAGCTGGTGCAGATGATGTGGCTCTGGTGTCTGGAACAGGCACTGCAGCTGATCTCTGACTCCTGGGCACTCTAGCAAAAGCATATGTGGTAGACTTGCCCTTCTTCTCCTGCATGTCATCCTGAAGTTGCTCAACAACTGGCTGTATCTCAGTGACCTTCACATCTAAGTCATAGAACTTCTTCTCCATGATCCTCTCCAGGCTCTCCTGGTTTTGAGTCAGGGTGGCCAGTCCCTTCTCAATCCTCAGAGTGGAGGCAATCAAGTAGCCAAGCTGATCCTGCCTTCTCTTTAGGAAGTACTGAGATGCCTCATCAATGGTTGGCATCTTTGCAGCCTTTTTAGTCCTTGCCTTCTCCTTCTTCGCTTGTGCTTGCACAGAAGATGGTTCATTTTCATCCATAACCACTGTGTTGTCCTCAAAATCTGGATAGATGGGCATGTGTTCCTTGTCCAAGAGGTATGTGCCAGTGCCCATCTTGGAGTTGATTAGCTCCTGGATCTATGGGGCATACCGACAACTTCTCTTTTGGTCAGCAGCTGTTCTTTTGATAGTTTCCACTATGAGGCTCATGACCTTGAACTTTTGAGGCACATCAAATATGTGAAGTAGGTTGATAGCATGGCCTCTGATCATCTTTTGATCACCTGACTTAGGCAAAAGAGTGTGCCTGAGGATCCAGTTGATTGTTGGCAATCCTGACAGAAGGTAATGTACTGATCCAAACTTGTGTGTCTCAACAGCAGCATCTGGGATCTCTCTGTACATATGTGCCATGGAGTTGTGATCCTTCTTCTTCTTGGCATAGACATCCAAGTCATCCTCATTCTCCTTAGGAGCATTGATCAATTTTGCCCATTCTTCAACTGATGATTGGTACCTAGTACCTTCAGACATCCAGACAATCCTTCCATCTGGGTAGAAGTGAGCTGTGGACTAGAATTGCATAATAAGCTCATCATTCCACTTTGTGAGCTTCTGCCCAACAAAGTCATCCACTCCACAAGCATTGAAACTGTCATACACTCCTGGATAATGCTCTTCATTCTTCCTGATGTACTCCTAGTCCACCCATCTCATATCACAGACTATTGGCTTCTTGTCAAGCAGCACTGTCTCATAGAAGTCCTGTTGTTCCTTTGTATGGAACCTGTAGTCCATAGCAGTTCTCCTCCTGACTGCATAGGGATCAGTCAATCTCCACTTTCTAAGTCCTGCATCCTTCCTCAGCTTCATATCCTCAGCTACAGGATGAACATCATTGTGATCTGGAATTTTGGGCTTCAACTTTCTCAAGACATGTTCCTCATCATCTTCTTCTTCAACAGCAGCTTCAGGCACTGGGGCCTTGTTCTTCTCTCCAGCAGGAATGTTCCTTCTATTCCTCTTGGGTGCAACTTTGGGCTTCGATGGAGCAGCCCTGACCCAATAGCATCTCCCATAAGCTTTTGAGCTTTAGGTGCTGGTGCAGCAACCTCTTCTTCTTCTTCTTCTTCAGAATCTCTCCTCATAGACGGCTTGCCAAGAACCTTGGTAGTAGTGGTTCTAACTCTCTTCTTCTTCTTGTCCGGGCCAGCAGCTTCATCTTCAGACTCAATGGTGAACTTCATGGTTTCACCAGTGGCAACTGTCGGTGTCAAAACCGGCGGATCTCGGGTAGGGGGTCCCGAACTGTGCGTCTAGGCGGATGGTAACAGGAGACGAGGGACACGATGTTTTTACCCAGGTTCGGGCCCTCTTGATGGAGGTAAAACCCTATGTCCTGCTTGATTAATATTGATGATATGAGTAGTACAAGAGTGGATCTACCACGAGATCAAGGAGGCTGAACCCTAGAAGCTAGCCTATGGTATGATTGTTGTAATGTATGTTGTCCTACGGACTAAAGCCCTCCGGTTTATATAGACACCGGAGGAGGCTAGGGTTACACAGAGTCGGTTACAATGGTAGGAGATCTACATATCCGTATCGCCAAGCTTGCCTTCCACGCCAAGGAAAGTCCCATCCGGACACGGGACGGAGTCTTCAATCTTGTATCTTCGTAGTCTTGGAGTCCGGCGGATAATGATAGTCCAGCTGTCCGGACACCCCCTAGTCCAGGACTCCCTCAGTAGCCCCTGAACCAGGCTTCAATGATGATTAGTCCGGCGCGCATAATGTTTGGCATTGCAAGGCGGGTTCCTCCCTTGAATAATCCAGAGAAGATCATGAACACCAGGATAGTGTCCGGCTCTGCAAAATAAATTCCACATTCCACCGTAGAGAGAATAAAATGTACACCAGTTCAATCTGCTGACGTATTATGCGGTGGGACATCACACCGCTACCAGGCTTTTACTTGAATCATTTTTTACTATACCACCTCAGCACATTTAGCGAAGCGGTTTCCTTGGCACGTCTTGTCGAAGTAGAGATCGTGTTCCCCTTATTCCGGGATTCTCATCAATACGTGCGTGGGTAACCCAACCGTTCCCGTCACCACGCCTCCTCTATCGAAGGTGAATCCCAAACGGTCACGGAGACGGCTCTTGGTATTTTTTCCTCTTTATAAGAGGACCAAAGCTTGTCCTTGTTCTTCAATCTCGCATCGAATCTCCTCCTTGCTCCCAGTTCCAACACCCAGAGCCTCAGATTCGAGCGCTTCGGATTCTCAACCATGTTCGGCTCCGACCTCCAGGGCCGGTGGATGCCCTCCTCCGTCACGGAGGAGGACATATTAAAGTTACGCGAGGCCAAGTACCTGGCCTACGAGGTTTCGCACAGGTTGCCCGCCCAAGGGCAGGCCGTGCCCGCCCCCGAGCCCGGTGAGTTCGTTGTCTTCGTATCCCACCTCCGTCGGGGTTTAGGCTTCCCGACGGACCCCTTCGTGAGAGGACTCATGTTCTACTATGGGCTGGACTTTCACGACTTGGCTCCGGAGTCCATCCTCCACATCTCCGCATTCATTATCGTCTGCGAAGCCTTCCTCCGCGTCACTCCCCACTTCGGCCTGTGGCTGAAGACCTTCAAAGTGGAGCCGAAGATGATCGGGGGGCGTCAAGCGGAGTGCGGCGGGGCGGCCATAAGCAAAAAGGCCGATGCCCCGTGGCCCGAGGGTTCCTTCCAAGAGGAACTTGGACTGTGGCAGCAGGAGTGGTTCTATATCACCGCTCCAAAGGGCAGCAGGCAAAAGCCGCCGCCTTCATTCCGCCCGGGACCTCCACGCCAACTGATGTCGTGGGTCAACCAAGGGCTCAATTGGGGGCCGTCCGAAGACGTGCCCTCACTGCAGGGCCGGATTTGAGACCTCCAAGCGAGGGAGATCGACCTGATCGTGGTGATGCAGATTATGCTAATCAGGCATCTTCTGCCCTGCAAACGCCGTCCTCTCCGTCTATGGGAGTTCAACCCGGAGGGACCTCGGATTCTCCAACACTTTATGGGTGCGACACCCGTGGAGATGTACAAGTTGTTCTTCGGACCGCAGGTGGCGTGTCCGGAAATAGCCGAGGACGCAGGCCTAAGCCGCAATCGCCCGGATACTCAGGTAAATAGCTCGGAGTCTGGACATTCTGTTTATATGCCTTTCTAGAGTTCGCCTCCTGACCCATTACTCTTCACAGGAATGGGTGGCGCGATCAAGGCTGATAAGGTGTCCGCCCCCCCTCCCAGAGACCGCACTGGAGCCCATGCTGGTCAGAATGTTGGAGGTCACACCCAAAGAAGGGAGCGAAGGGGAAATAGAGGAGCTAATATTTCGCCCAAAGGGGCATCTGAAGAGGGGGGAATCAAAAACCCCTCCCTCCAGGGGGAGAAGAGGACCGCCTCCGAAGATCCGGAGGCCAAAGCCCCTAAGCGTGGGAAGAGATCTTCACCGAGGGGTCCGGCGTCCGGAGAGAATCCGGACGCACAATCATCGCCAAAGGATCAGCCCTCCAGCGAGCCGTGAGTATGAAAAAGGGAGTTAATTAGTAAGGAAATACCTTCATTTGTGCTTCTGTGGGTAACCGACATATTTATATTGCAGTTCGGATCTGAAGCCTTCTCAGATGAGTTCATCTTCGGGGGACCTTCTTCCGGAGATGATGGAGAGTGAAACGCCTCCGTCTGCAGCGCCGTCAGATAAGGCAGGCGAGCCTGAAGTATCGTCACGGAGGGTATCCCCGAGTCCGGAGGGGCCAGAGAGTTCGGCACCCACTAGTATCCGGCCAGGAGAACTGAAGAATCTGCTTGAGAGGGCGTCCATTTCAGAAGATCACCGTGCGTTGATGCGTATGGTGATTGGAAGGATTTCATCCGCCGAGAGAGGATTGCGCAATGCCGCCATGAGTTTGCTGGCGGGATTTGAGGTACGCGAGAATGACGCACCCTTTTGTCTTTTAACAGTTTTGCACATAAAAATGCGCCCTGTATAGATAGTAGCCCCTGGGACTCGGTAGGTTGTCGGAAACGACAATGTGTTGAGGATCAAAATCGCAAGTAATGAATGCCGCCGTTCCTATGCAGGTGGCGGATAGTCCGAGGGCTAGCCGGACTAATGGGGTTGCTGAGTTGATGCGGCAACTTGACGTGGCGGATGCGGACATCGTACTTGTCAACCGGCGACTTGATGAGTCGCAAGGTAAATGAATTCTCCGCAGTCGCTTTATTAAGGGGGTCGAAGCCCTCCTTTGATAAATTATATGCTGTTGTACAGACGGTGCTGCTGCTGTGGAGAGCCTTCGGGCCGAACTTTCTCGAGCTAAGGAGCAAGCCCGAATGAGTGACGCGGCTGCCTCGAGGGCGGCCGAGGAGTTGAAAGCCGAAAGGGCTGCGCACTGCCTAAGCAGGGCAGAGGTGGCCGAATTGGCCATGAAAGTAAAAGATGCTGCCGACCGCAATGAGGCTCTTGAAAAGGAGCGCTTATCGGAGCGGGAAGACCTGAACAAGGCCACCGCCGAAGCCAAGGATGCCCTCTCTGCAATGCGGGCTATGAAGGAGGAACTGCACCAGGCCGGAGATATCGTGGCTGGCAAGCCTTTTCTGCTGCGTCGCCGGTTTATGGATCAAAAGTATGCTCAATTTGAGCGGCTGTGGAGTGCGGAGGATCCGTATATGGACTTAGCTGCAAGTGCGGCTGATGCCATTGAGCACTTCAGGAGCTAGGAGGATCACAAGACGGAAGAGCTATACTGGTCTCAATTCCATAGTCCGGATCGCTCACTTTCGTTGACAGACCGGTTGGCCGAATGGGCCGAGCTAAATAGATTGATGTTCGGACTTGCCATGACTGACATCGTGGCCCATGTCTGGCCAGAGAGGCCCAAGGCGACGAGCTACTTCGGCTTACTGTAGCAATTCCTTGGAGCGGTGCCGCATATAAAGGAGATGAAGCGGTCGGCCTGCATCGAGGGCGCGCGGATGGCTCTTGCCCGTGTGAAGGCGCACTGTCCGGAGATGGATGCCACCGCTGTTGCCGCCCAGGGTTCGGATGAAAGCCGGCTCCCCGCCGAGCACTATTTCGGGGAAGTTATGCGTGGCGCTCGTGTAATAGAGTCGCAGTGCTCGAAAAATGTCACGTTCAAATGAACGTATTAGCTTGTAAAACGATGATTATGCTATAACTGCTTTTTATACTTGTGCGTCCCAAGTAGTAAAACTTCTCCTGTGCGGTCGTTTACGTATACATTTGTATAACTTGAAAGATGGCAGTCTTCGGCTTCAGCCCCCACGCACAGGGTGCGGGGGTGTTCGCAAAAATAGCGCGTTTTCACACTTAATCCGACGTCTCGGTCCTGTTTAAGGAGGTGGTAGCGTAGCGAACGAGGCAATCCGGACTATAATGCTTTATCATTTTCACTTAGCCAGTGGAGCTCGAGGGTGGGGCTACGATATAGCCCCTGGTGGCACCGCACTTCTCCGGATTCGGGGTGTGTATGTGCCTGACCGGGAAACGGTCCTTCGTCAAAGCGGGGAATTCTAAACATTCCGGTAGTCGATCGAGTGGTTGACCAGTCTCTCGCTGTATCATGACAGTCAGTTTTCGGCTTTCTCTACTGAGGTGCTCGCCCAGCCGAACTGGGGCACAATCGCAGTAGTTCTCCTGGTGCCGCATTAGCCGATGATACGGAACATAAGGCAGCAAAACACAGGAGCCGGGCAAACCCAACATTTGACCAAAGACATGATTCGGAGCTGATGCATATAATGCCCAACTCGAGACGCCGAACACTCCCTAAGGTGTTCGGTCTTTATAATAATGGGCAGAACGATGCCCTAAGCCCCTAGTGTCCAGGTACGGGCATGGTCTTCTGACGCGGCCGATGCCAAAACGTCAGGCTCTGCTTTGGCTATAGGAAGAAACCAAGGGAGAATAACAACAAGAGACAGTAAAAAAGGTTTACGCAGGGTCTTAATCTGAAAAGAATCCTCACAACGGGTCCCTACTGCACGTCTGCGCCTGTGTCTCCGTTGCGCCGTTATCCTGGACGGGTATGCACGTTGTTCATCTTTGGAAAGAGAGGAACGTTTAGTTTGAAAACAATTCGTGCGAAAAATATGTGTAAAAGAAGAAATATAAATAATTAAAGCGGGGTTTGTATGAACCCGCGGCTGTTTGTGCGCGGAGCCCCCTGTGAAGAGGTATGCGGCTAGGGAGCCCCTAGCCGGCTAAAGCCGGATTCGTCTATCCGAGTCCGGGGTCTTTAAGTGACCCTCACACTGAAATGACGCCACGCGGACCGGGCATCTTGAGTGTAAGAGACGCGTAATGCGGTATGGCGTTGAAGCGGACAAAAGCCTTTCGTCCCAAGAGTGCTTGATATCCACTTTCAAATGGGACGATGTGAAAAATTAATTTTTCGCGTCGAAAATTGTTCAGCGATCCGAACACGACTTCTAGTAATATGGAGCCTGTGCACTTGGCGTAAGGGCCTGGCGTCATTCCTTTGAAGGAAGTGCGGCTGTGTTGGATTTTGGTAGGGTCTATCCCCATCTTACGGATTTTGTTTGAATACAGCAGGTTTAAGTCGCTGCCTCCATCCATTAGGACGTTAGTAAATTGTAATCCGTCTATTATGGGATTCAATATCAAGGGAGTCCGTCCTGCGTTTCGAACGCTTCTGGAATAGTCCAGGTGGTCGAAATTGATTGGTTTTGATATCCAATCTCTATGGTCTGCTGGGTTGGACCGCGCGAAGCTCTTTTTAGAAAGTGCCGCACTATTTTTCCGTATTATCACATGAAGTGAGTTTACTGCTTTGACCCCTAGTGGGAAAGTCTTTTGTTTTCCGGTGCTCTGCTGATGGGGTTTATCGTCTTCGCTTGACGCGTCGATCCCCTTGTGTTCGGCGTTTAGTCGGCCGGACTATTTAAAAACCCAACAATCCCGATGGGTATGGTTTGCAGGCTTTCCGGGGGTACTGTGGATTTGACATATCTGACCCAGAATCTTATTTAAGCTGGACAGATCGTCGCCGTCATCCTTAAGAGGCATTGTTTTGTTGTTTGGCCGCGAGCGTTTGAATCCGACGTTGACTGTCGTGCTCTTTGGGCTTTTCTCTTTATTTTGGTGCTGTTCTTTTCTGCGCCGTGATTTCCGTTTCCATCCCTTATCTCGGATGTACTTGGGTCGCTGGTGCTGCATCTTGCTAGCCAGCTGTCCTCTCCCGCGCAGAAGCGGGTCATGAGGCTTGTTAGTGTGGACATTGTCCTCGGTTTCTCTTGACCGAGGTGCCTGGCAAGCCATTCGTCTCGAACATTGTGCTTGAAAGCTGCTAAGGCTTCGGCGTCCGGACAGTCGACTATTTGGTTCTTTTTGGTAAGAAACCTGTTCCAGAATTTCCGCGCTGACTCTCCGGGCTGTTGAGTTATGTGACTTAGATCATCTGCGTCCGGAGGGCGGACATAAGTCCCTTGAAAATTTGCTCTAAACGCATCCTCGATCTCTTCCCAACTTCCCACGGTGTTTTCTGGGAGGCTTTTAAGCCAATGACGGGCTGGCCCTTTGAGCTTGAGAGGTAGGTATTTTATGGCGTGGAGATCATCTCCTCTGGCCATGTGTATATGTAGTATATAATCTTCTATCCAGACTCCAGGGTCTGTTGTTCCATCATAGGCCTCTATGTTTATGGGTTTAAATCCTGCTGGGAATGCATGTTCCAGCACCTCATTGGTGAAACATAGTGGATGTGCGGCGCCCCTGTATTTGGGTGTGCCACTATCTTCGGACACTTGACGTGTTGCCTTGCTTCTTGGGGCCCTCTTCTTTGGCCCGTAGATGGACCTGGCTGGGCCATCTGTCTTTCCAGGTTCATTAGTTGGTTTATGTGTGGCTCCGCTTTCAGAATTTGGCCTATCATCTGGCCGTCTATCCAACCAGGCGGCCTCTTTATTTTTTGACGGTGGAGGCTCTATGGCCTCCTCGTTGAATTCTGGTAGCAGCTTGCGCTTCGGGTAGCTCTTTGATTGGTGGCCATTGCCGTATTTATCTGCGGTTTTGAGCACTTTGCTCCATCTCATTCTGAGTGTGTCTTCCGCTGTTTTGAGCTTCCTCTTTTCCTTCTTCAGGCTTCTTGCAGTGTTGACGAGTCTTTTCCGAAGGTTTTTGCTCTCCGGCGGCGTGTCCGGCATGAGGTCGTCCAGACTGTTGTTTTCACCGGGCCTGGACTGATTATCTGACTCGTCATGTTCGGACAGTTGCTTATCTGCATGTTCATCGTCCACTTGTGAGCCCTGCCATATTGCGGGCTCCTTGGGAGCGTTGTTGTCGTCGGGGCGGGACTTAGGGCGGCGTCTGCGTTGCCGTTTTGGTTGTTTATCGGCGGGGTTATCTTCTGCCGCGGCCCGTTGGTCCTCGTCATCGCTCTCCTTTGGGGTATCCACCATGTATATGTCATATGACGAGGTGGTCTTCCAGTGCCCTGTAGGCGCTGGTTCCTGTTCGTCTCCGGCATCGTCGTCCATAGCGTCGATGTCATTGGAGTCGTAGTCTAGCATGTCGGTTAGATCATCGACAGTGGCTACAAAGTGGGTGGTGGGTGGGCTCTAAATTTCTTCGTCGTCCGTACTCCAACCATCCTGGCCATAGTCCGGCCAGGACTCTCCTGATAACGAGAGATGCTTTAGTGAATTTAGGATATCGCCAAAAGGCGAGTATTGGAAGATGTCCACGGCGGTGAATTCCATAACCGGCGCCCAATCCGAATTGATTGGTAGGGGCGCGGGAGGTTCGGAGTCCGGCAAGGAGTCCGGCGCCTCGGAATCACGAGTTTCGCAGGGGACAAGATTAGTGTTCGGCTCCATCGCCGTGGATGTTGAAGCCCCCGGGGCGGCGTCTATCCACCGGCCCTCGATCTGGGCGATCGGCTCTGGACTAAAGGCCGAAGCGGATTCGTGTGCGGCTACCAAGGCACTGTTTGGTGGCAGAGCTAGATCATGCCCGTCGTCACAGTGTGGCGCGCTTGGCTGTGGCTCGAGTCCGTCGAAGATCAAGTCTCCGCAGACATCGGTCGTGAAGTTTAGGCTTCCGAATCTGACCTGACGGCCAGGGGCATAGCTTTCAATCTGCTCCAGATGACCAAGTGAATTAGCCCGCAGTGCGAAGCCGCCGAATACGAAGATCTGTCCGGGGAGAGAAGTCTCACCCTGGACAGCGTCATTGGTTGAAGGTGCCATCAGGCCTATTGGTGACAGCACAGAGGAACTCTCAATGAAAGCACCAATGTCGGTGTCAAAACCGGCGGATCTCGGGTAGGGGGTCCCGAACCGTGCGTCTAGGCGGATGGTAACAGGAGACGAGGGACACGATGTTTTTACCCAGGTTCGGGCCCTCTTGATGGAGGTAAAACCCTACGTCCTGCTTGATTAATATTGATGATATGGGTAGTACAAGAGTGGATCTACCATGAGATCAAGGAGGCTGAACCCTAGAAGCTAGCCTATGGTATGATTGTTGTAATGTATGTTGTCCTACGGACTAAAGCCCTCCGGTTTATATAGACACCGGAGGAGGCTAGGGTTACACAGAGTCGGTTACAATGGTAGGAGATCTACATATCCTTATCGCCAAGCTTGCCTTCCACGCCAAGGAAAGTCCCATCCGGACACGGGACGGAGTCTTCAATCTTGTATCTTCGTAGTCTTGGAGTCCGGCGGATAATGATAGTCCGGCTGTCCGAACACCCCCTAGTCCAGGACTCCCTCAGCAACCTTTCTAGGTTTGGAAGTGGGAATCCTTTTTGCAGGTGCCTTGGTCCTCATACCAGGCTTAGTGGCAGCAGCTGTGCCATACTCCTTCTTGAGCACCTTCTTCTTGGAAGTGGCCTCATCCTCAACAGCCACATAGTCTTCATCCTCAAACTATGAGGTTCTCTTCTTTCTGGCCCTGGTGGCTGCCTTGGGTAAGTTACTGGGTGTGCTCCTGCTACCATCATCATAGCGGCTAGAGGGACTAGTGCCCTCACTCATCTGAACCTGTTCCTCAGACTTGTTCTGACTGTCACTCTGATCTGACATGATGCAAACACTTACAGCAGACCCTGTGAATAGATATAGATGAGATAGATAGGATGAGCATCACAAAGTACACAGGTTTTTGCAAAAGAATGAGTCAAAAACTTAGTTTTAGTTTTCCACAGAAAGCATTTCAGATCTACCAATTTGTAAACTCGGTGATACCGAAGCAGCTTTTGGAACCTAAACTAGTGAACTCGGTCAGACCGAGTCACAGTTCGGTGGCACCGAGACTGCTAGGGTTTCACAAAGTCCTGAACTCGGTCACACCGATTTGCAATTCTTCGTCAGACCGAGAATCACATGTGTAATGGCCTTGGCCAAATCAGTGGAACCGATTTCTACAACTCGGTTGGTCTGAGATGGTTTCGGCGAAAACCTAACCCTAAATTTTCGATCCACAACTAAACTACGGAGTGTTTTCGCTGGATAAGATGAACTCAACCGTGGCAAGATACATGGCAAAACAATGTGCTAGGAATTCAGACTGGGATTAGCACAAGGATCAAGTCCATACCCTAGTTCGGCGATGGACTTGCTACGGCGGCAACGGAGGAGACGATTCCCGTTGACGGCAGCGGAGACCAGCGGCGGGAGGCAGCTGGCGATGAGGAGGACAATCCGGAGACCCAGGGAGGCAGAGCAGGCCAAGCGCGGGCGAAAGAGTTCGGAGAAATTTCCAAATTTTGGCCCGTGGATATATATAGCCTGACCCTGTCGGTGTGACCGAGTGGAACAACTCGGTGGCACCAAGATGCATAACTGCAAGCAGTTACTGCAACTCGGTGTGACCAAAAAGTTCAAATTGGTTGCACCGAGATTGAAAACCTAGATCGACTTAGTGATCTCGGTATGACCGAAATGGAAGAATCGGTCAGACCGAAACGCACAAAGAAGTTTTGGAAGTTTAAGTCTATGACGAATCAGGGACTCCGAGTGCTCCTCACATAGAGTGGTTTGAATCTGACTTGATCAAACTTTGTGATGTAGCATGAATAGAGTTTGAGACAAGAAAGGCATAGATAGCTAGAGAGGGTTCTTAGGCATTCTTATCCATCCACTTGGCAAAAGAAAAGAAACCGAACAATCAAAACAACAAGTGGATGTCCTCGAATGAGTAAAATATGCAACCAACATGCTCACACAATAAAATGGCAAATGAAATATGTGGCAAAGCATGCACAACCAATTCTAGCATCTATCAAGCAACTGGCGATGACTAGGTCATCTATATATGAGTATATTGACTTAGGAGTCAAATGAGAACATTTGATCATAGGTCATACTCATCGTTTAAGCTCAAGTGGGGTTGCCACTTTTACATAATGCATTGTTGTGTTCACACCATTAGAGTTGCTTTGACTCAATTCTTAGAGTAAAGCTCCCCCTAGATGTGAGATCCCCCCTAATAGGGATGAACTAACCTTGGGTTTTGTCGATGATGACTTCATGTAGGTGTTGAAGACATGGATGCTTGATGTTGATGTAGATCGTTTGGAGCAATCCTTTGGAGTGAGTTGCACTTTCAATACCTACACGGGTTAGTCCCACAAGGAACAAACAAGGATATCCATAAACATAGAGTGATGCACACACAACATGATGTCTATGAAAGCATTAGGTTACCTTGTCCCTGGTCTTACCAACAAGAGGGTTTGTGATTCCATGAACTAGTGCAAGATGTGGAAGTTGATTGCACTTTTCTTGCCCAAATGATAAGAGTGAAGTACGTTGGCGGAGTCACCCTCAAGAACTCTCTAGTTCTTCTTCTTCGGGATCCACATCATCTTGATGGGAATCCTTGGAGTTGTAGTCGTACTTGATGAAGTAGAACTTGATGTAGTCTTGGGAACCCACTTGACGAAGGCCTTAGGAGCTTCTTCAAATGCATCAATCTCCTCTTGAAGTTTATCCTTGCCTTTTTGCTTGTGGTATTGTGGTGGAAGATCATCTTGAGCTTGTGTCCCTTTGAAGGAAGTAGGATCATACTTCTCTTGTTGAGGAGCAAACTTCGTCTTGGGGTATTGATCTTCGTCCTACTCAACTCCATTGGCATTGAACTTTTGTTCAAAACCAACACCTTGGTTCTTCCGGTGCCTTCCTTGCTTGCGTACAATTTACTCGAATTGCTTACTCCGGGCTAGGCTCTTGTAAACACCTTTCTCTATAATTCCCTTCAATAAGCTATTTTCTTGCTCAAGAGTAACTTGGCTAAGAGAATCATTAGTGGAATCAAGAGAACTACTAGGAGCAACAACATTGGATTTAACATGATTATTGTTACTACTAGAGGAAGAATCTTTCTTGTTCTTATTACTAGACTCGACTTGAGGCATGTAAGTAGATAAGAGTAAACGCTTGGCAATGTAAGAAGAACTTTTCTTACAAAGATCATCATTGATTGCCTTTAAGAACTCATGCTCTTGCTCAAGGTTGAGCTTTTCAAAGCGTAACTTCTCATGAGTCCTTAAAAGTTCTCGATGATCTTCTAAGATAGTTTCATGAGCTAACTTAAGAGTGTTTAGTTCTTTAGTTAGAAGCTCAATCTTCTCCTTATCATTGTCATTCATTTTATCTTGATTAGCATGATTAATTGACGTTTCATCATAGTATTCACCACTAGAGTTGTCAAAAGTAAATCATCATCACCTAACAAGTCATCTTCATCACTATTGAAATCAACATACTTGGGGTGTGATACCTTTGGGCCTTTAGCCATGAAGCATCTTCCAAGTCCTTCATTTGGTGAATCAAATATGTAGTAGGAGTTGGTTGACACAAGTGCTAGACCGGCAACACCTTCATCTTGAGTATATTCGGAGTCGGAGTGATAGCTTCTCTCCGAGTGATTGTCAGAGTCGGAGCCGGATACCCATTCACCAACATGAGCTTGATGTCTTCGTTTTGTGTAGCTCCTTGATGACTTGTCCTTCCTTTCCGAATCCTTGCTTCTCCGGGATGTTCTTTGTTCATAACGATCATCTCTACTCCTTCTCTGTCTTGGTGGTGATTCTTCTCTTCTACTTCTTCTTTTTGGAGAGTCTTCTCTTATTTTGTAGGGTGCCATACACTCATTGGAGTAGTGTCTGGGTCTTCCACAATTGTAGCAATTACGCTCTCGAGTAGAAGATCTTTTGTCATTGTAGGACCTTGACTTGGAACTTCTCTCTTTGCTTCTACTCTTGTAAAACTTGTTGAAGTTCTTCACCATTAGGCTCAATTCTTCATTGAAGGTTTGTTTCTCACTTGATGATGTGGGAGCTTCACATGAGGCTTCGTAAGCACCACTTGACTTGTTGTGGAGCTCCTCCTTATCCTTGAGTGACATCTCATGAGCAACAATTCTTCCAATGACTTCCGTTGGCTTGAGATCTTTGTAATTGGGCATCATTTGGATCAATGTGCACATGGTATCATATTTTCCGTCCAAAGCTCTTAGGATCTTCTTGATGATGAATTTGTCAGTCATCTCTTCACTTCCTAAGCCGGCAATCCCATTTGTGATAAGAGCAAGCCTAGAGTACATTTCAGCGACACCTTCACCATCCTTCATTTTGAACTTGTCAAGCTGACTTTGAACTCCTTTCCTTGATTCTACTCTTGTAGAACTTGTTGAAGTTTTTCACCATTAATCTCAATTACTCATTGAAGGTTTGTTTCCCTCACGTGATGATGTAGGAGCATCACATGAGGCTTTGTAAGCACCACTTGACTTTTTATGAAGCTCCTCCTTATCCTTGAGTGACATCTCATGAGCAACAATTCTTCCAATGACTTCCGTTGGCTTGAGATCTTTGTAATTGGGCATCATTTGGATCAATGTACACACAGTATCATATTTTCCATCCAAGGCTCTTAGGATCTTTTTGATGATGAATTTGTCGGTCATCGCTTCACTTCCTAAGCCAGCAATCTCATTTGTGATGAGAGCAAGCCTAGAGTACATCTCAGCTACACCTTCACCATCCTTCATTTTGAACTTGTCAAGTTGACTTTGAAGCACATCCAATTTGGATTCCTTGACGGAGTCGGTACCTTCGTGCATATGAATCAAAGTATCCCAAATTTCCTTTGCATTCTCAAGACGGCTGATTTTGTTGAACTCTTTGGGGCACAATCCGTTGAAGAGGATATCACAAGCTTGACCGTTGTATTGCAGCATCTTCAACTCTTCCGCGGTAGCTTCACGGTTTGGTTCTCTCCCATCAAAGAATTCACCTTGCAAGCCAATACACACAATAGCCCAAACAGCGGGGTTATGTCCAAGAATATGCATTTTCATCTTATGCTTCCAACTAGCAAAATTAGTACCATCAAAGTAAGGACCTCTACGGTGATAGTTTCCCTCGCTAGACGCCATACTCTCCTAGGTTGTGAAACCAAGGCTATGATTACCAAGAGCTATGGAAATCAAAGCAAATGGAGACCAAAGCTCTGATACCACTTGTAGGACCGAAAGTATGTCTAGAGGGGGGTGATTAGACTACTTGACCAAATAAAAACTTATCCTTTTCCCAATTTTAGTCTTTGGCAGATTTTAGCTAACTTAGCACAAGTCAAGCAATCTTAACGCAATTCAAGCAAGCATGCAAAGAGTATATGAGCAACAGAAAGTAAAGCATGCAACTTGCAAGAATGTAAAGTGAAGGGTTTGGAGAATTCAAACGCAATTGGAGACACGGATGTTTTTGTCGTGGTTCCGATAGGAGGTGCTATCGTACATCCACGTTGATGGAGACTTCAACCCACGAAGGGTAACGGATGCGCGAGTCCACGGAGGGCTCCACCCATGAAGGGTCCACGAAGAAGCAACCTTGTCTATCCCAGCATGGCCGTCACCCACGAAGGACTTGCCTCACTAGCGCTAGATCTTCACGAAGTAGGCGATCTCCTTGCCCTTACAAACTCCTTGGTTCAACTCCACAATCTTGTCGGAGGCTCCCAAGTGACACCTAGCCAATCTAGGAGACACCACTCTCCAAGAAGTAACAAATGGTGTGTTGATGATGAACTCCTTGCTCTTGTGCTTCAAATGATAGTCTCCCCAACACTCAACTCTCTCACACAGGATTTGGATTTGGTGGAAAGAAGATTTGAGTGGAAAGCAACTTGGGGAAGGCTAGAGATCAAGATTCATATGGTAGGAATGGAATATCTTGGTCTCAACACATGAGTAGGTGGTTCTCTCTCAGAAAATGCAAGTTGGAAGTGTAGGTTCGTTCTGTGGCTCTCTCCACGAATGAAGAGGAGGTGGAGGGGTATATATAGCCTCCATAGAAAATCTAACCGTTACACACAACTTGCCAATCTCGGTGGGACCGAATTGAGAAACTCGGTCGGACCGATTCAGCAAATCTAGTGACCGTTAGGATTTTCGGTGGGACCGACATGCAACTCGGTAGGACCAATATGGTTAGGGTTAGGGCATAACGTAATCTCGATGAGACCAATTACACAAACTCAGTGGGACCGATTTTGGTAATAAGATAACCAGAGAGTTGGTTAGGTAAACTCAATGGGACCGGTTTGCTCATTTCGGTGAGACCGAAATGTTACGAAAGGGAAAGAGAGAGTTTACATTGCAATCTTGGTGGGACCGATCGCTCATCTCGGTGGTACCAAAACGTTACGAAGGGAAACAGATAGATTACAATCCCATCTTGGTGAGACCGAGATCCCTATCGGTGAGACCGATTTTCCTAGGGTTTGTGGCAGTGGCTATGACATCTAAACTCGGTGGCGCCGGATAGAAAGAACCAGTGGGGCCGAGTTTGACTTTTGGTTTAGGTCATATGTGGATGTGAGAAAGTAGGTGAGGGCTTTGGAGCATATCACTAAGCATTTTGAGCAAGCAAGTCATTAAGCAACACCTCATCCCTCCTTGATAGTATTGGCTTTTCCTATAGACTCAATGTGATATTGGATCACTAAAACGAAAAATGTAGAGTCTTGTGCTTTGAGCTTGAGCCAATCCTTTTGTCCTTAGCATTTTGAGGGGCCCACTTTTCTCATCCATGCCATGCCAATCATTGAGCTTTCTTGAAATATTCATCTTGAAATAGCATTAGCTTAATGAGTTATATGTTGTTAGGAATTACCAAAACCACCTAGGGATAGTTGCACTTTCAGCACCTCTACATCGACCAGTAATGTACGTACATGTCCGTGACCTGAATGACAACGCTATGTATGCATCGACCAGGTGGGCCCCGGCTGTCAGGCGCTTCCTTGCGTCCAAAGATGTAGCTGGTGGGTCCCAACAGTCAGGGGGGTGAATCATTTTTTTTGCCCGTAATATGGACGCACTTCCTTGCGTGTGAAGATGTAGCTGGTGGGTCCCAGCAGTCAGGTGAGAAACATTTTTTTCGCAAAATACGGTTGCCCATCCGATGGGTCCCTGCTGTCAGGTGAAGGAATAATTATTTTGCGTGCAATAAGGAGGCACTTCCTTGCTGCTCTCGTGGACCCAGCTGTCAGCCTCTCCACGTACAGTACTCTTCCAATGGAAGTCGTTCCTTGACCACGTTGACCACACCGCGCCGAGAGCACCTGGGCGGTGGACGATGGCGAGGCCTAGGAAGGGGACGACACGGAGCCGGGGAAGACGCGAAAATTGAAAGCTAATGATTTCTTTGTTGAGCATCATTTCTTCACGGATTTCAATCCTTTTGACTCTGCAAGACTTCGCCTTAAGCACTTCTGGACAACAAGTCAGATGAATTACTACTCAACAATTCTATTTGACAAGGACATGGTTTTTGAACATCAGCAAATTCCTCACGTGGACATGGAATCACTGCCCTGCTTTCAACCTGTCCTCAGCGTTCTTCATGATGCTGGCCTACTGAACATCTATCCTGAAATCTGCGACTAAAATGAAGAACTTATTCTTCAATTCTATGCTACTTTGCACCTCATAGGAAATGTGGAAGATGTGAATTCATGGGTGATGGACTAGATGACAGAAAACACTCACTACAAAGCTCCAACCTCTGAATTGCTTCACGTCGTCTCAGTCAGTCCTCCCACTGAAGGTGCACTGAAACTTTATGAGGAACCTAAACTTTCAAATCATCTGATGCAAGTAATGATGAAGCCTCTGAAGGCTGGCCAAGCTCCAAGGACCACATTCCTCGTGAAGGAATTGCTTTATGTGCCAAGGACAGTATTCCGCATATTGACCAAAACCCTCAGTACAATCGAGGGCCACAACTCTGATGAAGAAGAGGTTGTTGGTATCATGAAGAATCTGCTCTTTAACATCATGCATGGTATTCCTATCAACTACCACGATTTCTTCATGAGGACTTTGGCCAATGCTGCTCTGTCACCTTTTGAGTTGAAGCCTTACACTCCCTGGATCATGAAATTCATCCGATCAAGGTCTTCAATTCATTGTAAGGCCGACTTTCAAAATCATCTCAGCTATTTCCCCCAATTGAAGTCCTCAAAGGGACTATGTCCTCAGCTGATGAGAAGGGCAAAGCAGATGTCATTGATGAAGGGACTCATCCTTTGGATGGTCAATTTTGCAAGGCTGCTTCATATTCGACCAATGATGACTCTGCAATGCAAGATTCTACCGCCAAAGCTACAAAGAAAAATCCTCAAGCCACTGCTCCACGTGTTATGACTGATCATGAGCTTCTCCTTAGTCTTCACCAGAAAGTTGATAAAATCACAAGTGGGTCAAGCGTCAGTTTGGTGTTATTCTTCAAAACATGACCGTTACTCAGAACACTGTGAAGAAGAATCACCATTATTTGCATCAAGTCTTCGACCGCACCTGGGCTATTCTTTCACATCTATACACTGCTGAAGAACTCAAGGAAATGGACTTCCAACAGGACTTTGACTGGTCTCAGCCACCTTCGAAGAAATTCAAGAAGGTCAAAGTTCCTCAACTGGTCGCCAGTTCATATTCTTCATCGCGCGAGACATATGAAGCTGAAGATTTGGACGACACTGCGGCAGGCCCTCCACCAACAGACGACCCCAACAACGCTGGTGCTCCTCCATCGACATCATGATGATATTCTTCAGGGGCATTAGTCCTCATTTTTCATCCCTTTTGGTAATTTGATGACAAAGGGGGATTTGAGTTAATCTTCAAGCGGGTCTATTATATGGGCTTTTTTGTTAAGTTACAACTCTTGCTCTTCTGAAGTGTTTGCTCTGCCGAGTTGTAAACTCAAGTCCTGTGGTGGTTTGATACATTTGACTACTTTCTGCATGCTTATTTCCTCAAGTACTTTAACGCACGCATGCTAAATTTTGTCAGACACCATATTTCATCTTGCATTTCAAATGCTTCATATTATATGTCAAATGCGTGTATGAATTACAAGATATAGGGGGAGATCTCCATGATATTACTCTACAATGTGCATTTACTATCCAAAGCAAATTCCTCAAATATGCACATCTTCAGGGGGAGTTCTTCTATATCTTGCAATCAAATTCCTCAATATTAGCATTTACACTTCATATGTTTATCCCCATTGAAAACTTGACCTATTTGTCATCAATCACCAAAAAGGGGGAGATTGTAAGTGCATCTAGTGCCCCTTAGTGATTTTGGTGTATTGAAGACTTATAGGTTAAGGGACTAATATGTTTGTAAGTGTACACATGCTCTATAAGTCGATGAGGAGTTTGATATTTACGATGAATGTCGACCCCTAAAACAGTATGCCTTCAGCTGAAGACTTTGGCTCTCCTGAAGACTTTGAAAGTGAAGAAATTGGTGTGACCTTGAAGACTTGGATATTCATGCGAGGATTATGAAGCATGGAGACTTTTGTTTTCGGAGTTTCATTTTCTCTTTCTTGAGTCATAGGAAACACTGTACTGTTAAAGGGGGTCGAGGTAATACTAAGGAAACACTTTCCAAGTGATGCTCAACTCAAAATCCTACACCTACCCAATCCTTTCGAGTGAAGCCATTGGAAATCTCATACAGTTCAGTCAAGTTCTTCAGTGACAGAGACGAAGATCTTCTGGTCCCTGAGAAATTTGTTCTAACTGAGGAGTTAGGAATTCGCCAGTGCGGATTGCCTACAGTGAGGAACATGATAGCCCTGAGAAATTTGATACTCAAATATCCGACCGTTGCTGTGCTACGTGCCAGTCGTCCCAAAATATCTACCCACCTAACGGTCATATCATTGAAGGGCATTTATGTCTTATCATGTCGGGATGCTCCCTAGGCTATAAATAGCCGCGCCCTACAACCACTAGCTGGTTGGCTGCTCCGAGAGAAACTAACACTTGTCACTGAGAGCATTCCATCCTCCGAGGACTCTGAGCGAAAATCATCAAGTGAGGAAATCCCCAAAACCCAAACACCTACAGCCCAAAGTGATTGAGCATCATTGAAGAGATTGTTCCTGTGTGGAACCGATGCTTGTTACCTTTGAGGACTGTGCATCCTCTAGACGATTAGGCGTCATGGTCTGAGCATCCAAGAGGAATTGTGGATTGCCGAGTGACCAAGTCTGTGAAGGCTTGGAAGTCATCTGAAGACTTACCACGAGTGATTGGGCGAGGTCTGTGTGACTTTATCTCAAGGAAAATACGGTGAGGAGTGTGTGTCCGGGACTGTGTGTCCTCGGGTTTAAATACCCAGCCGCTCCAACCAGACGTACAACTGTCATAACAGTTGGAACTGGTCTACCAAATCATTGTCTTCACCAAGCCATCTGGTTCTATTTCCTCAACCTTTTCATTTCCTCATTCAGGTGTTGATGAATCTGATCATTACTGTTTGAAGACTTTGACTAAAGACTTTTCCTATTTCCTCAATCCTATTTCTTCAGTCACATTGTCTTCAGCCTGCTTATCCTGTTTCACGCTACCTGTACTTTGTGCTTGTCTTTCATTTCATCATGATGACTATGCTTTTGCTTTGTTATGCTTTTACCTGAGTACTTATTCCGCTACTAGTGCGTCGTTGCTTAGGAATTTCTTCACCTTGAAATTCCTTAGTGAATTTGTAAAAATCTCCTATTCACCCCCCACTAGTGGATATAACGCACTTCCAGATGGACTTTTCCAATCCTTCTTCGGCACATTCCTCTTCTCACGATGGGTTGTCTGAGTTGATGGAGGTCCACCGTCATCATCGTACTCCTCATCATTGTCCTCTTCCTCCTCATCGTCCTCTTCCTCTTCTTCCCCATGTTCTTCTTCTGCTCCCTCCTCTCCCTCTTCTTCATCTTCACCTTCTTCGTCGTCGTCCTCGTCCTCTTGAACCGCCCTAGATGACTGATACGTCTTCAACGTATCTATAATTTATGATTGTTCCATGCTATTATATTACCCCTTTTGGATGTTTATGGGCTTTATTTTACATATTTATATCATTTTTGGGACTAACCTACTAACCGGAGGCCCAGCCCGTATTGCTGTTTTTTTGCCTATTTCAGTATGTTGAAGAAAAGGAATATCAAACGGAGTCCAAATGGAATGAAACCTTCGGGAGCGTGATTTTTGGATTGAACGTGATCCAGAGGACTTGGGGTGCAAGTCAAGAAGCGATCGAGGCGGCCAGGAGATAGGAGGGTGCGCCCACCCGCTCTGGGCGTGCCCCTTATCTCGTGGGCCCCTCGGGCGGCCACTACTACGTCTTGAGCTTGCGTTGGTTTTCCTTGAAGAGGAAAGGGTGATGCAGCAATAGTAGCGTAAGTATTTCCCTTAGTTTTTGAGAACCAATGTATCAATCCAGTAGGAGGCTCCTAAAAAGTCCCACGCGCCTACACAAACAAACAAAGAACTCGCAACCAACGCAATAAAGAGATTGGCAATCCCTTGACGGCCACTTACGAAAGTGAGATCTGATAGAGATAGTATGATAAGATAAATATATTTTTGGTATTTTATATTATAGATGCAAAAAGCAAAGATGCAAATAAAAGTAGATTGGAAGCAAATATGACAAGAGATAGACTCGGGGGCCATAGGTTTCACTAGAGGCTTCTCTCAAGATAGCATAAGTATTACGGTGGGTGAACAAATTATTGTCGAGCAATTGATAGAAAAGCGAATAATTATGAGATTATCTAGGCATGATCATGTATATAGGCATCACGTCCGCAACAAGTAGACCGACTCCTGCCTGCATCTACTACTATTACTCCACACATCTGTCGGCATTCTGGGAACGGGGGTCCCCAAACTTGCCTGCCTGTGGCGTAGCTCAAGTGGGGGCCCAGTGCAGCCCAGCTTCATCAGCTCAAGCTCAAGACCCTTGCGAGGGGCCAAGCCTGGCGGGGCGTACGAAAGGAAGCTTCCTCAGGAGCAGCCTCATCAGGCAGGCTCGCGAGGAGGCGGAGAGATCAAGGCAGGGCACCTCGCGAGGAGCCCGAGACGCAAGCCATGACGATCGAGACCAGGCGGGCGCCAGGCGAGCGCCGGCCTGTGCAGTGCCCTTGTTTCCCCTTCGGTGTAAAGGGGGCAAGCACAGGCCAAGGCATCAGGCAAAGGTTACCGTTTCGGTGCAACAAGACCAAGACCAGCAGAACGGCAGGATGGAGGTCATCGTGGAGCCCAGGACGGCGTCATCGTCAGAGCCTTTGGCAGCCGTAGACCAACTTTAGTCAGGATAAGTGTACTAGATGTTCCCCTTCAAAATGGCCAATTGTTGGCGCCCTTCCCGCTCATTATTTGGGAAGAGGCCCAGGGCCTCCCTCTATAAATAGGACTAGCCACCACAAAGAAAAGGGACCGGATCCAGATTGTGCATAGACTAGAGAGAAGCGATTGAACTCGCCCAAGCAGTTCATCGCACCAGCTCAAGAACAGCCCTTCGCGAGGCTGTTCTCCCTTTGTACTGTTCCTCATCAGCCCCTGAGGCAATCCACCACACCACACACTAGAGTAGGGTATTACACCACAATGGTGGCCTGAACCAGTATAAACCTCGTATCCCTTGTGTGTTCTTCTTTCTAGCTTAGATTCCTTGCGAGCCTTCGAAACGTGAGTTGGTAGGGAAAGATCTTCGCGCGCACCCCAGAGTTCAAACCTCAAGGGTCTGCCGGAACCCGAAATCCAACATTTGGCGCGCTAGGTAGGGGGTGCGCCGAAGTTCTCCCTTCCGACGACCCGCTCTCCACCGACATCGTGTTTCGCCCTCATGGCGGACAACGCGCCGCCCGCTCCGGCAGCCGATGCCGGCACTGGGGCCAGGGGGCTCCGAGCCTTGGCCCCCGCCTTGCGACAGGTGCAGTGGCCGCACAAGTTCAAGCCAGAGATGCCGCCGCGCTACAACGGCTCGACGGATCCGCTGGTTTTCCTGCTGGCGTACGAGGAGGCCGTCCTCAAGGCCGGGGGCGACGACAGGGTGATGGCCAACTGGTTTCCCATGGCCCTCGCCGGCGTCCCGCGCATGTGGCTGCTCCACCTACCGACGGCTTCCGTGACCTCCTGGGGGGAGCTGCGCGACCTCTTCCTTGCCCATTACGCCGCGCCAATGCCACTGGTCGTCGCAGCTCTCCTGGGCGGCTCACAGGCACCACCTTCGAGCCGCCACGTCAAGCCGTTCACCCGCTAGATAGGCGCCGCATTCAAGCGACGAGAAGCCCCCCCTCCCGGCTGGGTGGCGCCCGAGGCCGATATGACCTTCAACTCGGACGATCACCCCTCCAACCCCGCCGGTTCGGGTGCGCTCCCGATGCTGTGCACCCCCACCATTTGCCAAGTGGCCGTCACCAGGACCCTCATCGACGGTGGTGCTAGCCTCAACGTGCTCTCGGTGGAGGCCTTCAGCCTCCTCCACGTGCCGCTAGAGCGGCTTCAGCCCAGCAGGCCCTTCTCGGGCGTCGGAGTCGGTTCCACCGCCTCCTTGGGATAGATCCGCCTCCTGGTGACCTTCGGCACCTACGACTACTTCCACACAGAGCTGATCGACTTTGACATCGCCCCCATCGGCCTCCCGTACAACGCCATCCTTGGCTACCCAGCCTTGGCCCAGTTCATGGCAGCAACTCACCCGGCGTATAACCTCATGAAGATGCCCGGGAGCAGCGGTGTCCTTACTGTGTCAGGAGACACAAGGGATGTACTGCAGGTGCTCAAGCTTGCTTTCAAGGCGGCCGCGGTGGCGCAGCCCGCCAGCACCGACGCCCTCGAGCCCAAGGGGGGCTGCGCCGGCTAAGAAGAAGCGGCTATTCACCCAAGACAAGGCGGAAACCAAGCAGGTACCGGTCGACGAGGACGGATCCACTGACGCCACCTTCACCATAGGTGCCAACCTCGAACCCGAGCAGGAGGAGGCCTTGGTGAAGTTCCTGCGCGCAAACAAGAAGGTGTTCGCATGGGAACCTGATCAGCTAGTGGGGGTCCCGAGGGGTGTGATTGAGCATCACCTCAACGTGTGCCCCAACATGCGCCCCGTGAAGCAGAAGGCGAGGCGGCAGTCCACTGAGAAACAAGCTTTCATCATCCAAGAAACCCGCAAGCTAGAGGCAGCAGGGGTTACTCGCGAGGTCCGCTACCCAGATTGGTTGGCTAACCCGGTCGTCGTGCCGAAAAAGGGAGGAAAGGAACGCATGTGTGTCGACTTCACCAACCTCAACAAAGCCTGCCCGCAGGATCCATTTCCGCTCCCCCGCATCGACCAGATCGTCGACTCCACCGCTGAGTGTGACCTATTGTGCTTCCTGGATGCCTTCTCGGGCTATCACCAGATCAAGATGGCGGTAGAAGACGTGGAAAAAATGGCTTTCCTGACCCCGTGTGGAGTGTACTACTATACATGCATGCCATTTGGGTTACGCAACGCGGGCGCGACCTTTCAGCGGCTGATGCACATCGCCTTGGGCCGGCAGCTCGGGAGGAACACTAAAGCTTACATCGATGACATTGTGGTGAAGTCTCGGGAGGCAAAAACCCTGATACAGGACTTGGAAGAAACCTTTGTGAGCCTCAATGAAGTGGACCTGCGGATCAACTCGGAGAAGTGCGTGTTTGGAGTCCCCTCGGGCAAGCTCCTGGGTTTCCTCGTGTCCTACAGGGGCATCGAGGCCAACCCGGAGAAGGTCAAAGCAGTCAAAGACATGAGCCCGTCGAAGACCCTCAGAGAAATGCAGAAGCTCACCGGGCGTGTAACCGTGCTAGGACGCTTCATCTCCAAGCTGGGGGAACGAGCACTGCCCTTCTTCAAGCTGATGAAGAAGAAGGGGCCCTTTGAATGGACTGAAGAGGCCGACAAGGCATTCCAAGATCTCAAGAGGTACCTTACCAGCCCTCCGATAATGGTGGCTCCGCGTCCTCGGGAGCCCCTGGTGCTCTACCTTGCGGCCACCCCCTACTCCGCCAGCGCAGCCCTGGTAGCGGTTAGAGAGGAGCATCGGACCAAGGCCGCAGCAACCGTCCGGGCCGAAGCAAAGCGAAGCCAAGAAAGCCTCACGAATACCGCGACCGCAACTAAAAGGGATCAGCCGCAGCAGGGGAGCGCATCCGGAGCAGAAGAGGTCTCTCCAAGCGACCAAGCGCTGGGGCCTCAGTCGTCTCAGGAGGCGCCTCAACCTCCGGAGGACGCAAGCTGCGCCAGCACCCTCAACCTTGTCGAGCACCCCATGTACTTCGTCAACACGGTGCTACGGGACGCAAGGGCGCGGTACCACATGCCTCAAAAACTCCTCCTCGCACTATTGGTAGCCTCACGCAAGCTGCGGCACTACTTCCAAGACCATCCCATCAAGGTCGTCTTAGCATACCCCTTGGAAAGGGTACTCGGGAGACCCAACTCAGCTGGAAGAGTCACTGAATGGAACATCGAACTGCAAGCATTTCTGCTAGAATTCAGCACGACCAGAATCATCAAGGGAGCCGCACTTGCAGATTTTGTGGCAGAATGGGCAGAGGCACCGGGCCTCGAGGCAAGCGAGGACCGATCACTTTCCCCGGGAAGCGAGGCACCGGACGGCTGGGTCATGTACTTCGACGGGGCATTCTCCCTACATGGCGCGGGGGCTGGTGCAGTGCTCGTATCTCCTACTTAGGACAAGCTCTACTACGCCGTACAACTCTATTTCTAGCACGGAGAAAAAGTCTCCAATAACATAGCAGAGTACGAAGGCCTGATAGCAGGCTTGAAAGCCGTAGTCGCCTTGGGGGTAAAGCGCATCATCATCAAGGGAGATTCTCAACTCCTCGTCAACTTCTCCAACAAAATATACGAGCCGAAGGACGAGCACATGGAAGCCTACCTTGCGGAGGTTCGCAGGATGGAGAAACAGTTCTGGGGGCTGGAGTTGCAGCATGTGCCTCGCGGCACCAATCAAGAGGCTGATGACATCGCCAAGAGGGCATCCAGGCGGCTGCCTCAGGAGCCTGGCGTCTACGAGGAGCGACTCTTCAAACCCTCGGCGGCACCATCTCTGCCTCGGGAGCCCCGGCCTGCGGTCCGGCCTCAGGGGCATGCCTGCTCCTGGCGTTGGAGCCTCAGGAAGGATGTTGGATCACAGAGCTCAAGAGCTACTTGACGCAAGGGACCCTGCCGGAGAAGGAGGAGGACGCGGAGCGTGTGGCGCGGCAGGCCACGGCCTACTGCATCAAGGATGGACAGCTCTATCGGAGGCGACCAAATGACGTGTCCCTACGTTGCATTTCGAGAGAGCAAGGGAAGGAGCTGTTGGTAGACATACACGATGGCGATTGTGGGCACCACTCATCATCACGAACCCTCGTTGGCAAGGAGTTCCGCAGCGGATTCTACTGGCCCACAGCACTCAGTGACGCCGTTGAGCTGGTGAAGGCTTGTGAGGCCCGCCAATTCCATGCCAAGCAGATCCATCTGCCGGCGGGGGGTCTGCAGACTATACCCCTCTCATGGCCATTCGCGGTCTGGGGGCTGGACATTCTGGGCCGGTTCCCTCGGGCGCCAGGGGGCTATCGCTACCTCTACGTCGCGTGGACAAGTTCACCAAGTGGGCTGAAGTGGAAGCTGTCCGCACCATCCCAGCGGGCTCTGCAGTCAAGTTCATCAAGGGCCTCGTGAGCCGATTTGGGGTGCCTAACCGCATCATCACCGACAACGGTTCGCAATCCACCAGTAATCTCTTCAAAACATACTGTGCTGAGCTTGGAACGCATATATGCTATGCTTCGGTAGCACACCCCCGGAGCAACGGCCAGGCCGAGCGAGCCAATGCGGAGGTCCTGAGGGGCCTCAAAACCAGGACCTTCAAGAAGAAGCTGGAGGCCTGCGGCAGGGGCTGGTACGACGAGCTCCAGTCTGTGCTGTGGTCTATCCAAACGACCGCGGCCAAGCCGACTGGCGAGACCCCGTTCTTCCTCGTCTATGGAGCTGAGGCCGTCCTCCCTCACAAGGTCAGGCGTCGTTCCGCACGTAGGCCGCGCTGCGAGCGGCAAGGTATCAACAGGCGCTGCGACGATACCACTGCCGCAACATCCACCCAGAACTCTTGAGGTAGGGGACCTCGTTCTCAGACGGGTCCTCTCTGGGGAGGGGTTGCACAAGCTCTCTCCCATGTGGGAGGGCCCGTTCAAGGTTGTTCATGTTTCCAGGACCGGCTCCGCGCGCTTGGAGACCCAGGAGGGGGTACCCATCTAGAACGCATGGAACATTCAACATCTCTGAAGGTTCTACCCCTGAGCGAGGCCCAGTGTCTATGGAAAAGGCCCGGTGCCTGTGAAGAAGGCCAATGCCTGTGAAGCTGCCGCATATTGGAAAAGGCCCGGTGCCTGTGAAGAAGGCCAATGCCTGTGAAGCTTCCGTATTTTGGAAAACGCCCGGTGCCTGTGAAGAAGGCCAATGCCTGTGAAGCTGACGCATTTTGGAAAAGGCCCGGTGCCTGTGAAGAAGGCCAATGCCTGTGAAGCTCGCCGCCCGTGACACTCTCACGTAATAATGAGTGGGGCTGTACACGCCCTGGAGTCTCCGGAGTGCCGCCCTTGGGCCTCGGGGGCTCCCGCCCACGCCCAGTGGCAGCACTTAGCTCCGCGCTGGTGAGAAGACGTCGAAGACTAGATTAGGTGCCGGACGCGGCTTTTTCCATTTGCTTTCTGCAGTTGGCTTGTTCGTTCCTAATTGAAGTTTTATTGGAGCTGTTGCCGTCTCTAGCTTGTGACTCTTTGTCTTTTTCACTCGCTTGCCTCGTTTTCTCTCGCACAAGTCTCGCGAGGGAGGTACGCGGGCACCCTCACGAGTGTTTTCTGCCCCGGTCGTTTGAAGCTTTCCCATCCGAGTCCGCTGCGGGAGCACCCCTCCCAGTCCATGCCCCACGGGCATCGCGACGCAAACACAGGACCTGGGTTGGTCACCCCCACAACTGAGACCGGAAGCTACCCCTCTTGACTAATCCTTGCAGGACATGAAGCACACGGCGAGGCCTCGGCCTCGGGAGGCAAAGACTGCGACAAGCCTCCCCAAGCTAAGTAATTCCCGCACACGGGCCCGTGACACGGAAACATAGCATAGAAATAGCAGAAACAACACGATAATTAACAGCAACAGTTCAACACGCCCCCGCGGGGCCCTATACTACTTTCTTTTTGCGCAGGGAAGAAGAAAAACAAAATAGGCATGACTTGCTCGGCACCAACTCGCGGCGAGGGCTCGTACTGCCTCCGGAGCTCAGTCGGATCCCTCCTCTCGCTTCACCGGGGCGCGACGGCGGACTGACCCGCTACCTTCCCCCAGGCGGGCGCGACGGTGCGGAGGCTGGTCGCGGCCACCGCTGGAGGAGCTGATGTCTGAAGGAGAGTCGCCGAAGCTTGGCGAGCCCCGAGCACTGCTGCCCATGCGCCTGCCGCCATCTTCGTCCTGATCAACGCCGGGACTGGGCACACGGCCGCGGTCATCGTCTTCGGGGCAGCACCCGGCACGACAACTGTCTTCCCCGAACACCCTCACATAGAGGGTGGCATCACCATCAAACTTGAAGTGCAGGGTGCACCGCCGGCTCAGGCCGCGCGTGCAGGCAAACGTTTGCCCGCCTCGAGTCAGGGCCGTATTCCCGACGACGGAGACCTCCAGCGAAGCCCAGGAGGCCCTGCTACAGCAACCGTCCGCCTGAAGCCAGAGGCCGCCCGGAGCACCGGCTGGAAGTTCACCTACAAAGAAGCGGGGGAGCTGGAGCCAGGTGCTGGTCGGGTCCGCCGACCACACGACGAACTCCGGCAGCACCTCCACCGAGCGGAAGCACGACCTGGGGGGTCGCGCAGCCACGACGTGCCTCCCATCAGCGACCGGGCGCTCATCGCCGCGCAGGGGACCGCCTCCACGACCACGGGAAGCCACTACCGGGGCTGCAGGATGCTTGCGAGGGCGGCCCCGGCCGCGCTTGGTCGGAGGAGAATCAGGCCCTTCTTGACGAGCCTTTCCCTTCTCCACGGCCAAGAACCTCTTCGGCGGAGCCATGGGGATGGCGAGTAGCCGGGATGGAGAGAAAGGAGTAGCAGGAAGGAATGGACTGAAGGGGCTCACGTCGTTCCGTACTTATAGCCGGAGAAGGCCAACCGCCGGCCTCCACGATCGCAGGTAATCATGACCCATTTTTGCATGCACGGACTTGTCAAGTCATGCGGTTGCCGAGGCATCGTGGGGAAGCGGAGACGCCCACGTCCAATCAATCGCCACACGGCGTCCAAGGCCGCAGGCTATTGGGGCCCGCGGCGCTTCGCACTTGCCCCTTCGCTTCTCTGCTAAGCCAAGTCCGGTCGCGCCTTGGGCCCGGGGGCTACTATCGGCATTCTGGGAACGGGGGTCCCCAGACTTGCCTGCCTGCGGCCTGCGGCGTGGCTCAAGTGGGGGCCCAGTGCAGCCCAGCTTCATCAGCTCAAGCTCAAGACCCTCGCGAGGGGCCAAGCCTCGTGGGGCGGACGACAGGAAGCTTCCTCAGGAGCAGCCTCATAAGGCAGGCTCGCAAGGAGGCGGAGAGATCAAGGCAGGGCACCTCGCGAGGAGCCCGTGACGCAAGCCATGACGATCGAGACCAGGCGGGTGCCGGCCTGCGCAGTGTCCTTGTTTCCCCTTTCGGTGCAAAGGGGGCAAGCACAGGCCAAGGCATCAGGCAAAGGTTACCGTTTTGGTGCAACAAGACCAAGACCAGCAGAACGGCAGGATGGAGGTCATCGTGGAGCCCAGGACGGCGTCATCGTCAGAGCCTTTGGCAGCCGTAGACCAACTTTAGTCAGGATAAGTGTACTAGATGTTCCCCTTCAAAATGGCCAATTGTTGGCGCCCTTCCCGCTCATTATTTGGGAAGAGGCCCAGGGCCTCCCTCTATAAATAGGACTAGCCACCACAAAGAAAAGGGACCGGATCCAGATTGCGCATAGACTAGAGAGAAGCGATTGAACTCGCCCAAGCAGTTCATCGCACCAGCTCAAGAACAGCCCCTCGCGAGGCTGTTCTCCCTTTGTACTGTTCCTCATCAGCCCCTGAGGCAATCCACCACACCACACACTGGAGTAGGGTATTACACCACAATGGTGGCCTGAACCAGTATAAACCTCGTGTCCCTTGTGTGTTCTTCTTTCTAGCTTAGATTCCTTGCGAGCCTTCGAAACGTGAGCTGGTAGGGGAAAGATCTTCGCACGCACCCCAGAGTTCGAACCTCAAGGGTCTGCTGGAACCCGAAATCCGACAACATCGACCGACTCCTGCCTGCATCTAGAGTATTAAGTCCATAAAGAACAGAGTAACGCATTAAGCAAGATGACATGATGTAGAGGGATAAACTCAAGCAATATGATATAAACTCCATCTTTTTATCCTCGATGGCAACAATACAATACATGCCTTGCAACCCTTTCTGTCACTGGGTAAGGACACCGCAAGATTGAACCCAAAGCTAAGCACTTCTCCCATGGCAAGAAATATCAATCTAGTAGGCCAAATCAAATTGATAATTCGAAGAGACTTGCAAAGATAACTCAATCATACATAAAAGAATTCAGATGAGATTCAAATATTTCCCATAGATAAACTTGATCATAAACCCACAATTCATCGGATCTCAACAAACACACCGCAAAAAGAGTTTACATCGAATAGATCTCCACAAGAGAGGGGGAGAACATTGTATTGAGATCCAAAAAGAGAGAAGAAGACATCTAGCTAATAAATATGGACCCGTAGGTCTGTGATAAACTACTCACAACTCATTGGAGGGGCTATGGTGTTGATGTACAAGCCCTCCGTGGTCGATTCCCCCTCCGGCAGAACGCCGACGAAGGCTCCAAGATGGGATCTCGTGGATACAGAAGGTTACGGTGATGGAAATTGTGTTTTGTTGGGTCCCTGGATGTTTTCGGGGTACGTAGGCTTATATAGGAGGAAGAAGTACGTCGGTGGCCGCCCGAGGGGCCCACGAGACAGGGGGCGCGCGCCCTGTAGGGGGGGCGCCCTACCCTCTCGTGGCCACCTCGGCTGCTTCTTGACTTGCACTCCAAGTCCTCTGGATCACGTTCGTTCCAAAAATCACGCTCCTGAAGGTTTCATTCCATTTGAACTCCATTTGATATTCCTTTTCTTCGAAATAGTGAAATAGGCAAAAAAAACAGCAATATGGGCTGGGCCTCCGGTTAGTAGGTTAGTCCCAAAAATGATATAAATGTGTAAAATAAAGCCCATAAACATCCAAAAGGGATAATATAATAGCATGGAGCAATAAAAAATTATAGATACGTTGTAGACGTATCAAGCATCCCCAAGCTTAATTCCTGCTCGTCCTCGAGGAGGTAAATGATAAAAAGAGAATTTTTGATGTGGAATGCTACCTAGCATAATTCTTTATGTAGTTTTCTTTATTGTGGCATGAATGTTCAGATCCAAATGATTCAAAATAAAAGTTCATATTGATAAAAGAAAATAGTAACACTTCAAGCATACGAATCAAAGTAATCATGTCTTCTCAAAATAACATGGCAAAAGAAAGTTCATCCCTACAAAATCATATAGTTAGGCTATGCTTCATTTTCGTCACACAAAGATGTTCCCAACTTCTATACCCCCGATGACAAGCCAAGCAATTGTTTCATACTTAAATAATCTCAAACTTTTTCAACCCTCACACAATACATGAGCGTAAGCCATGGACATAGCACTATGGGTGGAGTAGAGTATGATGATAGGGATTATGTGAGAAAACAGAAAAAGGAGAAAGTCTCACATTGACGCGGCTAATCAACGGGCTATGGAGATGCCCATCAATTGATGTCAATACGAGGAGTAGGGATTGCCATGCAACGGATGCACTAGAGCTATAAATGTATGAAAGCTCATCAAAAAGAAACTAAGTGGGTGTGCATCCAACTTGCTTACTCACGAAGACCTAGGGCATTTTGAGGAATCTCATCATTGGAATATACAAGACAAGTTCTATAATGAAAAATTCCCACTAGTATATGAAAGTGACAACATAGGAGACTCTCTATCATGAAGATCATGGTGCTACTTTGAAGCACAAGTGTGGAAAAAGGATAGTAGCATTGTCCCTTCTCTATTTTTCTCTCATTTTTTTATTGGTGGGCTTCTTTGGCCACTTCTTTTATTTGGTCTTCTTTGGCCTCTTTTATTTTTCATAAAGTCCGGAGACTCATCCCGACTTATGGGGGAATCATAATCTCCATCATCCTTTCCTCACATGGGACAATGCTCTAATAATGCAGATCATCACACTTTTATTTATTTACAACTCAAGAATTACAACTCAATACTTAGGACAAAATATGACTCTATGTGAATGCCTCCGGCGGTGTACCGGGATATGCAATGAATGAAGAGAGACATGTATGAAAGAATTATAAAGGTGGCTTTGCCACAAATACGATGTCAACTACATGATCATGCAAAGCAATATTTTAATGATGGAGCGTGTCATAATAAATGGAACGGTGGAAAGTTGCATGGCAATATATCTCGGAATGGCTATGAAAATGCCATAATTGGTAGGTATGGTGGCTGTTTTGAGGAAGATATAAGGATGTTTATGTGTGATAGAGCGTATCATATCACGGTGTCTGGATGCACCGGTGAAGTTTGCACTAAGTCTCAAGGTGAGAAAGGGCAATGCACGGTACCGTAGAGGCTAGCAAATTGCGGAAGGGTAAGAGTGCGTATAATCCATGGACTCACATTAGTCATAAAGAACTCATATACTTATTGCAAAAGTTTATTAGCCCTCGAAGCAAAGTACTACTACGCATGCTCCTAGGAGAAGGGTTGGTAGGAGTTAACCATCGCGCAATCCCGACCTCCACTCATAAGGAAGTCAATCAAAGAACACCCTATGCTTCAAATTTGTCACACAACGTTTACATACGTGCATGCTACGGGACTTGCCAACTTTAACACAAGTATTTCTCAATTTCATAATTACCCAACTAGCATGACTCTAACATTACCACCTTTATATCTCAAAACAACTATCAAGTATCAAATTTATCATAGTATTTAATGGACTCTATATGAAAGTTTTTATTATACCTATCTTGGATGCTCATCATATTAGGACTAATTTTATAACCCAAGCAAATTACCATGCTGTTCTAAAAGACTCTCAAAATAATATAAGTGAAGCATGAGAGATCAATAATTTCTACAAAATAAAACCACCACCGTGCTCTAAAAAGGTATAAGTGAAGCACTAGAGCAAAATTATCTAGCTCAAAAGATATAAGTGAAGCACATAGAGTATTCTAATAAATTCCGATTCATGTGTGTCTCTCCCGAAAGGTGTGTACAGCAAGGACGATTGTGGTAAACTAAAAAGCAAAGACTCAAATCATACAAGAAGCTCCAAGCAAAACACATATCATGTGGTGAATAAAAATATAGCATCAAGTAAAGTTACCGATGGACGAAGACGAAAGAGGGGATGCCTTCCAGGGCATCCCCAAGCTTAGGATTTTGGTTGTCCTTGAATTTTACCTTGGGGTGCCTTGGGAATCCCCAAGCTTAGCTCTTGCCACTCCTTATTCCATAATCCATCAAATCTTTACCCAAAAACTTGAAAACTTCACAACACAAAACTTAACAGAAAATCCCATGAGCTCCGTTAGCGAAATAAAACAAACCACCACTTTAAGGTACTGTAATGAACTCATTTTTTATTTATATTGGTGTTAAAACTAATGTATTCCAACTTCTCTATGGTTCATACCCCCCGATAGTAGCCATAGATTCATCAAAATAAGTAAACAACACACAAAAAACAGAATCTGTCAAAAACAGAACAGTCTGTAGCAATCTGTAACTCTCGAATACTTATGGAACCCTAAAACTTCTACCAAAATAGGAAGTCCTAGATAATTTGTCTATTAATCTTATTCAAAAAGAATCAACTGAAAATAATGTTTCTGTGATTTATGAAAATTATTCTCGTGCATGCAAAAGTTTCTGTTTTTCAGCAAGATCAAATTAACTATCACTCAAGATGATCCTATAGGTTTTACTTGGCACAAACACTAATTAAAACATAAAACCACATCTATCCAGAGGCTAGATGAATTATTTATTACTAAACAGGAACAGAAAGCAAGGAACAAAAATAAAATTGGGTTGCCTCCCAACAAGCGCTATTGTTTAACGCCCCTAGCTAGGCATTGATAATTTTAATGATGCTCACATGAAAGACAAGAATTGAAGCGCAAAGAGAGCATCATGAAACACGTGACAAACACATCTAAGTCTAACATACTTCCTATGCATAGGCATATTATAAGCAAACAAATTTGCAAGGCAGTCAAAAACTAGCATCTGCAAGGAAGAAGAAAGAGACGATAGCAATCTCAACATGACGAGAGGTAATTTAGTAAGATAAAAATTTCTACAACCATATTTTCCTCTCTCATAATAATTACATGTAGGATCATAGGCAAATTCAACAAAATATCTATCACATAACATATTCTCAACACGATCCACATGTATGCGAAGTTGACACTCTTCCAAAATAGTGGGATTATCGTTAACTAAAGTCATGACCTCTCCAAACCCACTTTTATTAAAATTCATAAGATTGAACATTTTCTAAATATGTGGGGTCTAATGTTGACACTCTTCCAAACCCACTTTCAATATTATTGTAAACATTATTATCAATCTCATATTCATCATGGGGCTTAAATAAATTTTCAAGATCATAAGAAGAATCACCCCAATCATGATCATTGCAACAAATAGTAGTCACAGCAAAACTAGCATCCCCAAGATTGAGGTTTTGCATATCATTAACACAATTTTCATCAATAGAATTTATAATAACATCATTGCAATCATGCTTTTCATCAAAGGAACTAAAAAGTATGGGCGCAATAGCAACGATCTCATGTTTAACACAAGGAACTATAGCAAATTTGTCTTCAAAAATATTGGCATCATGGCCACAAGATAGCAAGCATCATGTTCATCAAGGGATATTTCAACCAAATCATCGGAATCATCATTATCTATAGATTCATGCATATCATTATTTTCTTCCAAAGCAACGGTCATTCTCTCAATGAATTCTTTGACATTATGAGCATAGTTTTCATAGCAATATTAAGTATGTCGGAATTTTCAGATTTGTAGAGAGTAATATCATACTTTTCAATCAAAGAAGCAACTTCATGAGCACCCTTAAAAACGACAAATTCTTCAATTTGTTCAATATCATAGTAACTATAAACACCCTTTCCATAAGAAGATAAGATTTCATTATCATTAAACTCACATAGGTAGGGAATGCGTTTTTTAGGGTTCTTGGAGCAACAAGTAAAATCATAAATTTCACAAAGATTCTAATCATAACATAGCAATCTATTTATTTGATCCCATAAGAGTCTTCCTTTTTTAGACAAACGGTGACGCGCAAAATGAGCATGCTCATCTAAAGATTTCCCATCAACTAGGCTAGTTGGGGTTTTAGCACAAGCGCATAAGGATCAAAGATGATCCAAGTAGAACACTTTAAGTGGATCCATATCAATAGATTTTTAGCAAGCAAAGATGCAAGCAAATAGAAGGCACGTGGAAAGACAAACAAAAGACATACGGGAAGAAGGCGAAGAAAAGGCAAAGGCAAAGGCAAAGGTGAAGTGGGGGAGAGGAAAACGAGAGGCAAATGGCAAGTAATGTAATGCGAGGGATAAGAGTTTGTGATGGGTACTTGGTATGTCTTGACTTGTGCGTAGACTCCCCGGCAACAGCGCCATAAATCCTTCTTGCTACCTCTTGAGCATGCGTTGGTTTTCCATTGAAGAGGAAAGGGTGATGCAACAAAGTAGCGTAAGTATTTCCCTCGGTTTTTGAGAACCAAGGTATCAATCTAGTAGGAGGCTACACTCAAATCCCTCGTACCTGCACAAACAAATAAGAACCTTGCAACCAACGCGATAAAGGGGTTGTCAATCCCTTCACGGCCACTTGCAAAAGTGAGATCTGATAAAGATAATAAGATAAATATTTTTGGTATTTTTATGATATAGATTGGAAAGTAAAGGTTGCAAAATTAAATAGATCGAAAACTTATATGATGGAAAATAGACCCGGGGTCCATAGGTTTCACTAGTGGCTTCTCTCAAGATAGCATAAGTATTATGGTGGGTGAACAAATTACTGTCGAGCAATTGATAGAAAAGTGCACAGTTATGAGAATATCTAGGCATGATCATGTATATAGGCATCACGTCCGCGACAAGTAGATCGAAACGATTCTACATCTACTACTATTACTCCACACATCGAACGCTATCCAGCATGCATCTAGAGTATTAAGTTCATAAGAACAGAGTAACGCATTAGGCAAGATGACATGATGTAGAGGGATAAACTCAAGCAATATGATATAAACCCCATATTTTTATCCTCGATGGCAACAATACAATACGTGCCTTATTGCCCTTGTTGTCACTCGGAAAGGACACCGCAAGATTGAACCCAAAGCTAAGCACTTCTCCCATTGCAAGAAAGATCAATCTAGTAGGTCAAACCAAACTGATAATTCGAAGAGACTTGCAAAGATAACAAATCATACATAAAAGAATTCAGAGGAGATTCAAATATTGTTCATAGATAATCTTTATCATAAACCCACAATTCATCGGATCTCATCAAACACACCGCAAAAAGTATTACATCGAATAGATCTCCAAGAAGATCGAGGAGAACTTTGTATTGAGAATCAAAGAGAGATAAGAAGCTATCTAGCTAATAACTATGGACCCGAAGGTCTGTGGTAAACTACTCACACTTCATCGGAGAGGCTATGGTGTTGATGTAGAAGCCCTCCATGATCGATTCCCCCTCCGGCGGAGCGCTGGAAAAGGCCCCAAGATGGGATCCCATGGGTACAGAAGGTTGCGGCGGTGGAAATAGGGTTTCGTGGCGCTCTTGGATGTTTTCAGGGTATATGAGTATATATAGGCGAAATAAGTCGGTCAGGAAAGCCACGAGGGGCCCACGAGGGTGGGGGGCGCGCCTACCCCCCTGGGTGTGCCTTCCTGCCTCGTGGCCTCCTCGTTGCTTCCTTGACGTCCACTCCAAGTCTCCTGGATTGCGTTTGTTCCAAAAATGATTCTCCCGAATGTTTCATTCCATTTGGACTTCGTTTGCTATTTCTTTTCTGTGAAACACTAAAATAGGCAAAAAAAAACAATAATTTGGACTGGGCCTCCGGTTAATAGGTTAGTCCCAAAAATAATATAAAAGTGCATAGTAAATTCCATTAAACATCCAAAACAGATAATATAATAGCATGGAACAATCAAAAATTATAGATACATTGGAGACGTATCAGTGGCCTCCTAAAAAATTGCATAAACATAAGCATAAGTATATCAAAAGAATTTGTAACATGAACTAGGGTTCATCATGAACTAGGAAACATATAGATCATGCATCATATCATATCATACCAAGGTCCAAATGCATCATATCATATCATATTTGTCCAACAACATCCAACATGCATCATATCATATATTTTTTTCAAAAACAAAAAACATGAACTAGGGTTCATCTTGAGGGGTTCACTATTTTTACTCCAACAAAATCCACTACTTGCATCATATAACATCCACATGCATCCTATATCAAAACAAATATCTCCAATATTCATCATATCATAAAAAAAATTAACACAAAAAATTATGAACTAGGTTCATCTTGAGGGTACAACATTTGTTCTCCACCTACATCCACTACTTGCATCATAGCATATCAACATGCATCATCATATCACAACAAATTCCTCCAACATGCATCATATAAAAAAAACCTCCAAAAATAATATGAACTAGGGTTCATCTTCACATAAGCATACCAACGAGTGACTAGAGTTCATATCTAACACATGATAACCTCTAGAATCAACCTAAATCAATCCTAGGGTTCAAAAATTTAAATCTACTTCAAAAAGATGAGTGATTTGAATCAAATAATGCGACTAATCGGAAGCTATTTCACAAAAACTAATTGGAGGGATCGAAGGAGCTTACTTTTCTTTCTTCGAGGCCATCTCGATCCGGAAAAACAATGAAGAAATGACGAAGATCAGAGGGCTGGAGTGGAGGAGATGAGAGAGGGGCGAGAGGAACTTCTTCGTTCTTGGGAGGGGGGGCTGGGTGGGGGGCACTGGCCTGCGGGCTTATAAGTGTCCATATCCTACCGCCAGGGACCCCGGCGGTAGGTTCAGACAGCCTACCGCCAGGATCAGCGGCGGTAGGGTGCGACGGAGGCCGTTAACGCCTGCTGACATGGATAAGTTTCCTATCGCCGCAGGTTCTGACGATAGGGTAGGTAATCCTACCGCCGGGCCTCATGGCGGTAGGAAAAAGGGTCAGATTTTAAATTTTGTTCAAACAGGGGTCAGATCTGGACAAACTACAAGGAAAGGGTCAAAACATGAATTTTAGCCTCTCCTTACACAAGTGTCTAACAGAACAATCATTTCATGTTTCCATGCCGACACCACTGCCTGGCAATCCATCTCATTGATGATGCTAGAGTAACCCTGCTCCATCGCACATAAGATAGCATCTCGGCGCGCCGCAAGCTCCACGACAAATGCCTCATACAACATCGGGTATATGGGACACATTCGAAGCTGGAACTGACCTTCGTGGTTTCTAACCACTATATAAGTGCCTATGCATCCACACACAACATCAGTATCTCCATCTCTTAACCCATCCCACATCCGATGGTTTCAACGAGTGTTTCACCACTGGTTGGGACCTCTTCTGCTCACGTAAGTCGATGGCCATAATATACTCCTTGATCAGCTCCATAGACCGCATCGGCTGGAACTTGACTTCCTCATGCGTGTACTTGTTTCGGCTCGTCCAAATTGCCCACATCACTAACACAACAATGGCAGCTTGATCCTTCCTCTTGACACTCGGATCAACAATATCTCTGGACAATGTCCCAGGATCCAGCCTTGGTAGTTTGACAGCAAAAAAATTCTCCGATGCATTCAAGAACCGGTAAGCATGACCACACTAGTCAAGTGCATGAAATAACGTCTCATCATCGCATCCACATCGGACATAATGCATCTTCGTGAAAATTGTGATGCAACATCTCCCCATGAGTCTGTAAGAAGTTCTACAGTACTCGCCACCAAGAACATGCGAATTTTTGGTTGGTCCACCGCAAACCCTAAGAGCGAGGCCCCAAGAATAATTCCCTGCTCGATAGGCGCTTGGGCCATCGAATCCTGACGCCTGGCCACGCGTAGGTGCAAGAGAAGGAGCCGGACGCTTAGCCTAATTGTTGTGGATTGTTGCCTTTTTTATAATGTAATCCAAGTGCCTGTTTGAGCGGTTGTGCGTTGGGAACCTAGATTTTTGCAATCGGTGCTTAATGAAATCCCACCGTTTTCCACCTCTAAGCGCCTGTTTAAGCGGCTGTGCATTGGAGATGCCCTTAATTTCCATAACACCTTCCAGGTAGACTCGCCATGGTCAGAACTGTCTGGTCCCGGTTGATTTGCCAGTTTTCGGTCCATCACCACTCTATAAGCACAGAATATACACCAGATTGCTCCATCTTGTTTTATTAGTCTCACACACACACGCACGCACACACACACGCGCACACACACGCGCGCGCGCACGCACGCACTCATATTTATTTTTGATATTTTTTGAAATTTTCGTTTATTAAAAAATCACCAGAAAAAACACACATGTAGCAATTTACAACTTCGTTGAACATTCAAAATTTCATCAAATAACTCAAAAGAATGTGATCTGTGCAAAATCAAGAAATTTGGTCGTGTTTCTACTAATTTGAATTTGCATTTTGACCACTGTTGATTGTTAGTATTTTTGTACATAATGCAAATCTCAGTATAAGGTTTTGACAATTTATAATTTTAATGAACATGCAAATCTGCATGCATGATTTTGTGGATGATTTCTTTTGTATTACAATAAATGTTTGAAAAAAATCGTGCACTAGAAAGTGCGTGAGAGGAAAAGATTGCGTCCTTCCATAGGCCACAAGCAAATCTCGGTCCAAACACATAGTTTGCCTACAAAAGTAACTCCATGGTCGTAGCAGAACCCCAAACAAATGGGGTCTGAGGGGCTGCTATAAGAAAATGCTATTCTCGGCTTCTTTTTTTGAGGGGAATGCTATTCTTCGCTTGTTACAACGAATAGTGAGCGCTTTTTTTTTTAGATCTGTGAGCGCGTCTATGTCTCACTTTCTGGGAGGTGCTCGCTGACAGAAAACGCTAAATGGCTCGGGCCCAAGTTCATAGCTGCTCGCCTGTTGACAACCCACCCTTTTCTCCTGTTCCGCCTTTAGTTTCCGTTGTTATTTTTCTCAATTTATTAGTACAAGTGTAGTTTTGGAATTATATATATAATATTCATACAATTCAAAAAAGTTCTCACGAACCTTTTAAAACTGTTCACAGTTTTTTTCTAAATTGTTTCTGCATTTCTAAGGAAACTTTCAGGGCATTTAAAAAAATACGCACCACTCAAAAAAAAAAACTATTCACACATTTATAAAATTCCTCATAACATTTTGAAAGAAATATTAATGAAACCTAAAAATCTGTTCGCCCAATTTTCAAAATAAGTTCGTAACACATAAAAATGTTTGTATCTTAAAAAATGCATAGCTGCAAAAATATGCGCACATTTAACAGATTTTCTTGAAAATGTAAAGATTTGTTCTCTTTAATAAATATTGACATGAAACAATGTTCATATAACAAAACCATGCACATTGAAAAACTTCATGAATTTGAAAATAAAAATAAAAATTAAAAAAGTAGAAACAAGAAGGAAAAAAGAAAGAAAAAATAAATTAAATTATTAAACAGAAAAAATACAGAAATTCGGTGGAGAAACGGGAAAAGAAGATTACCAAAGCCAGAGGTAATTGAGCCCCATATAAGGTTGTCCGGTAGCGCAAGCAGTTGCTCTGGTTCTACGATTTTCTATTGTAGTTTTTCTTGCCTCTTTTCTTTCCCAGGTTTTATGGCTTCTCTCTTTTATTTCCTCCATATTTTCAGCGGTTCTATTCTAGTTTCGAAATTATGATCATTTTCTAAATTTTGTGAATATTGATTTCAAAATTTACAAGTACCCCTTTTGGAATTCACGAACAATTTCCAAATTTATTTCAAGAATAAGTAAGAAATTCCATGTACAATTTAAACAAATCATGAATATTTTTTAAATCATTAACATTTCGAAATTCATGATTTTTGACGGACATTTTTATTCAGCCAAAAAGAGGTGCATGTTTTTTTTTTCTGGAGTGAGAGCTGCCGTTCTATTTGTCAGGAGTGAACTTGCCAATTTTCCTGCATGACAGGAGCGAGAAACACACGCGTTTTAGGGACTATTTGTCGTACAAAGCGATAAATATGAGGTCCTGCTACTATAAGACACTTTTAGGTCAAATAGCATGGCGTCGTCCCATTAGCCATTGGTACCATCGTACCGAGTGGCTTGGCCGCAGATGGTCATTTTTTTTTTCTTATCTCTCCCTTTATCTTTATTATAACTTTTTTTTGATAAAATAGCATGTTTACATAATTTATAATGTGTTTATATCATGTTCACTATATTATTAAAAATATTCATGATTTTTAAGTATTCATGAAATATTTAGAAACACCTCATGCATTTTTAAAAAATGCATGCAATTTAAAAGAGTGCTCACACCTTTTTCGTGCCTTTGAATCTTTTTCATATAAATAAAAGAGGGTTACATATTAAAAAAATTAACTAAAACGTACATCATGCATTAAGAAATGTCCGCCTAGACCGGCCCACATACTTGCCGCATTCTGTGGCAGACTGGCCCGGGCTTCGCACAGGGCATTCTCCGCCTAGACCGCCCCACATAGGAGAAGCTAGCGGTGTAAAGCAACAAAAAAAGTGGCGAGTTAGTACGGATTCAAAATCACGATGCGCAAAATCTCAAGAAAGTGCGATTTTTTTAAAAAAATGACAACTTTTTGTGAATTTGTGAAAAACTTTTGAAAAAAACGAAACACTTTTTAAAACATGAACATTATCCCAAAATGGACATTTTTTAAAACATGAACATTTTCCCAAAATGGACAGTTTTTATCTGTGAACAAATTTTGAAACTCTGAAAAAATTACTTATAAGCGAACATTATTCGAAATTTGCAAACACTTTTTAATATATGAACAAAATTTTAAAATAGGAACATTTCTTCAATTTATGAACATTTTTTTGAAGGCAAACAATTTTTGAAATATACGAACATGTTTATATAAAATGTAGAACATTTTTTGATTTGTGAACAAAAATTATTAACAAGAACATTTTTTGAACTTCTTAACATTTTCCGAATTTTGGATTGAAATCCTGAAAAACAAAAAATAAATCAAAAGGAGAGGGAAAAGGAATTAAAAAGGAAATATATAAAATGGAATAAAGAAACAGAAAAATATTGAACAGCAAAAACTAAAAAAATACATGAAACAGAAAAAAAAACGACACTATAGATCGTTCATTATCTCATAACTGGGCCGGCCATCTTGGTCGCTAGGTCGCTTGCTCTGTGCAAATTAGCGACAACTTGACGCGACGTGATGGGCCATTTAACATCGCATTCTTCATGTCACCAGCCACAGAAACATCTTTATAATTAGGAGCCCAACCACTTCAAATTGGGCTGTGTGAACAAGTGTGGCTCAACGAACACACTCTCGGTTAGCAAATAAAAAATTTGCCTAAAAAAGGAAATAAAAAAATTGAATTTGCACAAATACACAATATTTGAGACTAAGGTAGTAGAAAACCAAAAAAGAAGATTTTGACCAAAAAGTTACAACGGCACTACTAACATTATGTGGGGACCCCGACTTATAAGTCGTGATCACCGAATGCACGTGTACAGTGATCCCAGAGATCAATGCTCACTGAACACACAGAAGTTGAATAACAAGAGTCTTACATCCATACATACCGTCTTACACAAATTATGACCATTGCAGTCGAGTCTTACATTGATAAAGCCTTAAGGGTTGAACATCAATTGAAACACAAGCAGCGGAAATCTTCATCGATAAATAGAACCCATGACATCTGCCTTAATCCTACAGGCATTATGACTGGGAAATGTCCTAGTTCGCATGTTCGTCTCCAAAGAACTCTTCTTCGAACTCCGGTTCTTCCATGCCTGGTCAATTAAATAACCAGTGGCAAGACAATGAATACTTTGAATGTACTCGCAAGCAACCCATGTTTTGGTTCAAGATACAACAATGCATGATATGGGTAAATTTTTGCGGAAAGCTAGTTTTGAGTGCAATGACATGTTCAACAACTTGTAAGACATGCATCAAGTAACCATGAGGACATGTTTACAGATATCAACATAAATAGAGTGGGCACCAACCCATCAAACATAAATAGAGTGGGCACCGACCCATCAAACATAAATAGAGTGGGCACCGACCCATCAAACATAAATAGAGTGGGCATCGACCCAACTCAATTATGTCAAGTCCTTTGACTTGACCCAAGTAGTTTTATCAACACACACACACGGTTGAAAACTCTGGACGTAGTTTAAGCAGCACCGCCCAACTGTCCTTGACCGTGGACACGGCTATTCGAATAATTTTACACTCTGCAGAGGTTGCACACTATACCCACAAGATCCAGGGAACTTCCGTGTCATCCACGACCCGCGATACCTCAAGTACCCGGGGTAAGCATCCGATCACTACCTTTCCCTAGACGACACTAACATGGAGTCCACTCGATTGGTAGTAACCCCCGTGCCCAACATTTCACATCATAAAGTTGTGGAGCCTCGCTCCCATATTCATCACATACCACAAGCACGGGGTACCAACAGTGTGTCCGATGCTGTAAAGACAGTCATGGCCGCCCTACCTGGCACGACCCCGTCCCGAGAGAGAGCACCAACTCTCCCCCGTCACTAGTAATGCGGGCTCCAAGCTAGTATCACCTAGGTAATCAATAATGCCCTTTCCCATATAAGGGTAGAGTGGTTGCGCATGTAAGGTTGGGACAGTCGACAAATCTTAAATCTAATCCGTTTTCGAAAACAACACACACACTTGCCTCGGTACACCACTTCGTCATCAAGTGGTTACCCATTTCATCATCTCCCTCGGGCGTAAGTGGCACCCGACGGGGTTTTCGAAAAAGTCTTTTGAAAATACTTTGTCTCCATCACCATGCATATTCCCGTCCCTTTTGCGTAGCAACTACTTTAGCATCCTATCTACTCCCACCGGCATAACCCTCATAAGAAGGTAGGGTCATGCACAATGCAAGTATCAACGAGGAATTAACGGTGGCAAACCATCAACGTGGGTACCACCTCATCATGATTCCGATGCAACAACGATAAGGTACTATATGACATGCATAAAGAGGTTTCATAGACATGGTCAAAGGGCTGCTTGCCTGGCTCAACAAAGTCTTCTGGGTCTTCAAAGTCTTCTGGTCCAACTCCTTCGTCAGCAACGCAATCTATCGTCACAAAATATTAACGAGAAAATAAGGCAATAGTAAAACAGAAAAACCAAGTTGCTCAGAAAAATGTCAACTCATTTTTGTAAAATACTAGACTAAAAACTAAGAAGGGAGGAATTCTTAGTTTTGGATTTGGAGTTATACAAGAGGGGATATGAATTTCCAAACAGAGATTAAACTGCTCAAATTTGAATTTAAATTTGAACAGTACATAAAAGTTGGTTGGATTTGAATGAAAGCTGCACCATTAAATAGGTTGCAATATTCTAGGAATTTAGGAATTGGAATAGTTGCATTTGGATTATTATTTAATCCTGTGGAATTTTTGGAATAATGACAGAAAAAGAAAAAAGGAAAAGGGCACTGTGCCACTAGGCCAGAACAGCCGCAGGGCAGCAGGCCCAGCCAGCGAGGCGGCCCAGCGCACAGGTGCACGCGCGCGCGCCAGGTTTAAACTTGACGGGCGGGGCCCAGGCATCAGGGCGAGGGGCTGACAGACGGGCCCCACGACCATCGTCGTCAACCCTGGGTCAGAGGGGCGGCGAGCTCACCGGCGACGTTTCCGGGCACGGCGAGGTGAGCTGATGGCACCGCTGGACTACTCGTCGTGTCACCGTTCGGGTGGTGCCGGAGTTGGTCGCCGGGATGCAGGGGTTCGCCGGCGACGAGATTCACGGCGGAGGAGCTTCGGGTGTCGATGGCTCCGGTTGTTTCCGGCTGCAAAGGAGAGGGGAAACGGAGGGAAAATGATCTGGGAGGTGAGGAGAGTCCAGATCGAGAGAGAGAAGGGGCGGAGGGAGCCCGTACCCTGAGATCGACAGCGACCCGAGGCGGCGGAGCTCCGGTCGATCCCGAGCACAGAGGCTCTCCGGGGGTGATTGGGTGGTGCGGGCGTGCTCCTGGGGGTGTGAGAAGGAGGCGAATGCCACTGGAGCGGCCCGGGGCGAGCTTATATAGCCGCACGGTGGTCCACCGTGGACCTGTGCGCCGGCGAGCTCGTTGCCGTCGCCATGGGTCACGGGGGCCTGCTTGGTTGTGTCTGGGGTGTTCGTGGGGGTCGACTACGCCCAGGGGAAGAAGAGAGAGAGGGAGCAGGGGGCCAGAGGCACCGCGCGTGTGAGCACGCTCACTGGTGCGCTCGGGCGGCCCTTGTTCGCTAGCACGGAGGCGCGGGGAGGAGGAGAGAGGAGGGGGCCGACCGCGTAGCGTGCCGCGGACGCCGAGGCGCATCGGCAGGCGCGCGGGGGAGGCCCGAGGTGGCCGGAAGTGGCTGGAAGGGGGCAGCTACAGTGCGGGGGCGCACTGTAGCGCGCTCCAGAGCGTGCAAATGGCTGCCATGGCATTGTTTAAAGGGCAGGGGCGTGCCCACTAGTGTCTAGCAGGTCTAGGAGGGAGTAAAGAAGTGGGGTGGTGCATTGGATGCCATGGATGGCCATTGGAGTGAGGAGGGAGGTGAGGAAGAGGGAGAAGTGGGCTGTCCAGAGAGAGAAAGAGGGGGGTTTCACCCCTCAATTATTGAGCTGGGGACTTGCCATTGTTTCTGGAGGAGAAAGGGGTCTAGGAGGAGCTGTGGTAAAAATTTGAGCTCACCAAGAATAGTGGAAGGGGTCAAAACAGTGTTTTATGCAAAATGTCAGAAGGTGTTTGATAATGTTTTGGGCAACCAAATGAACTCCAATTGCCATGATATTCAACAGGATGGAAAGACACTTAGAAATAGGGTGTTCCATAGAATTTGAGCTTATTTGGGCAAAGTTGCCAATGCAACTTTTGTAAACCCTAGGAATGAGCAGAGATAGACTTGAGTAGATCTAGTTGAGCAAATCACTTCTCCTTGATTCACCACTTGGTGTGGTGGCCTCATTTGGTCATGTGAACATTCTCACAAAAGTTGGGGTCAAGGGAAGAAAGTTAGTAGTACAAAGTTGCTCAAATTTGATTCTGGTCAGAGAGGATTTGGGGGCCTTTTGGTGAACCAAAATGACTTTAATTGACATGAGGCTTTTCAAGGTGATCACAATATGCATTTGTGACTTGCTGGATTTTTCTTGGATTTTTATGAAAATATTTCCTGTAGAAATACTTCAAATCCTTGAAATAGGCAGGAATGGTTTTGGGAGGTTTTGTCCAATATTTTGATCATAACCATATGTTGAAACTCTTATATATGGAAAATATATGTCCATTGAGTTTCCCTGATTTTTGTAAAATATTTTTGAAACAATAAAATAATTTTTCCCTATTAAAGACCATTTCTGGCCTTAAAAAAAGCTTTTAAATAAAATAGAAAATAGCTTTTAAAATTATATTTTTGTGGTTTCTGGGTATCCTATATCTAATAGGCTTCAAATATACCTTTTGAAAGATTTTTCACAACTCAAATCAAGTACTTGCAGTGCAAATCTTAATTCAAGGGTTTTTGGGAAACTAATTTTAGAAAATACTTTTTGGCCAAATTATTTTTGTAAGAAAATACTATATTGCTCTATACACATGGCATTATCATTGGACAGAAGTTTGGGGCAAGGATATGAAGTATAGAAGGTGGAGTAGTTGACTATTAAGAGCACTTGAAAAACCACATAGAGAAAACCAACTTCAAAATAAAAGCCAAATAATGCAAAAGTTTTTGTTGGTCCAAATTTTCATGCTTTATTAATGCAAATGAAGTGTTACAAAATGCAGGGTGTGACAGACCTACCCCCCTTACAAGAATCTCGTCCCCGAGATTCCTAAACTAGGCCCTAAAGAGGTATGGAAACTCGGATCTAAGGTAGTCTTCACGTTCCCAGGTGGCTTCTGCTTCAGAATGGTTGCTCCACTGGACCTTGAAATACTTGATGGTGCGGCTTCGAGTGTGCCGCTCAGCCTCATCCAGAATGCAGATGGGTCTCTCACGGTAAGTCAAGTCAGGCTGAAGGTCAATGGCTTGGTGATTGACGTCCTTGTAAATATCAGGCTTGTCTGGAACTTGGAGACACTTCCGGAGTTGTGACACGTGGAATACGTTGTGCACATCGGATAGTTCAGGTGGCAGTTCCAACTGGTAAGCCACTTCTCCTCGTCGTGCGGTGATCTCGAAGGGACCAATAAACCTTGGTGCGAGCTTTCCCTTAACGTGGAAACGCTTTGTTCCCTTAAGAGGAGTTACTCGCAGGTATACATGGTCTCCGACTTGGAAGTCTACTAGTCAGCGACGAGCGTCAGCATAGCTCTTCTGCCTTGACTTGGCGGTCTTCAGTCGCTCTCTGACTAGCTGAACTTGCTCTTCTGCTTCACGGAGGATATCGGGCCCAAAGACAAGTCCTTCTTCGGTCTCCGACCAGTTGAGGGGTGTGCGGCACTTCCATCCATATAACACCTCAAATGGAGCCATCTGAAGGCTTGACTGATAACTGTTGTTGTAGGAGAACTCGGCAAAAGGGAGGCAATCTTCCCACTTAGCTCCATATGCTAAGACACAAGCTCGGAGCATGTCTTCGAGTATCTGATTCACTCGTTCCGTCTGACCTCCGGTCTGTGGGTGGAAAGCAGTACTGAAGGACAACCTGGTCCCCATGGCCTCTTGGAACTTCTTCTAGAACCTTGAGGTAAACTGTGTTCCTCGATCAGACACAATCTCCTTGGGGACACCATGAAGGCTTACTATTCTGTTGATGTATAGAGTTGCTAGCTGGTCGCCATCATAGGTAGTCTTAACAGGAATGAAATGGGCTACTTTGGTCAAATGGTCGACTACGACCCAGATGGAGTCATGTCCCTTGTTTGACCTAGGTAGTCCAGTGATGAAATCCATTCCGACTTTTTCCCATTTCCACTCGGGAACCTTGAGTGGTTGGAGCAATCCAGCAGGTCGCTGATATTCAGCCTTGACTCTTTGGCATACATCACATTTCGCAACATAGGTGGCAATCTCCCTTTTCATCCCGTGCCACCAAAATCTTTCCTTCAGGTCTTGATACATCTTGGTTCCTCCAGGATGGATGGAATACGGGATGTCGTGAGCTTCTTGCAAGATCAGATTCTTGAGCTCAACCTTGTTGGGCACGCAAATGCGATTCCCAAACCACACAATTCCTTCCTCATCCTTTGAGAATCCTGGGGCCTTGCCTGCCTTGATCTTCCTCGTGATGCCTTCAATGCTTTCGTGTCCCTTCTGAGCTTCCTTAATATCATCCATCAAGGTAGGCCTAACTTCGAGGTTGGCCAGGAATCCTGGTGCAACCAGTTCCAACCCGAAGCTTTCAAGTTCTTCATACAAGGCGGGTAGCCTTCCCTTAAGCATAGCATTCAAGGAACAAGCCTTCCTGCTTAATGCATCAGCTACCACATTAGCCTTCCCAGGGTGGTATTGAACACTGAAGTCATAATCCTTGATCAACTCTAGCCATCTTCTTTGCCTCATGTTCAATTCCTTTTGAGTGAAAATATACTTCAGACTTTTGTGATCTGTGTATATCTCACACCGCTTCCCTAAGAGGAAATGTCGCCATGTCTTCAGGGCATGAACCACTGCTGCTAACTCAAGATCATGAGTAGCATAGTTCTCTTCATGAGGCCGTAGTTGCCTTGAAAGGTAAGCTACGACTCTGCCCTCTTGCATCAGAACACCTCCCAGTCCTGTTCTTGACGCATCACAATATATCACAAACTCCTTGTGTATATCTGGTGTGGCCAGAACTGGGGCGGTGGTTAGTCTCTTCTTCAGCTCCTGGAAGCTCTCTTCGCACTTCGGTGTCCATTCAAACTTCTTGTCCTTCTTCAAGAGCTGAGTCATGGGTCGGGCAATGCTTGAGAATCCTTCAACGAACTTGCGGTAATATCCCGCGAGTCCGAGGAAGCTTCTGACCTCCTTTACATTGCTTGGGGATTGCCATTCAGTCACGGCTGCAATCTTAGCGGGATCGACTGACAATCCTTCTTCGGTCAAAACATGACCCAAGAATCCAACTTCACGCAGCCAAAATTCACACTTGCTGAACTTGGCATACAGTTGGTGCTCTCGAAGCTTGTCTAGGACCATCCTCAAGTGTTGCTCGTGCTCTTCTTCCATCTTCGAGAAGACAAGAATGTCATCAATGAAGACAACAACAAACTTGTTCAAATATTCCATGAAGACCTTATTCATGAGATACATGAAGTAAGCTGGGGCATTGGTCAATCCAAAGGACATGACCGTGCACTCATACAGGCCATATCTGGTTACAAATGCCGTCTTCGGAATATCTTGGGGTCTGATTTTCAGCTGGTAGTACCCAGATCTGAGGTCGATCTTGGAGAACACCTTGGCCCCATTGAGTTGATCAAACAGATCTTCAATCTTGGGAAGTGGATACTTGTTCTTGATTGTAACTTCATTGAGGGAGCGGTAGTCAATGCATAAGCGGATGGTACCGTCCTTCTTTGCCACAAACAGAACAGGTGGTCCCCAAGGGGAGGCACTAGGGCGGATGAATCCCTTCCTCAACTGCTCTTCCAGTTGCTTCTTCAACTCTGCTAACTCTTCCGATCCCATTCTATAAGGCTTCTTATAGATGGGTCCTGCTCCGGGCATGAGCTCAATGATGAACTCAATGTCTCGGTCAGGAGGCATTCCCGGTAGCTCATCAGGAAAAACATCGGGGTATTCGCATACTACCGGCACTTGTTCCAACCCAACTTCAGTCAGACAGTTGACTTGGGTGGCTTGAGCAGAGGAGGGGTTGGAGGAAAATTTAACTTCGACTCCTTGGTCATTGGTCACAGCGACAGTCCGGTTGGCGCAATCTATCAAGCCTTGGTGCTTGATGAGCCAATTCATTCCTAAGATCACGTCCAAGCCTTGTGATCCTAAGATGATAAGGTCTGCTAAGAAGTCTACCCCATTAATGACAATCCCGACTCCTTTACATCCCATCTTGGCTCTCATCTCTACTCCGGGGGTTTGTACCACCATCGGGTTATACAGGAGTGTAGGGGTCATGCCACTTTTTAATGCAAACTTTTGGGTGACAAATGAATGCGTGGCTCCAGAATCAAACAAGACAGCTGCAGGTGCTGAATTGACAAGGAACGTACCCAGCACGACGTCCGGGTCTTCCTGGGCTTCTTCTGCAGTGACACGATTCACACGACCCTTGCCGTTGTTGGGCAGGTTGCGGGGAGCTTGGTTCCTTGGTGGCATTCCACGGCCTTGTCCTGGGTTCTGCGCATTGAGGCGCGGGGCGTCAGGCTTCTTGTTGGGGCAATTCTTGGAGTGATGTCCTGGCTGTCCACATCCGAAGCAAGTGACTTGGTTGGGGTTGCTGCCCCTGCCAGCATTGTTATTGGGGTTGTTGTAAGCTGGCCTGGGGTTGGCATACTGCTGAGGTGGATAGTTGGTGCGGGGTGCAGGAGCTCTTGGCTGCTGATAGGTTGGCTTAACCGGGGCTGGCTGCCACGGGCGAGGCTTCTGGTTGCTGGAGCTACCCTTGCTGATCATCTTGCGCTTACGGGTATCATCCAAAGCACGTCGCTTGTCCTCAAGCATGAGTGCCTTGTTCACCAGATCAGGAAAGGTCGGGCAGTCACACACAACAAGCGAGTACTGCAAAGTCTGGTTAAGGCCTTCCATGAAGCGCTCCTTTTTGGCAGCATCAGTGCTGACATCCTCGGGGGCATACCTTGAGAGAACACTGAACTTCTACATGTACTCCTTGACAGTGCTACTTCCTTTCTTCAGGGCTCGGAACTCACGCTTCTAGATGGCCATGATTCCAGAAGGAATGTGGGCCTTGCGGAATTCTGCCTTGAAGTCATTCCAAGTGATGTTTTGCTCAGCATGCATGGCCTTGAATCCATCCCACCAAGCTCTGGCAGTTCCCCCGAGACAGTGGGCAGCATATGCCACCCTCTCACGGTCTTCAGTGCAGCTGACTAGGTCCAACAAGTCCTCAATGGTGCGGACCCAGTCGTCTGCATCCAGGGGTTCAGCAGTCTCGATGAAGGTGGGTGGTGCATGCTTCTTGAACTCCACCAACGTGGACCGTCCATTGCCGTGTCCCGCCGGCTGGCGATTGACAGCTTGAGCAATCACCTGAAGGGCTGCAGTGTTGGCTTGGCGTTCCTCTCGGAAGGCTTGGAGAAGCTGAGCCATGTCCATGATTGGAGGAGGTGGTGGGGGTGGGGTCTGTCCTTGGGCTTGGTCCTGGCTGACTCCTGCTTCAGCAGAACCTCCAGCTTCTTGCTGCTGGGTAGAGGTACCAGTACGTGTTACAACAGGCATCCTGTCGGAGTGGTCAAGGTCTCATGATTGGGAAAAGATGGGAAAGCAATATAGATGGGACGCCTAGTAAGGGGGTTGGTATGACACTAGTTGTTTTCATGCAAGGGCCAAAAGGGCCAAACACATTCATTAAAATCCAAATGGGTGATGTAGTCGTTTACAAGTTCCCGAAGGAAAACACGACGTCCATTAAACACATCAAAAGCAAACTCAACACTACATGGTTTCATAAGAACCATTACAGGGACTCGACTTCACATAGGGGTACACGACCTATCCTACCGTAGGGTTACTAACGGGCATATCCAAGTTGTGAATGATGCCTAAGTGGTGGAATGCTCGGTCGCGTAGTCTGGCTCTTCTGGGTCTTCCTCCTCATCATCAGTAGCGCGGCTTTCTTCATTGCTTGAAGGGGTGGAGGAGTGGAGGAGTTCAACACGGCGTTGCTTTACCGGTGGTGCGAAGAGCTTGCGGTATTCCTTTGCGCTCATGCGGTGTTGCTGTGGTGGTTCTCCATCTTCTGGGGGTCTTCCGCCTCTGTATGCGATTGCGGGTTGTCCAGGGGGAGCACCTTCCTTCTTGATCCTATCCGTCTTCTCTTGGGCTTGGCGAAGAAGTGCCTTGGTCTCATGAAGCTCCTTTTGGAGTTCCATTGATTCCGTGGCCAAGTGTTGTGCCAAACATCGGCACAGAGGCTGAAGTAGGTCTGGAATCGGAGTGGAAGTCCTTCTTCTAATGGTGGAGCTGGTGCACTGCTCTCATCCTCGCCTTCCTTCCGATAAGGCAAGAAGCGGGTTGCCAACTCGTCTGCCATCTCTGGAAGAAGGTCTCGGAGGCGGGTGAGTGCCTTGAGGGTTGCCGTCTCGACGGCAAGAACTAGTGTTGCCATCTGGGGTCCCTCGAAGAACCAGCTTGTTGGAGAGTCATTGGCCTTCACGATTACTTCCACATGGTACTCCGTCTCGGCGTCATTGATCCAATGCTCATGGTAGGTGAAAATGGGGGCTCGGTGGTACTGGCACTTCTTGAGGCTATCCTCGAGAAGCACGGGAAATCCGGTGGTTAGGAAGTCTTCGGGTACGGCAGCCATCTACAAAGGTTGAATGGGAGAGGTCAATAAGGGGAATATATCTTGGGTTGGGTAGGCTTTAGAAAAGAAGAGAAGTTTAAATGGTCTCAAGCTAACTAACGTTCATGCTAACTAAGGCTTCCTACAGTCAGGATGGCTCTGATACCAGCTCTGTGGGGACCCCGACTCATAAGTCATGACCACCGAATGCACGTGTACAGTGATCCCAGAGATCAATGCTCACTGAACACACAGAAACTAAATAACAAGAGTCTTACATCCATACATACCGTCTTACACAAATTATGACCATTGTGGTCGAGTCTTACATTGATAAAGCCTTAAGGGCTGAACATCAATTGAAACACAAGCAGCGGAAATCTTCGTCGATAAATAGAACCCATGCCATCTGCCTTAACCCTACAGGCATTCTGACTGGGAAACGTCCTAGTTCGCATGTTCGTCTCCAAAGAACTCTTCTTCGAACTCCGGTTCTTCCATGCCTGGTCAATTAAATAACCAGTGGCAAGCCAATGAGTACTTTGAATGTACTCGCAAGCAACCCATGTTTTGGTTCAAGATACAACAATGCATGATATGGGTAAATTTTTGCGGAAAGCTAGTTTTGAGTGCAATGACATGTTCAACAACTTGTAAGACATTCATCAAGTAACCATGAGGACATGTTTACAGATATCAACATAAATAGAGTGGGCACCAACCCATCAAACATAAATAGAGTGGGCACCGACCCATCAAACATAAATAGAGTGGGCACCGACCCATCAAACATAAATAGAGTGGGCACCGACCCAACTCAATTATGTCAAGTCCTTTGACTTGACCCAAGTAGTTTTATCAACACACACACACACACGGTTGAAAACTCTGGACGTAGTTTAAGCAGCACCGCCCAACTGTCCTTGACCGTGGACACGACTATTCGAATAGTTTTACACTCTGTAGAGGTTGCACACTGTACCCACAAGATCCGGAGAACTTCCGTGTCATCCACGACCCGCGATACCTCAAGTACCCGGGGTAAGCACCCGATCACTACCTTTCCCTAGACGACACTAACATGGAGTCCACTCGATTGGTAGTAACCCCCGTGCCCAACATTTCACATCATAAAGTTGTGCAGCCTCGCTCCCATATTCATCACATACCACAAGCATGGGGTACCAACGGTGTGTCCGGTGCTGTAAAGACAGTCATGGCCGCCCTACCTGGCACGACCCCGTCCCGAGAGAGAGCACCAACTCTCCCCCATCACTAGTAATGCGGGCTCCAAGCTAGTATCGACCTAGGTAATCAATAATGCCCTTTCCCATATAAGGGTAGAGTGGTTGCGCATGTAAGGTTGGGACAGTCGACAAATCTTAAATCTAATCCGTTTTCGAAAACAACACACACACTTGCCTCGGTACACCACTTCGTCATCAAGTGGTTACCCATTTCATCATCTCCCTCGGGCATAAGTGGCACCCGACGGGGTTTTCGAAAAAGTCTTTTGAAAATACTTTGTCTCCATCACCATGCATATTCCCGTCCCTTTTGCGTAGCAACTACTTTAGCATCCTATCTACTCCCACCGGCATAACCCTCATAAGAAGGTAGGGTCATGCACAATGCAAGTATCAACGAGGAATTAACGGTGGCAAACCATCAACGTGGGTACCACCTCATCATGATTCCGATGCAACAACGATAAGGTACTATATGACATGCATAAAGAGGTTTCATAGACATGGTCAAAGGGCTGCTTGCCTGGCTCAACAAAGTCTTCTGGGTCTTCAAAGTCTTCTGGTCCAACTCCGTCAGCAACGCAATCTATCGTCGCAAAATATTAACGAGAAAATAAGGCAATAGTAAAACAGAAAAACCAAGGTGCTCAGAAAAATGTCAACTCATTTTTGTAAAACACTAGGCTGAAAACTAAGAAGGGAGGAATTCTTAGTTTTGGATTTGGAGTTATACAAGAGGGGATATGAATTTCCAAACAGAGATTAAACTGCTCAAATTTGAATTTAAATTTGAACAGTACATAAAAGTTGGTTGGATTTGAATGAAAGCTGCACCATTAAATAGGTTGCAATATTCTAGGAATTTAGGAATTGGAATAGTTGCATTTGGATTATTATTTAATCCTGTGGAATTTTTGGAATAATGACAGAAAAAGAAAAAAAGGAAAAGGGCACTGTGCCACTGGGCCAGAACAGCCGCAGGGCAGCAGGCCCAGCCAGCGAGGCGGCCCAGCACACAGGTGCACGCGCGCGCGCCAGGTTCAAACCTGACGGGCGGGGCCCAGGCGTCAGGGCGAGGGGCTGACAGACGGGCCCCACGGTCATCGTCGTCAACCCTGGGTCAGAGGGGCGGCGAGCTCACCGGCGACGTTTCTGGGCACAGCGAGGTGAGCTGATGGCACCGCTGGACTCCTCGTCATGTCGCCGTTCGGGTGGTGCCGGAGTTGGTCGCCGGGGTGCAGGGGTTCGCCGGCGACGAGATTCGTGGCGGAGGAGCTTCGGGTGTCGATGGCTCCGGTCGTTTCCGGCTGCAAAGGAGAGGGGAAACGGAGGGAAAATGATCAGGGAGGTGAGGAGAGTCCAGATCGAGACAGAGAAGGGGCGGAGGGAGCCCGTACCCTGAGATCGACGGCGACCCGAGGCGGCGGAGCTCCGGTCGATCCCGAGCATAGAGGCTCTCCGGGGGTGATTGGGTGGTGCGGGTGTGCTCCTGGGGGTGTGAGAAGGAGGCGAATGCCACTGGAGCGGCCTGGGGCGAGCTTATATAGCCGCACGGTGGTCCACCGTGGACCTGTGCGCCGGCGAGCTCGTTGCCGTCGCCACGGGTCACGGGGGCCTGCTTGGTTGTGTCTGGGGTGTTCGTGGGGGTCGACTACGCCAAGGGGAAGAAGAGAGAGAGGGAGCAGGGGGCCAGAGGCACCGCGCGTGTGAGCACGCTCACTGGTGCGCTCGGGCGGCCCTTGTTCGCTAGCGCGGAGGCGCGGGGAGGAGGAGAGAGGAGGGGGCCGACCGCGTAGCATGCCGCGGACGCCGAGGCGCATCGGCATGCGCGCGGGGGAGGCCCGAGGTGGCCGGAAGCGGCTGGAAGGGGGCGGCTACAGTGCGGGGGCGCACTGTAGCGCGCTCCAGAGCGTGCAAATGGCTGCCATGGCATTGTTTAAAGGGCAGGGGCGTGCCCACTAGTGTCTAGCAGGTCTAAGAGGGAGTAAAGAAGTGGGGTGGTGCATTGGATGCCATGGATGGCCATTGGAGTGAGGAGGGAGGTGAGGAAGAGGGAGAAGTGGGCTGTCCAGAGAGAGAAAGAGGGGGGTTTCACCCCTCAATTATTGAGCTGGGGACTTGCCATTGTTTCTGGAGGAGAAAGGGGTCTCGGAGGAGCTGTGGTAAAAATTTGAGCTCACCAAGAATAGTGGAAGGGGTCAAAACAGTGGTTTTTGCAAAATGTCAGAAGGTGTTTGATAATGTTTTGGGCAAGCAAATGAACTCCAATTGCCATGATACTCAACAGGATGGAAAGACACTTAGAAATAGGGTGTTCCACAGAATTTGAGCTTATTTGGGCAAAGTTTCCAATGCAACTTTTGTAAACCCTAGGAATGAGCAGAAATAGACTTGAGTAGATCTAGTTGAGCAAATCACTTTTTCTTGATGCACCACTTGGTGTGGTGGCCTAATTTGGTCATGTGAACATGCTCACAAAAGTTGGGGTCAAGGGAAGAAAGTTGGTAGTACAAAGTTGCTCAATTTTGATTCTGGTCAGAGAGCGTTTTGGGGCCTTTTGGTGAACCAAAATGACTTTAATTGACATGAGGCTTTGCAAGGTGATCACAATATGCATTTTTGACTTGCTGAATTTTTCTTGGATTTTTATGAAAATATTTCCTGTAGAAATACTTCAAATCCTTGAAATAGGCAGGAATGGTTTTGGGAGGTTTTGTCCAATATTTTGATCATAACCATATGTTGAAACTCTTATATATGGAAAATATATGTCCACTGAATTTCCCTGATTTTTGTAAAATATTTTTGAAACAATAAAATAATTTTTCCCTATTAAAGACCATTTCTGGCCTTAAGAAAAAGCTTTTAAATAAAATAGAAAAATAGCTTTTAAAATTATATTTTTGTGGTTTCTGGGTATCCTATATCAAATAGGCTTAAATATACCTTTTGAAAGATTTTTCACAACTCAAATCAAGTACTTGCAGTGCAAATCTTAATTCAAGGGTTTTTGGAAAACTAATTTTAGAAAATACTTTTTGGCCAAATTATTTTTGTAAGAAAATACTATATTGCTCTATACACATGGCATGATCATTGGACAGAATTTTGGGGCAAGGAGATGAAGTATAGAAGGTGGAGTAGTTGACTATTAAGAGCACTTGAAAAACCACATAGAGAAAACCAACTTCAAAATAAAAGCCAAATAATGCAAAAGTTTTTGTTGGTCCAAATTTTCATGCTTTATTAATGCAAATGAAGTGTTACAAAATGCAGGGTGTGACACATTAAACAAAGAAAATCTAAAAAATCCTCCGATTGGTCAGTTAATAAGAATTATGTCATGTTGGTCCAATGTTTTTTAGTTGGATGTGGGTCCCATGTTAACCGGCTATTGCAATGGCATGCCTTGAGAGGTCGCATTAAGCCAAGTTTACCTTAGATAACTTATTAAATTAATTTTTTTTTAAAAAATCTTCAAATAAGATGAAATATTTAAACTTTGGGCAATTTTTATATAGATGTGACCAAAATTTCAAGTTTAAAAAATTGAAAATACCAGTAACGCAAAACATCAAATGATCACTTTGGGAAAATTTCTGCCAATTTACTGAAAACATTTTAAAATTTGGACAATTGTAAGATTTGGCCAAATTTTCTTCAAATATTAAAAATTTCAAACAAAAATCTACAATAATTCAAAACATCTTTTAGTGGTCATCTAGAAATGTTCAGCCTATTCAGCCCAGCCATTTTAAATTTTTGATAGGTTTTTATAAGCTAAAACATGTATACAAGTTTATTTTTAGCTTGGTCCGGCTCAGCTCAAGCGGAGCTCCGGCGTGAGCTTGGGCTAAAAATTAGCTGTCCATCACTTTGTGTCTACGACTAGTGGGACCCAGTCGTTAGATTTGTGTTCAATCTAGATTTGAGGTTTTTGTTACCGATTTGTCCTAGAGTTGTAATTTTAATGAAATCCCTTATAGTTGTGGTTTTCTGTTGCCTCATCCCCAAAAGTTGTGGTTTCTCTACTCCTATAAAAGACTCAGTTGATGATGATGGTGTGTCTGTCATCCGTCATTTCTGACCATTAGATATGCATCTAACGGCTGCAAGGTAAGTTCTGGCATTTTTGCAACAATAGCCCACTTCTCTGCTTCAATTTGCAGAAAACCCCTTATTTTGAAAGCAACCACATCCCTCCCCCACCTTATCAAAATAGTCTGAGAAATATATTTGTAATGGAACGTAATATATTTTTAGTGGTCTATGTATATCAAAACAAGAGCGTTTTTTTTTCAAATTTGTAAACAAGTACTATTCTATTTTGAATCCGTTGCAACGCACGGACACATTGCTAGTTAATAAAAAAACACAATCTATGCAAACACTTTTTGATGAAGCGATCATATGCAAACTGGAATCAATTAATCTCATAGCTAATGTGTTAAATTAACAAATTCCATGCACATGATTATAGTCATAAATGTCGTGCCGCAGCCAGCAACCAAAGATGATCGTTCTCATCTTGGACTTGCATGCAACGCGTCGATGTATGGTCCCGGTTTCATCCCATGAATAAAATATTGCTGTATGGCGAACGTGTTTCGTTATATATACATTGTTTGATCGATACATCTTAGTCTTACAACCCATCTCAATCTTGATTCATGTGGTCCAGATCATCATCAATGAGGTCATTGCCTTAACATGTAATCCCTCCGATCGAAATTACTCGTTTAAAAAATAAACATATTTAAATGTATTTTAGTTGTAGATACATCCATTTCTATCAATTTTTATGACAAATAATTCTGAACAAAAGGAGTAGAACTCTGATCCAAATTAAGTGACCCAACTTTAGTACAATGATGCCTGCCCATAAAGCTTGTTCCTGTTCTCTCTCGTTTGCCTCTAGACCACCCCTGCAACAGGTACTGTACACTATCAACTGATCAAGCCGTCCGCAGGACAACACAATTCCGTTCATCATGGAAGATGTGGCAAAATAAAAATTTTGATGCTCTAAAAATGTTATTTTCAAAAGGAGTTTGGAGTTCTAGTTTTATTTCTTTTACCACAACTTCCACGAATGTCATTCTATGATGAAACTTTGCAAGCATTCAAAATATTTATCAAAAAAATCGGTTTTTACTGTTCATACCGAGCTCATATGAGCTCGAGCCGAGAAGGGCACTTTCGGTCGACATCGAAAGGCAAAGATATACAAGCACTTCCCCTTGTCTTATAGATATCGTAACTGAAAAATGTGTGTTCTCAATTTTGGACTTGCATGCAGCGTGGTAGGTATGGTCACAGCGTCTGACAAAAAAAAAATGATCACACTTCCATCACATGAATTACAAAATTCTGCATGGCGAACGTGTTTAGTTGTATATGTTGTTTGATCGGCAGATCTCATTCTCACCCATGTCGATCTTGATTCCTGGGGTCCAAATCATCACCAGTGAGGTCATTACCTAACGTGTAGTCATCTAACGACATTTTGTTATATTTTGTATGCCTGTCCATAAAGCTTGCTCCTGTCCTCTCTCTATCAGTTTGCCTGTACACAACAACTTCATCAGGCACACACTATCAACTGATCCAAGCGTCCAAAACCGACAACCCGCCACAAGTGTTTGCCAACGGAATTGTGTTGACTGTTGACCAAAGCTATGAACAGAGTCCACGTATAGATCAAATATATATCGTTTACAGACGTACAGCCCAAAGATGCACAAGTAGTACTTTTCTTGCGTTTTGAAAATGTTACACCCCCAGTTGGCTTAATTTCCATCACATATGCGACGTATCCACTGTCTGGTCTTGTATCAGCGGATTGGTATACAAAATTACAAACACCGCATGAATATGGCGCGTCCAGCCGGAACCGTTTCCATAATTGGTGCGTCAAGTCATGGCGCACACTACTGTCGTATTAGCAACTTGAGTCAACACGCCCAACGTGGCCCCTAAGATTAAACATATTCCCATGCATGATGCGTGGGTGGAAAAGTATAGTAAAAGTACTAATTAAAACCGAGCCACGAGCGAACCAACATGTGGTTGGATGGATAGGTGGACAGTGATATCCCAGCCCAGCAGGGTACAATTCCTGCTGCTCGAATGTGCTAATAGGGGTAAGGTGTGCGTGTGTAGATTCATATGGGTGAGTGTATGGGCGTATATATGAACGCTTGTGTCTGTACCGATGTTAAAAAAAACGAGCCATGAATTTTCTTGCAAAAGAAGAAAACATGTCATGACCAGTGAGAGGGGTCACCAAAGTTTGGGGTTAGAACATCTATAGCCGGACCCCTTATATTTCTTTATATGTCTTCGCGGATGGCTCGTCACTAACCGGTCAAGAAATGATGATCCATATGGCCCCATCAAATCGGTCTTATATGTCCGAGCTGACTGACACCAATCATATTCATTCCATATCTGGGGCAAATATGGGGCCCAGGCGCACCCGCGGACTAGATAGAAAGGGAGCCACCACAATTTCATTAAATCACACCCGACCTAGCTGAACCTGCCCTTTTCCCCTACTTCTTCCCCCTTGTCTGCCTGGCCCTCCCCTAGCTCCACAGCCGTCTTGACCACACATCGCTACCACCACCAGCACAAGACTCCTCCCCGCCATTCTTGCCGCCTCGGGAACAACTATAATATGGGGTACAACCCTGTCAATGGTATTTATTCTCAGTGTGTGACATTTGTGAAGACCATATCCGATCCCCATGGCAACAAACCATGCCACTTTGCAACAATGCAAGAAACAGTTAGGAAGGATGTGGAGAGAGCATCCGGAGTGCTTCAAGCTCGTTTGGGTATTTTTTTTGTGGAGCTGCAATGATGTGAGAATCAGAGACTTTGTGATCGCTGATGACATGATGTCTCATTTTTCTACACCTCTAAAAGACTTAGTTGGTGATGATAGTGTGTATGTCATCCGTCATTTCTAACCACTAGATCTGTATCTAACGACTGTGAGGTAAGTTATGTTTTTTTTTGCAACAACATGCCACTTCTCTGCTCCAATTTGCAAAAAACCCCTTAGTATCTTGAAACCAACCACATCCCTTCCTCACCTCATCAAAACAGTCCACGAGGAATGTATTTTGAGTGAAACATATTTTTTTGTGATATATGTATATCAAAATTATAGTGTTTTCTTTCAAGTTTGTGAACAAGTATTATTCTACTTTGGATCCGTTGCAACGCACGGGCACATTGCTAGTTGCATATTATGATTCTCGAGGATGAGCATGAAGGGGCAGCCCGAACGCATGACTTTAAGAAGCCCAAAGTACACGTCCGCCTCCCGGAACAAGATGCAACGCATATTGTGAACTTCCTGGAGGTGCATCGAACTTCGAAACCATCAGTGCATGCACGACTACTCAATGATGTTGCGGGATATATGTGGACTCACAATGAAAATCAATGAGTTCAATGTTTGAATTGCAATAAATTTTATGTTTGAACTATGTATTTTTTTTGCTATGAACAAATGTATTTTATGTATGATATTTATGTGTATGATCAACGTGGATTTGCATGGATTTGAGGTTTTCATATGAGCAGTGTGGTTGTACAGCAGGACATTCGAGGAGCCGTCTGACGCTGTCTGATGGCATGACCGGGCGTGTCCGTGGACGTTTAGGGGCCGGATCTACTAAGTCCATCTCGAGATGCTGTTAAACCGGACTTTTGGTCCACGATTATCTCCTGCTTGTCCGTTTCTTCGCGGTCACGACGTCTCACAAATCACAGCTCGACGTCCCGATCGATCGATCGATCGGTCCCGCCCGGCCGGCTGCTACGTCTGGAAGCACATGAGATACATGATCGTTCGTACGTCCGGGTGAATGGACAACCGCGCCGTATCGATCAGGCGATCGCAGCCCGGCCCCGGACCCCCCATCCCCGCGACGTAGCCCCGTACCGAGCAGCACCATGCAGTGGCCAGTGGGCGTCATCGCCCCACGTCGCCCCGCGCCTCCGGCAACCCAGCTGGCCCCTGCACGGCTGCACCGTCGGTGCGGCTCCGTCTTTTCCCGCACGTTTCGCGCGCGGCCAACCAGGCAACCACACGTACGTGATATACGTCCCTAACCCCGGGCCGGCCGTTTGGTGGCACATGCTGTGGGGGTAGGAAACCGACCGAGAGAGGGGGTCGTACTCCACGTCCCGTCACGCATTTGTTGCATGGTGGGCTATGGAAGCTGTGACGGCCTGTGGGCATCTCCAATGCATATAGCTTGACCTCGACCACTGACATCGAGTGTTTCGGCGTGGCGACGGGTGCGCATCCGATGTACTCCTACTTGACGACTCAAGTGCGCGCGCGGATACACAGCCCCCTACCACGGGCGGCTGATTTGATCCACCGGTGTCCCTCTTTTGAGTGCCACTGCTGGGCGCAACTGGCTGAATTTTTTTGGCCTGGGGCCAACTGGACACGAGCACTCTAGCGAATCCTAACCCGTATGTAGTACTTCCTCCGTCCGAAAAAACTTGTGCCAAACTTATCTTTCAAATGAATGTATCTAGCACTAATTTGATGCTAGATACATCTATTTGAAGGACGAGCTTTTCCGGACGGAGGGAGTATACATGAATACTCAGTTTCTAGTGTTGCAGGATTAAAGAAACGATCTTGATGGAAATCGCAGGAGTGACGCGACAGACGGGCTCAAATTGCGGAAGTTGTGTGGCTCGCGATACACTGAGTAGACAGTACGTGTTCCAAGACAATCGGCGGATGTGGCCAGCATTTCAACCCACGAAATCTGCATGCTGCTCTGCTCGTCACCAGCTCGATGTTAGTATAAGCTGGCTAGTTCAAGTAATGTGCGAGTAGATGCACATGGGGGAGGTACACTCGTGCAAATAGATTTTCATTTCCGTTCGATGAGCGTTGAAAATTTACAGCTTCTGCACTGGCATGGAACATGCACCACGTAATAATAATAATAGGGAAAAGCAAAGCATGCGTCCCGTGGAAACGAGATCGAGCAGACCCTCGAAGCAATCTAAATTCTTTGTATTAATATACTGCCGGCAGCAACCACACTGTGACCAGTTTTATTGTCCAGTTCGATCGGCCAGCTCCGAGAATTATACATGCTATTTTCCCTCTACCTCCTTCCCTTCCCCATCTCTAACCCTAGCAGTCTCCGCTGCTTTCCCCGGCCTCCGGAGATGGCCGGCGGCTTGTGGTGGCATGGTAAGGTCGCGGTCAGAGGCAACGCTAAACGAATGGAAATTGACAACAATAAAAAAAACATAACTTGGCCACACCTCTTTGTTCCACCGTGATCCAATATGCAGGCCTTTTTGGGGTGGTGGCCCCGGAAGGTGAGGCTAGGCAGATCTTTTTTCGGCGAGTAGCGTGGCAATGGTGGTGGCTTCTTCCTTTGCTATGTAGATGGCGAGGGGCGGAGCGACAGGTGATTCTAGTGTCCTGATGGCTTCGGCGGTGACCGGTCCCTGGTCTTGATCTGGACGCCTCAAGTGGGCGGCGACGATCTTACCCTCGGTGGGTAGTCGGCATCCGATACGTCCTAGATGTATTTATAACTTTTGCTTGTTTCATGCTACAATTACATCACAATGGCATAGTTTGGCATCAATTGTTACTATTATCTATACGACTAGTCGACTGGTGGTTAGCGACAGATCTGCACGACTAGTTCCTACGTGATCGCTATCTTCCCACGCTCTCTTTTCACTGATTTTTTTTCCTTCTCTCAGAAACCGTGGTAAATCGCTAGTGGTTTTTTCTGGTTTTTCACCGCATAATATGAAAATAAAATAAAAGTGCTTGAAAGAGGATTCAAACCTAGGTCTATGCAATACCTATTGAGCCTAATAACCAACTAAGCCACCTTTTGTTGTTGTCTATTATAGATAAACAATGTTATTTGAACCTTTCTTATTTCTGCCATATCAGGAAAAAAATAAAGTTTGGCTTGGTAACTTTGGCATGACCAGCGTGATAACTATAGTATGAGCAACATGATAACTATACCATGATAAGGCTGATAACTACAGTACGAGAAGGTTAAGGCATGCGGAAGTATGGTAATTTAACACATAAATTACCGATGAAAATGTTTAAAAAACTTTTTTCCCTTGGATGAAAGATACCATGGTGTTTAAAACATAAGATATTAGTTATCAAATCTGTGATGTATACATTATCATGCTTTTCACATAGAAATTACCGGTTGTATATTTTTCAACAAAAAAATCAAAAATTATAATGGCATTTATATGTGAGTTATCAGCTTAGTATGTGTCTATTAATAAGCTATTTACATACAAATTACCGGGGTTGCCCCCCCCCCCCCATCCCTTGCCACAGTCGCCACATTTACCAGGGTCGGGTACATAAATTATCAAGTCTGCGATGTGTAAGTTATCATGTTATTTGCATGAGAGTTATCGTGGTATGATTCAACAACTCCTCCCACCCTACCCCCGCCGATAAAGTTATCAGGATTGGGTACATAATTTATCATTTCTACGATGTGCGACTTATCATGTTATTTGCATAGAAGTTACCTTAGTATGTTTCAATGACTCCCACAAACCCCAACCCCACCGACAAAGTTACCAGAACTGGGTACATAATTTAATGCCTATGATGTGTGAGTTATCATATTATTTGCATAGAAGTTATCATAGTATGTTTCAACGACTCCCCCACTCCGGCCCCTCCGACAAAGTTATCAGGACTGGTACATAATTTATCATGTTTACGATGTGTGAATTATCATGTTATTTGCATAGAAGTTACCGTCGTACGTTTCAACGACACCCCCACCCCGACCCCTCCTACAAAGTTATCAGGTCTACCATGTATGAGTTATCATGTTATTTGCACATAAGTTACCGGCCCCACCCCCATCTTCACCGACCAAGTTATCAGGACCGGGGTACATAAGTTATCAGGTCCGCCATGTTTGAGCTATCATGTTATTTGCACGGAAGTGACCATGGCATGTTTCAGCGACTTGCCCCACCCCCACCCTCGCCGACCAAGCTATCAGGACCGGGGTACATAAGTTATCAGGTCCGCCATGTTTGAGTTATCATGTTATTTGCACAGAAGTTACCGTGGTATGTTTCAACAACTCCCCCGCCCCCACCCTCGCCGACAAAGTTTTTAGGACTGGGGTACATAAGTTATCAGGTCTATGAAATTTGAGTTACCATGTTATTCACACGAAAGTTAACGGAGGATATTTCATCACACCCCTGTTGGGGAACGTTGCATAAAATAAAAAAATTCCTACGTTCACCAAGATCAATCTAGGAGTTCATCCAGCAACGAGAGAGAGGAGTGCATCTACATACCCTTGTAGATCACGAGCGGAAGCGTTCAAGAGAACGGGGTTGAGGGAGTCATACTCGTCGTGATCCAAATCACCGGAGATCCTAGCGCCGAACGGACGGCACCTCCGCGTTCAACACACGTACGGTCAGCGTGACGTCTCCTCCTTCTTGATCCAGCAAGGGGGAAGGAGAGGTTGATGAAGATCCAGCAGCATGACGGCGTGGTGGTGGATGCAGCAGGGATCCGGCAGGGCTTTGCCAAGCGTCTGCGGGGAGGGAGAGGTGTAGCAAGGGGGAAGGGAGGCGCCAGATGCAAGGGTGCGGCTGCCCTCCCTCCCCCCTCTTTATATAGGGTCCCCAGGGGGGCGCCGGTCCTAGAGATGGGATCTCCGAGGGGCGGCGGCCAAGGGGGGAGGCTTGCCCCCCAAGGCAAGTGGAGGCGCCCCCCCACCCTAGGGTTTCCAACCCTAGGCGCGGGGGGGCCCAAGGGGGGCGCACCAGCCCACTAGGGGCTGGTCCCCTCCCCACTTCAGCCCACGGGGCCCTCCGGGATAGGTGGCCCCACCAGGTGGACCCCCGAGACCCTTCCGGTGGTCCCGGTACAATACCGGTGACCCCCGAAACTCTCCCGATGGCCGAAACAACACGTCCTATATATAATTCTTCACCTCCGTACCATTCCGGAACTCCTCATGACGTCCAGGATCTCATCCGGGACTCCGAACAACTTTCGGGTTACTGCATATTCATATCTCTACAACCCTAGCGTCACCGAACCTTAAGTGTGTAAACCCTACGGGTTCGGGAGACATGCAGACATGACCAAGATGCCTCTCCGGTCAATAACCAATAGCAGGATCTGGATACCCATGTTGGCTCCCACATGCTCCTGATGATCTCATCAGATGAACCACGATGTTGAGGATTCAATCAATCCCGTATACAATTCCCTTTGTCAATTGGTATGTTACTTGCCCGAGACTCGATCGTCGGTATCCCAATACCTCGTTCAGTCTCGTTACCGGCAAGTCACTTTACTCGTACCGTAATGCATGATCCCGTGACCAGACACTTGGTCACATTGAGCTCACTATGATGATGCATTACCGAGTGGGCCCAGAGATACCTCTTCGTCATACGGAGTGACAAATCCCAGTCTCGATTCGTGCCAACCCAACAGACACTTTCGGAGATACCCGTAGTGCACCTTTATAGCCACCCAGTTACATTGTGACGTTTGGCACACCCAAAGCACTCCTACGATATCCGGGAGTTGCACAATCTCATGGTCTAAGGAAATGATACTTGACATTTGGAAAAGCTCTAGCGAAACGAACTACACGATCTTTGTGCTATGCTTAGGATTGGGTCTTGTCCATCACATCATTCTCCTAATGATGTGATCCCGTTATCAATGACATCCAATGTCCATAGTCAGGAAACCATGACTATCTATTGATCAACGAGCTAGTCATCTAGAGGCTTACTAGGGACTTGTTGTGGTCTATGTATTCACACACGTATTACGATTTCCGGATAATACGATTATAGCATGAACAACAGACAATTATCATGAATAAAGAAATATAATAATAACCATTTTATTATTGCCTCTAGGGCATATTTCCAACAGTCTCCCACTTGCACTAGAGTCAATAATCTAGTTACATTGTGATGTATCGAACACCCATTGCGTCCTGGTGTTGATCATGTTTTGCTCTAGGGAGAGGTTTAGTCAACGGATCTGCTACATTCAGGTCCGTATGTACTTTACAAATATCTATGTCTCCATCTTGAACATTTTCATGAATGGAGTTGAAGCGACGCTTGATGTGCCTGGTCTTCTTGTGAAACCTGGGCTCCTTGGCAAGTGCAATAGCTCCAGTGTTGTCACAGAAGAGTGTGATCGGCCCCGACGCATTGGGTATGACTCCTAGGTCGATGATGAACTCCTTCACCCAGATAGCTTCATGTGCTGCCTCCGAGGCTGCCATGTACTCCGCTTCACATGTAGATCCCGCCACGACGCTCTGCTTGCAACTGCACCAGCTTACTGCCCCAGCATTCAAAATATACACGTATCCGGTTTGTGACTTAGAGTCATCCAGATCTGTGTCGAAGCTAGCGTCGACGTAACCCTTTACGACGAGCTCTTCGTCACCTCCATATACGAGAAACATGTCCTTAGTTCTTTTCAGGTACTTAAGGATGTTCTTGACCGATGTCCAGTGTTCCATGCCGGGATTACTTTGGTACCTTCCTACCAAACTTACGGCAAGGTTTATATCAGGTCTGGTACAGGTCATGGCATACATGATAGACCCTATGGCTGAGGCATAGGGGACGACACTCATCTTTTCTCTATCTTCTGCCGTAGTCGGGCATTGAGCTGAGCTCAATTTCACACCTTGCAACACAGGCAAGAACACCTTCTTGGACTGATCCATATTGAACTTCTTCAATATCTTATCAAGGTATGTGCTTTGTGAAAGACCTATGAGGCGTCTTGATCTATCTCTATAGATTTTGATGCCTAATATGTAAGCAGCTTCTCCAAGGTCCTTCATTGAAAAACACTTATTCAAGTAGGCCTTTATGCTGTCCAAAAGTTCTATATAATTTCCCATCAAAAGTATGTCATCCACATATAATATGAGAAATGCTACAGAGCTCCCACTCACTTTCTTGTAAACGCAGGCTTCTCCATAAGTCTGCATAAACCCAAACGCTTTAATCATCTCATTAAAGCGAATGTTCCAACTCCGAGATGCTTGCACCAGCCCATAGATGGAGCGCTGGAGCTTGCATACCTTGTTAGCATTCTTAGGGTCTACAAAACCTTCCGGCTGCATCTTATACAGATCTTCCTTAAGGTGACCGTTAAGGAATGCCGTTTTGACGTCCATTTGCCATATCTCATAATCATAGTATGCGGCAATTGCTAACATGATTCGGACGGACTTCAGCTTCGCTACGGGAGAGAATGTCTCATCGTAGTCAATCCCTTGAACTTGTCGATAACCCTTAGCGACAAGTCGAGCTTTGTATATGGTGACATTACCATCCGCGTCCGTCTTCTTCTTGAAGATCCATTTGTTTTCTATTGCTCGCCGATCATCGGGCAAGTCTGTCAAAGTCCACACTTTGTTTTCATACATGGATCCTATCTCGGATTGCATGGCTTCAAGCCATTTGTTGGAATCTGGGCCCGCCATCGCTTCTTCATAGTTCGAAGGTTCACCGTTGTCTAACAACATGATTTCTAAGACAGGGTTGCCGTACCACTCTGGTGCGGAACGTGTCCTTGTGGACCTTCGAAGTTCAGTAAGAGCTTGATCTGAAGTATCTTGATCATCATCATTAACCTCCTCTCTTGTTGGTGCAGGCACCACAGGAACATCTTCCTGAGCTGCGCTACTTACCGGTTCAAGAGGCAGTACTTCATCAAGTTCCACTTTCCTCCCACTTAATTCTTTCGAGAGAAACTCTTTTTCCAGAAAGTACCCGTTCTTGGCAACAAAGATCTTGCCCTCGGATCTTAAGTAGAAAGTATACCCAATGGTTTCCTTAGGGTATCCTATGAAGACGCATTTTTCCGACTTGGGTTCGAGCTTCTCAGGTTGAAGTTTCTTGACATAAGCATCGCATCCCCAAACTTTTAGAAACGGCAGCTTAGGTTTCTTCCCAAACCATAATTCATACGGCGTCATCTCAACGGATTTAGATGGTGCCCTATTTAAAGTGAATGTAGCTGTCTCTAGAGCGTATTCCCAAAATGATAGCGGTAAATCGGTAAGTGACATCACAGATCGCACCATATCCAATAGAGTGTGATTACGACGTTCGGACACACCATTTCGCTGAGGTGTTCCAGGCGGCGTGAGTTGTGAAACGATTCCACATTTCCTTAAGTGTGCACCAAATTTGTGACTTAAATATTCACCCCCACGATTTGATCGCAAGAACTTTATCTTTCGGTCACGTTGATTCTCTACCTCATTCTGAAATTCCTTGAACTTTTCAAAGGTCTCAGACTTGTGTTTCATCAAGTAGACATACCCATATCTACTCAAGTCAACAGTGAGAATGAGAACATAACGATATCCTCCGCGAGCCTCAACGCTCATTGGACCGCATACATCAGTATGTATGATTTCCAATAAGTTGGTTGCTCGCTCCATTGTTCCGGAGAATGGAGTCTTGGTCATCTTACCCATGAGGCATGGCTCACATGTGTCAAACGATTCATAATCTAGAGACTCTAAAAGTCCATCAGCATGGAGCTTCTTCATGCGCTTGACACCAATGTGACCAAGGCGGTAGTGCCACAAGTATGTGGGACTACCGTTATCAACTTTACATCTTTTAGTATTCACACTATGAATATGTGTAACATTACGCTCGAGATTCGTTAAGAATAAACCATTCACCAGCGGGGCATGACCATAAAACATATCACTCATATAAATAGAACAACCATTATTCTCGGATTTAAATGAGTAGCCATCTCGAATTAAACGAGATCCTGATACAATGTTCATGCTCAAAGCTGGTACTAAATAACAATTATTGAGGTTCAAAACTAATCCCGTAGGTAAATGTAGAGGTAGCGTGCCGACGGCGATCACATCGACCTTGGAACCATTCCCGACACGCATCATCACCTCGTTCTTCGCCAGTCTCCGCTTATTCCGCAGCTCCTGCTTTGAGTTACAAATGTGAGCAACCGCACCGGTATCAAATACCCAGGAGCTACTACGAGCACTAGTAAGGTACACATCAATTACATGAATATCACATATACCTTTGGTTTTGCCGGCCTTCTTGTCCGCTAAGTACTTGGGGTAGTTCCGCTTCCAGTGTCCGTTTCCCTTGCAATAAAAGCACTCAGTCTCAGGCTTGGGTCCATTGCTTGACTTCTTCCTGGCAACTGGCTTACCAGGCGTGCAACTTCCTTGCCGTCCTTCTTGAAGTTCTTCTTTCCCTTGCCCTTCTTGAACTTAGTGGTTTTATTCACCATCAACACTTGATGTTCCTTTTTGATCTCCACCTCCGCTGATTTCATCATTGAATATACCTCAGGAATGGTTTCCATCCCCTGCATATCGAAGTTCATCACAAAGCTCTTGTAGCTTGGTGGGAGCGACTGGAGGATTCTGTCGACCACCGCGTCATCCGGGAGATTAACTCCCAATTGAGATAATCGGTTGTGCAACCCAGACATTTTGAGTATGTGCTCGCTGACAGAACCATTCTCCTCCATCTTACAACTATAGAACTTGTCGGAGACTTCATATCTCTCGACCCGGGCGTGAGCTTGGAAAACCATTTTCAGCTCTTGGAACATCTCATATGCTCCGTGCTGCTCAAAACGCTTTTGGAGCCCCGGTTCTAAGCTGTAAAGCATGCCGCACTGAACCAGGGAGTAATCATCACTACGCGACTGCCAGGCGTTCATAACGTCTTGAGTTGCTGGGAAAACGGGTACTTCACCTAGAGGTGCATCTAGGACATATGATTTCTTGGCAGCTATGAGGATGATCCTCAAGTTCCGGACCCAGTCCGTATAGTTGTTGCCATCGTCTTTCAGTTTGGTTTTCTCTAGGAACGCGTTGAAGTTGAGGGCAACATTAGCGTGGGCCATTTGATCTACAAGACATATTGCAAAGATTTTAGACTAAGTTCATGATAATTAAGTTCGTCAAATCAAATAATGAACTCCCACTCAGATAGACATCCCTCTAGTCATCTAAGTGATCCATGATCCGAGTCAACTAGCCCGTGTCCGATCATCACGTGAGACGGACTAGTTATCATCGGTGAACATCTTCATGTTGATCGTATCTTCTATACGACTCATGTTCGACCTTTCGGTCTTCCGTGTTTCGAGGCCATGTCTGTACATGCTAGGCTCATCAAGCTAACCTAAGTGTATTGCGTGTGTAAATCTGGCTTACACCCGTTGTATTCGAACGTTAGGATCTATCACACTCGATCATCACGTGGTGCTTCGAAACAACGAACCTTCGCAACGGTGCACAGTTAGGGGGAACACTTTTCTTGAAATTATTATGAGGGATCATCTTATTTACTACCGTCGTTCTAAGTAAACAAGATGAAAAACATGATAAACATCACATGCAATCAAATAGTGACATGATATGGCCAATATCATATTGCTCCTTTGATCTTCATCTTCGGGGCGCCATGATCATCTTCATCACCGACGTGACACCGTGATCTCCATCATCATGATCTCCATCATCGTGTCTTCATGAAGTTGTCACGCCAACGACTACTTCTACTTCTATGGCTAACGTGTTTAGCAATAAAGTAAAGTAATTTACATGGCGTTCTTCAATGACACGTAGGTCATACAAAAATAAGACAACTCCTATGGCTCCTGCCGGTTGTCATACTCATCGACATGCAAGTCGTGATTCCTATTACAAGAACATGATCATCTCATACATCACATATATCATTCATCACATCCTTTGGCCATATCACATCACAAAACACTTGCTGCAAAAACAAGTTAGACGTCCTCTAATTGTTGTTGCAAGTTTTTACGTGGCTTCTATAGGTGATCTAGCAAGAACATTTTCTTACCTACGTTAAAGCCACAACGTGATTTGCCAACTTCTATTTACCCTTCATAAGGACTGAGGGAGTCCTGGACTAGGGGGTGTCCGGACAGCCGGACTATCATCGTCAGCCGGACTCCAAGACTATGAAGATACAAGATTGAAGACTCCGTCCCGTGTCCGTATGGGACTTCCCTTGGCGTGGAAGGCAAGCTTGGCGATACGGATATGTAGATCTCCTACCATTGTAACCGACTCTGTGTAACCCTAGCCCTCTTCGGTGTCTATATAAACCGGAGGGTTTTAGTCCGTAGGACAACATAACGATTACAACAATCATACCATAGGCTAGCTTCACTACAAGAAACCTGTTAATCTATGATGGATTTCTGGTGACATTTTCAAAATCCGTCATGGATGTCATGGTACAGCCCCCCAAGCCCGCCAAAGCCCGCTAAGCCCGCCTAACCTTTACCCATATAAAGTGCTAACCCTAACCCTCATCCTCTCTCCCTCCTCCGCAGCCCCTCCCGATTCCTCATCGCCGCCACCCACCACCTCCTCGCCCCCTCCTCCCACCGCAGGCCGCTGTCCCTCCCCCTCCTCTCCTCTCACCTATCGTCTCCGGCAGCTACCAAATCAGCCGCATCCCCCATCCATCCATCCATCCCTGTCACAAAATCTCTCTCTCTCTCTCCCGTATGACCCCTCACGGCAGCCATCGATTCCGGCGATGTTCACCATCTCACAGCACACACATAAGCTCGTCTCCGACCCTAGCCCTCCAGGCCGGCTAGATCCACCTCGCCCGCGACCCCGAGTCCATGGCTAGGGTTTCGGATATGGTGTTGCCTCCATCGCCGGCGCGTCTCCGACGACTCCGCTGTGTTCCAGACCGCGCGCCCTCGTGCTCTCACCGCCTCCTGGATGGCAACCCCTAGCTGGGTTCGCTCACGGGCGTCGGGCTGCACGGCTGCGACCCCGACCTCCTCTGCCGCGGCTCCGACGCGGCCGTGCATCCTATGGCAACCTCCTCTGCAGCATTTGGACCACTGCAGGCCCTCCCTTGCCCAGGTGAGCACCTCAAATCCGATCTTCCTCTCCTCCTGCCATCTTCTTTTTTTGTTATGATGTGCTTTGACTGACTCATCGTCTTCATCTATATATATCTGAACAGGTCCCGGTTCTTGCAAGCATAGAACATCTATTTGCCGTGTGCAGTAATAGTTTTGGTGTCAAGCTAGCTACATGTGTGGATGCTCTAATTTTCTCCCAATGATTCAGTGTAATGCCTATTTCAGATGCAGAAACTATGTTGTGTTCTGATGGCCATGCTACTATTTGTTGTTATAGTTTTCCCTGATTTCAGAAATATCTAATGTCCTTTGTGTACTTTGTAGTATCTATATAATAATTAGAGATACATGATAACTCAGTTCAGTTTAAGCGTATGATTTTCTTATCTTGTTTGGCTGGGTTACATATTTACAGATATAACTGTTGGGACATTACGCACCATAATTGCAAACCTATCCAGTACTAATGTTGTATGAATGCTCTGTACTTATTTCCTATTCTTACAACCAACTAGCATCTTGTCTCTGACTCCGCATCATATATTTGCTAGCTGCCTGTAGATTCTGCTGAGATCGGCGTTAGTCTTTTTGGGCTTGATTCGTTCAAGCAAACTATCTGTAGACAACTATTTCATTTATTTATTTGCAAGTTCTTTTTGCGAAAGGACATAATACCCGAGCCAGCTTGTAGAGCTGGGATTATTAAGTTCAGGTTTTGTATCCTTGTGTACTGTATATATCTTCTCAATTTCTCATCAACTTATTTATACTCTGTATTGGTGAGGTCATATTTCATTTTCTGAAAAAGAATGCAATATTAAGAATAAAGTTTTAACAAGGAAAATGGAATGTAGGATCGTGCAGCTCTCCCAATTTCATTTATCATATAATTGATAAAGAAAGGTCCAACACTGTTAGTTTTAATTGCCTAGTGTGGCTACTGCCTACCCTAACTCTTAACGGTGTGTGTCTATGTGTGCTGATAAGGTGGTAGCAATTGCTATCGAGGGCTCTGGTTCAGCAGCCTATGTCTTGTGTGTGCGTGCTTCCTCTCTGAAATTTATTTTCTCTGTATCTTGTACACTGCAGGGTACCAAATAGAGACTAATAGCAGGGTACTAAGTAGAGATAACCCGCTGCACTGTGGTATGTGGCCTTCTATCAAGATCTAATTCGGTTTAGATTTTCCCCTAGGTCCTGGTGCGCAGATTTTTGTTACTGTATTAACATGTCGACATTTTCTGTTTAGAGTTTTCTCCCTAGGCATTTCTTTTTCTGTCCTTGTTGTGTCCTGCAGCCTGGTGAACATGTATTCTAGAAATAAGTTTAATCTGAATCTGAGAAGAAAATTACAACAGTGTGGCAGTCCTATAGCTAGAATATAGAGGTTTAAACCTGTTATTAAATTTCTATACTAAGCATATGTATTAGTGAGTCAATTTAGAGTAGTAGTACTACTATTAATTGTGCACCTAGAAGTACTAGTACCAAGGCCACGTGTTAGCAAACTGTCTATCAGTCTTGAGGCACAAACTGGGCTAGCACTTGCCAACACAGTGGCACAATACATTTTTCTGAACTCCTTTGCTCCATGCCTAGGTCGCCCTCCTCAATAGTGCTACTGGCAAGTGATCCTAAATCTTTTTCTTGATGTTGTTCCTCTTTTTTCGATCACTTAACACTTGAATTGTCTGATTATGATCTCTTGTTTTTGGGATGCAGGTCTGGTAGTGCCGTAACAGCCGTGTCGTTGCATGGCACACAATAGAGCTTGAGAGGGCAACAACGGTGGTAGTGATGGAGCTGCTCCGCGATCAACCAGGGGTTAGTTCTCTACTGCCATTCCTATGATTTCTCTGCTATTTCCATTCCCTAGCTGAACTGCTACTGAAATGCACCTATTTGGTTGATCCAGTTCAGAGTTACGCATATTTCATGAGGATGCGATTTTCAACTAATTTGCTTGTGCCACATGGATCTTGGTGGTTAAATTTATGTTCTTATGCACTCGAATCAAAGTAATCCCAGTATGCATGTTGTTAAGACCAATAACTGATACATCCTAACCACTATCTCCGTATCTCTTAACGGAACCATTTGCCACTAGTATAGATTTATTAGTGGCCATGGCTCTTAGTTATTTTGCATGCCATTTCGGGTTCACTTGGCAAGCAGGTGTTGTTTACTATTGTCAGTGCCTTGATAAGTATTTAGTTTCATGTGTAAACTTGTTGAGACATGAACGTTAGAAGCTTACGCTATCCAGGTAGACGAGCAGTGGCTTCGCGTCATGGATATTGTTTATTAATGATGCCTTTTTCTGGCGGATTTGTATGGCCTCTACTGCTGCTGCTATAGTACTTGGTTAGACTTTCATTTGACACATTTATATTACGTTGTCAATTATAGGTCAATTTGATTAGACTTTCATTTGACACATTTCTATTTGTATCAACTTGATTAGATACTTTTTATTCTCATTTGTAAGGTAAGATTTGAGGATTTTGGAAAGCATGTAATTTATTTTTTTAGTTTCTTACAATTCTCATATTTCTACTATCAATTCATGTCTACAAAATGTCTAATGTTGTTGTAAATATGATAGGTATGATAGGGTAGCGGTCTACCTTGGTGCTATCCATCACAATCTGCCATGACATGTAGCCTCCAGCAGGAGGGTCGACGACAACATGAATAACAACCTTACTAGTTTATATGGGTTGCTGATGTAAATTGCATTTGTAGTTGTTCCTAACCTCGCTGTGACATATATATTGTCAATATATGTTGTATATTATCATATTATGGAGGATTTCACAAACTGCTATGTTGCATATATACCTATGGATGGCTGTATATTGAATGATTTGTGTGACGTTTAACACTTTGGAAATACTATCTTGGGCCAAAATTGGCATTATGATTTGTGCATCACATTATGCTAAAAAGTGTTTCGTCTCAAATTGGGTTGAAAGAAATGAAGCATACCAAATTTAATTTGATCCTAAATCCATGACGGTTTCTGTGACGAAAAGTAGCATACACGTAGGCAGCCACATCATTCTAGTTGTTGAATTAAAAATCCTACGTGGCGTTGGTCCATGATGGTTTGTTTTGTCATGAAGGATTGGGCCTAGTCTGGGCTTGGACGGGCTTAAGGCAGATCCATGACGGTCAAAAACCGTCATGGAAGGTACGATGCCAAATTATGACGCGATATACATGACGGATTCTAAATCCGTCATGGATGGGCACGCATGACAGTTTTTGATCGATTTGTGACGGACTAGATCCGTCACGTATTAACAGATTTCTTGTAGTGCTTCTAGGGTTTAGCCTCCTTGATCTCGTGGTAGATCCACTCTTGTACTACCCATATCATCAATATCAATCAAGCAGGAGTAGGGTTTTACCTCCATCGAGAGGGCCCGAACCTGGGTAAAAACATCGTGTCCCTTGTCTCCTGTTACCATCCGCCTAGACGCACAGTTCGGGACCCCCTACCTGAGATCCGCCGGTTTTGACACCGACATTGGTGCTTTCATTGAGAGTTCCTCTGCGTCGTCACCGATAGGCTTGATGGCTTCTTAAATCGACAACAACGCCGTCCAGGGTGAGACTTTTCTCCCCGGACAAATCTTCGTATTCGGCGGCTTTGCACTGCGGGCCAATTCGCTTGGCCATCTGGAGCAGATCGAAAGCTATGCCCCTGGCCATCAGGTCAGGTTTGGAAGCCTAAACTTCACGGCTGACATCCGCGGAGACCTGATCTTCGACGGATTCGAGCCACAGCCGAGCGTGCCGTGCTATCACGATGGGCGTGATTTAGCTCTGCCGCCGGACAGTGCCCTGGAGGCCGCACACGAGTCCGCTCTGACCCATAGTTCGGAGCAGACCACACAGATCGAGGATAGGTGGCTGGACACCGCCTCGGTAGCTGTAACTTCTACGGTGATGGAGCCGAATACGACCTTGTCCCTTATAAAGCTTGTGACTCCGAGGCGCCGGACTCCTTGCCGGACTCCGAACCTCCTGCGCCCCTACCAATCGAATTCGATTGGGCGCCGATCATGGAGTTCACCACCGCGGACATCTTTTAGCACTCACCCTTTGGCGACATCCTAAATTCGCTGAAGCATCTCTCGTTATCAGGAGAACCCTGGCCGAACTGCGGTCAGGACGGTTGGGATGCGGACGATGAAGAAATTCAAATCCCACCCACCACCCACTTTGTAGCCATTGTCGACGATCTAACCGACATGCTAGACTACGACTCCGAAGACATCGACGGTATGGACGACGATGCCGGAGACGATCAAGAACCAGCGCCTACAGAGCACTGGAAGGCCACCCCAACCCATGATGTATATATGGTGGACACCCCAAAAGGAAGCGATAACGAGGAACAACGGGATGCGGCAAAGGATAATCCAGCCGACAAACAACCAAAACGGCGACGCAGATGCCGCCCTAAGTGTCGCCTCGACAAAAACAGCACTCCTAATGGCCCAGCAATAGAGCAGGGCAAACTAGTGGACGACGAACATGCAACCAAGCAACCATCCGAACAGGATGAATTAGATAATCAATCCATGCCCGGCGAAAACAACAGTCCAGACGACCTCTCGCCGGACACACCACCGGAGAATAAGAACATTCACAAAAGACTCGTCGCCACTACAAGAAGTCTGAAGAAAGAAAAACGGAAGCTCAAAACAGCGGAAGACATACTCAGAATGAGGTGGAGCAAAGTACTCAAGACCGCGGACAAATATGGCAATGGCCACCAAACAAAGAGCTACCCGAAGCGCAAGCTGCTGCCTGAATTCGACAAGGAGGCCATAGATCCCCCACAGTCAAAAAGCAAAGAGGCCGCCTGGCCGGATAGACGACCAGATGACAGGCCAAAAGCGACAAGCGGCGCCGCACACAAGACGACACATGACCCTCATAAAACAGACGGCCCGGTCAGGTCCATTTATGGGCCAAAAAAAGAGGGCCCCAGGAAGCAACACAACACGCCGCATGTTCGAAGATAACGGCACGCCTAAATACAGGGGAGCCGCACACCCACTATGTTTCACCGATGAGGTGCTGGATCATGAATTTCCAGCGGGATTCAAACCCGTAAACATAGAGGCATACGACGGAATAACAGACCCTGGAGTCTGGATTGAGGATTACATACTACACATACACATGGCTAGAGGAGATGATCTCCACGCCATAAAATATCTACCCCTCAAGCTCAAAGGGCCAGCTCGGCATTGGCTCAAAAGCCTCCCAGAAAACACTGTTGGAAGTTGGGAAGAGCTCGAGGACGCGTTTAGAGCAAATTTTCAAGGGACTTATGTCCGCCCTCCGGATGCAGACGATCTAAGTCATATAACTCAACAGCCCGGAGAGTCAGCGCGCAAATTCTGGAACAGGTTCCTCACCAAAAAGAACCAAATAGTCGACTGTCCAGACGCCGAAGCCTTAGCAGCTTTTAAACATAATGTCCGAGACGAATGGCTCGCCAGACACCTCGGCCAAGAGAAGCCGAGAACAATGGCCGCGCTAACAAGCCTCATGACCCGCTTTTGCGCGGGGGAAGACAGCGGGCTAGCAAGATGTAGCACCAGCGACCCGAGTACAGCCGAGATCAGAGATGGAAACGGAAAATCACGGCGCGGAAAGGACCAGCGCCGAAACAAAGAAAAAAGCCCAAAGAACACGGTGGTCAACGCCGGATTCAAAAGCTCGCGGCCGAACAACAAAACACTGCCTCTTAAGGACAACAGTGACGAGCTATCCAACTTAAACAAAATTTTGGATCGGATATGTCAAATCCACAGCACCTCCGGAAGGCCTGCAAACCACACCCACCGAAATTGTTGGGTCTTCAAACAGTCCGGCCGACTCAACGCCGAACACAAGGGGCTCGACCCATCAAGCGAGGATGACGACGAACCCCACCAGCAGAGCGCCGGAAAGCAAAAAACTTTCCCACAAGAAGTCAAAACAGTAAATTCACTTCATGTGATAATACGGAGCAACAGTGTGGCGCCCGCCAAAGTAGGTATCGCACGGTCCACCCCAGCGGAACCTCGAGGTTGGATGTTACAACCAATTACTTTCGACCACCTGGACTATTCTAGAAGTGTTCGAAACGCAGGATGGACTGCTCTGATATTGGATCCTATTATCGACGGACTACAATTTACACAAGTCCTGATGGACGGCGGCAGCGATTTAAACCTGCTATATCCGGACACAATCCGCTAGTTGGGGATAGACCTTACTAAAATTCGACATAGCCGCACTTCCTTCAAAGGAGTGACGCCAGGCCCTTACGCCAAGTGCACAGGCTCCTTACTACTAGAAGTTGTGTTCGGGTCACCCGACAACTTTCGACGCGAAAAGCTAATCTTTCATGTCACCCCATTCAAAAGTAGCCATCAAGCACTATTGGGACGTGAAGCTTTTGTCTGCTTTAATGCAATACCACACTACGCGTCTCTTACACTTAAAATGCCCGGTCCACGCGGCATCATTTCACTAAAAGGTCGTTCAAGACCCCGGACACGGCTAGACGAGTTCGGCATAAAATAAGCTAGGGGCTCCCTAGCCGCACACCCCTTTACAAGGGGCTGTGCGTATGAGCTAATATAAGCTCAGCTTTATTTATTCATTCATATTTTGATTTTTAATACATTTTTTGCACGATTTCCTTTCAAGCTAAGTTCCTCTCTTTTTACAGATGAACAACGTGTACACCCGTCCAGGATACGGCACAACGGAGACACAGGCGCAGACGTGCAGCAGGGACCCGTCGCAAGGATTCTTTTCAGATTAAGTCCCTGCGTAAACCTTTCTTACTGTCTTTTGTTGATCACATCCCACAGTTTTTTACCATAACCAACGAGGAGGCTGGCGTTTTGGCATCGGCCGCGCCAGAAATTTTCGCCCGTACCTGGACACTAGGGGCTTAGGGCATTGTTCTGCCCGTTATTATAAAGACCGAACACCTCAGGGAGTGTTCGGCGTCTCGAGTTAGGCCTTATATGCATCAGCTCCGAATCATGTCTTTGGTCAAATGTTGGGTTTGCCCGGCTCCTGTGTTTTGCTGCCTTACGTTCCGTATCATCGGCTAACGCGGCACCAGGAGAACTACTGCGATTGTGCCCCGGTTCGGCCAGGCGAGCACCTCAGTAGAGAAAGCCGAAAACTGACTGTAATGATACAGCGAGAGACTGGTCAACCACTCGATCGACTACCGGAATGTTTAGAATTCCTCCGCTTTGACGAAGGACCGCTTCCCGGTCAGGCACATACGCGCCCCGAATTCGGAGAGCGCGGTGCCCCCAGGGGCTATATCATAGCCCCACCCTCGAACTCCTATGGCTAAGTGAAAGTGATAAAGCATTATAGTCCGGTTGCCTCGTTTGCTATGCTACCACCTCCTTCACAGGGCCAAGATGTCGGCTTAAGTGTGAAAATGCGCTATTTTTGCGAACACCCCCGCACTTTGTGCGTGGGGGCTGAAGCCGACGACTGGCATCTTTCAGGTTATACACACGTATACATAAATGGCCGCAGAGGAGATATTCTAATACTTGAACGCACAAGTACCAAAAAGCGCTTACATCATAAACATCGTTTTACAAACCAAAGCGTTCATTTGAACGTGACATTTTTTGAGCACTGCGACTCTATTACACGAGCACCACGCAGAACTTCCCCAAAATAGTGCTCGGCGGGTAACCGGCTCTCGTCCGAACCCTGGGTCGCAATAACGGTGGCATCCATCTTTGTCCAATGTGTCTTCACACGGGCGAGGGCCATCCGTGCACCCTCTATGCAGGCCGACCGCTTCATCGCCTTGATATGCGGCACCGCCCCAAGAAATTGCTGCAATAAGCCAAAATAACTCTTCGGTTTGGGCCTATCCGGCCAGACATGAGTCGCGATATCCGTCATGGCAAGCCCGGACAATCTATTTAGCTCAGCCCACTCGGCCAACCGATCGGTCAGCGGAAGGGAACGCTCTGGACTATGGAATTGAGACCAAACAAGCTCTTCCGTCTTGTGATCCTTCTGACTTCGGAAGTGCACAACGGCATCCGCCGCACTCGCCGCCAAGTCCATATAAGGATCCTCCGGACCCCACAGCTGGCCAAGCTGAGCATACTTTGGATCTGTAAACCTTCGGCGCAGCAGAAAGGGTTTGCCAGCCACAATGTCTCCGGCCTGGCGCAGCTCCTCCTTTATAGCCCGCATTGCAGAACGGGCATCCTTGGCTTCGGCGGTGGCCTTCCCCAGTGAAGGAAATATGCCCTAGAGGCAATAATAAAGTTATTATTTATTTCCTTATATCATGATAAAATGTTTATTATTCATGCTAGAATTGTATTAACCGGAAACATAATACATGTGTGAATATATAGACAAGCAGAGTGTCACTAGTATGCCTCTACTTGACTAGCTCGTTAATCAAAGATGGTTATGTTTCCTAACCATGGACAAAGAGTTGTTATTTGATTAACGGGATCACATCATTAGTTGAATGATCTGATTGACATGACCCATTCCGTTAGCTTAGCACCCGATCGTTTAGTATGTTGCTATTGCTTTCTCCATGACTTATACATGTTCCTATGACTATGAGATTATGCAACTCCCGTTTACCGGAGGAACACTTTGTGTGCTACCAAACATCACAACGTAACTGGGTGATTATAAAGGTGCTCTACAGGTGTCTCCAAAGGTACTTGTTGGGTTGACGTATTTTGAGATTAGGATTTGTCACTCCGAATGTCGGAGAGGTATCTCTGGGCCCTCTCGGTAATGCACATCACTTAAGCCTTGCAAGCATTGCAACTAATGAGTTAGTTGTGAGATGATGTATTATGGAACGAGTAAAGAGACTTGCCGGTAACGAGATTGAACTAGGTATTGGATACCGACGATCGAATCTCGGGCAAGTAACATACCAATGACAAAGGGAACAACGTATGTTGTTATGCGGTCTGACCGATAAAGATCTTCGTAGAATATGTAGGAACCAATATGGGCATCCAGGTCCCGCTATTGGTTATTGGCCGGAGACGTGTCTCGGTCATGTCTACATTGTTCTCGAACCGTAGGGTCCGCACGCTTAAGGTTTCGATGACAGTTATATTATGAGTTTATGAGTTTTGATGTACCGAAGGAGTTCGGAGTCCCGTATGAGATCGGGGACATGACGAGGAATCTCAAAATGGTCGAGACGTAAAGATCGATATATTGGACGACTATATTCGGAGTTCGGAAAGGTTCCGAGTGATTCGGGTATTTTTCGGAGTACCGGAGAGTTACGGGAATTCGCCGGGGAGAAGTATTGGGCCTTATTGGGCCCTGCGGGAAAGAGAGAGGGGCTGCCTAGGGCAGGCCGCCCCCCCCCCCATGGCCTAGTCCGAATTGGACTAGGGGGAGGGGCCGCACCCCCTCCTTCCTTCCCTTCTCTCTTCCCCTTCCTTTTCTCCTACTCCTACTACTTGGAAGGTCTCCTAGTTGGACTAGGAAAGGGGGAATCCTACTCCCGGTGGGAGTAGGACTCCCCTAGGGCACGCCATAGAGAGGGCCGACCCTCCCCTCCTCCACTCCTTTATATACGGGGGCAGGGGGCACCCCATGGACACACAAGTTGATCATTGAGATCGTTCCTTAGCCGTGTGCGGTGCCCCCCTCCACGATATTACACCTCGGTCATATTGTAGCGGTGCTTAGGCAAAGCCCTGCGACAGGAGAACATCAAGATCGTCACCACGCCGTCGTGTTGACGGAACTCCTCCCCGCGCCTCTGCTGGATCGGAGATCGGGGTGCGTCATCGAGCTGTACACGTGTCAAGAACTCGGAGGTGCCGGAGTAACGGTGCTTGGATCGGTCGGACCGGGAGGACGTACGACTACTTCCTCTATGTTGTGTCAACGCTTCCGCTTCGGTCTACGAGGGTACGTAGACAACACTCTCCCCTCTCGTTGCTATGCATCACCATGATCTTGCGTGTGCGTAGGAAATTTTTTGAAATTACTACGTTCCCCAACAGTGGCATCAGAGCCAGGTTTTTATGGTTTGATGTTATATGCACGAGTAGAACACAAGTGAGTTGTGGGCGATATAAGTCATACTGCTTACCAGCATGTCATACTTTGGTTCGGCGGTATTGTTGGGTGAAGCGGCCCGGACCGACATTACGCGTACGCTTACGCGAGACTGGTTTTACCGTCGTGCTTTGCACACAGGTGACTAGCGGGTGTCAGTTTCTCCAACTTTAGTTGAACCGAGTGTGGCTACTCCCGGTCCTTGCGAAGGTTAAAACAGCATCAACTTGACAAACTATCGTTGTGGTTTTGATGCGTAGGTGAGATTGGTTTTTGCTTAAGCCCGTAGCAGCCACGTAAAACTTGCAACAACAAAGTAGAGGACGTCTAACTTGTTTTTGCATGGCATGTTGTGATGTGATATGGCCAAGACATGATGCTATATTTTGTTGTATGAGATGATCATGTTTTGTAACCGAAGTTATCGGCAACTGGCAGGAGCCATATGGTTGTCGCTTTATTGTATGAAATGCAAACGCCCTGTAATTGCTTTACTTTATCACTAAGCGGTAGCGATAGTCGTAGAAGCAATAGATGGCGTAAACGACAACGATGCTACGATGGAGATCAAGGTGTCGCGCCGGTGACGATGGTGATCATGATGGTGCTTCGGAGATGGAGATCACAAGCACAAGATGATGATGGCCATATCATATCACTTATATTGATTGCATGTGATGTTTATCCTTTATGCATCTTATCTTGCTTTGATTGACGGTAGCATTTTAAGATGATCTCTCACTAAAAAATTATCAAGAAGTGTTCTCCCTGAGTATGCACTGTTGCCAAAGTTCGTCGTGCCCAGACACCACGTGATGATCAGGTGTGATAAGCTCTACGTCCATCTACAACGGGTGCAAGCCAGTTTTTGCACACGCAGAATACTCAGGTTAAACTTGACGAGCCTAGCATATGCAGATATGGCCTCGGAACACGGAGACCGAAAGGTCGAGCGTGAATCATATAGTAGATATGATCAACATAAGATGTTCACCATTGAAAACTACTCCATCTCACGTGATGATCGGTTATGGTTTAGTTGATTTGGATCACGTGATCACTTAGATGACTAGAGAGATGTCTGTCTAAGTGGGAGTTCTTAAGTAATATGATTAATTGAACTTAAATTTATCATGAACTTAGTCCTGGTAGTATTTTGCAAATTATGTTGTAGATCAATAGCTTGCGTTGTTGCTTTCATATGTTTATTTTGATATGTTCCTAGAGAAAATTGTGTTGAAAAATGTTAGTAGCAATGATGCGGATTGGATCCATGATCTAAGGTTTATCCTCATTGCTGCACAGAAGAATTATGTTCTTAATGCACCGCTAGGTGACAGACCTATTGCAGGAGCAGATGCAGACGTTATGAACGTTTGGCTAGCTCAATATGATGACTACTTGATAGTTTTGTGCACCATGCTTTATGGCTTAGAATCGGGACTTCAAAGATGTTTTGAACATCATGGACCATATGAGATGTTCCAGGAATTGAAGTTAATATTTCAAGCAAATACCTGAGTTGAGAGATATGAAGTCTTCAACAAGTTCTATAGCTAAAAGATGGAGGAGAATCTCTCAACTAGTGAGCATGTGCTCAGATTGTCTAGGTACTTCAATCGCTTGAATCAAGTGTGAGTTAATCTTCCAGATAAGATAGTGATTGACAGAATTCTCTAGTCACCATCACCAAGTTAGTAGAACTTCATGATGAACTATAGTATGCAAGGGATGATAAAAATGATTCCTGAGTTTTTCATGATGATGAAATCGTTGAAGGTAGAAATCAAGAAAGAACATCAAGTGTTGATGGTTAACAAGACCACTAGTTTCAAGAAAAGGGCAAAGGGAAAGAAAGGGGAACTTCAAGTGGAAAGACAAGCAAGTTGTCACTCCCGTGAAGAAGACCAAAGCTGGACCAAAGCCTGAAACTGAGTGCTTACACTGCAAAGGGAATGGTCACTGGAAGCGGAAATGCCCTGAATATTTGGTGGATAAGAAGGATGGCAAAGTGAACAAGGGTATATTTGATATACAGATTATTGATGTGTGCCTTACTAGTGTTTATAGTAGCCCCTGAGTATTTGATACTTGTTCGGTTGCTAAGATTAGTAACTCGAAACAGGAGTTACAGAATAAACAGAGACTAGTTGAAGGGGAAGTGACGATGAGTGTTGGAAGTAGTTCCAAGATTGATATGATCATCATCGCACATTCCCTATACTTTCGGGATTAGTGTTAAACCTAAATAAATGTTATTTGGCGTTTGCGTTGAGCATGAATATGATTTGATCATGTTTATTGCAATACGGTTATTCATTCAAAATCAGAGAATAATTGTTGTTCTGTTTACATGAATAAAACCTTCAATGGTCATACACCCAATGAAAATAGTTTGTTGGATCTCGATCGTAGTAATACACATATTCATAATATTGAAGCCAAAAGATGCAAAGTTAATAATGATAGTGCAACTTATTTGTGGCACTACCATTTAGGTCATATTGGTGTAAAGTGCACGAAGAAACTCCATGCTGATGGGATTTTGGAATCACTTGATTATGAATCACTTGATGCTTGCGAACCATGCCCCATGGGCAAGATGACTAAGACTCCATTCTCCGGAACAATGGAGCGAGCGACTGACTTATTGGAAATAATACATACTGATGTATGCGATCCGATGAGTGTTGAGGCTCGTGGCAAGTATCGTTATTTTCTGACCTTCACAAGATGATTTGAGCAGATATGGGTATATCTACTTGATGAAACATAAGTCTGAAATAGTTGAAAGGTTCAAAGAATTTTAGAGTGAAGTGGAAAATCATCGTAACAAGAAAATAAAGTTTCTGCGATCTGATCGCGGAGAGGAATATTTGAGTTACGAGTTTGGTCTTCAATTAAAACAATGTGGAATAGTTTCACAGCTCACGCCACCTGGAACACCACAACGTTATGGTGTGTCCGAACGTCGTAACCGCACTTTATTTGATATGGTGCGATCTATGATGTCTCTTACTGATTTGCCAATATTGTTTTGGGGTTATGCATTAGAGACAGCTGCATTCACGTTTAATAGGGCACCATCTAAATCCGTCGAGACGACACTGTATGAACTATGGTTTAGCAGTAAACTTAAGCTGTTGTTTCTTAAAGTTTGGGGCTGCGATGCTTATGTGAAAAAGTTTCATCCTGATAAGCTCAAACCCAAATCGGAGAAGTGCGTCTTCATAGAATACCCAAAGGAAATTGTTGGGTACACCTTCTATCACAGATCCAAAGGCAAACCATTCATTGCTAATAAATGGATCCTTTCTAGAGAAGGAGTTTCTCTCGAAAGAAGTGAGTGGGAGGAAAGTAGAACTTGATGAGGTAACTGTACCTGTTCCCTTATTGGAAAGTAGTTCATCACAGAAATCTGTTCTTGTGACTACTATACCAATTAGTGAGGAAGCTAATGATGATGATCATATAACTTCAGATCAAGTTACTACCGAACCTCGTAGGTAAAATAGAGTGAGATCCGCACCAGAGTAGTACGGTAATCTTGTTCTGGAGGTTGTGTTACTTGACCATGACAAACCTACGAACTATGAGGAAGCGATGATGAGCCCAGATTCCGCAAAATGGTTTGAGGCCATGAAATACGAGATATGATCCATGTATGAGAACAAAGTATGGACTTTGATGGATTTGCCCGATGATCGGCAAACCATAGAAAATAAATGGATCTTCAAGAGGAAGATGGACGTTGATAGTAGTGTTACTATCTACAAAGCTCGACTTGTTGCAAAAGGTTTTCGACAAGTTCAAGGGATTGACTATGATGAGACCTTCTCACCCGTAGCGATGCTTAAGTCTGTCCGAATCATGTTAGCAATTGCCGCATTTTATGATTATGAAATTTGGCAAATGGATGTAAAAACTGCATTCCTGAATGGGTTTCTGGAGGAAGAGTTGTATATGATGCAACCAGAAGGTTTTATCGATCCAAAGGGAGCTAACAAAGTGTGCAAGCCCCAGCGATCCATCTATGGACTGGTGCAAGCATCTCAGAGTTGGAATATACGCTTTGATAAGTTGATCAAAGCATATAGTTTTATACAGACTTGCGGTGAAGCCTGTATTTACTAGAAAGTGAGTGGGAGCACTACAGCATTTCTGATAAGTATATGTGAATGACATATTGTAGATCGGAAATAATGTAGAATTATTCTGCAAAGCATAAAGGAGTGTTTGAAAGGAGTTTTTCAAAGAAAGACCTCGGTGAAGCTGCTTACATATTGAGCATCAATATCTATAGAGATAGATCAAGACGCTTGATAAGTTTTTTTTCAATGAGTACATACCTTGACAAGATTTTGAAGTAGTTCAAAATGGAACAGTCAAAGAAAGAGTTCTTGCCTGTGTTACAAGGTGTGAAATTGAGTAAGACTCAAAACCCGACCACGGCAGAAGATAGAAAGAGAATGAAAGTCATTCCCTATGCCTTGGCCATAGGTTCTATAAAGTATGCCATGCTGTGTACCAGATCTATTGTATACCCTGCACTGAGTTTGGCAAGGGAGTACAATAGTGATCTAGGAGTAGATCACTGGACAGCGGTCAAAATTATCCTTAGTGGAATAAGGATATGTTTCTCGATTATGGAGGTGACAAAAGGTTCGTCGTAAAGGGTTGCGTCGATGCAAGTTTTGACACCGATCTGGATGACTCTAAGTCTCGATCTAGATACATATTGAAAGTGGGAGCAATTAGCTAGAGTAGCTCCGTGCAGAGCATTGTAGACATAGAAAATTGCAAAATACATAACGGATCTGAATGTGAAAGACCCGTTGACTAAGATTCTCTCACAAGCAAAACATGATCACACCTAAGTACTCTTTGGGTGTTAATCACATAGCGATGTGAACTAGATTACTAAATCTAGTAAACCCTTTGGGTGTTGGTCACATGGCGATGTGAACTATGGGTGTTAATCACATGATGATGTGAACTATCGATGTTAATCACATGGTGATGTGATCTAGATTATTGACTCTAGTGCAAGTGGGAGACTGAAGGAAATATGCCCTAGAGGCAATAATAAAGTTATTATTTATTTCCTTATATCATGATAAATGTTTATTATTCATGCTAGAATTGTATTAACCGGAAACATAATACATGTGTGAATATATAGACAAGCAGAGTGTCACTAGTATGCCTCTACTTGACTAGCTCGTTAATCAAAGATGGTTATGCTTCCTAACCATGGACAAAGAGTTGTTATTTGATTAACGGGATCACATCATTAGTTGAATGATCTGATTGACATGACCCATTCTGTTAGCTTAGCACCCGATCGTTTAGTATGTTGCTATTGCTTTCTCCATGACTTATACATGTTCCTATGACTATGAGATTATGCAACTCCCGTTTACCGTAGGAACACTTTGTGTGCTACCAAACGTCACAACGTAACTGGGTGATTATAAAGGTGCTCTACAGGTGTCTCCAAAGGTACTTGTTGGGTTGGCGTATTTCGAGATTAGGATTTGTCACTCCGAATGTCGGAGAGGTATCTCTGGGCCCTCTCGGTAATGCACATCACTTAAGCCTTGCAAGCATTGCAACTAATGAGTTAGTTGTGAGATGATGTATTACGGAACGAGTAAAGAGACTTGCCGGTAACGAGATTGAACTAGGTATTGGATACCGACGATCGAATCTCGGGCAAGTAACATACCGATGACAAAGGGAACAACGTATGTTGTTATGCGGTCTGACCGATAAAGATCTTCGTAGAATATGTAGGAACCAATATGGGCATCCAGGTCCCGCTATTGGTTATTGGCCGGAGACGTGTCTCAGTCATGTCTACATTGTTCTCGAACCGTAGGGTCCGCACGCTTAAGGTTTCGATGATAGTTATATTATGAGTTTATGAGTTTTGATATACCGAAGGAGTTTGGAGTCCCGGATGAGATCGGGGACATGACGAGGAGTCTCGAAATGGTCGAGACGTAAAGATCGATATATTGGACAACTATATTCGGAGTTCGGAAAGGTTCCGAGTGATTCGGGTATTTTTCGGAGTACCGGAGAGTTACGGGAATTCGCCGGGGAGAAGTATTGGGCCTTATTGGGCCCTGCGGGAAAGAGAGAGGGGCTGCCTAGGGCAGGCCGCGCCCCCCCCCCATGGCCTAGTCCGAATTGGACTAGGGGGAGGGGCCGCACCCCCTCCTTCCTTCCCTTCTCTCTTCCCCTTCCTTTTTTCCTACTCCTACTACTTGGAAGGTCTCCTAGTTGGACTAGGAAAGGGGGAATCCTACTCCCGGTGGGAGTAGGACTCCCCTAGGGCGCGCCATAGAGAAGGCCGGCCCTCCCCTCCTCCACTCCTTTATATACGGGGGCAGGGGGCACCCCATGGACACACAAGTTGATCATTGAGATCGTTCCTTAGCCGTGTGCGGTGCCCCCCTCCACGATATTACACCTCGGTCATATTGTAGCGGTGCTTAGGCGAAGCCCTGCGACAGGAGAACATCAAGATCGTCACCACGCCGTCGTGCTGACGGAACTCCTCCCCGCGCCTCTGCTGGATCGGAGATCGGGGTGCGTCATCGAGTTGTACACGTGTCAAGAACTCAGAGGTGCCGGAGTAACGGTGCTTGGATCGGTCGGACCGGGAGGACGTACGACTACTTCCTCTATGTTGTGTCAACGCTTCCGCTTCGGTCTACGAGGGTACGTAGACAACACTCTCCCCTCTCGTTGCTATGCATCACCATGATCTTGCGTGTGCGTAGGAATTTTTTTGAAATTACTACGTTCCCCAACACCCAGGTCTTCTCGCTCCGCTAGGCGCTCCCTCTCAAGAACCTCATTGCGGTCGATAGCATCTTTTAACTTCACGGCCATTTCGGCCATCTCCTGCCTGCTTCGGCAATGTGCAGCCTTTCGGCTTCTAGCTCTTCGGCTGCCCTCGAGGCAGCCGCATCACTCCTTCTGGCTTGCTCCTTGGCTTGAGCAAGTTCTGCCCGAAGGCTCTCCACAGTAGCAGCACCATCTGCGTCAAGCACAAATATTGTAAGGGGTGGGCTTCGGCTCCCTTACTAGGTGACCACGGAGAAGAAACCTACCTTGCGACTCGTTAAGTCGCCTGTTGACTAGCGCGATGTCCACATCCGCAACATCGAGTTGCCGCTTTAGTTCGGCAACTCCATCAGTCCGGCTAGCCACCGAACTATCCGCCACCTGCTTAGGAAGGGCGAAAATCAATTCCTGGGATTTTGATCCTCGGCACGCTGTCGTTCTCGACACCCTACCGAGTCTCAGGGGCTACTATCTATACAGGGGCGCACTTTATGTGTAAAACTGTCAAAGAGTATGTCATTTTTACGTACCTCAAACCCCGCCAGCAAACTCCTGACGGCATCACGCAATCCGCCTTCGGCGGATGAAATTCTTTCAATCACCGTACTCATCAGTGTACGGTGACCTTCTGAGATGGACGCCCTCTCAAGCAGATCCTTCAGCTCCCTCGGCCGCACACCAGTCGGTGCCGAACTGTTTGGCCCTGTCGGACTCCGGGATACCCTCCGTGATGACACTTCAGGCTCGTCTGCCCTATCCGATGGTGCGGCGGATGGAGGCGTCTCGCTCTCCATCATCTCCGGATGGAGTTCCCCCGAAGACGAGCTCATCTGAGAAGGACGGAGATCTGAACTACAAGGTAAAAACTTAAGTTATCCTCAGAAGCACAAATAGGGATGTCCCTTATTACAAAACTCCCTTTTTCTACTTACGGCTCGCTGGAGGGCTGACTCTTTAGGGGAGATTGTGCGGCCGGAGCCTCTCCGGACGCAGGACCCTCTGGTGAAGTTCTCTTCCCCCGCTTCGGGGCTTTGGCCTCCGGGTTTTCGGAGGCGGTCCTCTTCTTCCCCTGGAAGGAGGGATTCTCGATCCCCCCTTCCTCGAGAGCCTCCTTGGTTGAGGCAGTAGTTCCTCTGTTCTCCCCATCGCCTTCCTCTGAAGGCGCAACCTCCAACATCCTGACCAGCAGGGAATCGGGCACGGTCTCTGGGAGGGGGGCTGGACACCGTATCAGTTTTGCCTGCGCTATCCACTCCTGTTTAGAAGGAGATTGGTCAAAAGGCGAATCATAGAAAGGCAAACAAACTATATGTCCGGACACGGAGCTACTCACTTGTGTATCCAGGCGATTGCAGCTTAGGCCGGCATCCTCGGTCAATTCCGGACACGCCTCTCGTGATCCGAAGAATAATTTGTACATCTCCACGGGTGTCATACCCATGAAGTGTTGGAGAATCCGTGGTCCCTCCGGATTAAACTCCCACAGCCGGAGAGGGCGGAGTTTGCAGGGCAGGAGACGCCTAATCAGCATGACCTGCATCACCACGGCCAGGTCGATCTCCCTCGCTTGGAGGTCTCAAATCCGGCCCTGCAATAGGGGCACGTCCTTTGGCGGCCCCCAGTTGAGCCCTTGGCTGACCCATGACATCAGCCGTTGTGGGGGCCCGAGCGGAAGATGGGCGGCGGCTTCTGCTTGCTTCCCCTGGGAGCGGTTATGTAGAACCACTCCTGCTGCCATAAGCCGAGCTCCTCCTGGAAAGAGCCCTCGGGCCATGGAGCGTCGGCCCTTCTGCTCACAACCACCCCGCCGCACTCTGCTTGACGCTTCTCGATCATCTTTGGCTTCACATCGAAGGTCTTAAGCCACAAACCGAAGTGAGGGGTGACGCGGAGGAAGGCTTCGCAGACGACAATAAATGCAGAAATATGGAGGATGGACTCCGGAGCCAAGTCATGGAATTCCAACCCATAATAAAACATGAGCCCTCTCTCAAAAGGATCCATCGGGAAGCCTAAACCCCGACGGAGGTGAGATACAAACACGACATACTCGCCGGGCTCGGGGGTGGGGATGACTTGCCCTTCGGCGGGCAACCTGTGCGAAATCTCGTAAGACAGGTACTTGGCCTCTCGCAGCTTTAGCACGTCTTCTTCCGTAACGGAGGAGGGCATCCACCGGCCCTGTAGGTCGGAGCCAGACATTGTTGAAGGTCCGAAGCGCTCGAATCTGGGGCTCTGGGTGTTGGAACTCGAGGCAAGGAGTAGATTCGATTGAGGATTGAAGAAAAGAAACAAGCCTTGGTCCCATTATAAAGAGGGAGAATACCAAGAGCCTACCCCGTGACCGTTTGGAACCCGCCTTCAGTGGAGGAGGCGTGGCGACGGGCGCGGTTGGGTTACCCACGTCCGTATTGATGGGAATCCCAGAATAAGGGGAACACGATCTCTGCTTCGACAAGACGTGCCAAGGAAACCGCTTCGCTAAACGCGCTGAGGTGGTATAATAAAAAATGATTCAAGTAAAGGCTTGGTGGTGGTATGACGTCATGCCACAAAATACGTCAGCAGATTGAACTTGTGTACATATTATTCTCTCTACGGTGGAATGTGGAAATTATTTTGCAGAGCCGGACACTATCCTGGTGTTCACAATCTTCTATGAATTATTCGGAGGAGGAACCCACCTTGCAATGCCGAACAATATGCGTGCCGGACTCATCGTCATTGAAGCCTGGTTCAGGGGCTACTGAGGGAGTCCTGGACTAGGGGGTGTCCAGACAGCCGGACTATCATCGTCAGCCGGACTCCAAGAATATGAAGATACAAGATTGAAGACTCCGTCCCGTGTCCGGATGGGACTTTCCTTGGCATGGAAGGCAAGCTTGGCGATACGGATATGTAGATCTCCTACCATTGTAACCGACTCTGTGTAACCCTAGCCCTCTCCGGTGTCTATATAAACCGGAGGGTTTTAGTCCGTAGGACAACACAACCATTACAACAATCATACCATAGGCTAGCTTCTAGGGTTTAGCCTCCTTGATCTCGTGGTAGATCCACTCTTGTACTACCCATATCATCAATATCAATCAAGCAGGAGTAGGGTTTTACCTCCATCGAGAGGGCCCGAACCTGGGTAAAAACATCGTGTCCCTTGTCTCCTGTTACCATCCGCCTAGACGCACAGTTCGGGACCCCCTACCCGAGATCCGCCGATTTTGACACCGACAAGGACCCTTTTCATCGAATCCGCTCCAACTAAAGTGGGAGAGACAGACACCCGCTAGCCACCTTATGCATCTAGTGCATGTCAGTCGGTGGAACCTGTCTCACGTAAGCGTACGTGTAAGGTCGGTCTGGGCCGCTTCATCCCACAATACCGCTAAAGCAAAATAAGACTAGTAGTGGCAACAAAGTTGTCAACATCTACGCCCACAACAAATTGTGTTCTACTCGTGCAAAGAGAACTACGCAAAGACCTAGCTCATGATGCCACTGTTGGGGAATGTTGCATAAAATAAAAAAATTCCTACATTCACCAAGATCAATATAGGAGTTCATCCAGCAACGAGAGAGAGGAGTGCATCTACATACCCTTGTAGATCGCGAGCGGAAGCGTTCAAGAGAACGGGGTTGAGGGAGTCGTACTCGTCATGATCCAAATCACCGGAGATCCTAGCGCTGAACGGATGGCACCTCCGCGTTCAACACACGTACGGTCAGCGTGAAGTCTCCTCCTTCTTGATCCAGCAAGGGGGAAGGAGAGGTTGGTGAAGATCTAGCAGCACGACGGCGTGGTGGTGGATGCAGCAGGGATCCGGCAGGGCTTCGCCAAGCGTCTGCGGGAGGGAGAGGTGTAGCAAGGGGGAAGGGAGGCGCCAGATGCAAGGGTGCGACTGCCCTCCCTCCCCCCTCTTTATATAGGGTCCCCAGGGGGGCGCCGGCCGAGGAGATGGGATCTCCAGGGGGCGGCGGCCAAGGGGTGAGGCTTGCCCCCCAAGGCAAGTGGAGGCGCCCCCCACCCTAGGGTTTCCAACCCTAGGCGCAAGGGGGGCCCAAGGGGGAGCGCACCAGCCCACCAGGGGCTGGTCCCCTTCCCACTTCAGCCCGCGGGGCCCTCCGGGATAGGTGGCCCCACCCGGTGGACCCCCGGGACCCTTCCAGTGGTCCCGATACAATACCGGTGACCCCCGAAACTCTCCCGATGGCCGAAACATCACTTCCTATATATAATTCTTCACCTCCGGACCATTCCGGAACTCCTCGTGACTTCCAGGATCTCATCCGGGACTCCGAACAACTTTCGGGTTACTGCATATTCATATCTCTACAACCCTAGCGTCACTGAACCTTAAGTGTGTAGACCCTACGGGTTCGGGAGACATGCAGACATGACCGAGACGCCTCTCCGGTCAATAACCAACAGCGGGATCTGGATACCCATGTTGGCTCCCACATGCTCCTCGATGATCTCATCGGATGAACCACGATATCGAGGATTCAATCAATCATGTATACAATTCCCTTTGTCAATTGGTATGTTACTTGCCCGAGACTCGATCGTCGGTATCCCAATACCTCGTTCAGTCTTGTTACCGGCAAGTCACTTTACTCGTACCGTAATGCATGATCCCGTGATCAGACACTTGGTCACATTGAGCTCATTATGATGATGCATTACCGAGTGGGCCCAGAGATACCTCTCCGTCATACGGAGTGACAAATCCCAGTCTCGATTCGTGCCAACCCAACAGACACTTTCGGAGATACCCGTAGTGCACCTTTATAGCCACCCAGTTACGTTGTGACGTTTGGCACACCCAAAGCACTCCTACGGTATCCGGGAGTTGCACAATCTCATGGTCTAAGGAAATGATACTTGACATTTGGAAAAGCTCTAGCGAAACGAACTACACGATCTTTGTGCTATGCTTAGGATTGGGTCTTGTCCATCACATCATTCTCCTAATGATGTGATCCCGTTATCAATGACATCCAATGTCCATAGTCAGCAAACCATGACTATCTGTTGATCAACGAGCTAGTCATCTAGAGGCTTACTAGGGACTTGTTGTGGTCTATGTATTCACACACGTATTACAATTTCCGGATAATACGATTATAGCATGAACAACAGACAATTATCATGAATAAAGAAATATAATAATAACCATTTTATTATTGCCTCTAGGGCATATTTCCAACAACCCCCCCCCCCACCAGGGTCGGTAAAGTTAGCAGGAACGGGGTACCTAAGCGCAGAAAAAATCGAACACTAAATTAACTCGTTTTTATGCATACGTAGTAGAGGAGACATGTTAAATAGCCCATTTACTTTCTTTTGTTCAAGAAAGGGATCGTAGGTCAGGTGGTAGGCTAGTTGAGTTGGCTCACTAGTGGTGCAAGGATCGAATCCTCTCTTGTTCACACCAATTTTTGCGTGAAAAAATCTCGAACGAAAAAAGATCTAAAGAGGGAAAAAATGGATCGGGAGGAGAGCAAGAAAATCGGACCTGGAGCGGATCGTGCGTGCATGCAGCAGAGAAAAGAAAAGGAAACTGTGAAAAATGCACAGAGAAAAAAAGTACTAACATTGGCTTGATGAGTGAATCAAATGATGATGTTGAAAAAAATTGTTGGCATTAAATGGGATGGCTGGACGGACAATCAAATGGAAGAAGCGAATGGCTTGAAATTAATTTCGTGAATCAACGCACAAGAACGTGCGAAATAATGTTGTCTTAATTATGCTGACGTGGCTTTGTAGGGTCAAGTATGACGACTATCGTTCACCTAACAAAAAGATGCGTAGTGGTGTGGTGGTAGGCTGCTGTAGGTCTTCTCTTGGAGACCTCAGTTCGATTCTAGACCGCAGCAATTTTTTCCTCACCCACGATGGCAGTTTTGCGGAAGAAAAAAGAAGAATCAGGAGTGATCCAGTCGTTCGTGCCTGTTGCAAACGACCAGTCGACTGGTCGTTAGATTTCTCGTTATCTATATTAGTAAGTAGTAACTTATTAATTCGGTGCTCAATGTCATTATTTTTTGGACTTCAGAAAAAATAGTTTCCGGGGGACAAAAAATCAGGAAAATGTATATTTAGAAGTTTTGAGACAAGACGAAACCAGAGGGCACATGAGCTAGCAGAGGGCCCCCTATGGGCCCCCTGTGACCAGGGGCCCATGGGATCCACATGAAGCTCCTCCACTTCCTTTATATACTCTCCCAAAACCATGAATATAATTGTCAAGGAATTTTTCTGCTGCCACACCTCTTTGTTCTGCCGTGATCCAATATGCAGGCCTTTTCGGTACTCTTCCAGAGGGGGAAGTCATCACGTTGGCCATCTACATCAACCTTGTTGCCACCATGATCGTGTGTGGGTAGTTTCTTGGACTATGGGTCCATGGCAGTAGCTAGATAGCAATCCTTCCCTTGTTCTTTAATACAATGATCACATGAACTGCCCTACATTATTGCGATCCATATGATGTAAGCTTTTATGGTGTAATTTTTGCTCTGTGATGAATTTTCACTTTATGACTAGATTTATATATGTTTTTTTCATGCATTCATATGAGTTATTTGTTGCATTATTTACAGACATATATGTTCTCCGATCTATTATCTTGCACTGGTCATTTAGACGAATGATCTTCAAGAGGAAGTTGTGTATCTTATTTCGGCTCAATCTTGCAAGTAATATACCGCAGTGATAGAAAATAGAAAAGTCTTGTATTGTGTTGTTGTCACTATGAGTAAAAAGATAGTTATGTAGGTCTCCTTTAAACACAAGGTGAAGACAATATACTATCTACATCATGTCATCGTCATAGTGAATGCAATACTTTGTTTTACTTAGTACTTTGAGATGTATGCTAGATAGCGGTTTGGGTTGGAGTATTAGTTATAGATGTTGTTGTATTAATGACCTATAGATGTCCGGATGTGATGTGTATATGCAATTATGTCATGTATGATTATTATAATAAAAGCTGCAATTTAAGCAATAGTTAAATATAATTTGTTCACCATGTCATGTTATCTTTTATGGAGAGATGCCACTAGTGAAACTATGGATCCCAATCCATTCATCCCTATTGATTTCAACCTCGATCAACACTCTTTTATTTTTCTTTACAATATGATTTTATTTCTTTTGTTGCAATTATATATCACTTCCAAACATAAGTTGCATTAATGCTTGTAATTAGCAAGGCTAGCCTGACTGACGATCTCATTGGTTTCGTTGGGGGCCAATTCAAGTACTATATTTGTGTGTGCAAGTGTTGATCATCGGTTGTAGTCCAAAATACTCCTAAGGGTTCAATAAACCTTAAGGTCATCCACTTGAGCGTTGTTTTGCTATGAACCTCGACACTTGAAGGCCCAACACCTTCTTAGATTAGAGGAAGATGATATGTGGCATTTCTCGGAATATCTCTAGTGTGTTGGTAATTTGGTATTGAAAGAAGCAAAATTGTCTCTCTCTCTCTCTACTGTTGAAGTCAAATACATAGTTGCAGGAGCCTATTGCTCACAGCTCATGTGGATGAAACAAACAGTTAAGCATTATGGCTTCAAGATGAAGAATATTCATTGATATGCGACAATGAGCACGCAATCAAGATCTCTCACAATCTAATGCATCACTTTCGAACGAAGCATATTGATATTTGTCATCACTTTCTCAGAGGTCGTGTCCTCAAAAATACAATTGTTGGCAAGCACATCAAGATAGAGAAGCAATTGGACGATATCTTCACGAATCCATTGGATGAGAAAAGGTTATGTGTGTTACGGTGTGAATTAAGTGTCCTGGAATCTTTGAACGTGCAGTAGCCATGCTCACGCACTAACACTTATGCATTTTAGAAGACTTAGTTGCACAATGCACAAAGAATATGTAACCTTCTCTCAATGAAGAATTACACTGTAAGTGTCAATACATTAACAAATAATTTGACTTGTTGAACACTACGACACAGTGTATGCATTACTAAGTCAGTATATTCCTACACGATGGGTGATGCCACCACAATGTGTGTGTTTCTTCATTCGTTCAATTGATTTGGGTAGAATTGGAGTTTGTCCTCAACAACATTCACTTATAATTATGCCATTATTTTTCCTATTTCTAAGTGAATTACATCGGACCATATCTATTATATTCTTCTTCGCAACCAATGTACTCCAATTCTCACAAGTGTGCAGGAACTCTTTCTCTAGTCAACTGGTCTCCTTGACCGCATTGCACTAAAGAGAAACCACTTTTATGAAACTACATGACACCCCGCGCACTGTCGTGGGAATTGGCTGATGAAAATTTGGGTTGATAACATAAGAACTAAAATTAAAAATACATATGACTTATCATATTTGATTATATATACTTGTAATTTTGAAAGGAAAAGCGATAAGATAGTGATACATCCAAAAATATTTTGCCATGCATCATTGAATCTTGTGGTGTGTCTTCTTCCATGGATAATTGCATGTTGAGGTGGGTCTTATCCTATTCATAATTATATGGTGAGGTAATTACATGTTGAGATAAATAAGTTAGTGGGGATGAATCTCTTAGGTATAGATTTGTATTATGTGCCACCACAGTTGGTTTCCCACTCAAATAGGCTAAACTTGTCTTATTACTTTGACACGTGTCCAACAATACTGAACCGTTGCCTCTATCTAGTCGTGGGAACATGAAGTGGGCAGCGTCATGTGCAGCTCCTACTTGAAGGTCCTCCTTCGTCTCCCAAACAATTCATGTTGCTTGACACCTCGAGTTCTTCTCCACTCCTCGAAGCTGGTGAACCCTAGCCAAAATAGTGTCGTTGTTGAATCCCACCCCCTCGAAAACAAAGATAGTTAGCGGTCTTCCAATCTTCGACGACGACCGAGGAATATATTCAATCTTAAGGTTAAGGTTATCATGATCTGCAGAGTGTTAGTAGGATGAGAGTATCGAGGATTTATTTTTGGAATCGTTTCACTAATATTCAGAATAGTTTGGAGAGGAACCGAAAGCGTTTCAGGGTCACCGAAAGGGTTTCGGAGTTTATCGGGCAACACCGGGTATTCCTGATAAATATTATACAGGTGAAAAATGTTTTTGCTGGTGTTAAATTAATAATATAAGGCTCTAGTAATTGTTAGAAGGATTTTATATTTAATTTAATATCAATGGGCCTTAAAAGGTCAAGTTGTGGAAGGAGAATTGGGCCACCAAGGCCCAATAAGGGGAGGCGCACCCCTTTCCCACTTGGGAGTGTAAGTGCATCTAGTGCCCCTCAGTGATTTTGGTGTATTGAAGACTTATAGGTTAAGGGACTAATATGTTTGTGAGTATACACAGGTTCTATAAGTCTATGAGGAGTTTGATATTTATGATGAAAGTCGACCCCTAAAAATGAATGTCTTCATTTGAAGACTTTGGTTTTCTTGAAGACTTTGAAAATGAGGAAATTGGTGTGACCTTGAAGACTTTGATATTGAGGCGAGGACTATGAAGCGTGAAGACTTTTGTTTTCGTAGTTTCATTTTCTCTTTCTTGAGTCATAGGAAACACCGTACTATTAAAGGGGGTCGAGGTAAAACTAAGGAAACATTTCCAAGTGATGCTCATCTCAAAGCCTACACATACCCAATCCTTTCGAGTGAAGCCATTGGAAATCTCATACAGTTCAGTCAAATTCTTCAGTGACAGAGACGAAGATCTTCTATTCTCTAAGGAATTTATTCTGACTAAGGAGTTAGGAATTCGCCAGTGCAGATTGCCTACAAGTGAGGAACATGATAGCCCTGAGGAAGTTGAGAGCTCAAATTTCCGACTGTTGCTATGCTACGCGCCAGCTGTCCCAAATATCTTATCCACCTAACGGCCATATCATTGAAGACATTTATGTCTTATCATGTCGGGCTGCTCCCCGGCTATAAATAGTCGCCCCCTACAACCACTAGTTAGTTGGCTACTCCGAGAGAAACTGACACCTGTCATTGAGAGCATCCCATCCTCCGCGGACTTTGAGCGAAAATCATCAAGTGAGGAAAAACCCAAACCCAACACCTAAAACCCAAAGTGATTGATCATCACTGAAGATATTGTTCCTGTGTGGAACTGATGCTTGTTACCTTTGAAGACTTTGCATCTTCCACATGGTCAGGCGTCATGGTCTAGAGCATCCAAGAGGAATTGTGGATCGCCGAGTGACCAAGTCTGTGAAGGCTTGGAAGTCACCTGTGAAGACTTACCATGAGTGATTGGGCGAGGTCTGTGTGACCTTGGCTCAAGGAGAATACAGTGAGGACTGTGTGTCCTCGGGTTTAAATACCTAGCCGCTTACAACTGTCATGGTAATTGGAACTGGTCTACCAAATCATTGTCTTCACCGAGCTACTGGTTCTATTTCCTCAACCCTTCCATTTCCTCATTCATGTGTTGATGAACTTGATCGTTACTGTTTGAAGACTTTGACTGAAGAATTTCTCAATTTCCTCAATTCTATTTCTTCAGTCATCTTATCTTCTGCCTGCTTATCCTATTTACACGCAACATGTGCTCTGTGCATGTTTCATATCATCATGATGACTGTGTTACTTCCATGTTATGCTTGCACCTAAGTACTTATTCTGCTGCTTGTAGTTCTTCACTTCGCAAATTTCTCAAATTGTATTTCCTCAGTGATGAATTTATAAAAATGGCCTATTCACCCCCGCTAGTCGATATAATGCACTTTCAATTGGTATCAGAGCAAGGTACTCCCTTGTTCTGTGTGATTTTGGTTTAACCACCTGGAGTTTTAGTTATGTCGATTGCAGGCATGTTCAAGGTCTCAGCTGGGTGTCCTACCTTCAATGGGACGGACTACCCCTACTGGAAGAATAAGATGCGCATGCATCTTGAGGCAATTGACAACGATCTCTGGTACGTTGTGGAAAATGGCGTTCCCTGTGTCACTCCTTCCGTGAATGCTGCTGATGTGAAGAGATTCAAGCAACTCGACTCTCAAGCGAAGAATATCATATGTTGTCATCTAAGCAAAGGACAATACAACAGAGTGAGTGCTTTGGAGACTGTAAAGCTTATCTGGGATAGGCTGTCCAAGGTCAACGAGGGAGTCTCACCTCAACGTGACTCTCGAGTTGAAGTTCTTCGCAATCTCTTCAACCGCTTCAAAAGATTTGACAATGGAAATGTTCAACAAACCTTCGATCGCCTCACTGACATCTCAAATGAGCTTCAAGCACTTGGTGCCACTGACATCACCGACCATAGGTGGTGAAGAAACTGTTGAGATCACTTGATTCCTCATTTGATGGCAATGATGATTCAAGAACGTGGAGACTACAAGTCACTTGATCCTGCTGATATCCTTGAGAGACTGAACACTCATGAATTCCAACTAGTTGAGAAGAGAGATCTCTACAGGCCAAGCTATGGAAGATCACACGCGCTGAAGGACAGGTCAGTTTCCTCATCTGAAGGGAAAGATTCTGACAGCAGCCTTGGTGATCCCGAAGAACTAAGCCAGGAGCTAGCAATGCTCGTGAGGAAATTACAGAATTTCTCAAGACGTGGTCACTTCGGAAAATCTTCAAGAGGTGATGACACGAGATTAGATTCCTGGATTTCAATTCCTGGTTAGTTGATTCCCAATTAAAGGAAGCATTCCCTGGCGTAATAGGCGCTAGTCCGCCTATTACGACGGGGAAGCAGCACCTCGGTGTTTATCTTAGGGTGTGTGGGGCCTAGAGCTGCTGGCGCCTGATCTGGAGGTTGGCCGGGATTAAAGGGATGGCCGGGGGACGCTGCCAAGCACGATGGTGGTGTGAGGTCGAGGGGAGGGCTGGGCGGCGGAGGCAGGGGACTGGGCCGGTGGTCGCTGGCTATTCGAGAAAGATCATCAACAATGACTGGCAGGAGGTAGACGAAGGCCATCTGCCCTTTCCTTATAGATCGGACGGTTCATAAAAAAATCGACTGACCTATTTATTTTCAGCCAACTGTTATTTTGATAGGACCACATGTGGTGGTGTGTTGGAGGAGTACCTGCATTTCCCAGCCATCCATGTGCTCATATATTACAAAATCATACGGAGTAGAATCTAATTTTGTTTGCCATGCAATGTTGTAGAGCTATCATATGTCTCCTGTCATTTATTTTTCAGCCACCTGCTATCTGCTACTTTTACAATGCACTAGTTCTGCACACACTTCACCCATACTCTCATTATTGTATTTTTATGCAATGGTATTTCAGACTCTGCCTTGATAGAAGCAGAAAAGAAAAGAGAGAAGTCGCTCCTGATTGCTTTGGGCTTAGGCAAGACACGTTTCAGCGCTATAAAGGGTGCAGTGTCAGCAGATGGAGACGGTAAACGTAGCTCTAGAGTTGATGATCTCGCTCTCCTAAACCACCATCTCAGGTGCTTGCTTTAACTTGGTGGTGTCATATGTGGTTGCATGTTGCATATGGTGTCTAGCTTGTCTTTGAAAGGCCGAAGTCGGTCTTTATTAAGATAAGGAAAGATATTTTTACATGAACCACCATCCCGGGAGCACCAGAAGACAAATAGCTAGTCATGGCACTGGCCGAGCCAATGACAAGCCCAACACAGACATGCATCACCTGGAAGCCAACTAAAAAGCCACGATGGTGGCAAAGCAGCCCGCCTCCCACCAGGCTCTCAGGTCCTAGATGATAATGCTCACCACTCCAGCCAGATGTCTGGCTTGTATTGCTTCCACTTTGGTTAAATTGCATCTGCTTAGCTTACACATTATACCTTTGAATATGACATGCCTTCCTATTTTTGGTACATACTAGTACATCTGTCTATTAACCATGTTCTTACATCAAACTAATGTTCTTGTGTATCTCTCATCAATCACTTAAGATGAGGCAGTCAGACCAGTGGACTACTGCGAGAAAAGATCCTCATTTAAAGAATGCAGCATCAGCCTCCCCACATGATTCTCAAGAAACAGCATGGCTAGATGAAGATAGTGAATGTAGCCCTATAGTTGATTGCCGCATTTCCCCTAAACTAGCAGCGCAGGTGCTTGCTCTAACTTGGCAGCGTGATATGTGGTTGCATGTTGCATATGGTGTCTAGATTGTAATTCTTTTAATATGGTTGCATGTTGCATATGGTGTCTACATGCCTTCCTGTTTTTAGTACATAGTACATCTGTCTATTAAGCATGTCCTTACATAAAACTATTGTTTTTTGTATCCCTCGTCAATCAGTATGACGAGACACCTTTAGTATATGCAGTGCGATATTAGTTGCATCTTTCGTATGATTTATAGCATGCGCTGCTTCTAATTTGTTGAAATGCCATTTAAGATGGGACGCTTTTAACTTGGCAGAGTCATATTGGTTGCATCTTTCATGTGGTGTCTAGCTTGCATTGCTTCTTATTTGTTGAAATGGCTTCTGCTTAGTATACACAAACAATTGTGAATATGCCATGTCATCCTGTTTTTCGTACATATTCCATCTTGGTATCATGTGTTTGCCTTACATCAAAGTAGTGATTGTCAGTATCATGCATGAATGAGTTATGAAGAGTGAATTTTATTGCTTTTTCTTGTCGGTTTTACTTGACAATTCAAAATCAATAAAGCGGAAGGAAATTAGCAAGGCAGTGGATAAAGGTGATCCTTCCAAACAGAGGGTCTCTACAGATTCTACTCCGCCACCCCCCAAGAAGATTTGGAAGACAACACATGCATAGACACTCAACGTAGTTGTGTTGATGATGAGCATGTCTCCCCTAGTGCACCGTCATAGGTGCTCCCTCTAACTTGGCACTGTTATATGTGGTTGCATGTTATGTATGATGTCTAGCTTGTATTGCTTCCATCTGCTTACTTTACACATTATACAAGTGAATCAGACATGTGTTCCTATTTCTAAAACATACAATATCTATCTATCACACCATGTTCTTACATTAAAGCACTACTGTTGTGTAACCTGCAACAATCACATATCATAAGACACGTTTGACTTGGGAGTGTGATATAGGTTACATCTCGCATTCTTTTCGAGCTTGTACTACTTCTAATTTGTTGAAATGACACTTATGACAAGACAGTTTTAACTTGGTAGAGTGATATTCGTTGCATCTTTCATATGGTGTCTAGCTTTCATTGCTTCTAATTTGTTGAAATGCCTTATGCTTAGTTTATACATCATAGCTATGAATATGCAATGCTGTCCTTTTTCCTTACACATTGAATCATCCTATCATGCGGCCGCCTTACATTAAAGTAGTGCTCGTCAGCATCCTGCATCAATGTTTTGAAAAGCGAATTATTATTCATTTTTCTTGTGGGTTTGACTTGACAAGAAAATGCAAATAAGAAAAAGAAAGGAAAAAAATAAGGCAGGGACTGATGGCGGTCTTCAGGCAAAACCGGCATCCAAGGTGCTTTCTCTAGCTTGGCAGTGTGATATTGTCTTGCATGTTGCATACGGTGTCTCACTTGTATTGCTTGTAATTTGATTAAATTACTTCTGCTTAGTTTACACAACTAGTTGTGAATATGCCATGTCGTCCTATTTTTCGTACATATTCCATCCTCATATCATACATGTTCCTGTTTCTAGAACATACAATATCTGTCTATCACACCATGTTTTACATCAAAGTACTACTGTTGTGTAACCTGCAACAATCACTTTTCACAAGACACGTTTAACTTGGGAGTCTGATATAGTTTACATCTCGCATTATTTTCTAGCGTGTACTACTAATTTGCTGAAATGGCACTAATGACGAGACAATCTTAACTTGGTAGAGTGATATTCGTTGCGTCTTACATATGGTGTATAGCTTTCATTGCTTCTAATTTGTTGAAATGCCTTCTGCTTAGTTTACACATCATAAGTTGTGAATATGCAATGGTACTAATGACGAGAGACATTTAACTTCATAGTGTGATGTTTTTTGTATCTTACATATGATTTATTTCTTGTACTGATTCACATTTGTTTAAACGCCAGTTATGACGAGACACTGTTAACTTGGCAGAGCGATATTAGAATCTTTCATATGGTGTTTACCTTCCATTGCATTGCTTCTAATTTATTGAAATGCCTTCTGCTTAGTTTACTCATCATAGTTCTGATTATCTCATGACGTCCTATTTTTCGTACATATTACATCCTCCTATCATGTGGTTGTCTAACATCAAAGAACAGTTCGTCTGTATCATGCATCAATTTGTTTTGAAGAACTAAATTTTTATTCCTTTTTCTTGTCGGCTTGACTTAACATGGCACAGAGAAATAGGAAGGAAGACGGAATGACAGTGGATGGTGTTAGTACTAAGGACACGCAGAAATAGAAGCGGCTGAATAATGCAGATTCTGCTGGTACTGATGGTGCAATAGAAAGGTCAAAATCCAGTGGAAACTTGTACAAACGCGGTATCCCGTGCTACACTAGCTACAAAACTAGCCAAACAGAAACAAATAGCTGCCACCAAACAACCGGAGACAACCCTAGTTGTTGCAACACCTTCCACAGTACCACCAGCTGCACGAGTTACTCGTGCGTCAACTGAGCTAGCAGCACATTCCCAAGCTCCCTTGCCACCTAACACTACTTCCCAAGCACTCATGACACAAGACGAGTTGGCAAGATCAGATGAACCTTGTGAGCTTCAACAACTAGAAGGTAGTTGCCGGAGTCAAGTTATAGTTGCATGCTTCTTTATATGTAGTCTCACAGTTTGATGTACACTAACGGTTCCTATGTTCGTTGTTGGACTAGCACCTAGGCGCAAGAGGAAACAAACATCAGGGATAATGCTCGATAGGTTAACTAAATCTAGAGGAGGAGGAATGGAGATCCATTTTGAGGCAGGTTTAAAAAGGCCACGTGATGCTACAAAGTCAGCCAAGTTAGTATCAGAGGCAGCGGGTGCCGTTAGGTGTGATGCACGTATCCTCCCAACATGGATTCAGTACAGGAATGAAAAGATGAAACCCAGTTCAACACTTTCCTCGACCATTTATCTGTAAGTATGGTTATGTATGGAAACTAGTAATATTGTCTTGCTCTCTCACGTACTTTATAGGTTGCTGATAATGAGACTTCCATAATTTTCAACAGATGAGGTTCAAGTTGGATAACCAAGATGATGCAACCAGACAAGCTTGCACCCATGTTTTCAAGTCTGCTTCGCGATAGTATCGATATAACTTGAGGAAAACTCACTTTGAAGGCAAGGCTAACAGTGAACTTGCCCAAACATCTCCAGTGGAAAATATATCGGATGAAGACTGGAGAGGCCTCGTTAAACATTGGTCTGATCCAAAGTATCAAGTGCGTTATATGTATGTGATCAGATCACATGTTGAACTCCTATTTACGCATGTGCCTCACAAATCTATCTTCTTGTAAGTGAACTGTTCAAAGAACAAGGCCAACCGTACGAGAGTGATTCCAACAGACGACGGGATCTCGTAGCTATATTGCACACTGCGAGGCTCTTGTAATTAGCTGCTGTTTCACTCTTTTCGTTGTGCCATATTATCAGATCTATATTGACTTGTTCCAAATGCAAAGGAAAGCCCGCAAGGACCAAAAAGTACCTGAACCAAATGTTGTGGATGTCTTCAAGGACTGTCACACCAGCAAGACAAAGGGCATGACTACACCAGTCAAAACCGCTGTTGTAAGTCCTTAATCCTCATGCCTTTTAACTACTACTTACTCTGACTCGTGCATTGAACTGCATGGTTTGCAACAAATGTCTATTACTCTTTTTAATTTTATACACAATTGTCTTAACGTATCATTGCACCTTACAAGGTTTAAAAGAGAGGAGTGATGTTCCTTTGATCTTGATATGTAATCTAGTTTCGTGCTGGACTTGCCCACACAACATTACAATTGCTTGTTTGTCTGTTCTCAGTTGTTTTCTAATATGAATGATGTCATACTATGCTTACCGTATTATAAACTTTGTCTCTTTATCCTTAGCTGTCAATCCAATGTGAAGAAATGCACACTACATTAGCCATGGTACATAGTCATATGTTTAGAACCTGGTTTTATTATGTACTTTGCAGTAAAATACAACTAATATTTTACACGTGTTCACCAAAATAAGTTTTGTATATAGACCAAAGCTATTTTGTTCGGTTTTGCTGCCTCCTTGATATCTTCTGTTCCGGTAGTACTAATGTAAAAAACTCAACTTTTCAGCAAGCTATGGAAAAAATGGTGGAACCGCCACCTTCTGAAGGTGACGAGGCAACTATAACCGCAATGTCACCTATTGCTACAGTGGGTCAGTACCTGCCCACTAACAGTGCCAAAAGCACGTTTCTGCATAATACTAGGTTGGTTGTTAAGGCAATGTTGTCCAAACTGCCTCATGATCAAGATATGCAAGCTCAAAACAATGTTATATTTGCGCTCCAGGCACAAGTCCATTCCCTAACAGAGACCCTTTGTGAAACAAGGACAACCATTATTCGATGTCGTCAAGATATGCATGGTTTTGAAACCAGACTATCAGACGTTTGCTATGTTGTTCAGGAGCCTAGGAGAAATGAAGGCGAAGGTTATGGTGCTCCATCGGACAGTACAGCATGAAAACGTATCAGTCAGGTCAAATGAACTGAGCTTCTGAACTTCTGGTGGTGCATTTATCTCCCAGACTATTAACTTCCATGCCAACCTTCCTTTTGTTTTATGGTTGTGATTTATTTTGTTGCGATACAAAATTTGTTCTTAACGTGCAGCCACCGGCTGAAGAAAACATCAAGCCGTTTTTGTATAATGTAGGGTGTTCCCTATATTTGCACTGGTGGCGAACTTTGATGCCTAGTGGATGTAATCTGTGCAATCGCCTTAATAGCCCAGCGTTAGTTTCAGACTTATTTATTTCCTAGTCTTCTTTTTCCATGGTTTTCTAGTGGCCGCAGCGACCATGTGTCATATACGGACCGTGGTAACCTTGAGCCTGCTACAGGCCGTAGGATCCATGGGCCTCCTATGGGCCGTTGGATAAATGGGCCTCCAACGGGTCGTAGAATCGGTGGGACTCAGGCCGTCAGATAAATGGGTCCACATGGGCCGTAAACGGGCGTAATTGGTATCGGGCCAGCACGGTAACGGGTCGTTAACAGGCCGGAAGACAGCAAAGGCTTAATTTCGTCACAGGCATAACGGGTCGTTAATGGGTCAGAATATAGGATGGGCTCGAAATGGCGCAATAGGTTAACAGGCCACAAACGGGCCGATTCTAACCACGGGCGGAATTTGGCCCATTAGGGGAACAGGCCACTAACGGGCCGGAAAGGAGCCCAAGAACGTATGGGCCGTCAGTAGGCCGAAAGCTAACACGGGCTGGAAACGGCCCATGGAAATCATGGGCTGTTAATGGGTACAAAGAAATTTACTGTTCATTATGGGCCAGAGTCACCGTGGGCCACTGAAGGGCCTAAAGATACGGAAGGCCTCATATGGGTCGAAAGACGTTGTGGGCCATACATGGACCAAAAGTGAAACAGGCTAGTGTTATATTTGACGGCCCACATGACGCTGTTGGGCTGATTTCGGGAGGGCCCTAACGGCCCGTGAGTTACCGGGCCGTAAAATGGGTTATATGCTAACAGACCATTAACGGGCTTTTCATGGGTCGGCCCGCTAACTTTTGACCAAGTAAAACGGGGCGACCTTTGTAAGCTAAATGGGCCAGTGTTGGGCCTTCGCACGTGTCATATCATAGGCGCCTATCTGGCAAGCTGACACGTGTTTCCTTCGGCCAATGAGAATTTTACACGTGGAAAATCGCCATTGGTTCGGGCTGTTAACGGGTTATCAAATAAAAAACCAGACTCGATAGCTTAACGGCGACCCGTTACGGTGGATGCCACATGTCGGTCACCCTTGACGAAAGCACTTCTATGACGCGTGATTTATCGTCATGGAAGTGGACACGTCCGTGATGATAATTTTGGTAATGTCATGAAACACTTCTACGACAGCACAGGTATAACTATCTTAATTCTGTCATAAAATCGTCATGGATATACATGCATGACAACAAAGTGACCTACTGTGACAAACACGTATCATCACGAAAGTGTATCTTTTTTGTAGTAAGTACATGAACAATAATTTGTTTACAAGGTCAAAAAAACAATAATTTGTTTCATAGGTTTCAAATTTGTCTTCTTTGCCGAGAGCTACTCAGATGTCCAAATAAGTTGTGGAGCGGACCTCACAGCATCTACAACTGGGCATTACAAATCTGGCCCCTCAAACGCCCGTGGACGCGCCCGGGCGCGTCCGCGGGCACTGGCCGGGAACACCTCAAATTAGCCACTTTGCATCTAAGTCTCTCATATTTCATCCCCTAAATCCATACAAAGCATGCAAAAGTAATCCTACGTACTATCCTAACTACTCTTCGTCGTCGGAGATGTGTACAACGACGGTGCGGGGCGCCGGCTGGATGGGCGGGTAGGAGGGCTCCAGCTCATCCTCCTCCTGCTCGACCTCATCCATGTAGGCGAACATCTCAGCCTCCTCCGCAGCTTCTTGCGTCTCCATCTCTTGCCGACGACGGCGTCTTACCTCCGCAGTCGACTCCGACCGGAGGGAATTGAGGATGGCCTGCTGCTCCGCTTGCAGATCCTCGTCGCCAGCGTCCCCCACATCCTCCTCCTCCGGCTCCTCCTCCTCCTCCTCCTCCTCCTCCGGATCCACTGCATCCGGAGGTAGCCCCGTGGCGATCCGTGCTTCGCGCCTAGCCCGGATCTGCTCAAGGAGCTCGAACCGGCGCTCTAGCGTCAGAAAGGGCTCGCTCCTCACACGACGGCGTGGGGGCATGGCTACTAGGCGGACGGGGTGGAGTGGAAAGTGGCGGCGGTGGCGAGAGGAAAATGTGGATAGATGGTAGGGTTTCGGTGCCACCGGTCGACTTAAATAGCAGTGCAATGCAGTACGCGGCCCGTCGGAGCTGCGCCATGTGGCGCCACCGGTCCGACGGAGGAGACGAGTTTCAGACCGCCGGGTTTGAGGGCATTTCCGGCTGGGACCCCTTCGTCAGTCCGACGTGGCGGGCGTGCCCGGGCGCCCCATATGCGCCCCATATTTAGGTTGAATATGGGGGGTGCCGGTCAGCCCGGGGCATTTAAAGGACCTGTATGGGTCAAAAAATCGTGACCGGGCAGCAACCGGGCGGCTTGTCCGATCGTTTGAGACGGGTTTGAGGGGTCCGATTGTAGATGCTCTCACGCATCTAAGCATCTTCCATGCAAAAGAAAAATCAGATTTAAAAAACTGGTATATTTTTTAAAATTTATTATTAGCTCGGAGCCAAATAGACGCACTCATAAAGATAGTTCTTCGTTTCAGCTGGCAATTGCACTGATCATTTGATTTCATTATACTAAAACATAATTACATAAAAATCATTTTGTATGTTTACAATGATGAGTATCTAAAAAAAATAAATGAAATTTATCGGTTCAATAGCGGCACCTCCCTTGGGAATAAGAAGAAGCAGTACTAAATTCGAACTTAATCCATTCCAAATCCAATCGAATCAAATCCGCGCAAACTACTTGCACATAAATGTGCCACTATCCTACGTTATCCACTGTCGTCCCGTCCTATGCCATTGTGCTAATCTTTCGGGGCCGAAGACAATAACTACAGTAAACAATTGGACCCAAACGGCAATATTTGTTATACGGTCAGTAGGTAAGCGACCTACCGTATGGCCGTGTATCAATACCTGCACAGGGGGGCGGTGGACCGATTCTTCTTCTTTAAAAGGCCTCCGAAAAATCTCCCCGTTTCCTCCCAGCGCTCCTCCCCTTCCATTCGAGGAAATCTTTTGTCGCGGGGTTCGATTCGCCTCTCGATTCAAGCCCAGGTTTTCCCATCAATTTGGGTTCCATTCTCGCGAAAGTTGGGAATTCGGAGCATTTTCTGGTCGATTTGAGGCCAGCGGGGGTCGGAAGGTGCGACCCTTTGATCGAATCGGCCGCGCAAAGGCTTGTATTCGGCGATAATTTTGCTCCGCATGTGTGATTCTTGATTTCTGCTCGCCCGGTTACAAAGCCAATTGGCGGTTTCTTGGCTCCAATCCTGCCTTCGCTCGGCAAATCTGAGGCGCCGGGTGCTACGTCTGCAAGGAAGGCTGCCATAATCCGCGCAATTTGGTCTTAGATGGGGACGGGATCGAGCATCCTTGGCGCGGATGCCGATTGGGGCGAGACGTCTCTCGGCGACATGCCGGAGAGCTGCGTGGCGGCGGTGCTGCTCAACCTTGACCCGCCGGAGATCTGCCAAGTAGCCTGCCTCAACCGCGCCTTCCGGGGCGCCGCATCCGCGGACTGCGTCTGGGCCGGCAAGCTGCCCGCTAACTACCGGTACCTTGCGGCCCTCGCAGCTGCCGCTGATGATGAGGGCGATGGCGACGGAGACGGCAATGTCAAGCCCTGCTCCCCTATATCTACTAAGAAGGGGATTTACGCCCGCCTGTGCCGACCTACTCCATTTGATGCCGGTACAAAGGTAGAACTATAATCTTTTATGGCAGCTTGTATTATTATGTCATGTACGTAGATGATTAATTGAACAGATATATCGGCTAATACTGAAAACTGGAGAGGATTTCTGTTTCCTTTTTTGTTCATGTTTGATTGGTTTAGCTGTAGTTCTTGCTTGAAATGAATTGTTCTGCTTAAAAGGCAACCATGCTGCGAATTGCAGGAATTCTGGATCGAGAAGAACAAGGGAGGTCTTTGTATGTCCATCTCCTCAAAAGCGATGGCTATCACAGGTATAGATGACCGAAGATATTGGAGCCACCTTGTCACAGAGGAATCAAGGTAATTTCTTCCTCTTGCTGACCTTTATACATTTTTTCTCTGAGATGTGAGTTCCAATAGTTGCCATTGAAGAAACCATCTCAGCAGTTGGTTTTCTGATTCAGGTTTAAAGCCGTATGCACTGGAGTATTGCTGACATATTCTTTCTTAACTCCTAAAGAACCTATTTTGCATACTGTTTTTTACTTCATTGCTGGGTTGTTTTGCTTAATCCTATTTAACTAATGTATATACTCTTTAATATGATTATATAATGCTGTTATACTCTGTAGCTGGTTAGGCTATTGCATAGTTTCATGGTATACTTAGTTGATAAGAGCCAATTTTCCAAATTAGGAAAATCATTTTAGAGTCAGCAGTTAACCTCAAATTGCCTAAATGTTGCTAATTTTGCAGGCTACTTGATTCCAGTCATTGGATGTTAACCTTGTATTAGCATAAGCTAGAGTGAAATATGCAACACTACTAGTTCAGGAGATAGTGATCAGTGAGAAGTAAAACATTTCCCCTGACACAGATCTATTATGATATATTTAGGAGAAAATGAGTGTTCATATTTGCTCTGTGGGGCTGGAAATTCCCGTATTAATCAGCTAAAAAGAGAACAACATACTATAAAAAGAAATTCCCACATTAACCGACTACAAACAGAGATAGATCAACAGAAGAGGTTCTCTGAAAGGAAAAGATATATTGGGAAATATATGGCGGCCTGGTGGGAATAGAATTATTTTATGAAATAACCTTCTTGCCTTGAGCGTATGGGATATGGAGAGTGAATAATCTAAGTGAGACATGGTCACACGTTAGAGGGGGACCTTTTGATGCATAGATAAGGTATTTGAAGGCATATTTTACTTTTGCATTTAAAAATTTGAATACACGTATAGTGCCTTAAAAGAGTATTTATGTTTTCCCTTTGTCTCAAAGTTATTTAATTTTGATGTACATTGTAGTAATTTGTGTTGCTTTGTACTGGTATTACTTTTTTCATAAGTGAGCTATTTGTCAAGTACGTTTCTAATCATATCTTGGAGTGTCCCTAGTATTCCATTATAAAGCGTTTGTATGTATTGATGTTTTCTTGCATATAGTCGGCCATATACTGGGTTTAGGGTTATCAGCTTCAGAGATTGTGACTTATGAAACGCTTGATTACAAGTTCTGCTATCAGGTTATTAGTCTTGTTATTTTTTCTACATTTCCTATCCCTTCGATCGTTTCATCTTTCATGTTATATTTTTTCCTACATATTCTGGTAAATGGAGGTTTGCTGAGTTTCTTCTGTGTGCTATTTCAGATTCCATAGTGTTGCCTATCTTCAGCAAATTTGGTGGCTTGAAGTGGGTGGGGAGCTTGATTTCTGCTTCCCTGCAGGTTCATACAGCCTGTTTTTCCGTCTTCATCTGGGTCGAGCGCACAGACGCATGGGTCGCCGGGTTTGTGGAACTGAGCTCATTCATGGGTGGGATGCCAGACCCACGCGGTTCCAGCTCTCAACATCGGACGAACAGCAGGCTACATCGGAGTATTATCTAGATGGACCGGGAAGCTGGATTCTCTACCACGTCGGTGATTTTGTCATCTCGAACTCGGATGAGCTGACCAGCCTGAAGTATTCAATGATGCAGATTGACTGCACCCATACGAAAGGTGGTTTGTGCGTTGATTCGGTTGTGATATACCCGAAAGGGTATCGGCGCGAGAACATGAACACGGTCTACATGTGATGAGATTTTGCAGAGTGGCTGCAGTGCTGCAGCGACACGAGGCAATTCAGAGGGAGATGGCTAGTATTTTTCCTGTCCATTCTTATCTGAAGGTCCTTGTATATATCATTTTCTTTCTTCTTCCTTTCTGATGAGAGTTTTGCATTTTGTTCTGTATTCTTTGTAGTGTTAGTTACACAGCTAGGGAGGTAGGGGAGATCTAGAAGCAGGTTAACTTGACATGTTATTTGCGGAGTGCACAGTACTAGTCGTGTAATAAGCGGTCAATACCATCTTCATCTGTAATTTTCATCAGCATAATGATGTTTGGCGAGCTGGGTGTTCCTCCGCGTCGCCCTATGATTATAACTAATTTTATCTTCTTGGCCATTTGGGTTTGTTTTCATGCATCAGCTTGAATGTATGAGAATGATACTACCGGGGTGATGTTGATGTGCTCGGAGCGCCGGTGCCTAACCTTGGGATCGGGGACATGTTTGACATCATACTTGTTGAATACATATCTAAATTGGATGCTAAATCTGAAAAAAAAAAGAACGATTGGATGCGTCTTGAAGCAAAAGACATCGCGGACAAATGCAAGGATGGTGCTCACTTGGCTGCTACAAATGCAATAAGGACGACGCTCACCATCAATCTGGCATCCGCAATAAGAAATCTAGCAAGTGCAATGGCAAGAGTGGTAATAGGGAGGCATAGGTGCTTCCATGATACAATTGTCTAGACTGTAAACGTTGGCTCCCATGTGTATATTGTCTTTGTTATTATATCCGTCTCAAGTTGTTGTCGGACGTTGGGTTTCATTGATATGACCCAAGTATCTGGGGCTGCGTTGAGTCTCGTCTATGTTTGTTTGTTGGGGTGACTCCATAGTCAGGAGTAGTATGCATGAGTGAGCAAGTTCGTGATGATTTTAATCTGGGTTTTCATCAATTAACCGGCAACTTTACCCTTCCTAACTAATGGATATCTTTCCCATCTCTACTTTCAAATAAATATGTCAAGGAAAACAGAGAATATTCAGTTTTTACACTACGCAGCGCCTCATATCTCCAAAGCACTCCGCTGATCTCGACCGCTCATGCCCAGACCTCTTCCGAACGGTCGCTTGCTGTTCGGTAGCTCTCATCAGCCCAAACAATGCAGGCAGCTTCTTAGAGCATCTTCAATAGGTGCCATTTTCTCAACAAAAAAAATCTTCAATAGGTGCCAACCTTTAAGGCACCAAAATTGATTTGAAGCAAAATTTGCAGCATGAAAATGTTCATCTTCAACCATGGCTCTAAAATTGATGCCCTAAAATACATCACGGTCGTCTTTTTTGTGGGTGCTCTATCTTTGGGTTTTGTGGGTGCTCTATCTTTGGGCACCTGCTGAAGCAACAGTGTGATGTAAAACAATTGTTTTCTTATGGTCTTGCGATGCCTCTTTGCCTTAAAAGTGTTGCAAATTTGTGGCACTGTATGTTGTATTTTGCAGTTGCTTTAACCTTGAGGTAATTTTTGGCATATAGTGCACTTGAAGCAATGTTTTTGCCCCCTCGCGATGTAAAAATCGGCTGTGGCCCTTCTCGTCGATAGCAGACTGGAAGCCAAAATGGTTGTATGTTGCTTCCACTTTCTCACCTGGGCAGCAGATGCCTGTAATTTCATACTACTACTTTATTTTTTACTAAACACAGAACAAACATATACTCACATACACATACATACACACATTCCGGTTAACAAACGCACGCACACCCTACCGCTAGCAGCCAAACATTCCACCGGAACGAAACAACCCGTTCCATGGGGCATGCTACACCATGACAGTTTTGAGAGAATTATGATCATCAAAAACAATCTCAAGCTCTTCAAGTTAGATTATGCTACATACAACAGGGCTCTCGGATCAAGATCTTGGAGCTCACATAACCACAAACTAGGGTTGCAGGCACACATAAAATTGCGATGACATTAACTAGAGGTAGGATGAAACGAAATACATCGGATTTGCTGGTCACGGCACAATCAAGATTTAAGATGCTGGAACAGCTCAGGCAGATGGGCATTCGTGAGCTTGGTCCGTTTGGTTATCTCGCGCTGCTTCTTCTTAGGCTTAGCCTTGGGTTTCACGCCGTGGATCTGGGCTGCTGCTCGTCGTTTGGTGGTGTCGGTCATCGGCTTCATGCCGTTCTTCTGGAGCTCCTTTTCGATATCAACCATATCACGTGGTAACTCAATCCCACGGAAGAGCTCCTTCAGGTCATCATCAACCTTGATCTTCACTTTTGGATCATTAGGGTAAACAATGTCCTCCTGTGAATCCATGTTTGACAACAGCCAAACTTCACCTGCTGCCTTCAGAGCCTAGAAGCCAACAATATGGGTTATAAAGATCTACACAATGTATAACATATGTATAGTAGTGTACACAAATCATGGCACTCAAGATTACCCATCATAAAGAAACATATGTACAGAAACACATGCACTCTAAAATTAAAATTTAGCTTTGCTCACACTCATGCTTTAATACTTCAATAGGCACCACATATTCAACAAAATTTAAGGGCGATTAAACTCGTATGAAACCAAGTTGAACAGGCAATAGATATGCTACCAGACCAAAAGAAACCCATATGAAACAACTGTTATTTACGGAGCCCTCTTGTTGTTCAGAGCTTGCAGGACTGATTTGTGCCCTCTTACAGAATTACTTGGAAACTTCCTACATAAACAAATATTCTCATGATGTCAACACAACTCATGGTACCTCAAAACTGTCCAGGAGGACTGACAACATTTCAACAAGGTATGACATTGGTAATTTTACCAGGTCTAGATGCTAAGGAACATGAGTGACCACTAAACCTCCCATCATGGTACTCTGAAGTCCAGAGTTAAAATGAGAAGCATTAAGTACCATTGGGTGAAACAACAAATATCCAAGTAGATTGGGGATAAACCAAGCTTTAGGCACATGGCTGCAAGATTGATTGAAACATTACAAAGTCTGGGTACCATAAACAGTTAACTAGCAACTGGTTAACCAAGAAACCACAAAGTATATCACCTTCAGGAGAATTAGGGTCACATATTCTCACCTGCAAATCTTCCAATACACTTGGGTATGCATCCTTCACTTCCACAACAGCAAGACCCTCCTGGTGACACCTTATCAAATCAAGTAGTTGATCTTTTCCCTCCAGATCATGCTTCGACTGCACAAGTTCCAACAACCAAATAACACTGACACCTTTGAACTAATTCAACTTCAAACAGAAAGATAAGTCTATGGACATAACACATTTCTGATGTTTTGTTCAGTAATACAATTAAAAGTAATATTATATATGAAGCAAGAAGCGCTTAGAAGATTCAAGCTACGTAAAAGCACAACTAGTAAGTAGCAATTACCTTGTACGAGAAACGCCTCCCATCATAGTGTACTTTGAGGTTATTCCTCAGACTGTCAAAGACAGCCTTATTACCATTGATATCAACGTAAGTTGCATCATTTATCTGCTCTGCTGTAAAAGCTTGTCTTGTCTGCAGTAAAATATCGATTCCAGGAGTGAGACACAGCACTGCAATTTATAAAGAAGGTTCACATAATGCTCTTGGTGAAGATATTTACAACTTCTAAAGCCAAAGAATATTAATGCGCACAAAGCAAACCATGGTAGAAAATTGTTATAATACTGTTCATATTTGCTTTTTATACTTCGAAAAACTGTAGGCATAGGGAAGGCCCCGACAGTAGAATTTTATTAAGAACATAAATATTTACAAGAAGAAATATACGACAGCTACATACAGAAGAGAGAGGAGCGGACGGGCTTAGCCCAGATCATCAAGCCAGCCTATAAGGGGAATGTAGGCTCCTACTCCATAGTTCATTCTGAAAGGAAAAAGGGAAAGGCCCCACTTCAAGAGGAAGGGCAAAGCGCCTAAACTAGGGTTCATTGTCAAAGATTTTACAGTTTCTCTGTTTTCAAATGCTCCAAACAGAGAAAGCCTCCATGAAGAAGGGTTTGCTGAAGGACCCCCTGGGTAAAACAATCATGTTCTCCATCCCCAGATCACTATCCAAATGTAGATTGATCGGCACCCAACACTCCATGCTCAAGTGGCAATTCAAGAAGAGGTGATCTCTGGTATCAAGGTGGCCATCCTCGCAGAGCACATAGTTAACAACTGTTCCTGACCTGGAAATTCCGTCTCTGCAACATGCCCTTATTATTGAGACTGTCATTAAGCAGAAACCAAACAAATGCCTTAATCTTGGAGGTGCATTTAGAGTTCTAGAACCGGTTTGAGAAAAATAAGGGTCTGAATATGATCGAAAGAGAACCTATAGGTTTTGGAGGCAGAGAAAGATGGCCCCCACTTATAAATCCAAATGTCAACTCCAGTGTTATTAGGGTTATGCTGGAGAATCATCTACCTGAATTCATGGAATTCATCAAAAGCTTGCAAGAGGATCCTGAGAGAAAAGACATCACTGACCGAGGCCAGAAAAGAAGGTGGAATAAATTATCAGCCTAAACCCTAAATATTAATTAATTCCACATGGAGAATCATAACAATTACTGGCATATAAACTCAACTAGCAGAATACTTCTTTTAGAATGCATTACCATGATGATTTGCAGGATCAACGAAAGAATTTGCAATGCCTTAACAGGGGAAGAAATTTGCCAGTTTACATTAGTGTGGCGAACAAATAACGTTCTAGCTTAGCAAGAAGTACCTTGTAAAGCAGTTCAATGACAAGTTTGATCTGTGCCCCAACAGGAGATTTCCTAATCGAATTAATATGTTGCAGCCTTTCTGTATCGTTTGAAAATTTAATAGGTTGTGCAGGCCTTGCTGGAGCAGATGGAGCATTAATCGGTTGGGCCCTGTGCTTTGGTTTTGTGGTTGAAGCTTGGCTTGCAGCTATGCTGGCCAAAGATGACTGGCACCTCTCTTGCTGCTGCTTAAATCTGGAGAGGCTGTCCTTCAAATCCATCTACAAATGGCATGCTCATAAGCAATTAGTGTAAAAATCATGAATGCAGACACCTGAACAGGAAAAAAAACTGTCTACCATGCTTTTCTCTACAAAGTAAAGCAACTAGACATATGCTATCGAACACCTTAAATCTGGTATGAGGTGATACAATCTGAGTTGGTAAAGGCAAACTCTGGATGCTCTTACATAAATGCAACTAGAAATGTATCATTGTTGAGGTTTTGTGCAGCTATTTACACCAAATAATTATTATTTATTAACGCATTGCAGTTCCACGCCATTATCTGGTGATGCGCAACAGAAGCCACGCCAGTGGCGGACCCTCTTGTTGACCGGAGAGGCATTGCACATTGCAGTACTGGCTTCACCTTTTGTAGCATTGACCCAGCCAGGTGCAGCGCAGGCCACCACGAGTCTGCGAAAGCTGAAGGAAGAGAAACCAGTCGCACCTTCCCTGTTTTTGCTGAGTGCAAGTGAATAAGCATCCCTGTTGTCTCATGTCCCCCTTCATCATCCATACTATGGATGACTTAATGCATTATCCATTGCTTCTCAGAGTTGAGATTCAACGGGGCATGAGAAATGTGCACGTGATGACTAGGTGATGCTGACCAAACTAGTTATATATATTTAGCTGTGTACCTTTTGTATTTTCCCCATTCTATAAGGGGCTTTCTGCATATTGTACCAAACATATACTGGCCTATGGCCACCTGGGAATACAAGTTGCATATTTCCTAACATGGTATTAGAGCCCTAGGGTTTTTTTTCTCTTCGGACGAGCAACTTGTGCTTGATCCCATCTTGTGCCGCTACCTCCTCCTCTTGGACGACTGATGCTGCTTCCGCCGCTGCTGCCTGGCCACCGCCGTTCTCCACTGGCGCCGCCACCCCTCTAGGTCCCCCATCCGCCGGCTCTTGACTTTGCCCGCCCGCGCCGGCTCCCAATCCGTCGTCCTAGTCCGCTCCAGCTGCTTCACCCACCACGCATCACGCACAAATCTTGCTAGGGTTGCACCGCCACGCCTCGACGCCTCTCTTTCCCTCGCCACCCAGCCATGCACGATCACACCAGTGCTCCGTCGGTCGCGCTTCGTGTGCTCCAGCCAAACCCGCATCGCTGCTGCCACACGCTAGTGCAGCGGGAGAAAAAGAAGCGAAGGACAAAGGGTTTGGCGCTCACTTGTGGAGGGGTCACCAACGCGCCAGCCTCAGTGCTACTCCGTTAACCGCCGTCCACGTCAAGGGCCGCCGAACAACACACCCCGTGTCTCCCTTCAATCCCACATCGCTGCGCCTTGAGGGCAAGGTTGGTCGCTCCACGGCGGCTGCGAGTGCTCACGGCGGGAGGAGCTAGGCGTCGACCTCCCGAGCCCCGTTGAAGCTCGCACATGATCAGGAGGAACCCCACCTAGATCTAGAGGAGAGCCTTGACCTTGGCGACGACGCGAACATGTTGGTGGATGTGGATGAGGGCAGAAGAAGACAGCAGCGAGGAGCAGGAGAAGGTGGCGATGGCGACGAAGGCTGCTCTTTGCTCGGGAGGGGAGAGGATGAAGACCACAGCCTGAAATTTCCATCGGGACACAAATTTTGTGGATGGAGCGCACTCCAAAAATGGGCTTGCGGACTGCAAATATGGAGGCTGGAGGGGCAAGCATGGAGGGCGCTTCAAAAATTATGGCAATGAGTGTGGAATGACGAATCTACTAGAGGAACCTTTTGGCCAAAAACTCCAAACTGATGGTAAATATGGAGTTCAGGCTGTTTTGACAATTTTGCTAGAGTTGCTCTAACAAGTAAAGAAAATAATTCAAATGTCAAGAGAGAGAGAGCCGTACCATTTGGTACAACTAATCCTTCCCCTGCTTCTCTTATTTTCAGCATCCATACAAGAAACCAACTCTAAAGACTGCTTGTAAGTGCCACACAGCAACCTTATTTTAAGACCATGTACAACTATCAACAAGAACATAGCAACCTTTTCTTCTACGGTAACATGTACACCGTCACATAAGCCACACTTCTCACGCAATATGGTGCACAAGTCATGGAAGTTTTACTTAGTTAAACACAATGCATCATAGCAAGACACTTCGGAACCATCGTACATCTCTTTGGGCAAATAGTTCCTAAGATTATGCCTTTGCTCATCGTCACTAAAGCTGCCTAAATTATCCCCTCCCCTCTGTGTACTGAGATATGCTAGCACAAGAACACATAATTCAAAGTACAATTTTGTCAACACAATTCTTCTCCTGCTGCTACTTTTATTTTCAGCATCCATGCAAGAAACCAGCTCTAATTGACCTGATATGATTTTGCTACTATCTGCTTGTAAGATGTTGCGTACACATAAAAAAACATGCATGGCATACAACAAGACAGCGGTAGATTCTTTGTGGCAAGTTTGGATGACGAATTACCTTCAAACTGCAAGAAGAACACCACTGCAATCAGCTGGAAGAGCAGGACAACCAGCAGTGCACAATCGGATAGAATAACAGGACAATCTAGAAAACCAGCAGCAGAGGATTAGGGTTCATGTCGAGCTGCTCCAATGGAGAAGGTTGTAAGAGGAAGGGCGACGGGGAAAGGGATGGATATGGGGCTCAGGAGGAGGTCACAGGAATGGGAGGAGGATGGGGAGGTGGCAGGCGGCGGAGGCCCGGGACGACGGCGGCGTCGAGCAGCCCGCCACCGCCACGGAGGCCGAGATGCGGGGCAGCGGGGAGGGGGGGCGGGTCCAGGAGAGAGAGGGAACGGGGAGATGACTGCGGCGCGGGATGTTGGAAAGCGTACGGAGAGAGAGGAACCAAGGAGGAGGCGGAGGGCACTGACCTGCTCGCCGCCGGGAGTCTCTCCGCCGCTTTTGGATAGAAGGACTGAAGGACGCACGGGGTGGAGCGCCAGGCCGCCAGCCAATTGCACAAAACCGAGGCCGCGGGCGCGCAGTTTTTTTTTTTCTGTTTTTTAGGCAACCGCGGGCGCGCAGGTAGTTTCGATACAGCTTGGTATTGGTGGCCCCGATATTGAGAACTGAATTCCACAGCCACATATGTGGACTATCAATTTTGAACTAGAGCCAAAGCACCTCTTTGCCACGTTGTTTTTCTTTCGTGGGTTAGGACATCTCCTAAAACCCAAACCGGGCACCGCTTGTTCGTCTGCGAACCGGTGGAGACTAATTTGTTGACATCGATGCGGGAGCTGGCCATCCAACCATAGCAGCATAAACATATTTCAACAAATTGGACAAAAAATATCAAACACGACGGATTTTGGTTCTGTCCACCCATTCACCGGATTTTGTCAATTTTTCTTACGCCATTCTAGATTTTGATATTTCAGTTTTGCAACTCTTAGTTGTTGACAATTATCACAATTGTCATTCTGTGGCAAAAGCAAAATAATTTTATTTCACTTTTGCCACTCTTAGCTTTTGATAATGTATCACAATTGCCACTCTGAAATTTTTGATTTTGCCATGAAATGGCAATTGTGATAATTGTCAAAAGCTAAGAGTGGCAAAAGAGAAATGTCAAAATTGGTTCAAAAATAAGTAAATTAAGGTGATTAATTATTACGTGAGGAAGGTTGGAAAAAGGGGTGGTGAGAAAAAATGAAACATGAAACCGTACATTCCTTTTAATTAGTATAATATATAGATGGTGATGTACTTCCTCTATAACTTTTTATAAGATGTTCTTAGAGTCTATGACGGTGTCAAAAACATCTGATATTAAGCAAAGGGAGTAGGTTATTGTAGTCGGATGTTTATTTTTGGTTTAATCTGCATTAGCTTAGGTATATAATTTTATTCTTACGGTGCTTTCTTCGTTTGTAAATGTATATCATGTTGAAGACGGTGTTTGTTATGGCAGGAGAGTGGAGTTGATCGGTGCATGTTTTTTTTTGAGAACTGATTGGTGCATCGTTGTGCTACCCTTAAACGTTTCAGCCTCACCGTAAGTTTTTCGTGGTTTTGTGAGCCCTTGGGAGCTCCTATTCCAGTTAAAATTATGAAATTGCTATTATAACACTCAAATGGGCAAGCCCACAAAGCTCTCACTTGTTTAGCTTTTCATCCGCTAGGTCCACTGCTAGCTCAGAAGAAAAGAAAAAAGGCCTATCTTTTTTCCTACAAATGTTTGTTAAATCAAAATACGTTCATGAATATATAAAAAAATTGTTGCAAACTAAAAAACCATATAAAATTTAAAAACATTTAATTTCAAAAAAAGTTCACAAATTTGAAAAAAAATGGAAATTTCAAAATTGTTCACAAACTGTTGAAATGCTCATGAAATTTAAAAATATTCATGGATTTTTTTAAATGCTTGTCGATTTTCAAAAAAACATGATTTTTCTAAAATATTTAGGAATTTTAATAAAGGTTCAGGAATTCTAATAAAATGTTCATGTCTTAAATGTGAAAATGACAATTAAAGTTAAAAAGATAAGAAGAACAGGAAAAAAATATATAGAAAATAAAAAACAAACAAGGATATAAGAAAGAAAGGAAAATATTAAAATTGGTAGAGAAAACATATAAAAGAAAGAAAAATAGAAAACTAGGAATGCCTTCTAGAACCTTCTCAAAACCGGGAATACCAATTAGCCTAATACACCTATATAGATCTATAAGCTTATAGGCGGGGGCCCCGGTGACCCGCACAGCCCGCGATGCACCATAGCTCGTGACGCACCAGGAGGCTCCAAATCTAGGAAGCTTAGTATTTGGATAGATTTCGACCCTACATCCAAATAGTCATTGTTGTGGAAATTTACCTCACAATAGATACTAGAGTATGCATGGAGGAGTGTGGGGACTATCGGATGAACAGATGTGTTCTAGGGTGGAACCCTAAGTGGAGATCTTTCACGGATTGGAGGGGAAATCCCCAAGAACAAGAAGAACACAAAGGGGAACCACAAGAGGAACACTCAAGAACAAGCCCAGATCACACATCCACTAGACTCAAATACACACAAGATTCACAAAGGTACATAAACAACAAGAGAAACATGGGTACATGATAAAGTTCATCTCAAATCCCAAAGGGATATGAGGTCTTGAGATCTAAAGAGATCCTTCCCCGTATGGGGTCTTGAATCCACTAGGGATCTTCTCCTATGAGGTCTTCATCTCCATGGGAGAAGGTAGATAGGAGCAAAACTCTCAAGATCATATCATGTACTTTGCTAACCCTAACATATGGTCTAGGTATGAAATATATAGGTAAGTGGAGGAAGGGGACGAAGTGGAGGCCCAACAGATGACTTTCGGCCGTCCATCCTGATGGGCCAGTGCGCACGGGGTAAGTTGGGCCCGTGCGCACGGGGGTCCCGTGGGCACGGTACAAGCCCATGCGCACGGGGTGCTACAGCATCAACTCCCTGTGTAGCCCGTGGGCACGGGGTCTCGGGGGCCCGTGCGCACGGGGTCGCTTGGGACTTGCAGACTTGTACCCTTTGGAATCCTTCTTCTTCCTAGTGGATGCTCCTCGGCTCCCTTGATGTGGTCAACCTCGATGATGGTGTACATGTACTCTTGATCTTGGACTCCTCCTCGATGAATGTGTAGCTCCGCTCACACCTATGTATGCACACGAGAAAGGGGTCAAGTAGTATGCCATCCCTGAAGGATACAAATGGACACGTGGAAAGGAGATGATTCACCTTTATGTATGTGAAGTAGATGTGGCACGTGTCACTTGCCAAATGGACTCTTGACATGGTGTTGCCCGTTGGATGCTCCACATCATCCCCTCCCCCTTGGGAAAGATCCGTCCTCATATCAAGAACCAAATCACCATGGGAAAGATATGGCGTCGTCGTGTTGAAGTGGATGATCACCAAGTATTCATCATGTGGGAGCTTGAAATGGACACTCTCCAATGTCGCACCATTTTGTAATTCCTTTGTAGTGACCAGACCTCAAACGGTCAAGTCTCTGTGCATCACTGTCATCCCTGGATCGGTAATGCTGACAGGCACAGTACTCGAAGATTTATAACAGAGTCTCAGTCACACACTTATTACATCGAAATGTCTTAAAAGAGAACTTATTACAATAATATGGCTTAAGGCCATCTAAACAAGATAATAGCGGAAGACTTGGAAGATAAAGTGAGTCCATCTACTCCAACGGCATAGCCGAGTGAACGACAATGACCTATGGCACCTTACTCGTCGTCTGAAAAGTCTGCAACATGATATGTTGCAGCCCGAAACGGGTCAGCACATGGAATATGCTGGCAATGTAACACAAAAGAGTAATGAACAGAATAAAAGCTATCACTACATGCATATATGGCTGGTGGAAAGCTCTCTATGGTTACAATTTTGCATAAAGCCAATTTTTTCCTACAACAAAGGAATAAATTTTATTTAACTATCATGGTGATTGTTAAACATTGAGAAGGTTCCTCCAACTCAATCCCAATTAAACAATACCAATTAACCCAACAAATTAATTTAGAGTGATGAGATCAACATGATAATCCAAGAACCAGATACTCAAGACGTCCATAACCGGGGACACGGCTAACCATGATTAGTTTGTACACTGCAGAGGTTTGCGCACTTTTCCCCACAAGACTCGATCTCCTCCATTAGATTCCTCGCACTACATGGTGTTTGAGAAATGGATGACCGAGACACAGTCTTTCAGAAACATTAACTCTTTACTCTGGATGGACAGTTACACCTACTTTCCCCTACATCTGCTAGCCCACCACTAATAGAGGTCATGCAACCTACTCAACTATGCTAGAGCCCATAATAGCTTGTGGCTGCACACGGAAGTTTCTAGCATGAATAATCTTATGATCCCTTTTAGTCTGGGTGGCGAACCATAGGATGATCACACGGGTACTCCGGGATATCCTAGGACAACACTGGATTCTCCAGGTGCCTGCAACCAATCCACCCAGATGTGTATTTAAGTAGCCACCTTAAGTTAACCATCAATTAACAATTCTCACATATGTCATGGATACACTCACCCAATCCACATCTACGAGCATAGCATTGCAATCCTGAGCATAACGTAGAAGTAACTCCCAAAGGTTTGATAATAAAAGGCAATAGGTTCTACCTCATCATCTACCCCATACCCACATGTTAAACAGATCCTAACCATGCAATGTTTGAGGACTGTAACTAATGCATAAAACTGGGTAATAAAGGGGTATGATCAAAGTGTTACTTGCCTTGCTGATGATCTGCAAAACCTAGAGACTCGTAGTAGCACGCTTTGCACTCCGGGAATTCTATCGCAAACAAACAGTAACATACATAAGCACTCAAGTATAGATGCATGGGTAAAACCCAAATCGTAAGATCAAAACAGAAAGTTCAACTGAAGAACTCCGGTTTGCAAAAAGAATCAACTCAAACGCAGCAACGAAACTCGAGAAGCAAACGAAACAATATTTGTTTACTAATCTGGACTAAAGTCAAATTTTACAGTACAAAATCATGTCCAAGTTGGTTAAACGGTAAGAGGGCTTCGAGACAAAGATTTAGGCGCTGGTTTCATCTAATTTGGATAATTGAGCAAAAAATTATACTAGATCAAAGATCAGGGCAGAAATCGCGATCAAAATAATCGCAGATAAAACCCTGGAAAAATAAAATGAGACGAACAGACTAACGAACAAATGTTCGTTAACAGAACCTAATTGGTGAATGGCGTTTGTTAAAACGAACGAACGGACGAACATCTGCTAAATAAATAAACCACCGAAAAACCGAACCGATCTATCAAAAAACGGATCTACGGTTTTCTAAAAAAATCAATGGCTATTACTTAACCAAAAAAACGAAGACGGCGGCGGCGGCTACCTACGGCGAGGTCGGCGGCGGCGGCTCCGGCGGGGTCGGGTGGCGGCGGCAGCGCGGGACGGCGGCGCGAGTGGCTGGCGGCGGCTAGGGTTTGGCGGGGGCGGGGGCTGGGCTGAGCAAGGCCTCGGGCTCGCCCTTTAAAGGGTCGGCCGAAAGAGTCCGGCTCGGGCACGACCCGTTAGGTCGGTGCGCGTTTTTTTAAACAGACGCGGAAAAACAAACAAAAGAAATACTAAACGGAGTCCAAAAATCGTGAAATAAATTTTCACGGTCCTCTAATAATATTGCGGACAAAGTGAACATTTATTTGGGCTACTAATGCAATTTTGAAAAATGCATTTTTCCTAATTCAAATAAAATAGCAATAAAAGTCCAAATAAAATCTTTAATCGATTTTAACATTTTTCCTCCAATATCTCTTTTATTTTGGAGAAGTCATTTTATCCCCTCTCTTTTATTTCATTGGAAATATTTTTGAAGAGGAAAAATAATTAAAACCAAATCGATCCTCTTTTCAAACTTGAGAAACATCAAATATGAAAAAAAAAACGAAATCCCCAACTCTCTCTGTGGGTCCTTGAGTTGCTTAGAATTTCTAGGATCAACCAAAATGCAATAAAATATGATATGCATATGATGACCTATGTATAACATTCCAAATTGAAAATTTGGGATGTTACAAACCTACCCCCCTTAAGATGAATCTCGCCCTCGAAATTCGGGTTGGCTAGAAAATAGGTGTGGGTGGTCCTTCCTTAGGTCCTCCTCTCGTTCCCAGGTGGCTTCATCCTCGGTATGGTGGCTCCACTGAACTTTGCAAAACTTGATAACCTTGTTGCGTGTGACCCGGCTGGCAAACTCGAGAATCTTCACTGGTTTCTCCTCGTAGGTCAAATCACTATCCAGCCAAATCACTTCCAGTGGCACTGTATCTCTCAGAGGAATATCGGCCATCTCTGTGTGGCACTTCTTCAACTGGGAAACGTGAAACACATTGTGAACTCCTGATAATCCTTCTGGTAATTCCAGCTTGTAAGCAACTTCTCCCATACGTTCCAAAACTTTGTATGGTCCCACAAAATGTGGTGCTAGCTTTCCCTTGACTCCAAAACGCTTAACTCCTCGAAGTGAGGACACACGAAGGTATACTCTGTCTCCGACTTCGTAAACTGTCTCCTTGAGTTTTGAATCCGCATAACTCTTCTATCTGGAATGGGCTACCTTGATTCTATCGTGAATCAGCTTAACCTTTTCTTCAGACTCCTTAGTCAAATCTGGTCCAAACAACTGACGGTCTCCAACCTCATCCCACAATAACGGTATCCTGCACCTCCTTCCGTACAAGGCTTCGAAGGCCATCTTCAAACTGGCTTGATAACTATTGTTATAAGAGAATGTAGGACCTTGAGAAGAGGTGTCTAGAGGGGGGGGGGGTGATTAGACACTAAGTACCAAAGTTGCAGTTTTAAGGTTCTTTAAGTTTAAGTGGAGTTTAGGCACAATTTCAACATTCACAATACATATCAAGCAAGCATGCAAAGAGTATATGAGCAACGGAAAGTAAAGCATGCAACTTGCAAGAAAGTAAAGGGAAGGGTTTGGAGGATTCAAACGCAATTGGAGACACGGATGTTTTGGTGTGGTTCCGATAGGTGGTGCTATCGTACATCCACGTTGATGGAGACTTCAACCCACAAAGGGTAACGGCTGTGCGAGTCCACGGAGGGCTCCACCCACGAAGGGTCCACGAAGTAGCAACCTTGTCTATCCCACCATGGCCATCGCCCATGAAGGACTTGCCTCACTAGCGGTAGATCTTCATGAAGTAGGCGATCTCCTTGCCCTTACAAACTCCTTGGTTCAACTCCACAATCTTGTCGGAGGCTCCCAAGTGACACCTAGCCAATCTAGGAGACACCACTCTCCAAGAAGTAACAAATGGTGCGTTGATGATGAACTCCTTGCTCTTGTCCTTCAAATGATAGTCTCCCCAACACTCAACTCTCTCTCATAGGTTTTGGATCTGATGGAAAGAAGATTTGAGTGGAAAGCACTTGGGGAAGGCTAGAGATCAAGATTCATATGGTTGGAATGGAATATCTTGGTCTCAACACATGAGTAGGTAGTTCTCTCTCAGAAAATGTATGCTGGAAGTGTAGGTTCGTTCTGATGGCTCTCTCCACGAATGAAGAGGAGGTGGAGGGGTATATATAGCCTCCACACAAAATCTAACCGTTACACACAATTTACCAAACTCGGTGGGACCGAATCATTAAACTCGGTCGGACCGATTTAGTAAACCTAGTGACCGTTAGTGATTTTCGGTGGGACTGACATGCATCTCGGTGAGACCGATTCGGTTAGGGTTAGGGCATAACGTAATCTCGGTAAGACCGATTACACAAACTCGGTGAGACCGATTTGGTAATAAGCTTTCCAGAGAGTTGGTCAGGTAAACTCGGTGGGACCGATTTGCTCTTGTCAGTGAGACCGAAATGTTACAAAAAGGAAACAGAGAGTTTACATTGCAATCTCGGTGGGACCAATCACTCACTTTGGTTAGACCGAAACGTTACGAAGGGAAACAGAGAGATTACAACCCCATCTCGGTGAGACCGAGATCCCTATCGGTAGGACCGATTTGCTTAGGGTTTGTGGCAGTGGCTATGACTTTTGGAATCGGTGGCGCCGGATAGGAAGAATCGGTGTGACCGATTTTGGCTTTGGATTTAGGTCATTTGTGGATGTGGGAAAGTAGTTGAGGGTTTTGGAGCATATCACAAAGCACATGAAGCAAGAGGCTCATTAAGCAACACCTCATCCCTCCTTGATAGTATTGGCTTTTCCTATAGACTCAATGTGATCTTGGACCACTAAAATGTAAAATGAAGAGTCTTGTCTTGAAGCTCGAGCCAATCCTTTGTCCTTAGCATCTTGAAGGAGTTCCCAAATCCTTTAGTCCATGCCACTCCATTGTTGAACTCATCTGAAACATGCTAGATAAAGTGTTAGTCCAACAAGAGATATGTTGACATTAATTACCAAAACCACCTAGGGAGCACTTGTGCTTTCAATCTCCCCTTTTTGGTAATTGATGGAAACATACATCAAAGCTTTAGATAAAGATATAAAGAGTAGCAAGTAAAGCTTTGAAAAGGCATGTAACAAACATAGGCTCCCCCTACATGCATGCAATCATGTGAATATGGAATGTAGAAACATGTGAGAGAAAAAACATGATAGAGCAGGCAATGTGTTACATGTATCTTGGCCATATGCATCAGAGCAAAGAATGTTGAAGAAAATACCTTCATGCTCATGAGTCCTTCTTGCAAACAATATGTACATCAGCAAGAATTCCTCATACACATGATTGTGATGCATATACTTACCTTGTGGTCTTGAGTTGGCTTAGGATGGAATGAACCTGCGTAAACAAAGTTAGATAACACAGATGCATCTACTAGCCATAGCAAACAAAAGAAACCACGAGAATACCAAGACTGGGATGACATGTAGGTAGTGAGTACTAAGTACCACATGAATTAGACATGTCCCCAAGAGTAAAGATATGCAATGCATTTAAATGATCTCTTTCCCTTAGATGTCTTGCTCCCCCTGAATCTAACATGGGATATTGGGAGAAGATAGGGAATAGAAAATCAGAGCTGAAAGATATGAATGATGATCAGAGCTAATGTTTAGAGCTAATGTATGCTAATGCAAATAAGCACAATAGATCATATGAACATGTCTCTCCCCTCAAGAAGACATGTGGGACATCTCTCCTCTTGAACACCAAGCATCTGGGGTCCTTGAGAAATACTTTCTACTTAAGTATCCTCTCCCCCTGGAGATTTCTCTCTCCTTTTGAGGGTCTCTCCCCCCTTAAGAAGGTGAAGGTGATAAGCTTTGATGCCCTCTCTATCTTCAAATGATAAGCTTTGATGTTCTCTCTCTCCCCCTTTGACATCAATTTCCAAGAAGGATCTTCTGGAATCTGTCGAATGGGTTTAGTCCTTGAGACACAGAACAAAGCAATGATAAAAATGTGATGCTTGCAGAGGACAAGATTCATTGAGTGGAGCTGGATCAGAAGAAACACAGAGTATGTGGCAAATAGTTTTTCCTGTTGTGAAATCGGTGGCACCGAGTGGTGTGTTTTGGTCGTACCGAGAGGATTCGGTTGGGCCAAAAATAACTAAACGGTGAAACCGAGTTCATCACAGAGAAAACACTTGTCACCTCAGCTCACTAGACTAGTAAGATCTCACAAAGATTTGCAAAGAATTTACTGAAAGATGTGCAATGAATTGGAATGCAGAAAATGCAGAGCAAACAGAAAGAAATCGAGATTAAGTTTTTTTTGAAAGGGGAAACGAATATGCATGAGACAAATGCAAAAACACAGAAAAGAACACAAGAGAACTTCATCTAGAGATGGTCGGCGACAGAGTCACCTATGTTAGAGTATATTGACTTAGGAGTCAAGTGAGATCACTTGATCATAGGTCATACTCATCGTTTAAGCTCAAAATGGGGTTGCCATTTTTCGTTTAAGCATCTTGATGTATTCACATCTTGTCGAGTTGCTTTAGCTCATGACTTGGAGTAAATCCTCTCTAAGATGGAACAACATACCTTGGTTGGTGGTGTGGTCCATGTAGTTGAACTTGTGTGGGATGCTCAAGGTTGATGTAGCTCATCAAGAGTTTGGAGCACCACTTGGAATTTTAGTCCATCTTCCTACATGGGTTAGTTCTTGCAAGGAAGAGCACTTGTGTATCCAAGAATGACAATCTTGAAGCTCAACATAGAATTTGTCAAAGGATATGTTTGAGAGGTTTCGTGCTTCCTTGTCTTCATCCACCATTGTGTAGAGACTTGGTGATGTAGAGATTGCTCAAGATATGAGTAGATTACAATCTCATGGAGTTGGATTCCACCAAGTACCTACAAGAGTTAGATAACATGCAAGATACAAATATATCTAAGACACAAGATTTTCATCATAAGAGAAATATCAAGGATTAGTCATAAGCTCATGTCTTGCATGTATCCAATGGAGTTTCTACTCCAAGTTTGAAGCATCAATGATGTTCAATTCTCCTCTTAACCTGCAAAACACTTTCTCATCAAGAGGTTTAGTGAATATATCCGCTAATTGCTTTTCGGTGCGAACATGCTTTAGATCAATGTCACCCTTAGCAACATGATCTCGAATGAAATGATGACGAACTTCAATATGCTTAGTTCGAGAATGTTGCACAGGATTATGACCAATTTTGATAGCACTTTCATTGTCACAAAGCAATGGAACATGTCTCACATATATCCCATAATCTTTAAGAGTTTGGGTCATCCAAAGTAATTGAGCACAACATGAACCAGCGGCTATATATTCAGCTTCGGCGGTGGATAAGGATACCGAGTTTTGTTTCTTGGAGGACCAAGACACAAGAGATCTACGAAGAAATTGACAAGTACCCGAAGTGGACTTTCTATCAACCTTGTCTTTGGCATAGTCCGAGTCGGAATAGCCAACAAGATCGAAAGAGGCCCTCTTAGGATACCAAATGCCAAAGTTTGGTGTATGGATTAAGTATCTCACTATCCTTTTCATGGCCTTAAGATGACATTCCTTAGGAGCAGCTTGATATCGTGCACACATGCACACACTTACCATTATATCGGGACGTGAAGCACATAGATATAACAATGAACCGATCATAGAGCGATAAACCTTTTGATCAACCGGTTCACCACCTTTGGTTAAGTCATTATGTCCACTAGTAGGCATGGGTGTAGACATACCTTTGCATTCTTGCATATTGAACTTCTTGAATAAGTCCTTGGTGTACTTCGTTTGAGAAACAAAGGTACCTTCCTTAGTTTGCTTGATTTGCAACCCAAGGAAGAATTTGAGTTCACTCATCATAGACATCTCAAACTTCTCCGACATTAGCTTCCCAAACTTTTCACTAAAATGAGGGTTAGTTGAACCAAATATGATATCATCAACATAAATTTGACACACAAATAGTTCTCCATTAACCCTTTTAGTAAAAAGAGTAGAATCAATTTTCCCAATTTCAAAGCCTTTTTCAATAAGAAACTTGGTCAAGCATTTATACCAACCTCTAGGAGCTTGTTTAAGACCACAAAGAGCTTTTGAAGTTTGTAAACATGATTGGGTTTCTTAGGATTGACAAAGCCGGGAGGTTGCTTAACATAAACTTCCTCCTCTATTTCACCATTTAGAAAAGCACTTTTAATGTCCATTTGGTACAAGGTGATATCATGATGATTAGCATAGGCAAGTAAGATGCAAATGGACTCAAGTCTAGCAATGGGGGAATAAGTCTCACCATAGTCCATACCTTCGACTTTTGTGTAGCCTTGGGCGATGAGACGTGCTTTGTTGCGGACTACTTGTCCATCTTCATCTTGCTTGTTGCGAAACACCCATTTGGTACTGATGACGTTGTGGTTGTTGTCGGGCTTCTCAACCAATGTCCAAACTTGGTTCCTCTCAAAGTTATGTAGCTCTTCATGCATAGCATTTATCCAATCCGGATCTTCCAATGCTTCTTCAACCTTCATAGGTTCAATGCTAGGGATGAAAGAATAGTTTTCACAAAAGTTAGCTAAACGAGTTTTAGAGCGAGTGATTCTCCCGGTTTGAATGTCATTGTAGATTTGCTCGACGGGATGATCTTTAGCAATTCTTGCTCGAACTCGTGAAAGCTTTTGCTTGGGTCTTCGTTGAACATCTTCTTCATCTTGTTCTTCTTCTTCTTGGCCTTCTTCATTGTTGGCGTTGTCGTTCTCTTGTCATGGTGGAGAAGGAGGTTTTTGACGTTCATCTTGATGCACTTCCTCGTTTTCTTCATCTTGGTGTGTCCCACTTATGGATGCTTCCGTATCAACTCTTGGTTCACCTTGTTATGAAGTTGAAGCTTCCACTTGGACGGACGAGGTACTCTCCTTCACCTCCGTTGGACGAACCTTGCCAATAGACAAGTCTTGAATTGCTTCCGAAGGATCTTTGTCACCTACATCAATTGGCAATTGCTCTACTTGCGAGCCGTTAGATTCATAAAACTTCACATCTACCGTCTCTTCAACCTTTCGGGTGAAATTGTTGTAGACATGGTAAGTGTGAGAGTTTGACCATAACCTAGTAGGAAACCTTCATGAGACTTAGGAGCAAATTTAGAGCGACGATGCTTATCAAGAATGTAGCACTTTGAGCCAAATACTCGAAAGTATCCAACTTGGGGTTTGTTACCAGAGAGGAGCTCGTATGCCGTCTTGCCGAGTAGCTTGTGAAGATACAAGCGATTTGTTGCATGACAAGCTGTCTCAACCGCTTCTGCCCAAAAATGCTTCGGCGTCTTGTACTCATCAAGCATCGTTCTCGCCATTTCGATGAGCGTCCGGTTCTTCCTCTCAACAACTCCGTTTTGTTGAGGTGTGTACGTAGCCGAGAACTCGTGTGAAATCCCTTCTTTGTCAAGAAAGGTGTCCACATTTGTGTTCTTGAACTCCATTCTATTGTCGCTGCGAACTTTCTTGATCTTCACTTCAAATTGATTTTGGGCCTTCCTAGCGAAGTTTTTGAAGATCTTTTGGACCTGCGATTTATCATTGAGAAAGAACACCCACGTAAATCTTGAAAAATCATCAACTATAACTAGACCAAAAGAATTTCCACCGAGACTCTTATAAGAGTTGGGACCAAAGAGATCCATGCGAAGTAGCTCGAGTGGCCTCCTTGTAGTCATGATGTTCTTCACGGGATGCCTTCCTCCAACCTGTTTACCTGCCTGACAAGCGCTGCAAAGTCTATCCTTATCAAATATGACATCATTAACTCCAAGGATATGATTTCCTTTAATAAGCTTGTCAAGGTTTCGCATACCAACATGACCTAGTCGTCTATACCATAGCCAACCTTTTGAGGATTTAGCAATGAAGCAAGTTTTAGGTTGAGCCTTTTTAGTGGAATCAACAATGTATAGATCACCTCTACGCACACCGGTAAAGACCATTTTATGATTATCTCGACAAAACACTTGGCAATCTACTTCAGTAAATAGAACATTGAAACCGAAATCAGCAAGTCTAGATACTGAAAGTAAGTTGTAACCAAGAGATTCAACGAGCATGGCATTTTGTATGGAGCTATCATGTGATATGGCCACCTTACCAAGGCCAACCACCTTACCCTTTGAGTTGTCACAGAAAGTAACATACTTTCGAGGACTATCATTGTCAACAAGCTCACGAAACATGTCTTTATCTCCGGTCATGTGATCGGTACATCCACTATCAAGAACCCATTCCTTTCCTCCTGACATATATCCTCGAAGATTTGCAATAAGACCAAAGTGTCTCATTGCATCATCAAGATCGAAGTCACTATCATCATCCTCATTATAGTATCCATGTTCAACATCGTCATGTGGTGGATCAAGTCCTAGAGAGGGTGATTCATTAGAATGAGTTTGACAATGATCTTGCTTATGAATTTTTATAGCTTCGGAAATAATATCACTAATAATACCAACATTTCCTTTGACACGCATAAGGTTAGTAAGCTCAAATAGACAATCACCAAACATAGGATCACTAGTATTCATCTTACTCAAGGCAATAGACTTATGGAGAATTTCATCAAGATTTTTCAAGGAATAATCGGGAAATCGTTCCTCGAGAAATTTCCATATGGTGTAGGCACACTTGAAAGTAGGCAAACATCCAAGCAAGTTTCTAGGCAATCCTTTAATGATAAGTTCGGCAGTTTTAAGATTCCTAATCATGTCAATAGACTCATCATGGGTAGGATGCATAGGATCAACACAAGGTGCACAAGGGCTAGCAATGTACTTGTTAAAATGATATTGATTGAAAATAACAAGCATCTCATTTTTTCACTCATGAAAATACGCTCCATCAAGAATAGGCACTCTATGTCCAAGACTCCCCAAAGTAGACTCATCCATCTTCCTCCAATGGTGATTAAACCAAAGTGATGGAGACCAATGCTCTGATACCACTTGTAGGACCTTGAGAAGAGGTGTCTAGAGGGGGGGGGGTGATTAGACACTAAGTACCAAAGTTGCAGTTTTTAAGGTTCTTTAAGTTTAAGTGGAGTTTAGGCACAATTTCAACATTCACAATACATATCAAGCAAGCATGCAAAGAGTGTATGAGCAGCGGAAAGTAAAGCATGCAACTTGCAAGAAAGTAAAGGGAAGGGTTTGGAGGATTCAAACGCAATTGGAGACACAGATGTTTTTGGCGTGGTTCTGATAGGTGGTGCTATCGTACATCCACGTTGATGGAGACTTCAACCCATGAAGGGTAACGGCTGCGCGAGTCCACGGAGGGCTCCACCCACGAAGGGTCCACGAAGTAGCAACCTTGTCTATCCCACCATGGCCATCGCCCACGAAGGACTTGCCTCACTAGCGGTAGATCTTCACGAAGTAGGCGATCTCCTTGCCCTTACAAACTCCTTGGTTCAACTCCACAATCTTGTCGGAGGCTCCCAAGTGACACCTAGCCAATCTAGGAGACACCACTCTCCAAGAAGTAACAAATGGTGCGTTGATAATGAACTCCTTGCTCTTGTGCTTCAAATGATAGTCTCCCCAACACTCAACTCTCTCTCATAGGTTTTGGATCTGATGGAAAGAAGATTTGAGTGGAAAGCAACTTGGGGAAGGCTAGAGATCAATATTCATATGGTTGGAATGGAATATCTTGGTCCCAACACATGAGTATGTAGTTCTCTCTCAAGAAAATGTATGCTGGAAGTGTAGGTTCATTCTGATGGCTCTCTCCACGAATGAAGAGGAGGTGGAGGGGTATATATAGCCTCCACACAAAATCTAACCGTTACACACAATTTACCAAACTCGGTGGGACCTAATCGTTAAACTCGGTCGGACCGATTTAGTAAACCTAGTGACCGTTAGTGATTTTCGGTGGGACTGACATGCATCTCGGTGAGACCGATTCGGTTAGGGTTAGGGCATAACGTAATCTCGGTAAGACCGATTACACAAACTCGGTGAGACCGATTTGGTAATAAGCTTTCCAGAGAGTTGGTCAGGTAAACTCGGTGGGACCGATTTGCTCTTTTCGGTGAGACCGAAATGTTACAAAAAGGAAACAGAGAGTTTACATTGCAATCTCGGTGGGACCGATCGCTCACATCGGTTAGACCGAAACGTTACAAAGGGAAACAGAGAGATTACAAACCCATCTCGGTGAGACCGAGATCCCTATCGGTAGGACCAATTTGCTTAGGGTTTGTGGCAGTGGCTATGACTTTTGGAACCGGTGGCGCCGGATAGGAAGAATCGGTGTGACCGATTTTGGCTTTGGGTTTAGGTCATTTGTGGATGTGGGAAAGTAGTTGAGGGTTTTGGAGCATATCACAAAGCACATGAAGCAAGAGGCTCATTAAGCAACACCTCATCCCTCCTTGATAGTATTGGCTTTTCCTATAGACTCAATGTGATCTTGGACCACTAAAATGTAAAATGAAGAGTCTTGATCTTGAAGCTCGAGCCAATCCTTTGTCCTTAGCATCTTGAAGGAGTTCCCAAATCCTTTAGTCCATGCCACTCCATTGTTGAACTCATCTGAAACATGCTAGATAAAGTGGTAGTCCAACAAGAGATATGTTGACATTAATTACCAAAACCACCTAGGGAGCACTTGTGCTTTCAGAGAACTCTACATACGACAAGTTGTCATCCCAATTAGATCCATAATCTAGCGCACAAGCTCTCAACATGTCCTCCAGAATCTGATTGACTCTCTCGGTCTGTCCATCTATTTGTGGATGAAAGGTTGTACTGAACTCTAGCCTAGTACCCAAAGTCTCGTGTAACTGATTCCAGAACTTTGAGGTAAACTGGGTTCCTCTATCTGATACAATAGTCCTCGAAACTCCATGCAGACATACGATCCTAGTCATGTATATCTTTGCCAACTTTGCACTTGTATAAGTGGTCTTCACTGGGATGAAATGAGCTACTTTCGTCAATCGGTCGACTACAACCCATATAGAGTCATAGCCTGAACGAGTCCTGGGCAATCCCGTGATAAAGTCCATGCCAAGCTTGTCCCACTTCCATTCGGGTATCGGCAATAGCTGTAGCAATCCTGCTGGCTTCTGATGCTCTGCCTTCACTCTCTGACATACATCACATACTGCTACATACTCAGCAATATCCTTCTTCATTCCGGTCCACCAGAAACTTTCCTTCAAATCCAGATACATCTTAGTGTTTCCTGGGTGAATCGAATATGGCGAATCATGGGCCTCCTACAGAATCAACTTCCTGATCTCGGGGTCATTAGGCACATATACGCGATCCTCAAACCATAAAGTATTGTGCTCATCTTCACGAAATCCTTTAGCCTTTACTTTTCTCATCCTTTCCTTTATCTCCGCAATCTCCTTGTCAGTCTTCTGGGCTTCTCTGATCTTACTCATCAATGTGGACTGTATTTCCAATGCTACTACATAACCTCTCGGAACTATTTCCAAACATAGCTCGCGAAGATCCTCTGCTAACTCCTTGGGTAATCCTTCGGTCAAAAGCGTATTAACATAACTCTTGCGACTCAATGCATCGACTACTACATTAGCCTTTCTGGGATGATAGTGCAATTTCATGTCATAATCCTTAATGAGCTCCAACCATCTCCATTGCTTGAGATTCAACTCCTTCTACGTGAAGATATATTTCAAACACTTGTGATCTGTGTATACCTCACAGTGATTTCCGATGAGAAAATGTCTCCATGTCTTTAATGCATGCACTACGGCTGCTAACTCCAAATCATGAGTAGCATAGTTTAACTCACGAGGTTTAAGCTGTCGTGAGGCATATGAAACAACTCTTCCCTCCTGCATAAGCACTGCTCCAAGTCCTCGACGTGAAGCGTCGCAATACACTTGATAATCCTTTCGTTGATCTGGAAGAATCAACACTGGGGCTGTAACCAAATGTTTCTTCAACTCCTGAAAACTGGCTTCACACTCCTCAGTCCATTTGAACTTGGTGTCCTTCTTCAACAACTCTGTCATGGGTTTTGCAATCCTCGAGAAATTCTCAGTGAACCGCCGGTAATAACCAGCGAGTCCGAGAAAACTCTTGATTTCTCCAACTGATGTGGGTGCTACCCATTTAGTTACGGAAATAACCTTGGTGGGGTATACCGCTATTCCTTCTCTAGATATAACATGTCCGAGAAATCCAACTTCCTTCAACCAAAACTCACACTTGCTGAACTTGGCATATAACTGATGTTCCCTGAGCTTCTCGAGAACCAAACGCAAATGCTCCTTATGCTCCTCTTCATTCTTCGAGTAGACTAATATATCATCAATGAACACCACGACGAACTTATCCAAAAACTCCATAAACACCTTGTTCATCATGTTCATGAAATAGGCAGGCGCGTTAGTCAGGCCAAATGACATAACGGTATACTCGTATAGCCCGTACCTTGTGGTAAAAGCTGTCTTAGGTATATCCTGCTCTTGAACCTTCAGTTGATGATATCCTAATCGCAGATCAATCTTGGAAAATACTTTACCTCCTTGCAACTAGTCAAACAAATCATTGATCATCAGTAGTGGGTACTTGTTCTTGATCGTCACTTCATTCAACGCACATTAATCAACAACCATCCTTAATGATCCATCCTTCTTCTCCACTAGAAGTACTAGGCTTCCCAAGGTGACGAACTTGGTCAAATACAACCTTTATCCAGTAACTCCTTAATCTGCTTCTTAATTTCCTCCAAATCCTTTGCGGGCATCCGATACGGTCTCTTTGATATTGGCCCGGTTCCTGGCAATAGCTCAATCAAAAACTCAATGTCTCTATCCGGTGGCATGCCTGGCAACTCCTCCAGAAATACATCGGGGTAATCCTTCACCACTGGTACTTCCTCCTGTACAACTCCTAATAAGGAATTCACTTGAGTCCTCTTCGGCACATGCCGGGATACATACTTGATCCTTCTTACTTCTGGGGTGGTGAGCATAATTGACTTACTGGCGCAATCGATGTTTCCTCCATACATCGATAACCAATCCATACCCAAAATCACATCCAATCCTTGTGACTCCGGAATTATCAAATCCGAGGGGAAAATATTCCTACCTATGGTCAATGGCATCTGAAAACATCCTCGCTTGCCATATGCTCCGCTCATGGCGAGCTTACTAACATAGGTGTCCTAAGAACTTTGGTGGGCAACTTATACTTATCCACAAATCCCCTTGATATGTATGAATGCGATGCACCAGTATCAAAAAGAACGATTGCAGTAAAACACTTAACCAAAAACTTACCTATAACTGCATCTGGTTTCTCTTCAACCTCCTCCACGCTAACGTGGTTCACTTGTCCCCTGTTGAAAGGGTTGGGCTTCTTTTCAGAGCTTCCATTGCCATTTCCATTCTTTGCTTCTGAACACTCGGTGGCGTAGTGTCCATTCTTCCCGCACTTGAAACAAGTAATGTGACTTATATCCTTCTTGGCGGTTGTTGCCGGGTTGGAACGGTTCTGGCTGCTACTTCCTCCATTCCCATTCCCATTCTTGGGGCCACTGTGGTTATGCGAACTTCCTCCATTGGAATTATGGCCTCCATGGTTATGGTGAATGTGTCCTCCCGAGTTCGGGGTAAAACGAGGTCTCTGCTGAGCTCCTGAATTGTACTTCCCTTGTACATACTTCCTCGTGCGGCTCTCTATCTGATGCTGCTTCCCTTCAATCATAAGAGCTCTATCTACCAACTCCTGGTAGTTGTTGAATGTTGCCACCATCAACTGCATGCTCAGCTCATCATTCAGTCCTTCCAGAAACTTCTCCTGCTTAGCAGCATCTGTAGCTACGTCATCAGGGGCATAACGCGCTAACTTACTAAACTCATCCACATACTGGCCCACTGTGCGTCCTCCTTGGCGCAAGTTGCGAAACTCACGCTTCTTCATGTTCATAGCTCCTGCTGAAACATAGGCAGTGCGGAAAGCCTGCTGAAACTGGTCCCATGTAACCGTGTCAATGGGGTAAGTGGCTGTGAAATTCTCCCACCATGATGTTGCGGGTCCATCAAGCTGATGTGCGGCAAAACGCACTCTCTTCACATCTGTGCATCCTGCAGTGGTCAGCTCCCTTCCAATCTTGTGGAGCCAATCATCAGCAACAATCGGCTCGGTGCTACTAGAGAACATCGGCAGATTCAGCCTTAGGAAACGGGCTAAGTGATCAACAGGTGGCGGTGGTGGTGGGTTGTTGTTGTTGTTGTTGCCTTGGTTCTGATTCTGAACTAGTAGCTGCATCAAAGTATTCTGATGCTGGATCAACTGGCTGAGCTCCGGTGGGAAAGCAAATCCATTGTCACGTCTCGGAGGCATCTGATGGGTTTAGAAAAGGTGAGAAAACAGAATAGAATGAGGTCTAAAGAGAAAACACTACCCATATGCTCATGAGACAAACACAATCATATCACACCAATCAATTCAAACAAGGGCTTACAATCGGTCTAACTATCGTTACAATTGCTCGGACTATTTTATATACATGGGGGAATACTACTACTGATATGGTGGTCGACTAGAAGTTTTGATCGATGGAAGACTCCATGATATCTGCTCCAGCTTCATCAACATAGTCATCATCGCTATCGTCGGGGTCAGAATCAGTTCGTCAATGATGATGTAGTCTTCCGAACGAATGTCCTTTGAATGGTCCTCATCTCCCCCTGGCGCGGGGTCTCCCATGAATACTCCTAGCTTCCTCGTCAGGTCGTCATTCTTATCCACTAGTATCATCATTTCCTCCTCATATCCATCGCGTGTAGAGTTGAGTTCCTCCTCCAGCTCCATAATCCTGGTCATTGCCTTCTTTAGATATATCATGCTTGCGCACATCTGGTTCTCCTGACGACGAATGTGTTGGTTTAACTCCTGGATGAAAGCTGCAATGGACATGTCCCTCCTGGTGCTGATCATCTCCCATTGCTCATCTCGGCGCCCACATATCTGGTAAATAGTGTCCTTAAGATCCTTGTGATAAACTTCTCCGATGCGTCCCATGGCGATGTGGGCTACCATGGTCTTTCCTAGACTCCAGGTTGGTGCATCAAAGGAAAACTCTATGGGCTCAGTGACTGGCATGAATGTCCTTCCTGGAACTTGAACTCAAATCATCCAACGCTCATCTTCTGGTAAAGTGGTGATGTAGGTCCCGGTGAAGCTTGGTATTACGATGTTCAGGTACCTAGTGACTTCCTTCAAGTGTCGTCCAAAAGGTGTGTCTTCATCCGGTTGTGTAAACTTGTTCCTTGAGTCCGCCATCCCATAAAGTGGAAAAGGGAGAGGAGTCAGAAAATAGTAGAGAGGAGTGACCTATGGTTTAACTTAGTGGTCGTGTCCTACAATCAGCGTGTGCTCTGATACCATCTTGTAGCGACCAGACCTCAAGTCAAGTCTCTGTGCATCAGTGATATCCTTGGATCTGTAATGTTGACACACACAGTACTCGAGGATTTATAACAGAGTCTCAATCACACACTTATTACATAGAAATGTCTCAAAAGAGAACTTATTACAATAATATGGCTTAAGGCCATCTAAACAAGATAACAACGGAAGGCTTGGAAGATAAAGTGAGTCCATCAACTCCAACGGCATCACTGAGTATAAGACCTATGGCACCTTACTCGTTGATACGTCTCCAACGTATCTATAATTTTTGATTGTTCCATGCTATTTTATTACCCGTTTTGGATGTTTATGGGCTTTACTTTACACTTTTATATCATTTTTGGGACTAACCTACTAACCGAAGGCCCATCCCGTATTGCTGTTTTTTTTGCCTATTTCGGTGTTTTGAAGAAAAGGAATATTAAACGGAGTTCAAACGCGATGAAACCTTCGGGAACGATCTGGAACAAATGCAAACCTGGAGACATGGAGTGGAAGTCAAGAAACAAAGGAGGCAGCCACGAGGGTGCCCAGCGCGCCCCCTACAGGTGGGCATGCCCCCCACCCTCATGGGCCCCTCGGGCGTCCACTGACCTACTTCTTCCTCCTTCGGGACGCTAGATGGCTTCTTCTCTCTCTTTGAATCTCAATACAAAGTTCTCCTTGATCTTCTTGGAGATCTATTCGATGTAACTCGGTGTGTTTGTCGAGATCCGATGAATTGTGGGTTTATGATCAAGTTTATCTATGAGAAATATTTGAATCTCCTCTGAATTCTTTTATGTATGATTAAGTTATCTTTGCAAGTCTCTTCGAATTATCAGTTTGGTTTGGCCTACTAGATTGATCTTTCTTGCACTGAGAGAAGTGTTTAGCTTTGGGTTCAATCTTGCGGTGTCCTTTCCCAGTGACAGCAGGGGCAGCAAGGCACGTATTGTATTGTTGCCATCGAGGATAAAAAGATGGGGTTTATATCATATTGCATGAGTTTATCCCTCTACATCATGTCATCTTTCTTAATGCGTTACTCTGTTCTTTATGAACTTAATACTCTAGATGTATGCTGGATAGCGGTCGATGTGTGGAGTAATAGTAGTAGATGCAGGCAGGAGTTGGTCTACTTGTCACGGACGTGATGCCTATATACATGACCATGCCTAGATAATCTCATAATTATTCGCTTTTCTATCAATTGCTCGACAGTATTTTGTTCACCCACTGTAATACTTATGCTATCTTGAGAGAAGCCACTAGTGAAACCTATGGCCCCCGGGTCTATCTATTATCATATAAGCTTTCAATCTACTTTTATTTGCATCTTTACTTTTCCAATCTATATCATAAAAATACCAAAAATATTTATCTTATCATATTATCTCTATCAGATCTCACTTTCGCAAGTGGCCGTGAAGGGATTGACAACCCCTTTATTGCATTGGTTGCGAGTTCTTGTTTGTTTGTGTAGGTGTGTGGGACTTTTGAGGAGCCTCCTACTGGATTGATACCTTGGTTCTCAAAACCTGAGGGAAATACCTATGCTACTATTGCTGCATCACCCTTTCCTCTTCAAGGAAAACCAACGCAGGCTCAAGACGTAGCACTCGTTGTCTGAAAAGTCTGCAACATGATATGTTGCAGCCCGAAATGGGTCAGCACATGGAATGTGCTGGCAATGTAACACAAAAGAGTAATGAACAGAATAAAAGCTATTACTAAACAGTACAACGGAGCGACCACCAAGCCACCACAACACTTTGCTGTTCGCAGCCGTTAGATTGTACTGTTGTACGTCCCAGATTGTCAAGTCACCCCGCTGATCGACGCTGTAACTTTACAACCGTGCGGCCGTGCCACTCCATACGTTCGTCCAGCCCAACATTCTTGGGCTGCTACTCCGAAGAACGACCTGGGAGCCATCACATGAACTGGGCCAATTTTGATCACATAGCCGCTGATTAGCTGATGGGCCGTTGTGCTCTGCAAGCCTGATTTTGTTACCGCACTGTGGAGGTGCGCATTTCTACTTCCTTTTGTTTCGTTTCTTTCATCTGGACTTCGGTTATCTCTTGCCTACTAGGGTTGATTTCGCGGCTGACCCATGCCCTCCTCTTTCATCGATGATGTTATGTACACTGTCGTCGTATTACTTAGCCAGCTAACTTGTCGCTCTTGTTTCAGGAACTATCGAGCTCAATGGTGCGAATTGCTCTATTGGAATTGGATTTGGCATCAGGCCGAAAAATGCTGCGGCTTCTCAAAGTGCTACTCCCGTCCCGGCCTCGATCTGTCTCCACAATCTGATTGGTTTTGATCCATTCTGCTTTCTTTTCTCTTGATCTGTAGGTTGTGTCAGGATCAGGGGCTGCGCATGGACACCTCCAGGCGAGTTTCATGCTGCTCCATGTCTCCATGGGAAGTTGATGCAGGTGGATCGCAAAATCCAAACCCCGGCCTCGCAACAAAGAGGATAAAGCATCGATTACACTTTAAATATTGTCAAATAGTGCTTTTCGATAGTACTCAAATAGTGATTTTCCTATGTGTCACTTTTGATAGTATGTCAGATTTTTTTTCCCTTAGGCTTCCACTGAAATTTTGCACTGAAATTCAAGAACCGCCTTACTGGACCTGTCTTAGATATTTTTCTTAAGTCTGAACTGAAAATTTTGTACTGCTCCCTTTGGTAAATTTAAGAACTATCTTGCTTAAGTTTTATTATGGTGCCGAAGAGTTAACATGTAGCCATTTTTATAGAAAATGCATGTTCGATGCTCCAAAGATACCAAAGAGGAAACAGTCAATCAAGAGACAACGAGTGTTGTACTACATGTTGATCAATAAAAATTCAGAATGAATCTAGAGCCGTATTGAATTGGCACAAGTAATCCTTGATACCAAACACAAGCAAATAATGGAGTTTTGACTTCAGCTTATTATGCTAGAGATGACTTATTTTCCGTTTTTACTGTTGCCATTCACCAAGGTCTCTGAACAACCACTTTACTGAGGTTAACGGTAGAAGACTCATATGAAATTTTATTATTTCTTAGGTAAAATATATTATTTAGAGATACTTGTGCCATTTATAACTTTTCAAATATTTTGCATGTCTTAAATAGATAAGGGCAACAACACGTGCTCTTTTATGTTCTTGAGCAGCAGTGTAGACCTTCTTTTCTAACTGCTCACACCGGGTCATTTTCAGCTCTAGATAGAAATTATGCTACATACTTGGATACACACATACACATGCAAATTGTACTTCATTTTTTCAACCAAAAAATCAGAAGTAGTAAAACTTCCCATCAATTTCTGACAATAGATACAACCCATGTGACTTTTTAATAATCATATTTCAACCCTGCATAATGGTACTAATCGTTAACTACATTCTTACTGTACCTATATTCGTACACAATTAGATAATGTCATCAAACATGGACAGGGCGCATCAACGCGCGCCATCATGGTCTAGTCACTACATGCATATATGGCTGGTGGAAAGCTCTATGGTTACAGTTTTGCATAAAGCCAATTTTCCCTACAACAAAGGAGTAAATTTTATTTAACTATCATGGTGGTTGTTAAACATTGAGAAGGTTCTTCCAACTCAATCCCAATTAAGCAATATCAATTAACCCAACAAATTAATTTAGAGTGATGAGATCAACATGATAATCCAAGAACCAGATACTCAAGACGTCCATAACCCGGGACACGACTAACCATGATTAGTTTGTACACTCTGCAGAGGTTTGCGCACTTTTCCCCACAAGACTCGATCTCCTCCATTAGATTTCTCGCACTACATGGTGTTTGAGAAACGGATGACCGAGACACAGTCTTTCAGAAACATTAACTCTTTACTCTGGATGGACAATTACACCTACTTTCCCCTACATCTGCTAGCCACCACTGAAAGAGGTCATGCAACCTACTCAACTATGCTAGAGCCCATAATAGCTTGTGGCCACACATGGAAGTTTCTAGCATGAATAATCTTATGATCCCTTTGAGTCCGGGTGGCAAACCATAGGATGATCACACGGGTACTCCGGGATATCCTAGGACAACACTGGATTCTCCAGGTGCCTGCAACCAATCCACCCAGATGTGTATTTAATTAGCCACCTTAAGTTAACCATCAATTAACAATTCTCACATATGTCATGGATACACTCACCCAATCCACGTCTACGAGCATAACATAGCAATCCTGAGCATAACGTAGAAGTAACTCCCAAAGGTTTGATAATAAAAGGCAATAGGTTCTACCTCATCATCTACCCCAAACCCACATGTTAAACAGATCCTAACCATGCAATGTTTGAGGACTGTAACTAATGCATAAAGCTGGGTAACAAAAGGGGTATGATCAAAGTGTTACTTGCCTTGTTGATGATCTGCAAAACCTAGAGACTCGTAGTAGCACGCTTCGCACTCCGGGAATTCTGTCGCAAACAAACAATAACATACATAAGCACTCAAGCATAGATGCATGGGTAAAACCCAAATCAGAAGATCCAAACGGAAAGTTCAACTGAAGAACTCCGGTTTGCAAAAAGAATCAACTCAAACGGAGCAACAAAACTCGAGAAGCAAACGAAACAATATTCATTTACTAATCTGGACTAAAGTCAAATTTTACAGTACCAAAATCATGTCCAAGTTGGTTAAAGGGTAAGAGGGCTTCGAGACAAAGATTTAGGCGCTGGTTTCATCTAATTTGGATAATCAAGCGAAAAATTATACTAGACCGAAGATCAGGGCAGAAATCGCGATCAAAATAATCGCAGATAAAACCCTGGAAAAATAAAACGAGACAAATAGACTAACGAACAAACGTTCGTTAACATAACCTAAGCGGTGAATGGCGTTCGTTAAAACGAACGAACGGATGAACGTCCGCTAAATAAATAAACCACTGAAAAACCAAACCGATTTATAAAAAAACGGATCTATGGTTTTCTAAAAAAATGATGGTTATTACTTAATTGAAAAAAATGAAGACGACAGCGGCTACCTCCGGCGAGGTCGTTGGTGGCGGCGGATCCGGCGGGGTCGGGTGGTGGCGGCGGCGGCTCTGGCGGGCGGCGGCGCAGGACGGCGGCGCGGGTGGCTGGCGGCGGCTAGGGTTTGGCGGGGGCGGCGACTGGGCTGAGCGGGGCCTCGGGCTCGCCCTTTAAAGGGCCGGCTGGAAGAGTCCGGCTCGGGCACGGCCCGTTAGGTCGGTGTGCGTTTTCTAAAAAAAACAGACGCAGAAAGACAAACAAAAGAAATACTAGGCGGAGTCCAAAAATCCTGAAATAAAATTTCACAGTCCTCTAATAATATTGCGGACAAAGTGAACATTTATTTGGTATACTAATGCAATTTTGAAAAACACATTTTTCCCTAATTCAAATAAAATAGCAATAAAAGTCCAAATAAAATCTTTAATTGATTTTAACATTTTTCCTCCAATATCTCTTTTATTTTGGAGAAGTCATTTTATCTCCTCTCTTTTATTTCATTGGAAATATTTTTGAAGAGGACAAATAATTAAAACCGAATCGATCCTCTTTTCAAATTTGAGAAACATCAAATATGAAAAAAAATGAAATCCCCAACTCTCTCCGTGGGTCCTTGAGTTGCTTAGAATTTCTAGGATGAACCAAAATGCAATAAAATATGATATGCATATGATGACCTATGTATAACATTCCAAATTGAAAATTTGGGATGTTACATCCTTCAAAAGGAGCAAAGACAACAAACACTTGGAAAAACAAATGTGTTTAGCGTTAGTGCAAAACCAAGCATTCAAGAGGTGATTCACCCAACAAGTATCATCATCAAGCATAACATATGGTTTGACAAAGAAGTGTGGCATGGCATTTAAGCATATAGATTGAGCACAATCAAGGACATCATGGAAACGAGCATGCAAATGAGAGGTAGAAATGTAAAGATGTGTGACAAGAGAGTAAGCATCTACCTTAAGGGCATAGCAATAATGCATAATGGTCTATGGTAGGCATATGAATCATTCACAACACCAAATATAGCGAAATGTCTAAACAAACGGGGCAAGTGCAAGACAATCCAAGCATAATGTGCATCGGGTGTAGTGAAGATATCATGGCGCTCAACACAATGGAAAGAGCAATTGTTCAACATGTGTGAGGCAATAAAGTCAATTATGTGACAATCAAAGGTGCATGGCATACGTGAAGAAAAGACATTGCTGCACCCAAACATATGATAGTAGCAAATAATGAACAAGTTGGATGCAACACACAAGGCATATATGTCATGAGGCATAGCAATGTGGAAATCATGAACGAAAGCACTATTTCTAACATGTGTGCAATCGAGTGGTCCAAGATGACCAAGTCTCATGGTGGAAGCATCACAAGTAGTGTGATCCACAATATCCATGCTCATGGTTTTGTGTTTCTCGAAAGAGAATGATATTACCTCGAAAGCATGTCCTTGTGCGTCCTTCACAATACCGAAGCACAAGCAAAAGCGGTGTAGAAGCAAGTCGTGGTCGAAAGTATGAGGCTCGCTCTCAAGAGCTCGAATGGTCAACTCACGTGAAGTACACTACAAAAAAATACACTTCTGTGATGATACGTGTTTGTCATAGTAGGTCACATTTTCTGTCATGTATGTACACCCATGACGATTTTATGACACAATCAAGATAATCATACATGTGCTGTCGTAGAAGTGTTCCATGACAATACCAAAATTATCATCACTGAAGTGTTCACTTCCATGATGATAAATGACGTGTCATGGAAGTGCTTTCGTCAAGGGTAACTGACATGTGGCATCCACTGTAACGGGTCGCCGTTAAGCTATCAGGTCCGGTTTTGGATCCGATAACTCGTTAACAGCCCGGACCAATGGGGATTTTCCACGTGTAAAATTCTCATTGGCCGAAGGAAACACGTGTCAGCTCGTCATTGGGTCAGATAGGCGCCTATGATATGTCGACACGTGTGACGGCCCAACATTGGCCCATTTAGCTTACAAAGGTCGGACCGTTTGACTTGGTTAAAAGTTAGCGGGCCGGCCCATGAAAAGCCTATTAACGGTCTGCTCGCATATAGCCCATTTTACGGGCCAGTAACTCACGGCCCGTTAGGGCCTTCCCGAAACTGGCCCAACAATGTCATATGGGCCATCGAATATAACACTAGCCCGTTTCACTTTCGGCCCATGTATGGCCCACAACATCTTTCGGCCCATATGAGGCCTTTTGTATCTTTAGGCCCTTTAGTGGCCCACGATGACTCTGGTCCATAATGAACAGTAAGTTTCTTTGTGCCCATTAACGACCCATGATTCACATGGGCCGTTTCCAGCTCGTGTTAGCTTTCGGCCTACTGACGACCCATACATTCTTGGGCTCCTTTCCGGCCCTCGATTACTTCCGGCCCGTTACTGGCATGTTCCTCTAATGAGCCAAATTCGACCCGTGGTTAGAATCGGCCCGTTTGTGGCATGTTAACCCATTGCACCGTTTCTAGCCCATCCTATATTCTGGCCCATTAACGACCCATTATGCCTGTGACAGAATTAAGCCTTTGCTACCTTCTGGCCTGTTAACGGCCTATTACCGTGTTGGCCTGATACCAATTACGCCTGTTTACGGCCCATGTGGGGACCCATTTATCCGACGGCCCGAGGCCCACCGATTCCATGGCCCGTTAGAGGCCCATTTATCCGACGGCCCGTAGGAGGCCCATGGATCCTACAAACTGTAACAGGGTCAAGGTTACCACGGTCCGTATATGGCCCAGGGTTGTTGCGGCCACTAGCAAACCAGGGAAAAAGAAGACTAGGATATAAATAAGCTAGAAACTAACGCTAGGCTATTAAGGCGATTGCACAGATTACATCGACTGGGCATCAAAGTTCGCCACCAATGTAAATATAGGGAACACCCTACACTATACAAAAATAGGTTGTTGTTTTCTTCAGCCGGTGGCTGCACGTTAAGAACAAATTTTGTATCGCAATAGAACAAATTACAACCATAAAATAAAAGGAAGGTTGGCATAAAAGTTAACAGCCTGGCAGATAAATGCACCATCAGAAGTTCAGAAGCTCGGTTCATTTGACCTGACTGTTATGTTTTCATGTTGTACTGTCCAATGGAGCACCATAACCTTCACTTTCATTTCTCCTAGGCTCTTGAACAACATAGCAAATGTCTGATAGCCTGGTTTTAAAACTATGCATATCTTGACGACATCGAACAATGGATGTCCTTGCTTCACAAAGGGTCTCTGTTAGGGAATGGACTTGTGTCTGGAGCGCAGATATAACATTATTTTGAGCTTGCATATCTTGACCATGAGGCAGTTTGGACGAGATTGCCTTACAACCAACCCAATATTACGCAGGAATGTGCTTTTGGCACTCTTAGTGGACAGGTACTGACCCACTGCAGCAAGAGGTGGCATTGTAGTTATAGTTGCCTCATCACCTTCAGAAGGTGGCGGTTCCACCATTTTTTCAATAGCTTGCTAAAAAGTTGACTTTTTACATTAATAGTACCCGAACAGAAGATAATGAGGAGGCAGCAAAACCAAACAAAATAGCTTTGGTCTATATACAGAGCTTATTCTGGTGAATCCGTGTAAAATATTAGTTGTATTTTACTGCAAAGTACATAAAAAAACCAGATTCCAAACATATGACCATGTACCATGGCTAATGTATTGTCTATTTCTTCACATTGTATTGACAGCTAGGGATAAAGAGACAAAGTTTATAATATGGTAAGCATAGTATGACATCATTCATATCACAAAACAACTAAGAACAGACAAACATGCAATTGTAACATTGTGTGGGAAAGTCCAGCACGGAACTAGATTACAAATCAAGATCAAAGGAACATCAATCCTCTCTTTTAAACCTTGTAAGGTGCAATGATATGCTAAGACAATTGTGTATAAAATTGAAAAGAGTAATAGACATTGGCTGCAAACTGTGCAGTTCAATGCACAAGCCAGAGTAAGTAGTAGCTAAAAGGCATGAGGATTAAGGACTTACAACATCGGCTTTGACTGGTGTAGTCATGCCCTTCGTCTTGCTGGTGTGACAGTCCTTGGAGATTTCCACAACATTTGGTTCAAGTACTTTTTGGTCCTTGCGGGCTTTCCTCTACATTTGGAACAAGTCAATATAGATCTCATAATATGGCACAGTGAAAAGAGTGAAACAGCAGCTAATTACAAGAGCTTCGTAGTGTGCAATATAGCTATGAGATCCTGTCGTCTGTTGGAATTTCACTTTCATACGGTTGGCCTTGTTCTTTGAACAGTTCACCTACAAGAAGATAGACGTGTGAAGCACATGCGTAAATAGGAGTTCAACATGTGATCTAATCACATACATATAACATACTTGATACTTTGGATTAGACCAGGGTTTAACGAGGCCTCTCCAGTCTTCATCCAATATATTTTCCTCTGGAGATGTTTGGGCAAGTTCACTGTTAGCCTTGCCTTCAAAGTGAGTTTTCCTCAAGTTATACCGATACTGTCATATAGCAGACTTGAAAACATGGCGCAGGCTTGTCTGGTTGCATCATCTTGGCTATCCAACGTGACCCTCATCTGCTGAAAATTATGGGAATCTCATTATCAGCAACCTAGGAAGTATGGGACAGAGCAAGACGATATTACTAGTTTCCATACATAACCAATCTTGCAGATAAATGGTCGAGGAAGGTGTTAAACTGGGTTTCGTCTTTGTCATTCATGTACTGAATCCATGTTGGGAGGATACGTGCATGACACCTAACGGCAACCATTGCCTCTAATACTAACTTGGCTGACTCTGTAGCATCACGTGGCCTTTTTAAACCTGCCTCAAATGGATCTCCATTCTTCCTCCTCTAGATTTAGTTAACCTATTGAGCGTTATCCATGATGTTTGTTTCCTCTTGCTCCTAGGTGCTAGTCCAACAACAAACATAGGAAGTGTTAGTGTACATCAAACTGTGAGACTACATATAAAGAAGCATGCAACTGTAACTTGACTCCAGCAGCTACCTTCTTGCTGTTAAAGCTCACAAGGTTCATATGATCTTGCCAACTCGTCTTGTGTCAAGAGTGCTTCGGACGTAGTGTCGGGTGGCAAGGGAGCTTGGGAACATGCTGCTAGCTGAGTTAACAAACGAGTAACTCGTGCAGCTAGTGGTACTATGGAAGGTGTTGCAACAACTAGGGTTGTCACTGCTTGTTTGGTGGCAGCTATTAGTTTCTGTTTGGCTTGTTTTGCAGCTCGTGTAGCACGGGATACCACGTTTGTACAATTTTCTGCTGGACTTTGACCTTCTATTGCACAGTACCAGCAGAATCTGCATAATTCTTCCGCTTTCGTTTCCGTGTGTCCTTAATACTAACACCATCTCCTGTCATTATGTGTTCCTTCCTCTTTCTCTGTGCCATGTTAAGTCAAGCCGACAAGAAAAAGGAATAAAAATTTAGTTCTTTAGAACAAATTGATGCGTGATACAGACGAACTGAACTTTGATGTTAGACAACCACATGATAGGAGGATGTAATATGTATGAAAAACAGGACGGCATGGGATAATCAGAACTATGATGTGTAAACTAAGTAGAAGGCATTTCAATAAATTAGAAGCAATGCAATTGAAGGTAGACACCATATGAAAGATGCTGCAAATATTGCTCTGCCAAGTTAACAGTGTCTCGTCATAACTGACGTTTAAACAAATGTGAAGCAGTACAAGAAATAAATCATATGCAAGATGCAAACAACATCACACTACCAAGTTAAAGGTCTCTCGTCATTAGTGCCATTGCATATTCACAACACTGCATATTCACAGTTTTTGATGTGTAAACTAAGTAGAAGGCATTTCAAGAAATTAGAAGCAGTGAAAGCTAGACACCATATGTAAGACGCAATGAATATCACTCTGAAAATTTAAGTCATGACACACACACTGATATTTATTTCATATTGTGAATGTTGGTATTTTGTTCTATAAAGTTGGTCAAACTTTACGAGACCTGACTTTAGACAAATCTTATATGCGAACTAAAAAGATTCAGAGGGAGTAAAACATGCTTAACAACAACCAAATATAGTCATTCATAGAGCTATTATTAAATTTGGTATTGATGAAATTGAACTGCACACTTCATACTAGCACTATAGAACATCACACTGTTAATAGCTGAAATAAACAAGGCATACTATGAACAACCAAAGATGGCAATTGAAACTGGACATATGCTAACAACAAAGAACCGAACAACCATAAACCATAGAAATAAACAAGGTGTAATGCAAACAACCAAATATAGTAATAAATACTAGACGTGTTCTCACTACAAAAGGGGTTTGAGAAAACAAATCATGGGTTTCCTCGTCACAGATTGGCTCCTCGTGGTCACCGTCGATGAGGTCTGACTTGGCAGTTGAGGATCCCAAGCCAGCATCGCAGAACATGTCCTTCAGAAATGACAAAAGGGGCTCCATGGCGATGAAGGATGGCAAATTGTTCATAACGAGCCACAGGAGATCAGCGGCAGGGCCATCAATGAGATCGACGACTGTCGAACCCGAAGGGTTGGGGGTGGGCAACTTAACCTGTGACATAACCCGCGTCAAGCCATCGGTGTCGATGACCTCGATATCATAGCCGGCATTCGCGACATGCCATAATGCTCTAGCCCGCTGATTGAAAGGATCAATCCAGGTCCAGTCATTGTCGTCAGCTTCCTTGGCGGTCACCTCGCCAACGTCGGGCGAAGAGGCAGCGGTAAAGCTCTTTTGGGCCATTCGCTCCTCAAGCGCCTCGGGAAGTGTAGCAGGGCTTAGGCTGCGACGCTCTAGAGTGGTGGAGGGGCGGGGATGGGGATCTTTGGGAAAGGGGGCATTTTGCAGGCGTCATCTAAGAAACTCAGGGCGGCGAGGGTATGTATTTCGATGGGTAAACTGCACGGTCAGACCGTCAGAGGTTGAAGATGGCAGCGGCACGGTGGCGACCTTGCTAGGTTTGGAGCGAGGGAGGGGTGGTGTGTATATGTGTGAGCGGGGCATTTGGGGCGAGCGAAGGATTTGGGGTGTGTGTGTGGAGGGGTCTAAGGTGGTGTTTGAGGAAATGCCGCAGGTACTGAAAATTTTACTAGGTGGGATTAAAATGGCGAGGCTACCACAAATTTGGTTCAAGGGATTGGAGCAGACGGGGCGGGAATAATCGTGTGCTATCAAAAATAAAAACACTCTAGCTGAGGGAGTCCTGGACTAGGGGGTGTCCGGACAGCCGGACTATCAATGTCCGCCGGACTATCAAGACTACGAAGATACAAGATTGAAGACTCCCCCCGTGTCCGGATGGGACTTTCCTTGGCGTGGAAGGCAAGCTTGGCGATACGGATATGTAGATCTCCTACCATTGTAACCGACTCTGTGTAACCCTAGCCCTCTCCGGTATCTATATAAACCGGAGGGCTTTAGTCCGTAGGACAACATACAATCATACCATAGGCTAGCTTCTAGGGTTTAGCCTCCTTGATCTCGTGGTAGATCTACTCTTGTACTACCCATATCATCAATATTAATCAAGCAGGACGTAGGGTTTTACCTCCATCGAGAGGGCCCGAACCTGGGTAAAAACATCGTGTCCTTCGTCTCCTGTTACCATCCACCTAGACGCACAGTTCGGGACCCCCTACCCGAGATCCGCCGGTTTTGACACCGACATTGGTGCTTTCATTGAGAGTTCCTTTGTGTCGTCACCGATAGAGCGGATGCCTCCGCCCGTCTTCAAAGACGGTGTTTTCGCCGGAGGGGCCTTGGCCGCCGGCCAAACTATCCGGCTTGGTGGTTTTCTCATGGCCGCCTGTCCGGCCGCCGCTTCGACAATGACTCCTCAAGTCGTCGAAAGAAATCTTCGCGTCAGCCCTAAAGCTACCGAACAGTTAGATCCAATAGAGCTCTCGTCTGTTAATGAGCTCTTGGATCGCATCGCCGCCCTGGGAGTCGCTACGGACTACAACCAGATTAGGCTTAAAACCGATCTGAGAGAGATTAACTCTCCCCAGGCCACCCACCACGTCGCAGTGGTGGAAGAGCAATACGACAACTCTTTGCCAGTGTTGAAAACAATTCATGTCCGGATTCCCGGACCCTCCATGCCGGATTCCCGCGGAGGGACGGACTTCGATCGAGCATTGGACTTAGAATCATGCATCGCCCCGGACTCGCTGGATTGTCCCCAGCAAAACACACTTCCGAATTCGGAAACCCCTTGGCCTTTGAGCCTCAAGATGGGCAGGGATCCGGATTTTATTCCGCCCACCCGCCCAGACATATGCGATCTATCGCTAATACAGCAAGAGCCTATAGAAACAGTACATCACTACTGGGCCAGATTCCTCCTGGTTATGGACAGGATAAAGGACTGCCGAGAGGAAAACGCAATATCAATCTTCCGCAATAACTGCACGGACAAGGGAATACTAAACGCCATTGATCGTCGCAACATTACGCGCTTTACCGATCTGGCGTCCATTGTACGAAAGTACTGTGCGATGGAGAGTTTCCGGAAAACCGAAAATCAATTTTGGGATAATCCGGCAGCAAACCCAGTCCGCAGTAAAAGGGCGCCTTACACTCAGGCCCCAGATGCAAAAACGAAAAAACAAAAACCCAATAAGGGAAACGGAACCGTGCTGGAGGGATGGCTTAATGGACCCTGTAAGCTTCACAATACAGAGGGAGCCGTCCCAACACATAGCCTTCGAGCATGTTGGATATTACGGCAGGTGGCTAAATGTGGCGAAGAGCTCCTAGCTCCGGGAAACCACTCCAACAATACCAGCACGGTATCGACAGTCTTCGAGACTTTCGCATCAAATAATATGCGAAAACGATCAATCCGCGAACTCGCCGAGGTCTACCAAGTAGCAACAGCAAATCCATGGAGCGACACAGCTATTACCTTCAATGGCAGCGACGAGCCCACATTCCGAACAACCAGAGCCCCAGCCGCACTGGTACTTAGTCCCATAGTGGACGGCTTTCGACTGACAAAAGTCCTCATGGATGGCGGCAGCGGACTAAACCTCATCTACGAGGAAACTCTGCGAAAAATGGAAATCGATTGGAGCCGTATTGAGCGAAGCAGCACAACCTTTAGGGGAATAATCCCTAGCCGGGAAGTGCGCTGCACCGGAAAAATCACACTCGATGTGGTGTTCGGCTCTCCGGACAATTACAGATCCGAAGAAGTCACGTTCCAGGTGGCCTCGTTCAGCAGTGGATATCACGCCATACTAGGACGAGAGGCATTCACAATTTTCCAAGCAATACCTCATTACGGGTACATGAAGCTTAAAATGCCTGGGCCCAGCGGAATAATCACTCTCGCTAGTGATCCGGACATAGCACTCCGTGCCGAAAACAAGACAGCCGCACTAGCCCTCGAGGCACTATCCGAAGCCTTAGCGGCAGAGGAACTCACCGCGCTGCGCTCTACGGTGAACAGGGACGACGTGATACTCGATAAAAGATCCAAGTCCACCTCCTTCAAACCAGCAGAAGAGATAATAAAATTCCAGGTCCATCCAACGGACCCAACAAAGACGGCCTCCATTGGGGCACAGTTGAACCCCGAAGTAGACGCCGCACTGCGCGAATTCCTTCGGGAAAATTGGGATATCTTCGCCTGGCATCCTTCAGACATGCCCGGAATCCCCCGCAGGTTGGCTGAACACAGCCTCAACATCCTAAAAGGATTCAAGCCAGTCAAACAGGCTCTTCGACGATTTTCCGAGCCCAAAAGACAGGCAATGGGAGAAGAGCTAGCCAAACTATTGGAAGCCGGATTCATTAGAGATATCAAACATCCGGACTGGCTAGCAAATTTGGTGATGGTACCAAAGAAGGATAAATCCTGGCGCCTCCGTGTCGATTTTAAAGACCTCAATAAAGCTTGCCCAAAGGATCCCTTCCCTCTCCCCCGCATCGATCAAATCATCGATGCCACAGCAGGGCACGATTCGTTGTGCTTCCTGGACGCATACTCTGGCTATCATCAAATTAAGATGGCGGAAGCAGACCAAGCCGCAACGGCATTCGTCACTCCATATGGACCATTCTGCTTCAACACGATGCCCTTCGGACTCAAAAACGCCGGCGCAACATATCAGCGCATGATTCAAACATGTCTGGCCACCCAGATCGGCAAAACAGTCGAGGCATACGTAGACGACATAGTCGTCAAAACAAAACACGTCGAAACTTTAGTAGACGATTTGAGGCTCACATTCCACAACCTCAGAGCATATGACATCAAGCTGAATCCGGAAAAATGCGTTTTCGGCGTACCAGCCGGAAAGCTGCTGGGCTTCATCGTATCCGGTAGAGGAATTGAAGCAAATCCGGCCAAAATCCGAGCTCTGTCACAATTGGATATTCCAAAAGACCTCAAACAAATACATATGGACCACAGCAGCAGCAGCAGCAGGGCACGATTCGTTGTGCTTCCTGGACGCATACTCTGGCTATCATCAAATTAAGATGGCGGAAGCAGACCAAGCCGCAACGGCATTCGTCACTCCATATGGACCATTCTGCTTCAACACGATGCCCTTCGGACTCAAAAACGCCGACGCAACATATCAGCGCATGATTCAAACATGTCTGGCCACCCAGATCGGCAAAACAGTCGAGGCATACGTAGACGACATAGTCGTCAAAAAAAAACACGTCGAAAATTTAGTAGACGATTTGAGGCTCACATTCGACAACCTCAGAGCATATGACATCAAGCTGAATCCGGAAAAATGCATTTTCGGCGTACCAGCCGGAAAGCTGCTGGGCTTCATCGTATCCGGTAGAGGAATTGAAGCAAATCCGGCCAAAATCCAAGCTCTGTCACAATTGGATATTCCAAAAGACCTCAAACAAATACAAAAATTAACAGGATGCGTGGCAGCCTTAAGCCGCTTCATCTCCCGTTTAGGAGAAAAGGCGCTGCCCCTCTACCACCTCCTTAGGCGCACCGAACACTTCGAGTGGACGGATGCTGCCACTGCCGGACTCGAAGAAATAAAGGCCATACTGGCAACAAATCCGGTCCTGGCTGCGCCCACTCTGGGCGAACCAATGTTGTTATACATCGCAGCAACACATCAAGTTGTGAGCGCAGTCCTCGTCGTCGAACGAGCGACAGAAGGGCATAAATTCCCTCTTCAAAAACCAGTGTATTATGTATCCACTGTGTTAACCCCCTGCAAATCCCGTTACCCGCACTATCAGAAGATAGCATATGCGGTGTTCATGGCGTCTCGAAAGCTCCGGCATTACTTTCAGGAGTGCTCGATAACAGTGGCCTCTGAAGTTCCACTAAATGACATTATAAATAATCACGACGCAACGGGCAGGATAGCAAAATGGGCCATTGAGCTCTTACCATTCGACATTACTTATAAACCTCGACGAGCTATAAAGTCACAAGTCTTGGCTGACTTCGTCGCCGAATGGACTGAAGCCGAACTCCCTAAAGAGTACGGCGCGTACTCCAATTGGACTATGCATTTCGACGGCTCCAAAATGTTGGCCGGACTGGGGTTTGGCGTCGTACTGACGTCCCCCACTGGAGATACAGTCCAATATGTACTTCAAATAATGTACACGGACTCCAACAATGCAGCTGAATACGAGGCCCTGTTACATGGTCTCCGGATGGCAGTCTCCATGGGCATTCAACGCCTAGAGGTGCGCGGGGACTCAAACCTTGCAATATCCCAGATAAATGGAGACTTTGACGCCAAGGATCCGAAAATGGCAGCATATCGTAACGCTGTCCTAAAAATGTCAGCTCGGTTTGAAGGACTCGAATTCCATCACATAGCCCGAGATAATAACCAAGCGGCCGACGTCCTGGCACGCATCGGTGCGAAACGTGATGCTGTCCCTCCAAATATCTTCCTGGAACGGCTCTTCAAGCCATCCGTATTATGGGAAGAGGAGCCCGGTAGCTACAAACCGGAGAAAACCGCACCAATTGGTGATTCGGCAGACAACATAACACCTTCCGCCCACGTCATAATGGCGGTAATCGCCGCGTGGACAGAACCTTTCCTAGCCTACTTACTTAGGCAGGAACTTCCCGAAGACCAAAATGCGGCCCGCTGCATAGTCCGGCGATCGAAGGCCTACAAGGTCCATGAGGGAGAACTTTATAAGAAAAGTACCACCGGAGTCCTTCAAAGGTGTATCTCCGAAGAAGAAGGGCGAATCCTCCTGGCTGAAATTCACGCCGGACTAGGCGGGCACCACGCAGCAGCCCGGGCCCTTGTAGGAAAGGCATTCCATACAAGATTTTATTGGTCGACGGCTCGAGCAGACGCACAGGACTTGGTCCAGCGATGCGTTGGTTGTCAGCTCTTTGCTAATCAGAGCCATATGCCACCCACCGCCCTCAAAACCATACCCATTACCTGGCCGTTCGCGGTCTGGGGGCTTGACATGGTTGGACCCCTTAAAGGGGGAACCCACAAGAAAAAGTACCTATTGGTCATGGTGGATAAATTCACCAAATGGATAGAGGCCAAACTGGTCAAAACGGCAGAGTCCGGACCAGTGATAGACTTCATATCAGGGGTGGTACACCGTTACGGAGGCCCCCACAACATCATCACTGACAACGGCACGAACTTCATAGCCGATGAGGTTAAGTCTTGGTGCAAAAATATGGGCATCAAGCTCGACTATGCGTCAGTCTATCACCCTCAAACCAACGGTCAAGTGGAAAGAGCAAATGGTCTAATAATGAGCGGCATTAAACCCAGACTAGTGAGGTCACTCACTAAATCCGACACACAATGGGTCAAGGAGCTCGACTCCGTACTCTGGGGGCTGCGGACAATGCCTAACCGTACTACCGGATTCACACCATTTTTTATGGTATACGGCACAGAGGCAGTTTTGCCCTGTGACATTATTCATGACTCACCTCGAGTGCGCATGTATGAGGAAAGAGAGGCCGAGCTTGATCGGCAGGACAGCTTGGACAAATTGGAGGAAGAACGTGACGTCGTGAAGGCTCGTTCCGCATTCTATCAGCAGCAGGCCCGAAGATATCAAAGCAGAGAAGTACGGGCCAAGACTTACAACGTTGGTGAACTAGTTCTACGCCTGCCGGACAAGAAAAAGGACAAGCTCAAGCCCAAATGGGAGGGTCCCTTCATCATCGATCAAGTACTGACCGGCGGAGCGTACCATCTACGAAATGCGTCGGATCACCGACTCGAGCCGAACCCATGGAACGCAGCCCGCCTCCGACGATTCTATGCCTAGCGCCGGACTAAGAGTTCGTCCCCTTCCCCCGTCCACACTTTTACACTTCGGCTGTCTTTTATTTCTCTTTTTATCCTTCTCACTTAAAAGCCCTTTCGGGCCTATTTTTGCATTCTTTGCATACGCATGATGTGCCATCCGCACTCATTATTCCTGGGGGCTTCTTTTACAGAAGCTCAATTACACGCATGATGTGCTATCCGCACTCATTATTCCTGGGGGCTTCTTTTATAGAAGCTTAATTATACGGGTTTTATACCCATCACATGTGTCAAGCTTCCACATGTACCTTTTATTCACCATTATATGCATCGATATGACTTAAGTTTTGGCCAAGCTGGGTTGCCTGGCTCCTGTGCTTACCCCTACGTTCCTGATTGTTCGGCTAGGAGGTAAAGGGAGCACCTCTGCGATTGTTACTGCCGGGTCAGCCGGATGTGTACCTCAGACTGGGTGAAGCCGAAAGCTAGCGTTCTTAAGGGAATATTCGGTCGGTGATTTAAAAGATGACTTTTTACCTATTTATCTATTTGCCCCCAGATGTTTTACTGCTTTCTTTGCAGTCCGGACATGCACTTTAGGGCATGCCTCCCAGCGAAAGGAACCCTTAACGGAACTATTCTCCCTGGAAGATGTTTCTTACTAACCATGTAATATGACATAACTAGTTGGGCACTTGTCTGATAAAGCACTAATGACCCCTACGCCTGGTCTCCATGCATACCACGGTTGTTTCTTAACCAAAAAGGTATTCGGACACACTCCGGACTCTAGGGTCTTGAGGTCGAAGCGAAAAGGTCGGCAAAGACAAACGATCTACAATCCGGCTAGAAGGCATTTCACATGTCACTTTAAAGGATAATATACATTGTCAAATTTATTGATTGTATTCCTCCTCAATCCCGTCTAACAGGCTGTCTAGTTTACAGTCCTGTTGGGAAAATTTAGCAGCCAACTCTACTTGGCTATACACTAAACTCACAGGGATCTCCTTCCCATCGGGCCCCACCGGTCCAACTTCGGCCATGTGGTTGGGATCTGCCTTCTTGTACCGCGTCTTGACCATGGCCCAAGCCTCCCTCGCACCTTGATGGCAAGCCGAAATCTTCCACAAACGGAAGCGCTGCCGCACTTCCTGCAGCTTCTCCGCAAGCTCCCCGAGGCCTTCGGGTAGGGTGAGGGCTGGCCATAAAGCCTGAACGACGCCGCTCATTGCCTGCCGAACTCGTTCGAGTAGCTGCAACAGTTCGGGAAGTTGATCACCCATTGATATGGGCATCTCCTCTGCAGGACGACCCGCGAGTATACCTACAAGACATATCATGTCAAAACGCTTCCTCGCCGGACTCTTCTTTTCAAAAGAGTTCGCTCAAGCACTTACTATAAATGCTGCGATGAAGCCGCTGATTCTCCTTAACGGAGCCGGACAGCTCGGCCTATACGCCTTTCAGCTCTTCTCCGAGCTTGGCGTTGGCATCTTGGAGCTTGTTCCTTTCCTGCTGAACTCTATTCAGCACACTCTCGCCGGCCTTTAGCTGGCGTAGCAATGCTTGCCTGTCCGGATCTTATCCGGCGGTACCTGCAAATGTCATTATTAGACTCGCGCGCACGCCGCACAACGCTTATGTTTATTAATAAAAAATGTGTTACCAGGAGGGGTCTTTCCGTCTCCTCCTGCGGCAGCAAGTGCGGCCTCTAGTTGGGCCTTGCAATCTTGCAGCTCCCGAGACAGCTGGGCGTTCTTCTCGTTAAGTGCCTGAAATTTATAATGATCCTTAAATCAGTTAGCATAACTAATTTAAGTCTCGGGGGCTACTGGTATATACAACCATTAAAATTCCCTTACCCGTATGTCTTTCACATACTGCTCCGTGGCTCTGGTAAAACCATTTTGAGTAGCACGGAGATGCGCGTCCCCTGCGTTAAAGGTGTCCAATGCCTCAGGGGAAAAGCACGCTTCTTGAAATACTGTCCGGCGGCGCCTATGGTTCATGGCGCTCTCCACCTTAGACTTGGTGGCGGACAGTCTGTCGGTATCCTCCGTTGGAAAAGGATCCGGCTCGCGTCCTGCGCTTGCCTCCCCCTCCAGGCCGGGCGCTGGGGCCTGGCCGGTGTTGGTCGGATTGGCAATTCCTGCGCTCGCAGTCCGGCGAGCGCTTTTTCTCCTACAAAAACATGGGCACTTAGACGTTTCCTCGGAACGTTGCTCTAAAAATTCAAATACAAGCTATACCTTTGCGGCGACGTTTCCGTCCGCACTGCGCTCCTTTTCCGCCTACTGGTTTGGACTGACCTCTGTTGGTCGGCCGCCGCGGGCTCGGCTTCCTGCCGTAAAGGCGCTTCCTGCAAAACACCATCTTTCGCGAAGGTCAGAAATGGGCAGGGATGGGATAATGGTGTCCGGACTTCGGTCGCGGTCACCTGGGAAGCCGGACTTAGTCCGGGGTAGTCCGCCGTAATGGCGACCAAAGCATTGTCTATGCTGAGCTGGTGATACACCCCGTCGATTAGCTCCACCTCGATATCCGGGTCCTCTTCGGAGGCCGGACCCAGGGATCCTTCTGGGTCCTCGGGTTGTGGAGCAGGACTTACCATGTCCTCCACAATCCGACGTAGACCCTGCGCCGAAGACATAATGTAAGAAGCTTAAACTTCGAAAGCACGGGCTGGGCCCTTCAAGGTGTTCACTTACCCATCCTCTGGGGTTGATCATGGAAAACCCATTCAAAGGGTTCGTCCGAAGGAAATCCTCCTTCTCCCCCTTGTACAGGCTGGACAGGATCTTCACCAGATCCTCGGTCGAATCCGGCCCTTTGCGGCCATGCCGGGTAGCATCGTCTTCCCCGTTGAAATCCCACATGGGGTGGCCTCTGTATTGCAGTGGTTGTACCCCTCGCTTGATGCATGTCGCCATGACTCCGATCATGGTCAAGCCGGAATGAGCCATTAATCTTATTCGGCCCATCAAGTAATGGACGCTCTTGTCTTCCTGCAATCGGGGGCTCCGCGGGCGCCAGCTGAGGCGTTTCTTCAAGGGAGCAGCACTAAACTCCGGGAGGCTGATCCGGGTTGGGTCTGGCAGCGGAGCGTCTTCTATATAAAACCATTCCGAGGGCCAGTCTTCGGACGCCTTCTTGGGAGTGCCGGATAGGTATCCGGTCCCGGCGATGCGCCATATTTCGGCGCCGCCCACTTGATATATGGACCCCTGGTAAGAACGGGGTACGAGGCAAAACAGCCTCTTCCACAATGCGAAATGGGGCTCAATGCCCAGGAACAGCTCGCAGAGAGCTACGTAGCCCGCGATATGCAGGACAGAGGCGGGCGTGAGGTGGTGGAGCTGGAGTCCGTAGAACTTCAGGAGCCCGCGGAGGAACGGATGTATTGGAAATCCGAGTCCCCTTGTCAAATAAGGGACAAAACATACTCGCTCCCCCTTATTGGGGCTTGGAGTGTCCTCCGCCTGTCTCCCACCTTGATAAGTAACCAGTCCGGCCCGGACTGGGATCATAATGGCTGGAGGGAGGAATCCCCCCGTTTGGAGCTTCTCGAGCTCGTTGTGCGAAACAGAGCACCTCCTCCAACTCCCCGGCGGTGGGCTGGGAGCGCGCGAAGAAGAGCCGTGGTGACGATCCATGATGGAATGGATTTCTAGGTCAAAAGGCGCTTCGATGGAGTATTCGCGGGAGGAAGATGGTGTGGTTTGGATCTGGATTCTTGCCTCTTTTATAGGCGGTCAACTCGCACAATTGGGGGGTGAAATGCAAAAAACACCCTGGCTTTTCGCATTCGTGCGACGCGTGGAAGAGGGCCATTATTTGGCGTAGAAGCCGAGGAACACAGTATTCAAGATGAAGCCGGACACTGTTCGGCAGGTACATGGAATTTGAAGGGAGAACCCGCCTTGCAACGCCGAAGATTATAGACGCGCTGGACTTATCGTCATTGAAGCCTGGTTCGGGGGCTACTGAGGGAGTCCTGGATTAGGGGGTGTCCGGATAGCCGGACTATCAATGTCCGCCGGACTATCAAGACTACGAAGATACAAGATTGAAGACTCCCCCCGTGTCCGGATGGGACTTTCCTTGGCGTGGAAGGCAAGCTTGGCGATACGGATATGTAGATCTCCTACCATTGTAACCGACTCTGTGTAACCCTAGCCCTCTCCGGTATCTATATAAACCGGAGGGCTTTAGTCCGTAGGACAACATACAATCATACCATAGGCTAGCTTCTAGGGTTTAGCCTCCTTGATCTCGTGGTAGATCTACTCTTGTACTACCCATATCATCAATATTAATCAAGCAGGACGTAGGGTTTTACCTCCATCGAGAGGGCCCGAACCTGGGTAAAAACATCGTGTCCCTCGTCTCCTGTTACCATCCGCCTAGACGCACAGTTCGGGACCCCCTACCCGAGATCCGCCGGTTTTGACACCGACACCAGCCGAGTAGATATTTTTGAGATTGCGAGGAATGGAGGCGGGAGGAAAATGTTGGGGCTACTAAAAATTTGGATCTACTGATTGAAGCAGAGTGGGAGTAACGGACATCGCACACAGCCTAGACATACTAATCGTGTGCTATTAAACAGAAAAACCATCTATGTGGGTAAATATTTTCGAGATTGCGAGGGAGTAGATATTTTCAAGAGGGGAAGGGAAGCCTTGTGGAGCCCAATCTACTGTGATCATGTGGGAAACAGGGGCAGGGGCGCACCACACGGGTAGTCCTAGGGAATCATGTCTGTTTCGTATCCGATCACAAACGGTTGCTGCGTCCGACTCATCTGTTGTTTATAAATTTGGTCAAAAAAATGCGGGAAAGGGTCAGAACACGAACACACTTGCATGTGGACCAAATATATGTATGAAAAGGGTGGTTTAATGTTCAAATACCCAATGCACAACTTTGATGTGGCACCGGTCGCACAAAGTGCATGTTATTATTGCTAGCCCCCCCCCAAACACACACACACACACACACACACACACACACACACACAAACACACACTTCGTGTTGCTGGGAGGGGAATCCTAGCTATGAACGCATACCCCCAAATAGCTAGGTCTGACATCTCACTGTACCGTAACACAAAACCGAAAGGAGTACATCAACCCCTCCCCCCTTTGCTTCCAATCAAATGTGGACCGTGTGCGGGCCCACATATGTGTTCTTCTGGCGTTAGATGGGTGAGACCACTTACCAACCACACCTATGGGTGGCCCAATGTGTGTGTGTGTGAAAACAATGTGCTATGATATTTAAATAACCAAATCACAAATTTGATGTAGCACATGTGCATCACAAATTAACCGGGCATCCCCGACCCCACGGAGGTTCATCTAGTATGAAGTAGTACTGTGCCCCCCCACACACTTTGAGTCGGTGGGAGGGGCATCTCACCAAGGCGTATTGTAAGACTGACCAAGAAGAATCACCACCTTGGTCGTATAACCTCTCTTGTTTGTTGGGTCAAATTCATGCATTGACGTTCCACATGCAGCCTCACAAAATAGGCTAGCTTGTCGCTGATAACCACGCAAGGGAGTGCGTGAAGACAACCACTGCGTGCATGTGGCCCAAACTTATGAAAGTTCTTCGTGCTGAGACACCACGTGATGATCGGGTGTGATAGGCTCTACGTTCAAATACAACGGGTGCAAAACAGTTGCACACGCGGAATATTCAGGTTAAACTTGACGAGCCTAGCATATACAGATATGGCCTCGGAACACGGAGACCGAAAGGTTGAACGTGAATCATATAGTAGATATGATCAACATAGTGATGTTCACCATTGAAGCTACTCCATCTCACGTGATGATCGGACATGGTTTAGTTGATTTGGATCACGTGATCACTTAGATGACTAGAGAGATGTCTGTCTAAGTGGGAGTTCTTAAGTAATATGATTAATTGAACTTAAATTTATCATGAACTTAGTCCTGGTAGTATTTTGCAAATTATGTTATAGATCAATAGCTCGCGTTGTTGCTTTCATATGTTTATTTTGATATGTTTCTAGAGAAAACTGTGTTGAAAGATGTTAGTAGCAATGATGCGGATTGGATCCGTGATCTGAGATTTATCCTCATTGCTGCACAGAAGAATTATGTCCTTAATGCACCGCTAGGTGACAGACCTATTGCAGGAGCAGATGAAGACGTTATGAACGTTTGTCTAGCTCAATATGATGACTACTTGATAGTTTAGTGCACCATTCTTAACGGCTTAGAATCGGGACTTCAAAGACGTTTTGAACGTCATGAACCATATGAGATGTTCCAGGAATTGAAGTTAATATTTCAAGCAAATACCCGAGTTGAGAGATATGAAGTCTGCAACAAGTTCTATAGCTAAAAGATGGAGGAGAATCGCTCACTAGTGAGCATGTGCTCAGATTGTCTGGGTACTTCAATTGCTTGAAACAAGTGGGAGTTAATCTTCCAGATAAGATAGTGATTGACAGAATTCTCTAGTCACCATCACTAAGTTACTAGAACTTCGTGATGAACTATAGTACGTAAGGGATGACAAAAACGATTCCTGAGCTCTTCGTGATGTTGAAATTGACGAAGGTAGAAATCAAGAAAGAGCATCAAGTGTTGATGATTGACAAGACCACTAGTTTCAAGAAAAGGGCAAAGGGAAAGAAAGGGAAACTTCAAGTAGAATGGCAAACAAGTTGTCACTCCCGTGAAGAAGACCAAAGCTGAACCAAAGCCTGAAACTGAGTGCTTACACTGCAAAGGAAATGGTCACTGGAAACGGAAATACCCTGAATATTTGGTGGATAAGAAGGATGGCAAAGTGAACAAGGGTATATTTGATATACAGGTTATTGATGTGTACCTTACTAGTGTTTATAGTAGCCCCTAAGTATTTGATACTTGTTCGGTTGCTAAGATTAGTAACTCGAAACAGGAGTTACAAAATAAACTGAGACTAGTTGAAGGGGAAGTGACGATGAGTGTTGGAAGTAGTTCCAAGATTGATATGATCATCATCGCACACTCCCTATACTTTCGGGATTAATGTTAAACCTAAATAAATGTTATTTGGCGTTTGCGTTGAGCATGAATATGATTTGATCATGCTTATTGCAATACGGTTATTCATTTAAAGTCAGAGAATAATTGTTGTTCTGTTTACATGAGTAAGACCTTCGATGGTCATACACCCAATGAACATAGTTTGTTTGATCTCGATCATAGTGATACACATATTCATAATATTGATGCCAAAAGATGAAAAAGTTAATAATGATAGTGCAACTTATTTGTGGCACTGCCGTTTGGGTCATATCGGTGTAAAGCGCATGAAGAAACTCCATAAAGATGGATTTTTCGGAATCACTTGGTTATGAATCATTTGATGCTTGCGAACCGTGCCTTTTGGGCAAGATGACTAAAACTCCATTCTCTGGAACAATGGAACAAGCTACTGACTTATTGGAAATAATACATACTGATGTATGCGATCCAATGAGTGTTGATGCTCGTGGCAAGTATCGTTATTTTCTGACCTTCACAAGATGATTTGAGCAGATATGGGTATATCTACTTGATGAAACATAAGTCTGAAATAGTTGAAAGGTTCAAAGAATTTCAGAGTGAAGTGGAGAATCATCGTAACGAGAAAATAAAGTTTCTGTGATTTGATCGCGGAGACAAATATTTGAGTTACGAGTTTGGTCTTCAATTAAAACAATATGGAATAGTTTCACAGCTCATGCCACCTGGAACACCACAACGTTATGGTGTGTCCGAACGTCATAACCGCACTTTATTGGATATGGTGTGATCTATGATGTCTCTTACTTATTTACCACTATTGTTTGGGGGTTATGCATTAGAGACAGCTGCATTCACATTAAAAGGGCACCATCTAAATCCGTTGAGACGACACCATATGAACTGTGGTTTAGCAAGAAACCCAAGTTGTCGTATCTTAAAGTTTGGGGCTGCGATGCTTATGTGAAAAAGTTTCATCCTGATAAGCTCAAACCCAAATCAGAGAAGTGCGTCTTCATAGAATACCCAAAGGAAACTGTTGGGTACACCTTCTATCACAGATCTAAAGGCAAGATATTCATTGCTAAAAATTGATCCTTTCTAGAGAAGGAGTTTCTCTCGAAAGAAGTGAGTGGGAGGAAAGTAGAACTTGATGAGGTAACTGTACCTTCTCCCGAATTGGAAAGTAGTTCATCACGGAAATCAGTTCCAATGATTCCTACACCAATTAGTGAGGAAAATAATGATGATGATCATGAATCTTCGGATCAAGTTACTACAAAACTTCGTAGGTCTTCCAAAGTACAGTCCGCACCAGAGTAGTACGGTAATACTGTTCTGGAAGTCATGTTACTAGACCATGATGAACCTACGAACTATGAGGAAGCAATGATGAGCCCAGATTCCATGAAATGGCTTGAGGCCATGAAATCTGAGATGGGATCCATGTATGAGAACAAAGTGTGGACTTTGGTGGACTTGCCCGATGATCGGCAAGCCATAGAAAATAAATGGATCTTCAAGAGGAAGACGGACGTTGATCGTAGTGTTACTATCTACATAGCTCGACTTGTCGCAAAAAGGTTTTTGACAAGTTCAAGGTGTTGACTACAATGAGATTTTCTCAACTGTAGCGATGCTTAAGTCTGTCCGAATCATGTTAGCAATTGCCACATTTTATGAAATCTGGCAAATGGATGTCAAAACTGCATTCCTTAACGGATTTATTAAAGAAGAGTTGTATATGATGCAACCAGAAGGTTTTGTCAATCCTAAAGATGCTAACAAAGTGTGCAAGCTCCAGCAATCCATCAATGGACTGGTGCAAGCATCTCGGAGTTGGAATATACTCTTTGATAAGTTGATCAAAGCATATGGTTTTATACAGATTTTTGGAAAGGCCTGTATTTACAAGAAAGCGAGTGGGAGCACTATAGCATTTCTGATAAGTATATGTGAATGACATATTGTTGATTGGAAATAATGTAGAATTATTCTGCAAAGCATAAAGGAGTGTTTGAAAGGAGTTCTTTAAAAGAAAGACCTCAGTAAAGCTACTTACATATTGAGCATCAAGATCTATTGAGATAGATCAAGACGCTTCATAAGTTTTTCAATAAGTACATACTTTGTCAAGATTTTGAAGTAGTTCAAAATGGAACAGTCAAAGAAAAAGTTCTTGCCTGTGTTGCAAAGGTGTGAAATTGAGTAAGACTCAAATCCCGACCACGGCAGAAAATAGAAAAGAGAATGAAAGTCATTCCCTATGCCTCAGTCATAGGTTCTATAAAGTATGCTATGATATGTACCAGACCTATTGTATACCTTGCTCTGAATTTGGCAAGGGAGTACAATAGTGATCTAGGAGTAGATCACTGGACATTGGTCAAGAATATCCTTAGTGAGGACTAAGGAAATATTTCTCGGTAATGGAGGTGATAAAAGAGCCCGTCGTAAAGAGTTACATCGGTGCAAGCTTTTACACCGATCCAGATGACTCTAAGTCTCAATCTGGATACATATTGAAAGTGGGAGCAATTAGCTAGAGTATCTCCGAACAGAGCATTGTAGACATAGAATATTTGCAAAATACATACGGCTCTGAATGTGACAGACCCGTTGACTAAGCTTCTCTCACGAGCAAGACATGATCACACCTTAGTACTCTTTGGGTGTTAATCACATAAGCGATGTGAACTAGATTATTGACTCTAGAAAACCCTTTGGGTGTTGGTCATATGACGATGTGAACTATGGGTGTTAATCATATACAGATATGAATATTGGTGTTAAATCACATGGTGATGTGAACTAGATTATTGACTCTAGTGCAAGTGGGAGACTGAAGGAAATATGCCCTAGAGGCAATAATAAAGTTATTATTTATTTCCTTATTTCATGATAAATGTTTATTATTCATGCTAGAATTGTATTAACCGGAAACATAATACATGTGTGAATACATAGACAAACATAGTGTCACTAGTATGCCTCTACTTGACTAGCTCGTTGAATCAAAGATGGTTAAGTTTCCTAGCCATAGACATGAGTTGTCATTTGATTAATGAGATCACATCATTAGGAGAATGATGTGATTGACATGACCCATTCCGTTAGCCTACCACTTTATCGTTTAGTTTATTGCTATTGCTTTCTTCATGACTTATACATGTTCCTATAACTATGAGATTATGCAACTCCCGTTTACCGCAGGAACACTTTGGGTGCTACCAAACGTCACAACGTAACTGGGTGATTATAAAGGAGTACTACATGTGTCTCCAAAGGTACATGTTGGGTTGGCGTATTTCGAGATTAGGTTTTGTCACTCCGATTGTCGGAGAGGTATCTCTGGGCCCTCTCGGTAATGCACATCACTATAAGCCTTGCAAGCAATGCAGCTAATGAGTTAGTTACGGAATGATGCATTACATAACGAGTAAAGAGACTTGCCGGTAATGAGATTGAACTAGGTATTAGATACCGACGATCGAATCTCGGGCAAGTAACATACCGATGACAAAGGGAACAACGTATGTTGTTATGCGGTTTGACCGATAAAGATCTTCGTAGAATATGTAGGAGCCAATATGGGCATCCAGGTCCCGCTATTGGTTATTGACCGAGAATAGTTCTAGGTCATGTCTACATAGTTCTCGAACTCGTAGGGTCTGCACGCTTAAGGTTTCGATGACAGTTATATTATGAGTTTATGAGTTTTAATGTATCGAAGGAGTTCGGAGTCCCGGATGAGATCGGGGACATGACGAGGAGTCTCGAAATGGTCGAGACGTAAAGATCGATATATCGGGCGACTATATCCGGAGTTCGGAAAGGTTTCGAGTGATTCGTGTATTTTCGGGGGTACCGGGGAGTTACGGGAATACGAGGAAGAAGCAATGGGCCTCATGGGCCAAGTGGTGGAAGAGAGGAGGCAGGGCACGCGGCCCCCCTAGCCCAAACCGAATTGGACTAGGGGGCCGGCCCCCCTTTCCTCCTTTTCCTCCCTCTCCTTCCTTCTCCTTCTCCTTCCCTTCCTTCCCCTCTCCTACTTGGACTAGGAAAGAAGGGGGAATCCTACTTGGAGTAGGATTCTCCCCCTTGGGCGCGCCTCCTCCCCTTGGCCGGCCCCCTCCCCCTTGCTCCTTTATATACGGGGGCAGGGGGGCACCCCATGACACATAAGTTGATCTACGGATCATTCCTTAGCCGTGTGCGGTGCCCCCCTCCACCATATTCCACCTCGCTCATATTGTCGCAGAGTTTAGGCGAAGCCCTGCGCCGGTAGAACATCATCATCGTCACCACGCTGTCGTGCTGACGGAACTCATCCTCGAAGCTTTGCTGGATCAGAGCCCGCGGATCGTCATCGAGCTGAACGTGTGCTGAACTCGGAGGTGCCGTACGTTCGGTGCTTGGATCGGTCGAATCGTGAAGATGTACGACTACATCAACTGCATTGTGCTAACGCTTCCGCTTACGGTCTACGAGGGTACGTGGACAACACTCTCCCCTCTCGTTGCTATGTCATCACCATGACCTTGCGTGTGCGTAGGAATTTTTTTGAAATTACTACGTTCCCCAACACTTTGTACACACCCCTATCACAAATATACAGTACCAGGAGTAGGCTTTTTCCTCAACTACAAGGGCCCAGACTTGGGTAAAACTTTGCCTTGTATTACCATCCAGCCTAACAGTCAGGGATATCCTACCGAATGATCTGATGGAATCATATCTGCCAACTACTAAGAGAGGTGTGTGTGTGTGTGTGGGGGGGGTGCAATGTGTGTGAGAGAGGCCTAAAGATAATGTGCATGCGGGAGACACGTAGGCATATATATGTGCCTATAGAGGGCTAGTAGAGACCGTGCGTGTGTATATATGCATGTGAGAGAAATAGTGTTTTCCAACTAAGAAAGTGAAAAAAATGGTACATAGTAGTAAGAAAGAGAGAGGGAGATATATAGAGAGTGTGTGCGTGAGACACCCCAGGAGAGATTGTGAGCATGTGTGAGAGGGAAATGCTGACGTATATAAAGTGTGTGCACTTATGCGTTAGATAGAGGGATATATAACGCACATGTGAGAACAGGCCGAGGCATAGTGCATCTACGTGTACAAGGCGGTTCTAGACATTAAATTAAAATATAAATGGCATTATTATTTTTGGATGAGATCATGAATTTTGCAATTTGCGTTTGAACGAACATCGGTCTATCACACACCCATACTCTATTGAGTTCTAGCATATGCATGTGTTTATTTCATATTATCGATCCATAGAGTGAGAGTGGTTTGAAATCCAGACAATGCATTGCTTTTGCAATTCATATATAAACATTAATTAGTGCACTCCATGTTGTTAGTGTGAAGCACTTTATACATTTGTCACTTACATGGACACATTCCAAATTTCTAGCTATGAAAAAGAATACATGTTGAATTCAACATAAAGGGGGTTTCAAAGATTCTAATTCATAGGAAGTGCATTCATCCATTTGAATCCGAGATAATGGCATTTGTAAATCAGATCTAAAAGGGGGCACCAATCTTTGTTGTGCGTTTGAACATGCTATATATTCATACGCATGTCTAATTATTTTTTTGCAACCAAGGAGATTATATCTGGAACCATGCATGAACTGAGTTAAGTTGCATATTTTTTAATATATACTCGTGTACAATATATATTCAAATGTACCCCCTCCATTCCAAAATAATCGTAGTTTTAGGATTTTCAAGAGTCAAGATTTGTGAAGTTTGACAAATCCTGAAAGTTCAATTCAAGAGAACCGAAAATGTTAATGCTTTTGCTCCCAAATATTGAACAAAGCGCCAAATAAGCCTCTGGTCACCCGAAACCGCGCGAGACTAATGTTTGGTGGTAGGAAATTACTGTCCTGACTCTGGCTTGTGTATCCTATCGGCCCGATGTCCAAAGGTCTAAACCGGGGTAGGTTTGTAACTTCACCAAGATGCCAGTCTCAACCGCCTCCAACAAGCATTCATACGCCGTGGGCGCCTAAACACCCATGCACTCGTCTGAAATCTATCCTGCCCACCATTTGGGATACTTGAGATTACTATCCTACCCCCCCACCCGCAATATGTCCAAAATTTTAGATGGGGGCAAACTTTGTAACTTTGCCCAAATTTCAAACAAGCGCGTCCCAAACCGAAACATTGTTCCCCCTTAGTTCCCCCTCTCTCCGTTTCCCCATTCACACTCCGTGGGCGCCAAAACGCCCTCTCCACCAGTTGTGAAACCCCAACCTCCTCCGTCCTCCACCCCATCACGCCCAATCCACCGCCGCCCTCCTCCATCACGCCGGAGCCGGTAGCCCGACATCTTCTTCCAACGCAACCGCAACCGCAACACCCTCAAGGACTTAGCAGCTGAAGCCGAGGCAGAGCTACCTCCACGACACTGACGCCGACATCCGCCGTACCAGAACCACTTCGACCACGCCATCCTGCGCCTCACCGATGCCGCTCCACTGTCGCAACTGTCCACCGCACCGGAGTAGTTCCCGCTACACTGTCGTTCACCGCCTTGGATCTGGTTCCTTGCCGCCAACAGACGGCCACCGCACTACACTCAACAACTTGGCCATGGGTTCGTCCAAGGCTCCACTGTCCTCCACAAATTCTCGTTTCCAGTGAACCACAAGAAGATCATTGGAAAAACAGAAGGAGGACATAACACTACCAGCAGAAAGAGGTACTCCTCTTCCCTTATTCGTGCAAATCTAACGTCTCTGCTCACACCGTATTCATACCATGAAAGAAACTAGTTGAGCGCTTCTTACTACATCTTCTTCGTGATACTAAATGCACAAGGTTTCCTCCCATTTACTATTTCACCATGGCTAGAGGTCAGTAGGCCGCCTGGATTTCAATTCAGGGTTAGTTGATTCGCAATTAAAAGAAGCAGCACCCGCTTAGGCATGCGGAGCACCTAGTCCGCCTGTTCACCGAGGAAGCGGCACATTGGTTTCTATCATAGGGGTGTGGGGTGCAGGAGCTGCTTGCACCTGATCTGGAGGTCGGCGGGGCTTAAAGGGATGACCGGGGGCGGTGCCAAGCATGGCGGTGCGGTGAGGCCGAGGGGAGGGCGGAGGCAGGGGATTGGGTCGGGGGTTGCTGGCGTTTCGAGGAAGATCATCAACACTGACTGGTTGGAGCTAGATGAAGGTGATCTGCCCGTTCTTTGTACTCCGGACGATGCAGAAAAAATGGACTGACCTATTTGTTTTCAGTCGAATGTTATTTTCATCGGAGCACACCTTGTGGTGTGCTGGAGGAGCATCTACATTTCCCAGCCATCCCTGTGATCATATTTCAAAATCCTAGAATCTAGTAATTTTGTGTCCCATGCATGTTGTAGAGCTATCATATGTCTCCCGTCATTTATTTCTCACCGACCTGATATCTGTTACGTTTACACTGTACTACTTGTGCACACACTTCACCCATACTCACACTATTCTTTTTTATGAATGGGTATTTCAGACTCTGACGCAGTGTTAATGAATACAGAAAACAAAAGACAGAAGTCGCTGATACGTCTCCAACATATCTATAATTTATGAAGTATTCATGCTATTATATTATCTGTTTTGCATGTTTATGGGCTTTACTAAGCACTTTTATATAATTTTTGGGACTAACCTATTAACTGGAGGCCCAACCCAAATTGCTGTTTTCTTGCCTATTTTAGTGTTTCGAAGAAAAGGAATATCAATCGGAGTCCAAACGGAATGAAACCTTCGGGAGAGTTATTTTTGGAACGGAAGCAATCCAGGAGACTTGGAGTGGAAGTCAGGGAAGCTTCAAGGTGGCCACAAGGCAGGGAGGCGCGCCCTACCCCTAGGCACACCCCCATCCTCATGGGCCCCTCATGGCTCCCCTGACCGACTTATTGCGCCTATATATGTCCATATACCCTAAAAACATCGAGGAACACAATAGATCAGGAGTTTCGCCGCCGCAAGCCTCTATAGCCACCAAAAACCAATCGGGACCCTGTTCCGGCACCCTGCTGGAGGGGGGATCCCTCACCGATGGCCATCTTCATCATCCCGGCGCTCTCCATGACAAGGAGGGAGTAGTTCACCCTCGGGGCTGAGGGTATGTACCTGTAGCTATGTTTTTGATCTCTCTCTCTCGTGTTCTTGATATGGCACGATCTTGATGTATCGCAACCTTTGCTATTATAGTTGGAGCTTATGATGTTTCTCCCCCTCTACTCTCTTGTGATGAATTGAGTTTCCCCTTTCAAGTTATCTTATCGGATTGAGTCTTTAAGGATTTGAGAACACTTGATGTATGTCTTGCCGTGCTTATCTGTGGTGACAATGGGATATTCACGTGATCTACTTGATGTATGTTTTGGTGATCAACTTGCGGGTTCAATGAACTTATGCATAGGGGTTGGCACACGTTTTCGTCTTGACTCTCCGGTAGAAACTTTGGGGCACTCTTTGAAGTACTTTGTGTTGGTTGAATAGATGAACCTGAGATTGTGTGATGCATATCGTATAATCATGCCCACGGATACTTGAGGTGACATTAGAGTATCTAGGTGACATTAGGGTTTTGGTTGATTTGTGTCTTAAGGTGTTATTCTAGTACAAACTCTATGATAGATCGAACGGAAAGAATAGCTTTGAGGTGGTTTCGTATCCTACCATAATCTCTTCGTTTGTTCTCCGCTATTAGTGACTTTGGAGTGACTCTTTGTTGCATGTTGAGGGATAGTTATATGATCCGATTATGTTATTATTGTTGAGAGAACTTGCACTAGTGAAAGTATGAACCCTAGGCCTGGTTTCCTAGCATTGCAATACCATTTACGCTCACTTTTACCACTTGTTACCTTGCTGTTTTTATATTTTCAGATTACAAATACTCATATCTACCATCCATATTGCACTTGTATCACCATCTCTTCGCCGAACTAGTGCACCTATACAATTTACCATTGTATTGGGTGTGTTGGGGACACAAGAGACTCTTTGTTATTTGGTTGCAAGGTTGTTTGACAGAGACCATCTTCATCCTACGCCTGCCACGGATTGATAAACCTTAGGTCACCCACTTGAGGGAAATTTGCTACTGTCCTATAAACCTCTGCACTTGGAGGCCCAACAACGTCTACAAGAAGAAGGTTGCGTAGTAGATATCAAGCTCTTTTCTGGCGCCGTTGCCGGGGAGGTAATGAGGAGGAGCCTTCTATTCAACCAATCTCATTAATAAGGAGCTCAAAAAAGAGGGTTAAACTCACACATGATGTGAAGAAGAAAAAGAAAAGACGGAGAAGCAAAGGTAGAAAGGTATCCCTCCCAAATGATGTTGCTCCTATTACTCATTGTGATGATGATAATTGCTATACTATTGGTGCTATCCATACTATTAATGATGAGAGTGATTATGCTTATGATAGGAAAAGGCCCAAGCTTGGGGATGCTATGTTTGATGAGAATGACATGTTTGAGAATATATTTGCTGCAATTAATGTTTGTCCTAAGCTTGGGGATGCTATGCTTGATATTTTTAGCCTCCCAAGTTTTGATGAGCAAATTTATTATGATGATAGCATGCCTCCTATTTATGATGGTTATATTGATGAAAGTGGGTTTGGAAGAGTGTCAACTTTAGAAAGTAATGATCCCACTATTTTGGAGGATGTTGAATCTTATAATATTTATGAAAGTGGATTTGGAGAGGTCATGACTTTATTTAGTGATGAATCCACTATTTTGGAAGAGGTTTCAATTGACTATGATGAGAACAAAGTTGCTACTTATGATGATTATTGTGATGGAACTTATGCTATAAAAAGTAGTGTTGATTATATTTATAAAACTTGTCATAATTATGATTACCATTTTTTTGAACATTACTCTTTTAATATGGAAACAATTTATAGTATTCGAGTCTCTTATGATACTCCCACTATTCCGAATAAGAAGAATTTTGCTTATGTGGAGAGTAGTAAATTTTCTATGCAAGTAGATCATGAAAAGAATGCTTTAGGTGCTGATTATATTATTGAATTAATTCATGATGCTACTGAACATTATTATGAGGGAGGAATATATGCTTGTAGGAACTGCAATAATATCAAGTTTCCTCTCTATGTGCTTAAAGTTTTGAACTTATGCTTGTTTTGCCTTCCTATGCTAGTTGATTATTGTTCCCATAAGTTGTTTGCTCACAAAATCCCTATGCATAGGAAGTTGATTAGACTTAAATGTGCTAGTCATATGCTTCATGATGCTCTCTTTATGTCTCAATTCTTATCTTTTATGTGAGCATCATTTTCATCATCATGCCTAGCTAGAAAGGCATTAAAGAAAAACGCTTGTTGGGAGACAACCCAATATTTACCTTTACTGTTTTTGTGTGTACACATTATTATGCTACTGTAGTAATCATGTTTTATAGCTTTTGTTTCAATAAAGTGCCAAGTAAGACCTTTAGGACAGCTTACGGTGATAGTTGTGTTGATCCCGCTGAAAATCAGAAACTTTTGCACAGAGTAAATTAGTTTTGATAATTCACATAAACGTGATTTTGATCTGATGCTTTTTGCTATTGATTGGTAAACAAATGTCTCAGGTTTTCCTAATTGTGTAGAATTTTTGGTGTTACATAAGTATTCGAATGATACAGATTACAACAGACTGTTCTGTTTTTGACAGATTCTGTTTTCTATGTGTTGTTTGCTTATTTTGATGAATCTATGAGTAGTATCGGAGGGTGTGAACCATAGAGAAGTTGGAATACAGTAGATATTACACCAATATGAATTTATAATGAGTTCAAAACAGTACCTAAGTGGTGGTTTTATTTTCTTATACTAACAGAGCTTACGAGTTATCTGTTAAGTTTTGTGTTGTGAAGTTTTCAAGTTTTGGGTAAAGATTCAATGGACTATGGAATAAGGAGTGGAAAGAGCCTAAGCTTGGGGATGCCCAAGGAACCCCAAGGTAATATTCAAGGACAACCAAGAGCCTAAGTTTGGGGATGCCACGGATGGCATCCCCTCTTTCGTCTTCGTCCATTGGTAACTTTACTTGGAGCTATATTTTTATTCACCACATGATATGTGTTTTGCTTGGAGCGTCATTTTGTTTTCTTTTATTTTGCTTGCTGTTTGAATAAAATAACAAGATCTGAAATTATTAAATTAGAGAGAGTCTTCACATAGCTACATAATTATTTAACTACTCATTGATCTTCACTTATATTTTTTTGGAGTAGTCTGTCATTTACTCGTGTGCTTCACTTCTATCCTATGAGTAAATGGTTGAATGAGTTGAATGTCATAAATCTGAAATTATATATGTTTCATATGCTTGCCCCATTGGGAGTAATGACTTCACATCTAAGAAGTAGAGGTGGTAAATTTATTGAAGGTTAACAAACATTGTATTGGTCACTTGAACAATTCATGAAATAATGTTGAAGGAAGAGAGATTTCACATATAAATATACTATCTTAGACATCTTCTATGATTGTGAGCCCCATTAATTATTTTCAAACCTGAGCAAATTAGTTTAAATTGGACAAGGAAGACAACATAATGAGTTACGCTTGGGTATATTTGTATAGAAGTTATATTGTTATAGATCCTCCAACATGTGGTGCTTGCTATTTAGAATCCTTTGCTAGCCAAATATCTGTACTAAGCGGGAATACTGCTTGTGCATCCAAATTCCTTGAACCAAGTTTCGTCCATGAGTGTCCACCATACCTACCTATATGCGGTATTTACCTGCCATTCCAAGTAAATTTGCATGTGCCAAACTCTAAACCTTCAAATGAAATTATGTTTTGTATGCTCGAACAGCTCATGTATCAACTAGGGCTGTCTGTATCTTCCATGTTAGGCGGGTTATTCTCAAGAGGAGTGGACCCTGCTCCTCATTCACGAGAAAATGGCTGGTCACCGGGATGCCCAGTCCCATGCTCAAATCAAATCAAAATAATTGCAAACAAAACTCCCCCAGGATTGTTGTTAGTTGGAGGCACCTGTTGTTTCGGGCAAGCCATGGATTGATGATTGTTGGTGGGGGGGGGGGAGTATAAGCTTTACCATTATGTTTGGGAACCTCCTATAATGTGTATAACATGGAAGATATCGATATCTCTCAGTTGTTACGTTGACAATCAAAGTATACCGCTCAAAATATTATTTATCTCTATTTCAAAATCGAGCTCTGGCACCTCTGCAAATCCCTGCTTCCCTCTGTGAAGGGCCTATCTTTTACTTTTATGCAAGAGTCAGTAGTATTCCTTCTCATTCCAATCTACTCTTTAGTTGGAAAGCATCATGTGATGGGGAAAGATCTAAGCATATATGGCCATTCAAATATATTTGATCATGAATTATTACTGTTGACAATTATCTATATGATAAGTAAGTTGGGAGGCGAAACATTAAGCCCCTATCTTTCTCTGTTTTTGATCGATGCTATTTGTTTAAAAATATGCTTTGAGTGGTAGCAATCATGGAAGACTATATGATAGTTGAGTATGTGGGATTTGCTAAATCAAAGCTCTTACATAGACCCTTCCTGAAAATAAGATGAATTGCAATTGTTTGAAAACTGAGAACATAGTTTGCTAGTTTTCAAGAAAGTTTATGGTGTATGCTTTAACGTTTGAATAGCTTGTTACTTGATCATGAGAAGTTTTATGAGATGAGCTACCATTATGTCATATAATGATGCTAGAAAAGGTGATTGAAATTATCATTGATCAAACATATGCACCTGCTAGCATTCACACTTCATAAATTCTTTTATCATTTACCTACTCGAGGACGAGCATGAATTAAGCTTGGGGATGCTGATATGTCTCCAACATATCTATAATTTATGAAGTGTTCATGCTATTATATTATCTATTTTGGATGTTTATGGGCTTTACTAAGCACTTTTATATTATTTTTGGGACTAACCTATTAACCGGAGGCCCAGCACAAATTGATGTTTTGTTGCCTATTTCAGTGTTTCAAAGAAAAGGAATATCAAACGGAGTCCAAACGGAATGAAACCTTCGGGAGAGTTATTTTTGGAACGGAAGCAATCCAGGAGACTTGGAGTGGAAGTCAGGGAAGCTTCAAGGTGGCCACGAGGCAGGGAGGCGCGCCTTACCCCCTGGGCGTGCCCCCACCCTCGTGGGCCCCTCATGGCTCCCCTGACCGACTTCTTTCGCCGATATATGTCCATATACCCTAAAAACTTCGAGGAACACAATAGATCGGGTTCCGTTGCCACAAGCCTCTGTAGCCACCAAAAACCAATCGGGGTCCTGTTCCGACGCCCTACCGGAGGGGGCGATCCCTCACTGGTGGACATCTTCATCATCCCGAAGCTCTCCATGATGAGGAGGGAGTAGTTCACCCTCGGGGCTGAGGGTATGTACCAGTAGCTATGTGTTTGATGTCTCTCTCTCACGTGTTCTTGATATGGCACGATCTTGATGTATCGCAACCTTTGCTATTATAGTCGGATCTTATGATGTTTCTCCCCCTCTACTCTCTTGTGATGAATTGAGTTTCCCCTTTGAAGTTATCTTATCGGATTGAGTGTTTAAGGATTTGAGAACACTTGATGTATGTCTTGCCATGCTTATCTGTGGTGATAATGGGATATTCACATGATCTACTTGATGTATGTTTTGGTGATCAACTTGCGGGTTCAATGAACTTATGAATAGGGGTTGGCACACGTTTTCGTCTTGACTCTCTGGTAGAAACTTTGGGGCACTCTTTGAAGTACTTTGTGTTGGTTGAATAGATGAATCTGAGATTGTGTGATGCATATCGTATAATCATGCCCACGAATACTTGAGGTGACATTGGAGTATCTAGGTGACATTAGGGTTTTGGTTGATTTGTGTCTTAAGGTGTTATTCTAGTACGAACTCTATGATAGATCAAACGGAAAGAATAGCTTTGAGGTGGTTTTGTACCCTACCATAATCTCTTCATTTGTTCTCCGCTATTAGTGACTTTGGAGTGACTCTTTGTTGCAAGTTGAGGGATAGTTATATGATCCAATTATGTTATTATTGTTGAGAGAACTTGCACTAGTGCAAGTATGAGCCCTAGGCCTTGTTTCCTAGCATTACAATACCGTTTACGCTCACTTTTACCACTTGTTACCATGCTGTTTTTATATTTTCAGATTACAAATACTCATATCTACCATCCATATTGCACTTGTATCACCATCTCTTCGCCGAACTAGTGCATCTATACAATTTACCATTGTATTGGGCGTGTTGGGGACACAAGAGACTCTTTGTTGTTTGGTTGCAGTTTTGTTTTGAGAGACCATCTTCATCCTACGCCTCCCACGGATTGATAAACCTTAGGTCATCCACTTGAGGGAAATTTGCTACTGTCCTACAAACCTCTGCACTTGGAGGCCCAACAACGTCTACAAGAATAAGGTTGCGTAGTAGACATCAGTCGCTCCACTGTAATTCGGAGATAAGCACTAAGCGTTTCAGCGCTCTAAAGGGTGTAGTGTCAGCAAATGGAGACAGTAAACGTAGTTCTGCAGTTGATGATCTCAATTGCCACACACAATCATCCCAAGTGCTTGCTTTAACTTCGTGCTGTCAAATGTGGTTGCATGTTGCATATGGTGTCTAGCTTGTATTGCTTCCAATTTGGTTAAATTGCATCTGCTTACTTTACACATTATACCTTTGATAATGACATGCCTTCCTATTTTTGGTACATAATACATATGTCTACTAACCATGTTTGTACATCAAACTAATGCTCTTTTGTATCCCTCATCAATCACTTATGATGAAACAGTCACCCAAGTGGGTTACTGTGAGACGCGCTACTCGTTTAAAGAGTGCAGTGTCATCCTCCCCACATGATTCTCAAGAAACAGCAAGGCTAAATGTAGATAGTCAACATAGCTCTCTAGTTGATGACCACATTTCCCCTACACCACCAGTGCAAGTGCTTGCTCTTACTTGGCAATGTGATATGTGGTTGCATGTTGCATATGGTGTCTACCTTGTAATGCTTCTAATTAGGGTAAATTGCATGTGCGTAGTTAACACATTATACCTGTGAATATGACACGCCTTCCTGTTTTTGGTACATACTACGTTTTTATATTAACCATGTTCTTACATCACACTACTTTTCTTGTGTATCCCTCATCAATCACTTCTGACGAGACACCTTCAAGTTGACAGTGTAATATTGGTTGCATCTTGCATATCATTTCAAACATGTATTGCCTCTAATTTGTTGAAGTGCCACTTATAATGAGACACATCTAACTTGGTAGAGTGATTTTGGCTGGATCTTTCATATGGTGTCTAGATTGCATTGCTTCCAATTTGTTGAAATGCCTTCCGCTTAGCGTTTTTCGTACATATTCAATCCTCCTACAATGTGGTTGCCTTACATAAAAGTTGTGTTCGTCAGTATTATGCATCAACGAATTTGGAAGTGCGAATTTCATTCATTTTTCTTGTGTGTTTACTTGACAAGGAAAAATCTAAAAGTACGAAGGCACGGGATGATGGTGGTCCTCTATAACAACTGAAACAGATGATCTTTGTAGATTCTCCTGCTACTCCTACTGCAGTGCAAGTTCCAAATCTCATCTCCCCTACTCCACAACCCCAAGTGCTTGCTCTAACATGGCAGTGTGATATCTGGTTGCATGTTGCATATGGTGCCTAGCTTGTATTGCTCCTAATTTGTTAAATTGCATCTCCTTAGCTTACACATTATACATGTGAATATGACACGCCTTCCTGTTTTTGGTACATACTCATCTGCCTATCACACCATGTTCTTACATCAAACTATTGTTTGTTGTGTATCCTGCATCTATCACTTATGATGAGATAGTCATGCCTGTGGGTTAGTATGAGACGCGCTACTCTTATAAAGAGAGGTGCTACTCTTATAAAGAGTGCATTTTCATCCTACCCACATGATTCTCAAGAAACAGTAGGCCTAAATGAAGATATTGAATGTAGCTATGTACTTGAAGACCACATTTCCCCTACACCACCATCGTAGGTGCTTGCTCTAACTTCGCAGTGTGATATGTGGTTGCCTGTTCCATACACTGTCTAGCCTGTAATGCTTCTAATTAGGGTAAATTGCATCTTCTTAGTTTACACATTATACCTGTGAATATGACATGCCTTCCAGTGGCGGAACCAGGGGGCGAGCAGGGGCCTGGTCCCCCCTAACGATCGAAGGAATGTTCATTAGGCTGTGACTAATTGTAGAAAACTCATATAGTTGCACGTACTCGGCCCCTACCAACAAAAGCGTGAAATCACAAAGAAGAAAAAGCCCATGAGACCGCCCAGACATGGACAGATTGCTTCCTCCGGTCAGTCTCCCAGGCCCATGTGTAATTAGGCTTTTTTCCTCTTTCAGGTGTGTGATTAGCGCTGCGCCACTGCCCTCCCTGCGCCACTGCCGCCCCCTCCCTGCCTGCGATCAAATTGAAACCGCATGTGCCGCGATTGGACGACGAGCTATGTCCTCAGGCTGCCCTCATCAATTCTTCAGTCCGGCCAAATAATTCGACCAGGTTAGCAGCAACATTAGTGATTATTGTATTGATCTCTCTCAATTCTTGTGTTGGGATGGTAATTCTATAAGCGATTTTAGTTCTTGTACCTATCAAAATTATACATCAAATAAGAGTTCTTTTATGAATCAAAATTATACATCAAATTTAGTTCTTTTGTTTGTGTTGTGATGTTATTTTCGAAACTTCAAATTTGGCAGTTATGAATATAGAAAGCTCCCTCAAACACTATATGGATTGATTTACTAAGTGTCGCCAAAGAGGGGACAACTTCTTTATAACCTACATCGAAAGAAAATTAGTAGCTAGGTTTTCCTGGGATGAAATCGCAATTTTTTTCATCTTATTGATAATGGTAGAGCTAAATTTGAACTAATTCAAACGTATCCATAGTTTTATAGCCTCAAAGTGGCACATTTTTATTATAGTAGAATGGTATTTTTTTTCCGCTCTAGACAGTTTTTCTATGAACTCAACTTGGCCCCCCCTTTACCGAAATCCTGGCTCCGCCCCTAATGCCTTCCTATTTTTGGTACATACTACATCTATCTATTAACCACGTTCTTACATGAAACTACCTCTCTTTTGTATCCTGCATCAATCACTTACAACGAGACACCTTTATTCGTTGCATATTGCATATTATTTCTAGCCTATTGCCATGTATTGCTTCTAATTTGGTCAAATACATTTATGAGGCCACCCTTTTAATTTGGCAGAGTGATATTGGTTTCATCTTTCATATGGTTTCTAGCTTGCATTGCTTCTAACTAGTTTAAACACCTTGTGCTTAGTTTACACTTTATACATCATACATGTCAATATGTCATGCCGTCCTGTTTTTCATACATATTCCATCCTCCTATCATGCGGCTGCCTTACATGAAAGTAGTGTTTCTCAGTATCATGCATCAATGAGTTCTGAAGAGCAAATTTTATTCCTTTTTTCTTGTGGGTTTGACTTGACAAGGAAAAATCAAAAAAGAGGAAGGAAAAGAGTAAGGAAGGCAATGATGGTGGTCCTCTACAGCAACGTAAATGCATCATCTGTATTGATATTGGTTTGCGTCTTGAATATGATTTCTAGCATGTAGTGCTTCTAGTTTCATGAACGCCACCTATGACGAGACAGTTTTAACTTGGGAGAGTGATATTGATTGCACCTTCCATATGGTGTCTAGCTTGTAGTGCTTCTAATTTGTTGAAGTGCCTTCTGCTTAGTTACCACATCATAGGTGTGAATATGTCAAGCCGTCCAATTTTTCGTACATATTCCATCCTTGTATCATGACTTTGCATTTTATCAGAGCAGTGTTCGTCAGTATCATGCATGAATGAGTTATGAAGAGCGAATTGTATTCCTTTTTCTTGTCAGTTTGATCTCACAATGCAAAATCAATAAAGCGGAAGGAAATTGGTGAGGCATTGGATGATGGTGGTCCTTCCGAGCAACTGAAACGGAGGGTCTCTACAGATTCAACTCCACCATCCTCCCAACAAGATTCGCAAGACAATGGCTAAACAGTCAACGTAGTTGTGTAGATGCTGAGCACATCTCCCCTACTCCACCATCACAGTGTTTGCTCTAACTTGGAACTATTATATGTGGTTGGATGTTGCGTATGATGTATAGCTTGTATAGCTTCTAACTTTGTTGAATTGCATCTGCTTACTTTCACATAATGCCTGTGAATATGACACATGTTCCTGTTTCTAGAACATACTATATCTGGTCATACCATGTTCTTACATCAGACTACTGTTCTAGCATATCCTGCATCAGTAACTTATGTAAAGGCACCTTTAAGTCTCCACTGTGATATTGGTTGCGTCTTGCATATGATTTCTAGCATGTACTGCCTCTAATTTGTTGAAATACCAGACATTTTGAACTTGGCAGAGTGATATCGGTTACATCTTTCAGATGGTGTCTAGCTTGCAATGCTTCTAATTTCTTGAAATGCCTTCTGCTTAGTTACCACATCATAGGTATGAATATGTCACGCGTCCTGTTTTTCATACGCATTCCATCCTTGTATCATGTGTTTGCCTTTCATCCGAGTAGTGTTTGTCAGTAGCATGCATGAATGAGTTCTGAAGAGCGAATTTTATTCATTTTTCTTATCAGTTTGACTTCACAATGCAAAATCAATACAACTGAAGGAAATTAGTACGGCAGTGGATGATGGTGGTCCTTCGGAGCAACTCAAACAGAGGGTCTCTACAGATTCTACTCTACCATCCTCCCAACAAGATTCGCAAGACAACACAAGGCTAGACAGCCAACATAGTTGTGTAGATGATGAGCACATCTCCCCTACTCCACCATCACAGGTGCTTGCTCTATCTTGGAACTGTCATATGTGGTTGCATGTCCCGTATGATGCCTAGTTTGTATTGCTTCTGATTTTGTTGAATTGCGTATGCGTAACTTACAACTTATACCTGCAACAATCACTTACCCATAAGACACATTTAACTTGGGAGTGTGATGTAGGTTGCATCTTGCATTGTCTTCTAGCTTGTACTGCTTCTAATTTCTTGAAATGACACTTACAACGAGACACTCTTTTACCTGATAGAGTGATATTGGTTGCATGTTCATATGGTGCCAAGTTTTCATTTCTTCAAATTTTGTTGAAATGTCTTCTGCTTACTGTTTTTCATACATATTCCATCCTCCTATCGTACGTGTGAATGTGCAATGCTGTCTTTTTTTGTATATATTCCATCGTCCTATCCTGCGCTTGCCTTACATCAAAGTAGTGTCCGTCTGTATCATGCATGAACCAGTTATGCAGAGCTAATTTTATTCATCTTCTTGTGGTTTTGACTCCATAAGGCAATATCTGAAAAGAGGAAGGAAAAGAGTAAGTTAGGGATGTTGGTGGTCCTCCGGACCGACACAAACAGTGACCCTCTAGATTTGCCACTACTAGTGCTAATGCAATTGAAGTCCCAAGTCTACATGATGAGTTCATCTCCCGTACTCCACCATCGCAGGTGCTTGATCTAAGTTGACAGTGTGATAATTGGTTTCATGTTGCATATGTTTTCTAGCTTGTATTTCTTCTATTTTGATAAAATTGCACCTGCTGAGTATATACGTCATACATGTGCATATGACATGCCTTTCTGTGTCTAGAATACACTTCATCTATCTATCATACCATGTTCTTACATCAAACTACTGTTGTTGTGTATCTCGCATCAGTCACTCATGTTTGGAAGATTTTAACATGGCAGTTTGATAGTGGTTGCATCTTGCATTGATTTCTAGGTTGTACTTCTTCTAATTTTTGAAACGCCACTTATGACAAGACACTTTTAACTTGGCAGAGTGATATTGGCCGCATCTTTCATATGGTTTCTAGCTTGCATTACTTCCATTTTCTTGAAAATCCTTCTGCTTAGTTTACACATCGTAGCTGTGGATATGTCACGCCGTACTGTTTTTCTTACATATTCCATCCTCATACGGTTGTCTTACATCAATGTATTGCTTGTGTGTATCATGCATCAATGAGTTCAGAAGAGCGATTTTATTCTTTTGTGTTGTGGGTACGGCTTGACATGACAAAGTCAAAAAAGAGTAAGGAAAAGAACATAATAGGGAATGGTGTTACTCGTCGGTGTAATGGAAAAGGTGTTGGAAATATGCCCTAGAGGCAATAATAAAAGGATTATTATATTTCAATGTTCATGATAATTGTCTTTTGTTCATGCTATAACTGTATTATCCGGAAATCGTAATACACGTGTGAACACTTAGACCCAATGAGTCCCTAGTGAGCCTCTAGTTGACTAGCTCGTTATGATCAATAGATAGTCATGGTTTCCTGACTATGGACATAGGATGTCGTTGATAACGGGATCACATCATTAGGAGAATGATGTGATGGACAAGACCCAATCATAAGCATAGCATAAAAGATCGTATAGTTCGTTTGCTAGAAGCTTTGCCAATGTCAAGTATCTATTCCTTCGACCATGAGATCGTGTAACTCCCGGTTACCGTAGGAGTGCCTTGGGTGTATCAAACGTCACAACGTAACTGGGTGACTATAAAGGTGCATTACAGGTATCTCCGAAAGTATCTGTTGGGTTGACACGGATCGAGACTGGGATTTGTCACTCCGTATAACGGAGAGGTATCTCTGGGCCCACTCGGTAATGCATCATCATAATGAGCTCAATGTGACCAAGGTGTTGGCCACGGGATCATGCATTACGGTACGAGTAAAGTGACTTGCCGGGTAACGAGACTGAACAAGGTATTGGGATACCGACGATCGAGTCTCGGGCAAGTAACGTACCGATTGACAAAGGGAATTGTATACAGGGTTTGATCGAATCCTCGACATCGTGGTTCAACCGATGAAATCATCGAGGAGCATGTGGGAGCCAACATGGATATCCAGACCCCGCTGTTGGTTATTGCCCGAGAGTCGTCTCGGTCATGTCTGCGTGTCTCCCGAACCCGTAGGGTCTACACACTTAAGGTTCGGTGACGCTAGGGTTAGTAGGAAGTCAAGTATGTGACTACCGAATGATGTTCGGAGTCCCGGATGAGATCCCGGACGTCACGAGGAGTTCCGGAATGGTCCGGAGGTAAAGATTTATATATGGGAAGTCCTGTTTCGGGCATCGGGACAAGTTTCGGGGTTATCGGTATTGTACCGGGACCACCGGAGGGGTCCCGGGGGCCCACCGGGTGGGGCCACCTGCCCCGGGGGGCCACATGGGCTGTAGGGGGTGCGCCTTGGCCTGCATGGGCCAAGGGCACCAGCCCCACATAGGCCCATGCGCCTAGGGTTCAAGGGGGCAAGAGTCCTAGGAGGGGAAGGCACCTCCTAGGTGCCTTGGGGGGGAGGGAAACCCCCCTTGGCCGCCGCCCCCCTAGGAGATTGGATCTCCTAGGGCCGGCCACCCCCCCCTTGGCCCTCCTATATATAGTGGGGGAGAGGAGGGACCTAAACACCTTGAGTCCTTGGCCTTTGGTTGCCTCCTTCTCCCTCCCCAACACCTCTCCTCCTTCGTTGTGTGCTCGGCGAAGCCCTGTCGGAGTACTGCTTCTCCACCATCACCACGCCGTCGTGCTGCCGGTGGAGCTGTCTTCCTCAACCTCTCCTTCCCCCTTGCTGGATCAAGAAGGAGGAGACGTCGCTCGTCCCGTACGTGTGTTGAACACGGAGGTGCTGTCCGTTCAGCACTTGGCATCGGTGATCTGAATCACGTTCGAGTACGACTACATCATCACCTTGCAAGCTTCCGCACGCGATCTACAAGTGGTATGTAGATGCAAACTCTCTCCCATGACTCGTTGTTTAGATGAACTCATAGATGGATCTTGGTGAAGCCGTAGGAAAAATTTTAATTTTCTGCAACGTTCCCCAACAGTGGCATCATGAGCTAGGTCTATGCGTAGTTCTCTAATGCACGAGTAGAACACAATTTGTTGTGGGCGTTGATCTTGTCATCTTACTTGCCTCTACTAGTCTTTTCTTGCTCAACGGTATTGTGGGATGAAGCGGCCCGGACCAACCTTACACGTACGCTTACGTGAGACCGGTTCCACCGACTGACATGCACTAGTTGCATAAGGTGGCTGGCGGGTGTCTGTCTCTCCCACTTTAGTTGGAGCGGAATCGATGAACAAGGCCCTTATGAAGGGTAAATAGAAGTTGACAAAATCACGTTGTGGTGATTCGTAGGTAAGAAAACGTTCTTGCTAGAACCCAATCGCAGCCACGTAAAAGATGCAACAACAACTAGAGAACGTCTAACTTGTTTTTGCAGCGATTGATCATGTGATGTGATATGGCCAGAAGTTGTGATGAATGTTGAATTGTGATGTATGAGATCATGTTCTTGTAATAGGATTCACGACTTGCATGTCGATGAGTATGACAACCGGCAGGAGCCATAGGAGTTGTCTTTATTTTTTTGTATGACCTGCGTGTCATTGAAGAACGCCATGTAAACTACTTTACTTCATTACTAAACGCGTTAGTCATAGAAGTAGAAGTAGTCGTTGGCGTGACAACTTCATGAAGACACGATGATGGAGATCATGATGACGGAGATCATGGTGTCAAGCCGGTGACAAGATGATCATGGAGCCCCGAAGATGGAGATCAATGGAGCTTGATGATATTGGCCATATCATGTCACAACCATATAATTGCATGTGATGTTTATTATGTTTATGCATCTTGTTTACTTAGGACGACGGTAGTAAATAAGATGATCCCTTACAAAATTTCAAGAAGTGTTCTCCCCTAACTGTGCACCGTTGCTACAGTTCGTCGTTTCTAAGCACCACGTGATGATCGGGTGTGATGGATCCTTACGTTCACATACAACGGGTGTAAGACAGTTTTACACAGCGAAAACACTTAGGGTTAACTTGACGAGCCTAGCATGTGCAGACATGGCCTCGGAACACGGAGACCGAAAGGTCGAACACGAGTCGTATGGAAGATACGATCAACATAAAGATGTTCACCGACGATGACTAGTCCGTCTCACGTGATGATCGGACACGGGCTAGTCGACTCGGATCGTGTAACACTTAGATGACTAGAGGGATGTCTAATCTAAGTGGGAGTTCATAATTTTGATTAAAAACTTTATTATCATGAACTTAGTCTAAAACCTTTGCAAATATGTATTGTAGATCAATGGCCAACGCTCATGTCAACATGAACTTCAACGCGTTCCTAGAGAAAACCAAGCTGAAAGATGATGGCAGCAACTATACGGACTGGGTCCGAAACCTGAGGATCATCCTCATAGCTGCCAGGAAGCAATATGTCCTAGAAGGACCGCTAGGTGCCGCTCCCGTCCCAGAGAACCAAGACGTTATGAACGCTTGGCAAACTCGTGCTGATGATTACTCCCTCGTTCAGTGCGGCATGCTTTACAGCTTAGAACCGGGGCTCCAAAAGCGTTTTGAGCATCACGGAGCATATGAGATGTTCGAAGAGCTGAAACTAGTTTTCCAAGCTCATGCCCGGGTCGAGAGATATGATGTCTCCGACAAGTTCTACAGTTGTAAGATGGAGGAGAACAGTTCTGTCAGTGAACACATCCTGAAGATGTCTGGGTTGCACGCACGTATGACCCAGTTGAACATTAACCTCCCAGATGAGGCGGTCATTGACAGAATCCTCCAGTCGCTCCCACCAAGCTACAAGAGCTTTGTGATGAACTACAACATGCAGGGGATGGTAAAGACCATTCCTGAAGTGTTCTCGATGCTGAAGTCAGCAGAGGCTGAAATCAAGAAAGAACATCAAGTGTTGATGGTCAATAAGACCACTAAGTTCAAGAAGGGCAAGGGTAAGAAGAACTTCAAGAAGGACGGCAAAGATGTTGCCGCGCCCGGTAAGCCTGTTGCCGGGAAGAAGTCAAAGAATGGACCCAAGCCTGAGACTGAGTGCTTTTATTGCAAGGGGAAGGGGCACTGGAAGCGGAACTGCCCCAAATACTTAGCGGATAAGAAGGCCGGCAACACCAAAGGTATATTTGATATACATGTAATTGATGTGTACCTTACCAGTACTCGAAGTAACTCCTGGGTATTTGATACCGGTGCCGTTGCTCACATATGTAACTCACGGCAGGAGCTGCGGAATAAACGGAGACTGGCGAAGGACGAGGTGACGATGCGCGTCGGGAATGGCTCCAGGGTCGATGTGATCGCCGTCGGCACGCTGCCTCTACATTTACCTACGGGATTAGTTTTAAACCTCAATAATTGTTATTTAGTGCCAAGTTTGAGCATGAACATTGTATCTGGATCTCGTTTAATACGAGATGGCTACTCATTTAAGTCTGAGAATAATGGTTGTTCGATTTATATGAGAGATATGTTTTATGGTCATGCTCCGATGGTCAATGGTTTATTCTTGATGAATCTCGAGCGTAATATTACACATGTTCATAGTGTGGATGCCAAAAGATGTAAAGTTGATAACGATAGTCCCACATACTTGTGGCACTGCCGCCTTGGTCACATTGGTGTCAAGCGCATGAAGAAGCTCCATGCTGATGGACTTTTAGAGTCTCTTGATTATGAATCATTTGACACATGCGAACCTTGCCTCTTAGGCAAAATGACCAAGACTCCGTTCTCCGGAACAATGGAGCGAGCAACCAACTTGTTGGAAATCATACATACCGATGTGTGCGGTCCAATGAGCGTTGAGGCTCGCGGAGGATATCGTTATGTTCTCACTCTCACTGACGACTTGAGTAGATATGGGTATGTCTACTTAATGAAACACAAGTCTGAGACCTTTGAAAAGTTCAAGGAATTTCAGAGTGAGGTAGAGAATCAACATGACCGTAAGATAAAGTTCCTACGATCAGATCGTGGGGGCGAATACTTAAGTCACGAATTTGGTACACACTTAAGAAAATGTGGAATCGTTTCACAACTCACGCCGCCTGGAACACCTCAGCGAAACGGTGTGTCCGAACGTCGTAATCGCACTCTATTGGATATGGTGCGGTCTATGATGTCTCTTACCGATTTACCGCTATCATTTTGGGGATACGCTCTAGAGACAGCTACATTCACTTTAAATAGGGCACCGTCTAAATCCGTTGAGACGACACCGTATGAATTATGGTTTGGGAAGAAACCTAAGCTGTCGTTTCTAAAAGTTTGGGGATGCGATGCTTATGTCAAGAAACTTCAACCTGAAAAGCTCGAACCCAAGTCGGAAAAATGCGTATTCATAGGATACCCTAAGGAAACTGTCGGGTATACCTTCTACTTAAGATCCGAAGGCAAGATCTTTGTTGCCAAGAACGGATGCTTTCTGGAGAAAGAGTTTCTCTCGAAAGAAGTAAGTGGGAGGAAAGTAGAACTCGATGAAGTACTACCTCTCGAACGGGAAAGTGGTGCAGCGCAGGAAACCATTCCTGTAATGCCCACACCAACTGAAGAGGAAAATGTTGATGATGATCAAGGTACTTCAGATCTAGTTGCTACTGAATTTCGAAGGTCCACAAGGACACGTTCTGCACCAGAGTGGTACGGCAACCCTGTCATGGAAATCATGTTGCTGGACAACAATGAACCTTCGAACTATGAAGAAGCAATGGCGGGCCCGGATTCCAACAAATGGCTTGAGGCCATGAAATCCGAGATAGGATCCATGTATGAAAACAAAGTATGGACTTTGACAGACTTGCCCGATGATCGGCGAGCGATAGAAAATAAATGGATTTTTAAGAAGAAGACGGACGCGGATGGTAATGTTACCATCTATAAAGCTCGACTTGTCGCTAAGGGTTATCGACAAGTTCAAGGGATTGACTACGACGAGACATTCTCTCCCGTGGCGAAGCTTAAGTCCGTCCGAATCATGTTAGCAATTGCCGCATACTATGATTATGAGATATGGCAGATGGACGTCAAAACGGCATTCCTTAATGGACATCTTAAGGAAGAGCTGTATATGATGCAGCCGGAAGGTTTTGTCGTTCCTCAGAACGCTGACAAAGTATGCAAGCTCCAGCGATCCATTTATGGACTGGTGCAAGCATCTCGGAGTTGGAACATTCGCTTTGATGAGATGATCAAAGCGTTTGGGTTTACGCAGACTTATGGAGAAGCCTGCGTTTACAAGAAAGTGAGTGGGAGCTCTGTAGCATTTCTCCTATTATATGTAGATGACATACTCTTGATGGGAAATGATACGAAACTCCTGGACAGCATTAAGGCCTACTTGAACAAGTGTTTTTCAATGAAGGACCTTGGAGAAGCTGCTTATATATTAGGCATCAAGATCTATAGAGATAGATCGAGACGCCTCATAGGTCTTTCACAAAGCACATACCTTGATAAGATTTTGAAGAGGTTCAAAATGGATCAGTCCAAGAAGGGGTTCTTGCCTATGTTACAAGGTGTGAGATTGAGCTTGGCTCAGTCACCGACCACGGCAAAAGATAAAGAAGAGATGAGTGTCATCCCCTATGCTTCAGCCATAGGATCTATTATGTATGCCATGCTGTGTACCAGACCCGATGTAAACCTTGCCGTAAGTTTGGTTGCAAGATACCAAAGTAACCCCGGCAAGGAACACTGGACAGCGGTCAAGAATATCCTGAAGTACCTGAAAAGGACAAAGGACATGTTTCTCGTTTATGGAGGAGATGAAGAGCTCGTCGTAAAGGGTTACGTCGACGCTAGCTTCGACTCAGATCTGGATGACTCTAAGTCACAAACCGGATACGTGTATATGTTGAATGGTGGAGCAGTAAGCTGGTGCAGCTGCAAGCAGAGCGTCGTGGCGGGATCTACATGTGAAGCGGAGTACATGGCAGCCTCGGAGGCAGCGCATGAAGCGATTTGGATGAAGGAGTTCATCACCGACCTAGGAGTCATACCCAATGCGTCGGGGCCGATCAAACTCTTCTGTGACAACACTGGAGCTATTGCCCTTGCCAAGGAGCCCAGGTTTCACAAGAAGACCAGGCACATCAAGCGTCGTTTCAACTCCATCCGTGAAAATGTTCAAGATGGAGACATAGAGATTTGCAAAGTGCACACGGATCTGAATGTCGCAGATCCGTTGACTAAACCTCTCTCGCGTGCAAAACATGATCAACACCAGAACTCTATGGGTGTTCGATTCATCACAATGTAACTAGATTGGTGACTCTAGTGCAAGTGGGAGACTGTTGGAAATATGCCCTAGAGGCAATAATAAAAGGATTATTATATTTCAATGTTCATGATAATTGTCTTTTGTTCATGCTATAACTGTATTATCCGGAAATCGTAATACACGTGTGAACACTTAGACCCAATGAGTCCCTAGTGAGCCTCTAGTTGACTAGCTCGTTATGATCAATAGATAGTCATGGTTTCCTGACTATGGACATAGGATGTCGTTGATAACGGGATCACATCATTAGGAGAATGATGTGATGGACAAGACCCAATCATAAGCATAGCATAAAAGATCGTATAGTTCGTTTGCTAGAAGCTTTGCCAATGTCAAGTATCTATTCCTTCGACCATGAGATCGTGTAACTCCCGGTTACCGTAGGAGTGCCTTGGGTGTATCAAACGTCACAACGTAACTGGGTGACTATAAAGGTGCATTACAGGTATCTCCGAAAGTATCTGTTGGGTTGACACGGATCGAGACTGGGATTTGTCACTCCGTATAACGGAGAGGTATCTCTGGGCCCACTCGGTAATGCATCATCATAATGAGCTCAATGTGACCAAGGTGTTGGCCACGGGATCATGCATTACGGTACGAGTAAAGTGACTTGCCGGGTAACGAGACTGAACAAGGTATTGGGATACCGACGATCGAGTCTCGGGCAAGTAACGTACCGATTGACAAAGGGAATTGTATACAGGGTTTGATCGAATCCTCGACATCGTGGTTCAACCGATGAAATCATCGAGGAGCATGTGGGAGCCAACATGGATATCCAGACCCCGCTGTTGGTTATTGCCCGAGAGTCGTCTCGGTCATGTCTGCGTGTCTCCCGAACCCGTAGGGTCTACACACTTAAGGTTCGGTGACGCTAGGGTTAGTAGGAAGTCAAGTATGTGACTACCGAATGATGTTCGGAGTCCCGGATGAGATCCCGGACGTCACGAGGAGTTCCGGAATGGTCCGGAGGTAAAGATTTATATATGGGAAGTCCTGTTTCGGGCATCGGGACAAGTTTCGGGGTTATCGGTATTGTACCGGGACCACCGGAGGGGTCCCGGGGGCCCACCGGGTGGGGCCACCTGCCCCGGGGGGCCACATGGGCTGTAGGGGGTGCGCCTTGGCCTGCATGGGCCAAGGGCACCAGCCCCACATAGGCCCATGCGCCTAGGGTTCAAGGGGGCAAGAGTCCTAGGAGGGGAAGGCACCTCCTAGGTGCCTTGGGGGGGAGGGAAACCCCCCTTGGCCGCCGCCCCCCTAGGAGATTGGATCTCCTAGGGCCGGCCACCCCCCCCCCTTGGCCCTCCTATATATAGTGGGGGAGAGGAGGGACCTAAACACCTTGAGTCCTTGGCCTTTGGTTGCCTCCTTCTCCCTCCCCAACACCTCTCCTCCTTCGTTGTGTGCTCGGCGAAGCCCTGTCGGAGTACTGCTTCTCCACCATCACCACGCCGTCGTGCTGCCGGTGGAGCTGTCTTCCTCAACCTCTCCTTCCCCCTTGCTGGATCAAGAAGGAGGAGACGTCGCTCGTCCCGTACGTGTGTTGAACACGGAGGTGCTGTCCGTTCAGCACTTGGCATCGGTGATCTGAATCACGTTCGAGTACGACTACATCATCACCTTGCAAGCTTCCGCACGCGATCTACAAGTGGTATGTAGATGCAAACTCTCTCCCATGACTCGTTGTTTAGATGAACTCATAGATGGATCTTGGTGAAGCCGTAGGAAAAATTTTAATTTTCTGCAACGTTCCCCAACAAAAGGATCTACCCTCGAGATTCTGCTGGTACTTATAGTGTAGTAGAAGGTCCAAGTCCATCAACTAAATCTACAAACAAAGTATCACCTACTCCACCAGCTGTAGCATCCGCTTCAACTGTACCGGCATCTCAACGAGTTACTCGTTCATTTTCTCCGCAACTGGCCAGTTCCCAAGCTGCCTTCACACCTAACACTACTTCCGAAGCACTGCTGACACAACACGACTTGGCAAGATCAGATAAACCTCATGAGCATCAACACCAAGACGGTACCTGACCGAGTCAAGTTGCAGTTCATACTCCTTTATATGTACTCTCACAATTTGATGTGCACTAACACTTTCCATATTCGTTGTTGAACTAGCACCATGGTGCAAGCGAAAATAGACATCAGGGATAATGCTTGACAGATTAACAAAATCTAAAGGAGGAAGAATGGAGATCCATTTTGATGCAGGTTTAAAAAGGCCACATGATGCTACAGAGTTAGCCAAGATAGTATCAGAGGCAGTCATTGTTGTTAGGTGTCATGCATGTATCCTCCCAACGTGGATCCAGTACAGGAATGAGAAAGACGATATCGAGTGTAACACCTTCCTTGACCATTTATCCATAAGTAATGTTATTCATCGCAATTTGTAATATTGACTTGCTCTGTCCCATACTTTCTAGCTTCCTCCTAATAAGACTCACATTCTTTTTTCAACAGATGAGGTTCAAGTTGGATCCGAAAGATGATGCAACTAAACAAGTATGTGAGGGAGTCCTGGATTAGGGGGTATCCGGATAGCCGGACTATATACTTTGGCCGGACTGTTGGACCGTGAAGATACAAGACTCAAGACTTTGTCCCGTGTCCGGATGGGACTCTCCTTTGCGTGGAAGACAAGCTTGGCGATCCGTATATTATATTTCCTTCTTTGTAACCGACTCTGTGTAAACCCTAGCCATCTCCGGTGTCTATATAAACCGGAGGGTTTAGTCCTTAGACGGACAATCATAATCATCATAGGCTAGCTTCTAGGGTTTAGCCTCTACGATCTCGTGGTAGATCAACTCTTGTAACACTCATATCATCAATATCAATCAAGCAGGAAGTAGGGTTTTACCTCCATCAAGAGGGCCCGAACCTGGGTAAAACATCGTGTCTCTTGCCTCCTGTTACCATTAGCCTCAGACGCACATATCAGGACCCCCTACCCGAGATCCGCCGGTTTTGACACCGACATTGGTGCTTTCATTGAGAGTTCCTCCGTGTCGTTGCTGCGAGGCTTGATGGCTCCTTCAATCATCAACAGCATGGTCCAGGGTGAGACTTTTCTCCCCGGATAGATCTTCGTGTTCGGCGGCTTCACACTGCGGGCCAATTCACTTGGCCATCCGGAGCAGATCGACAACTACGCCCCTGGCCATCAGGTCAGGTTCGGAAACCTGAACTACATGGCCGATATCCGCAGAAACTTGATCTTCAACGGATTCGGGCCTGCGCCAGGAGCGTCGGACAGTTACGATGAGCACGACTTAGACCTGCTGTCGGACAATGCTCGGGATATTGCCCCCGCAGGAGCCCCGGACGTAAATCCGGGGCAGTTTGCGTCACCCGAGGACGTGTGGATGGATCCCACCTCGGAGGCCACACACCCATCGGCGGTAGAGCCGAACACAGACTTCACCCCCAAGGAAGCCTGTGACACCGGACCCCCGGACTTGTATCCGGCTGTAGGGTCCAGCCCGCGCACCCCCGAGCCCGCCGAATCTGGTTGGGCTCCGGTAATGGAGTTCACCGCGGCGGATATCTTCCAGCACTCGCCCTTTGGTGACATGCTGAACTCGTTAAAGTCTCTCTCTTTGTCAGGAGACTCTTGGCCGAACTAAGTCCGGCTCGAGTGGGAAGCAGGCGACGAAGGAATTCGTTGCCCACCCACCACCCACTTCATTGCCACGGTCGATGATTTAACCGACGTGCTTGACTTCGACTCTGAAGACATCGACAGAATGGACGACGATGTAGGAGAAGAACAAGAACCACCGCCCATGGGGAGGTGGACACTCCGAAAGAAACCAATGGCGATGAGGCAATAGAGGATAACCCCTCAAGGAAGAAAGAAAAGCATGAACGTCGTCGGCGCCGCTCCAAGCCCCGCCATAGCAATACCGGCACAGGAGACGAAAACAATCCGGATGGTGCCGAAGATGAATACAACCCCGATCAGCCTGCCTTCGAGCAGGACGAACAGGAAGACGGGCAGGTCAGCCTAGATGAACAGGCGACAGACGGATACCTGGAGGAGGACAACTACATGCCCCCCCTCCGAAGACGAGATTAGCCTCGGCGATGATGAGTTCGGCGTGCCTGAGGACTCCGTAGAGCAGGAGCGCTTCAAGCGTCGGCTTATGGCCACTGTGAGGAGCCTGAAAAAGAAGCAGCAGCAGCTCCAAGCTGATCAAGACCTGCTCACAGACAGATGGACCGAAGTCCTGGCAGCAGAGGAATATGGACTCGAGCGCCACACGGCTGACCGGCCACCTCGTGGCCGGGATAAAACGGTGTATCAGCCCGAATACCAGCCCGCACGCCCATGCCAATACACTACGGCCCGGGGCAATAGGGAGGACCTGCAAGATACACTGGAAAACAAGGCAGGACATCCAAGATCGATCTACGGATCGCGGGGGCGCGCCCCAACGCATGACGATGATCGTCATGCTGGATACACTATCAACAAATCCGGCCGGGCTGAATACAGCCAACCAGACTCATTTGAACTGTGTAGCCACATAGCCCGGCATAGAGGCGCCGCACACCCCCTCTGCTTCACTGAGGAAGTGATGGATCATGAATTCCCAGAAGGGTTTAAACACGTAAACATTGAATCATATGATGGCACAACAGACCCCGCAGTATGGATTGAAGATTTCCTTCTCCACATTCACATGGCCCATGGAGACGCTCTACACGCCATCAAGTACCTTCCTCTTAAGCTCAAAGGACCGGCGCAACATTGGCTAAACAGCCTGCTGGCAAATTCCATTGGCAGTTGGGAAAACCTGGAGGACGCGTTCCTCGACAACTTCCAGGGCACATATGTGCGACCACCGGATGCCGATGACTTGAGCCACATTACCCAACAGCCCAGAGAGTCAGTCAGGAAATTCTGGACCCGGTTCCTAACCAAAAAGAACCAAATAGTCGACTGTCCGGACGCCGAAGCCCTGGCGGCCTTTAAGCATAATATCCGCGACGAGTGGCTCGCCCGACACCTCGGCCAGGAAAAACCAAAGTCCATGGCGGCCCTCACGACACTCATGACCCACTTTTGCGCGGGCGAGGACAGCTGGCTGGCTCGCAGTAGCACCACGCCAATAAATTCCGGCACCTCAGATGTCCGCAACAATAACGGCAAGCCACGACGCAACAGACATAAGCGACGGAACAATGGCGACAACACCGAAGACACGACAGTCAACGCCGGATTCAGTGGCTCGAAATCTGGGCAGCGGAAAAAGCCATTCAAAAGAAACAACCAGGGGCCGTCCAGTCTGGACCGCATACTTGATTGCTCGTGCCAGATTCATGGCACCCCGGATAAGCCAGCAAACCACACTAATAGAGACTGCTGGGTGTTCAAACAGGCCGGTAAAATAAACGCCGAAAACAAGGACAAGGGGCTGCACAGCGACGATGACAAGGAGCCCCGGCGTCCAAACATGGGGGGACAGAAGAAATTTCCTCCACAGGTGAAAACGGTCAATATGATCTACGCTACCCACATCCCCAAACGGGAACGGAAGCGAGCACTACGGGACGTCTATGCGATGGAGCCAGTCGCCCCAAAATTTAACCCATGGTCAGCCTGCCCGATCACCTTTGATCGTAGGGATCACCCTACCAGCATCCATCACGGCGGTTCAGCCGCATTGGTCCTAGACCTAATCATCGACGGATTCCACCTTACGCGAGTCCTTATGGATGGCGGCAGCAGCCTGAACCTGCTCTATCAGGACATAGTGCGCAAAATGGGCATCGACCCTTCGAGTATCAAACCCACCAAAACCACCTTCAAAGGTGTAATTCCAGGAGTAGAGGCCCATTGCACGGGCTCCATAACACTGGAAGTGGTCTTCGAATCTCCGGATAACTTCCGAAGCGAGGAGTTAATCTTCGATATCGTCCCTTTCCGTAGTGTTTATCACACACTGCTTGGACGAACCACATTCGCTCGATTCAACGCAGTACCACACTATGCATACCTCAAGCTCAAGATGCCAGGACCTCGCGGGGTCATAACAGTCAACAGAGACATGGACCGCTCTCTCCGTACAGAAGAGCATACTACAGCCCTCGCGGCAGAAGTACAATGCAGCCTTCTCCGGCAAACCACCAATCCAGCGACAACAACCCCGAACACCGTCAAGCGAGCCCGAAGTACCCTGCAACAGGATCGCCAGGCACGCCAAGAGCGCGACTAGTAGTCCGGCCTCCGCTCCAGCCCCATCAAGGCAGCATTCGTGCCGCGCGTACACAATTACGCACTCAAAATACCATGGGCATAGCGGAGGCGCAATAGTGACTCAGTCAAATAGTGCGGTACAGCTGCAACATACTTTAATAATCCCCCTTTTTTATCTGTCAAGACACTTCTTTCGGGCAGCCTCTTCAGAAGAGCCGGATTGTCGGACTTGCACAGGAGAGAAAACCAAGGAGGCAAAAGGCATTGCACACAAAGGGAATACCCATGTGGAATCTATTCACGATCATTATACCTGTCTTATATACCTACATGCGGCCCGCCCTTGGATAGGACATGTTAAATAGTCCTATTTACTTCTGCTTAACGCATTCATTGTAAACATATGCTCAGACGTATTATCCATCAATGGGAAATAATATATAGCGTCAGCTTTTATTCCTATTTGCACATTTTTTCTATAAATATTTATTTAATATTGCATCCGTACACCTTGGTACGTTCAGTTTGCCAGGCGCTTCTTATGGCGCCCCATAATACGGCAAGACAACTCCAAACACTTTCAACAGTGCGGCACCCCAAACTTATAGCATTATATGCATCAGCTCCGAATCATGTCTTGGGTCAATAGTTGGGTTTGCCCGGCTCCCTGGTTTTGCTACCTTACGTTCCGTTATATCGGCTAAGGTAGCGCAGGGAGAACTACTTCGATTGTATCCCGGTTCTTCTGGACGAGCACCTCAGTAGAGAAAGCCGAAAACTGACCGGCATGATGCGGCGAGAGCTGGTCGCTGTTCCAGAGGTCATAAAATCCTTAAAGATTTTTTCCGCTTTAAGCGAGGAATCGAGCTCATCCGATTTAGGCGTATATAGCGGCCCAATTCGGCTTTCCGAATTCTAGGGGCTTCGCCGAAATTTAAAATTGTAGACTTCTATGGCTAAGTGAAAGTTATAAAGCCACATAGTCCGATTGCCTTGTTCGCTGCGCCAAACACCTCCTTCAGGGACCAAAAATTTGGATAAAGAGTGTCTGGTTTTTTTCCACGAACACCCCAGTACTAGTTATGTGGGGGCGGAAGCTGACGACTGGCCTACTTTCAGAATTCTATAAACAGCCACACAGAAGGTAATATTTTAAATAAAAACAAAGCGCTATATAGCGCAAATGACTTCGTCTTTATATTACAAAAATGACAGAAGTACATTCACTCAAAGATCGTGTCCTTGGTACATTCATCGGCCATGAGAGTAGCGCCTTTCATAACGCCATCATAATATTTTTCGGGACAGCGATGCTCCTTGCCCTCCGGTGGTCCATCCTTCACCAGCTTCTCCGCATCCAGCTTGCCTCAATGCACCTTCGCACGGGCAAAGGCTCGGCGGGCACCCTCAATGCAAACGATCGCTTGATCACTTCAAGCCGCGGACAGGCATTTACCATCCGCTTTATCAGGCCAAAGTAGCTGGCGGGCAGGGGCTCACCAGGCCACATCTGGACTATGAAATCTTTCATAGCCATTTCGGCCGCCCTGTGGAGTTCAACCAATTGCTTCAATTGGTCACTCAGATGCATCGGGTGTTCGGCTCCAGCATACTGGGACCAGAATAGCTTCTCTGTCGAGCTCCCCTCCTCAGCACGGTAGAACTCTGCGGCATCTAATACGCTGCATGGCAGATCTGCGAATGCCCCTGGAGAGCTCCGAATTCGGGTAAGTAACAGAAACGTCTCCTCCACATGCTTGATTTGCATAAAGAATGTCTTACCCGCCGCTATATTCTTGGCCGCCTGGATTTCCTGCTGGGCCTTTTCGGCTTCGGCCTTGACGTCTTTCATGGTCAGAAGGGCCTTCGCAAGCTCAGACTCCTTCGTCTTGAGGTCATGCTCCAAGGACTCAAACTTCTTGCCGAGTTCCTGGAGATCTTGCTGTACCTCACCCACCCTAGCATTTTGCTTTTCGCACTCAATGCGCTCCGGGGCCGCCTTGTCTTCGTCCTCGGATAGCGCTTTCTTCAGGGACGCCACTTCGGTCGTGGCCCCTATTACAAAATCACTATGCTTTGTCGTTAGCATCACCTATTTTGTCTATTCTTTATGATATGTGAACGGGGTATTACTCACCTTTGTTCTCTTTGAGCTGCCTCTTCGTGAGGCTGAGCTCTCCCTGGGCCTGCTCCAGGTCCCGTTTGAGTCCGGAGACCTCCGCTGTGCGGACAACAGCAGCAAGCAGCACCGCCTGCTTATTCGCATGGACACAGATTATTAGACTCTTGCGGATTAGAATTGACCCTCCGTTTGGCTTTTCTTTCCAAACACCAAATGGAGTATCAGGGGCTACTGTCTATCAGGTGATAATTTCACACACTTCCGATTACTTACCTCAAAGCCTGTCAGGAGGCTGGTTCAAGCTTCAGTTAACCCGCTTTTGGCGGACCAAACTTTCTGAATCACCGCACTCATAAGAGTACGGTGCTCTTCATCCATGGAAGCGCCGCGAAGCGCTTCCAGCAGACTATCTGACGCCTCTAGCGTAACGGAAGTCACAGCACGGACAGCTCGCCCTCCTTAGTGAGGGGCTGCCTGCCCAAATCTGGAACCTTTGGAGGCTCCGATATAGTGTTCGGCTGGGAGCCCGACTTACTGCGGATCTCATCGGCACAATCTGCGGGGATCTTACGCCCCGTGTGCCCGGCATCCGGATTTTTGCCTTGGGGCGTCTCCAGAGTCACCTCCCCCTGCTCCGGGAGCCTTTGGGACAACACCTCCGTGTCATCCGCAGGCCGAGGGGAAGTGACCGTTGGAAGCGAATTCATTGCCGAATCGCTCAAAGACCCATCCGAAGAGGATACCTCGGGATGGGTCCTGGCCGGACTGCATATGCGTTTTCGGCGTTATAACAAGCTATGAAGCGAAGTCGCACTAAAGAATAACAAAAGTGCGGATACTTACGATCTTACTAGGGGCTTCCCCCTGGGCAGTCACTCCTCCTCGCTGTAGGCGGCCGTGGTGGAGTAATCCAGAAGGGACGCCTTTCCCTTCTTAGGCGTCCTGGCCTCCCCCTCTGGGATGGCCTTCCTTTTCTTCTCCTCCCCAGTGCGGGGAGGCGGAGTTTCCTCGTGTTTTCCCCCAGCTCCACGGGAGGAATCTTCCTCGTCGTCTTCGGACGACGAGTTTATGACGGCCTTGCGCCGGGGATCCTTCCTGGTCCCCTAGGCCGCCTTCTTAGGCCCCTTGGCCTCCTCGGATGGAGCGGCCCTTTCCTCCTCTCCTTCGTGGGAGGAGTGTGCCTCGTCGTCTTCGGACGAGGCGTCCAATACGACCTTACGTCGGAGACCCTTCCTGGTCCCCGGGGCCTTCTTTTCCGGCGCCTTGTAGGGCACCGGGACTAGCATCTCCGTCAGGAGAGCGTCTGCTGGACCTTCTGGCAGTGGAGCTGGACAGTCGATCCGCTACGCCATCTCCATGTACTCCTGATTAAGTACACACGATGACTTAAGATCCTCCCATAAGTACGTTGGGAAAAAGTACCTCTGGTGATAGTCAGAAAACTCACCGGGCGGGGGAGCCGCGTGGCGTGAAGTCCACGGTCCTCGGATGTGGGAGGAGGAATTTTGGATGCCTTGAACAACACCTTCCACGCGTCCTTGTATGTTGTGCCGTAGAGCTCTCGAAGTGTCTGGTGTTCGGCCGGGACGAACTCCCATAGATTAAATGCCCGTCTTTGGCATGGAAGAATTCGGCGGACAAGCATGACCTGGACCACGTTGACAAGCTTGATTTTCTTGTCCTTCATATTCTTGATGCAGTTCGGAAGTCCGGTCAGCTCCGCAGGCTCGCCCTAGGCCAGGCCCTTCTTTTCCCAGGAGGTGTGCTGCATGGGAATTCCGGATCGAAATTCGGGGGCCGCCGCCCAGTTGGCGTCGCGTGGCTCGGTGATGTAGAACCACCCCGATTGCCACCCTTTCACAGTCTCCACGAAGGAGCCGTCAAGCCAGGTGACATTGGGCATCTTGCCCACCATGACGTCTCCGCACTCCGATTGCTGGCCACTCACGATCTTCGGCTTCACACAGAAGATTCATAGCCACAAGCCGAAGTGAGGCTTGATGCGGAGGAAGGCCTCGCACACGACGATGAACGCCGAGATGTTGAGGACGAAGTTTGGGGCTAGATCATGAAAGTCCAGCCCATAATAAAACATAAGCCCGCGGACGAAGGGATGAAGTGGAAATCCCAGTCCATGGATGAAGTGGGCGAGGAACATGACCCTCTCGTGGGGTCCCGGAGACGGAACGATCTGCCCTGCGTCCGATAGCCAGTGCGCGATATCTGCGACCAAGTATCCGGCCGCCCGAAGCTTTGTGATATGCTCCTCCTTTACGGTGGAGGCCATCCACTTGCCTCCTGCTCCGGACATGTTTGTCTGTGCGGAGAAGGTGTGAACTAGGGCGCTAGAGCTCGAGGGTGCGAGAATGGATAAGCAGAGGAGGAAGAAGGCATGGGTGAAAATGGGGAAATCCTTATCCCTTTATAGAGGCGACGAAAACGGTGTGCCTCCCCACTTGCCCGTTGAAGATCGCTTATTTCCCAAGCGCCACGATTGATGGCATGGTTGGGTTACCGATACCCGTATTGATGGGAATCCTGTAATAAGGGGACATGATCTCGGCTTCGACAAGACGTGCCGAGGAAACCGCCTCGATATGTGCGCTAGCTGGCTGTGGGAAGATGATTCAATAATGACTCGACCGTTTTTGTCATGTCACTTCATCTAAAGTTGTCAGCAGATTATGTTTGTGAAATATCATTCTCTCTATGGTGGTATGTGAAAATCCTCTTGCAGATCCGGGCATGATTTAAGTGTTCGATAATTACTTCGGAGTATTCGGAGATGGAACCCGCCTTGCAATGCCGAAGACAAAACTATGCGCCGGGCTCATCGTCATTGAAGCCTGGTTCAGGGGCTACTGAGGGAGTCCTGGATTAGGGGGTATCCGGACAACCGAACTATGTACTTTGGCCGGACTGTTGGACCGTGAAGATACAAGACTCAAGACTTCGTCCCGTGTCCGGATGGGACTCTCCTTTGCATGGAAGACAAGCTTGGCGATCCGGATATTATATTTCCTTCTTTGTAACGGACTCTATGTAAACCCTAGCCCTCTCCGGTGTCTATATAAATCGGAGGGTTTAGTCCTTAGACGGACAATCATAATCATCATAGGCTAGCTTCTAGGGTTTAGCCTCTACGATCTCGTGGTAGATCAACTCTTGTAACACTCATATCATCAATATCAATCAAGCAGGAAGTAGGGTTTTACCTCCATCAAGAGGGCCCAAACCTGGGTAAAACATCGTGTCCCTTTGCTCCTATTACCATTAGCCTCAGACGCACAGATCGGGACCCCCTACCCGAGATCCGCCGGTTTTGACACTGAGAGTATGCAGTCATGTTTTCCAGTCTGCTCTACGACATTATCAGTATCACCTTAGAAAAACTCACTTTGAAGGCAAGGCTAACAACGAAATCGCCCAAACATCTCAAGTGGAATATATTACAGATCACATAGTGAACTTGTATTCACGTATGTGCCTTACGAGTGTATCTTCTTCTAGGATAACTGTTTGAAGAACAAGACCAACCGTTCTAAAGTGAAATTCCAACAAACAACAGGATCTCATAGCTATATTGCACACTGCAAGGCTCTTGTAAATAGCTGCTACTTCCTTCTTATTTTTTGTGCCATATTACTATATTAACTTGTTCCAAATACAGAGGAAAGCCCGTGCGGACCAAAAAGAACCTGAACCGAATGCAGTGCAAATCTTCAAAGATTGCCACACCAGCAAGATGAAGGGCATGAGCACACCAGTTCAAGCTGATGTTGTAAGTCCTTACTCCTCCTGCCTTTAAACTGCTTGTTACTATGACGTGTTCATTTAACTACCTGGTTTGCAACCAATGCCAGTTACTCTGTTCACTTTTATACACAGTTGTCTTAACGTATCATTTCACCTTACACGATTTAAAAGAGATGAAGGATATTATTTTGGTCTTGATCTGTAATCTAGTTGTGATGTTCACGTGCCCACATAATGATACAATAGCCTGTTTGTATTATATCTGTTTGCCCATGATATGAATGATGTCATACTATGTTCATCCTACTTTAAACCATGTCTCATTATCCTTACATGTCAACGAATGTGAGGAAATAGACAATACAGTAGGCATGCTACATAGACATATGTTCTGAAAGTGATTTTATTATGTAGTTGGCACTACAATACATGCTAATGTATTATAGTAATTCACCAAAATAAGTTATGCATAAACGTGAAACCTACTATGTTTGTTTTTCTCTCATTAGTAACTTATCTGGTACACTAATGTACAAGTTCAAACTTTCAACAAGCTATGGAACAAATGATTCAACAGCCACAACCACCTAAAGGTGATGAGGCTACGACAGGCACAATGTCACCTCTTGCTGCAGTGCGTCAATATCTTTCCACTAACAGTACAAAACGCACCTTCCTACATAATTCTGGGTTGGTTGTCAAGGTAACCTCAACCAAATCGCCTACTGAACAAAATCTTCTGGCTAGGCAGAGTGATATGTCTGTGCTCCAGACACAAGTCCAATCCCTAATGGACATCGTTTCAGAAACAAGAATAGTGGTTGATAAATGTCGTCAAGATATGACTGGTTTTGAAACCAGACTATCAGACATTTGATCCGTTGTTCAAGAGCAATGGCGGAAAAAGGGATGATCATGCTGCTCCATCAGATTCTACAGCCTGAAACATTAGCACCCAGGTCAAATGATATGTGTTTCTATACATCTGATGGTGCTTTTATCTGCAAGGACTGTAAACTTTATGCCAATAGGCCTTTTGTTGTATGTCTGGAATTTATTTTGTTGTGATACAACATTTATCGTGCTGCCAAAGGCTGTTGAAATTACGACGCTATTTTTGTATAGTATAGGTTTATCTTAGTAATGTATTCGACCGAAAGCTTCGTAGGATCCCAACGTGCCACATCCGTTAGGCCCATTCCAATTGGGATAAAAACGATTATGGGCCATAATTTCCATGTAGCCCACTAAAAATATTTAGGCCTAAATCAGCATAAGCTTTCATATTTTTCGTAGGCCCGTGCACCTAGTGGGCCTTTAACAGGCCTAAACATAATTTGGGCCCTCAGTAACAATAGGCCGTTAACATGTGTAAATATCTCGAGCCCAAAAATAACATGGGCCTTTAATAGGCGAAAGTGAGACTGGGCCTTGATTGTGCCAAATGACCCACTGGTCATTAGCATGCCGAAATGTATCTCAGCTCGTGGTGGCCCATTTACAATGCGGATCGTTCACATGCCGAAATTCAGACGGGCCGTAAATGCGCCAATCTACTACACGGGCCTTTAAAAGGCCGGAAGTTTGGTCAGGCTTGAATAGTATCAGTTTTATATGGGCCGTTAATAGGCCCGATGTGACGTTGGGCCACATATGGCCCATAGATTTCGTCCGATGTTAACAGGCCGGAAATCACAATAGGCCGGAAGTGGCCCAAATCTACAGCGGGCCTCTAACATGCCTAATATCAGACATGGTCGAATATGACCCAAATCCTTCACGGTCATTTATGGGCCAAAAGTTTCAATGGCCAAAAAATGGGCCCAAGTGAAGCAGGATCTTTAACAGGTCGGAAACACACTGGGCCGTAATTCGGCCCAAATACTTAGCGGACTGTTAATGGGCCAGAAGTGACCATGGGCCGCAATGATGACAAGTTTAGAATGGGCCGTTGACGGGCCGATTTGACAATAGTCATATGGGCCTTAACTGCGAATGGGTCGTTTGCAAGGAGGCCATTAATGGGCCAGCCCGCTAATTTTGATCGGGCCAGCCTTTTTAACCTAAATGGGCTGCTGTTGGGCCTTGCCACGTGTCATCGTATCATAGGCGCCTCCTGTCCATTGGGAGGTTGACATCTGTCCTTTTCGGGTGCTGACATGTGGTTGCTATTGCCAATGATAATTTTACACATGGAAAATCCTCATTGGTCGGGGTTGTTAACGGGTTATCGGATCCAAACCGGAACCCGATAGCTTAATGGCGACCCGTTATAGTGGATGCCACGTGTCGATCACCCTTGACGAAAGCACTTCTATGACGCGCGATTTATCGTCATGGAAGTGGATACTTCTGTGGTGATAATTTTGGTAATGTCATGGAACACTTCTATGACAGCACATGTATGACTATCCTGATTCTGTCATAAAATCATCATGGATGTACATGCATGACAAAAAACGTGACCTACTGTGACAAACATGTATCATCACGGAAGTGTTTTTTTTTGTAGTGACTACCTCCGTCCTGGTTTATTGGTCTTAATTGTATTTTGTGCCAAATTTTCACCATAAATTTAACTAACAAAATGTTCATGCACGTTACAAAAAATTATGTCATTGAAAACGAGGGTCAAATATGAATCCAATAGTATAATTTTTTGACTAGCATTAGCATTTTATTACTTAAATATTTGGCCAAAATTTGGCACAAATTACAAAGGAGACCAATAAACCAGGATGGAGGTAGTATATATAGAGAGAAGATATTTTTTTGCATGTATAGAGAGAAGATATATAGTGAAGTTTGTGCTATATGCACGTCCTTACAAATGCATACAGATACAAAAGGTTTCCAAACTTTTCCTTTTACATACTTAATTAAGGACACTAATAATTCCCGAACATTCGGGATTTATCATTTCCGTCCCGACACTAATGGGATCACCTTAAGACACTAAATTATTCCTAATAAAAGTCACGACGCTCGCAGGAGAGCTTGCAGTGTGATAACCCACAAGTATAGGGGATCACACTAGTTTTTGAGGGTAGAGTATTCAACCCAAATTTATTGATTCGACACAAGGGGAGCCAAAGAATATTCACGGGTATTAGTAGTTGAGTTTTCAATTCAAGCGCACCTGAAAGACTTAACATCTGCAGCAAAGTATTTAGTAGCAAAGTAGTGTGGAAGTAACGGTAACGATGGCAAAAGTAAGAGGAGCAGTTTTGTAGTGATTGTAACAATGGCAATGGCAAAGAAACTTAGCAAAGATCAATATGTGAAAAGCTTGTTGGCATCGTATCAGTGATGGATAATTATGTTGGATGGCGTTCATCATGCAATAGTTATAACCTAGAATGACACGTAACTAGATTCAATTCGTCAATATAATGTAGGCATGTATTCCGTATATAGTCGAATGTGCTTATGGAAAAGAACTTGCATAATGGAACTAACTTAATTACATGATAAATCTCATCCAACCCATCATCGTCCAACAAGCCTACAATGGAATTACTCACACACGACGGTGAGCATCATGAAATTGGTGATGGAGGAAGGTTAGTGATGATGATGGCGACGAATCCCCCTCTCTGAAGCCCGAAAGAGACTCCAGATCTGCCCTCTCGATGAAGAACAGGAGGCGGCGGCGGCTCCGTATCGTAAAACTCAATGAATCCTTCTCTCTGATCTTTTCCTCTGCGAATAGGTACTTATAGAGTTGGAGTTAGGGTCGGAGGAGCTCTAGGGGGGCCACAAGCCTGTAGGGCGTGCCCAGGGGGTGGGCGCGCCCCCAGGGCTTGTGGCCACCGGGTGGACCCCTTTGGTTGTTTCTTACACCAATATATTTTATATATTCCAAAAATATTCTCCGTAAATTATCAGGCCAATCCAAGAACTTTTATTTGTGCACAAAAATAACACCATGGCAATTTTGCTGAGAACAGCATCAGTCCAGGTTAGTTCCATTCAAATCATGCAAGTTAGAGTCCAAAACAAGGGCAAAAGAGTTTGGAAAAGTAGATGCGATGGAGACGTATCAACTCCCCCAAGCTCAATTCATTTCTTGTCCTCAAGCAATTCAGTTGATAAACTGAAAGTGACAAAGAAAAACTTTTAGAAACTCTGTTTGATCTTATTGTTGCAAATATGTATAGCTAGCATTCAGGTTTTCAACAAAGATTATGAACTAACCATATTCACAATAACATTTAGGTCTCACATTTACTCATATCAACGGCACAATCAACTAGCAAGCAACAATAATAAATCTCGAATGACAACACCTTTTCAAAACAATCATGATACGATATGATATAATGGTATCTCGGTAGCCCTTTCTTAGACCGCATGTAGAGCACCCCTAAAGATTAAGGACTGACTAGACATTATAATTCATGGCAAAAGAGATCCAGTCACACTCATACTCAATATCAATTAATAACAAGGTGTAGGATTGAAAGTATGTCTAGAGGGGGGGGGGGGGGGTGATTAGACTACTTGACCAAATAAAAATCTAGCCTTTTCCCAATTTTAGTTCTTGGCAGATTTTAGCAACTTAGCACAAGTCAAGCAATCAACCTACACATGCAATTCTAAGAGTATAGTAGTGGAATGTAAAACAATTGCATATGAAGGTAAAGGAAGGAGTTTGAGGAAGCAAACGCAATGTTGACACGAAGATTTTATCCGTGGTTCTGATAGGTGGTGCTATTGTACATCCACGTTGATGGAGACTTCAACCCACGAAGGTAACGGTTGCGCAAGTCCATGGAGGACTCCACCCACAAAGGGTCCACGAAGAAGCAACCTTGTCTATCCCACCATGGCCGACGCCCACGAAGGACTTGCCTCACTCAGGTAGATCTTCATAAAGTAGGCGATCTCCTTGCCCTTACAAACTCCTTGGTTCAACTCCACAATTTTGACAGAGGCTCCCAGGTGACACCTAACCAATCTAGGAGACACCACTCTCCAAGAGGTAATAATTGGTGTGTTGATGATGAACTCCTTGCTCATGTGCTTCAAATGATAGTCTCCCCAACACTCAACTCTCTCTCATAGGATTGGATTTGGTGGAAAGATGATTTGAGTGGAAAGCAGCTTGGGGAAGGCTAGAGATCAAGATTTATGTGGTTGGAATGGAATATCTTGACCTCAACACAAGTGTAGGTGGTTCTCTCTCAGAAAATGTATGTTGGAAGTGTAGGCATGTTCTGATGGCTCTCTCCACGAATGAAGAGTGGGTGGAGGGGTATATATAGCCTCCACACAAAATCTAACTGTTACACACAATTTATCAAACTCGGTGGGACCGAATCATGAAACTCGGTCAGACCGATTTAGTTCATAATGTGATCGTTAGGCATTTCGGTGGGACTGACATGTCAACTCAGTGGGACTGATATCATTAGGGTTAGGGCATAACGTAATCTCGGTGAGACCAATTACACAAACTCGGTGAGACCGATTTTGGTAATAGACAAACAGAGAGTTGGTCAGGCAAACTCGGTGGGACCGATTCGCTCATCTCGGTTGGACCGAAACGTTACGAAAGGGAAACAGAGAGTTTGCATTGCAATATCGGTGGGACTGATCGCTCATCTTGGTTTGACCAAAACGTTACGAAGGGAAATAGAGAGATTACAATCCCATCTCGGTGAGACCGAGATCTCTATCGGTGAGATCGAAAAGACTAGGGTTTCTAGCAGTGGCTATGTCAACTGAACTTGGTGGCGCCGGATAGAAAGTTTTGATGGGGCCGAGTTTGACTTTTGGTTTGGGACATATGTGGATGTGAGAAAGTACTTGAGGGTTTTGGAGCATATCACTAAGCACTTTGAGCAAGAAACTCATTAAGCAACACCTCACCCCCTCTTGATAGTATTGGCTTTTCCTATGAACTCAATGTGATCTTGGATCACTAAAATGAAAAATGTAGAGTCTTGTGCTTTGAGCTTGAGCCAATCCTTTTGTCCTTAGCATTTTGAGGGGTCCATGTTTCTCATCCATGCCATGCCAAACATTGAGCTTTCCTGAAATATTTATCTTGAAATAGGATTAGCTCAATGAGCTATATGTTGTTAGGAATTACCAAAACCACCCAGGGATAGTTTCACTTTCAATCTCCCCCTTTTTGGTAATTGATGACAACAAATAGATCAAGTCTTCGACAACTGATAATAAGATTGAAAAACATCATCACCTTGAGAAGTATGTGATAAGCAAGAGCTCCCCCTAAATTTGTGCATTATTTAAAATTTGCTTTTGAATGCAAATGCACAATCAATTAGGATCATGGGTTACTGAGGGAGTCCTGGACTAGGGGGTGTCCGGATAGCCAAACTATCATCAACGACCGGACTCCAAGACTATGAAGTTACAAGACTGAAGACTTCGTCCCGTGTCCGGATGGGACTTTCCTTGGCATGGAAGGAAAGCTTGGCAATATGGATATGTAGATCTCCTACCATTGTAACCGACTCTGTGTAACCCTAGCCCTCTCCGGTGCCTATATAAACCGGAGGGTTTTAGTCCATAGGACGAACAACAATCATACCATAGGCTAGCTTCTAGGGTTTAGCCTCCTTGATCTCGTGGTAGATCCACTCTTGTACTACCCATATCATCAATATCAATCAAGCAGGAGTAGGGTTTTACCTCCATCAAGAGGGCCCGAACCTGGGTAAAAACATCGTGTCCCTTGTCTCCTGTTACCATCCGCCTAGACGCAAAGTTCGGGACCCCCTACCCGAGATCCGCCGGTTTTGACACCGACATTGGTGCTTTCATTGAGAGTTCCTCTGTGTCGTCACCGATAGGCTTGATGGCTCCTTCGATCATCAACAACAACGCGGTCCAGGGTGAGACTTTTCTCCCCGGACAGATCTTCGTATTCGGCGGCTTTGCACTGCGGGCCAATTCGCTTGGCCATCTGGAGCAGATTGAAAGCTACGCCCCTGGCCATCAGGTCAGGTTTGGAAGTCTGAACTTCACGGCTGACATCCGCGGAGACTTGATCTTCGATGGATTCGAGCCACAGCCGAGCGCGCCGCACTGTCACGATGGGCATGATTTAGCTCTGCTGCCGGACAGTGCCCTGGAGGCCGCACACGAGTCCGCTCCGATCCTCAATTTGGAGCCGGCTGCGCAGATCGAGGACGCGTGGCTAGACACCGCCTCGGGGGCTGCTACATCTATGGCGATGGAGCCGAATACTGACCTTGTCCCTTGTGACACTCGTGACTCCGAGGTGCCGGACTCCGAACCTCCTGCGCCCCCTCCAATCGAATCCGATTGGGCGCCGATCATGGAGTTCACCGCCACGGACATCTTTCAACACTCACCTTTTGGCGACATCCTGGATTCGCTAAAGTATCTCTCGTTATCAAGAGAGCCCTGGCCGAATTGCGGTCAGGATGGTTGGGATGCGCACGACGAAGAAATTCAAAGCCCACTGAGGGAGTCCTGGACTAGGGGGTGTCCGGACAACCGAACTATCATCGTCCGCCGGACTCCAAGACTACGAAGATACAAGATTGAAGACTCCGTCCCGTGTCCGGATGGGACTTTCCTTGGCGTGGAAGGCAAGCTTGGCGATACGGATATGTAGATCTCCTACCATTGTAACCAACTCTGTGTAACCCTAGCCCTCTCCAGTGCCTATATAAACCGGAGGGCTTTAGTCCGTAGGACACAACATACATTACAACAATCATACCATAGGCTAGCTTCTAGGGTTTAGCCTCCTTGATCTCGTGGTAGATCCACTCTTGTACTACCCATATCGTCAATATTAATCAAGCAGGACGTAGGGTTTTACCTCCATCAAGAGGGCCCGAACCTGGGTAAAACATCGTGCCCTTGTCTCCTGTTACCATCCGCCTAGACGCACAGTTCGGGACCCCCTACCCGAGATCCGCCGGTTTTGAAACCGACATTGGTGCTTTCATTGAGAGTTCCTCTGTGTCGTCACCGATAGGCTCGATGGCTTCTTCAATCAACAACGCTGTCCAGGATGAGACTTTTCTCCCCGGACAGATCTTCGTATTCGGCGGCTTCGCACTGCGGGCTAATTCACTTGGCCATCTGGAGCAGATCGAAAGCTACGCCCCTGGCCGTCAGGTCAGGTTCGGGAGCCTAAACTTCACGGCCGACATCCGCGGGGACTTGATCTTCGACGGGCTCGAGCCACAGCCAAGCGTGCCGCACTGTCACGATGGGCATGATCTAGCTCTGCCACCGAACAGTGCCTTGGTGGCCGCACAAGAATCCGCTCCGGCCCTTAGTCTGGAGCCGATCGCCCAGATCGAGGACCGGTGGTTGGACACCGCCTCGGGGGCTGCAACTTCCACAGTGATGTAGCCGAACACTAACCTTGTCCCTTGCGAAACTTGTGACTCCGAGGTGCCGGACTCCCCGCCGGACTCCGGACCTCCCGTGCCCCTGCCAATCGAATCTGATTGGGCGCCGGTTATGGAATTCACCGCCGTGGACATCTTCCAACACTCACCCTTTGGCGACATCCTAAGTTCGCTAAAACATCTCTCGCTATCCGGAGGGACCTGGCCGGACTATGGCCAGGACGGTTGGGATACGGACGACGAAGAAATTCAAAGCCCACCCACCACCCACTTTGTAGCCACTGTCGACGATCTAACAGACATGCTAGACTACGACTCCGAGGACATCGACGGTATGGACGAGGATGCCGGAGACGAACAAGAACCAGCGCCTACAGGGCACTGGAAGACCACCTCGTCATATGACATATACATGGTGGACACCCCAAAAGAGGGGGATGGCGAAGAAACAGCGGAGGCAGATTCCTCAAAGAAACAGCCCAAGCGCCGATGTCAGCGGCGCCGCTCTAAATCCCGCCACAGCAAAAATGGAGATTCAGGCACAGGAGATAATAATACCCCAGAGAGTGCCGAAGATAATCCCCTCCAGCAAGGTTCAGCGCAGGAGGATGCAGAAGCAAGCCCACACGAGAGGGCGGCAGACGAAGAGGTCGAGGATGATAATTATATACCTCCCTCCGAAGACGAGGCAAGCCTCAACGACGACGAATTCGTCGTGCCCGAGGATCCCGTCGAACAAGAGTGTTTTAAACGTAGGCTTATCGCCACGGCAAATAGCCTAAAGAAAAAGCAGCAGCAGCTTCAAGCTGATCAGGACCTGCTGGCCGATCGATGGACCGAGGTCCTCGTGGCCAAAGAGTATGAACTCGAACGCCCCTCCAAAAGCTACCCAAGACGCAAGTTGCTCCCCGATTAGAGGAGGAAACATACATACCTTCATCGCCAGCACACAATACGGCCGACCGACCACCCTGTGGCCGAGACAGAGAGGCATCTAGGCCCTCCACCAAGACCGTACCCCGGCATCGCTCCAAAAGTACGAAGCCAAGAGGGAACGCACCGGACTTGCGAGATATATTGGAGGACAAAGCAAGGCAATCCAGATCCATCTATGGATCACGTGGGCGCCCCACGACCCACGACGAATACCGTCGCACCAGATACAATAGCTCCGGCCGGGCCGAACACAGCAGACAACGCTCTCTCGAGCTACGTCGTGACATTGCTCAATATAGAGGTGCCGCACACCCTCTATGCTTCACCGACGAAGTAATGGATCATCAAATCCCTGAAGGGTTTAAACCCGTAAACATTGAATCCTACGATGGCACAACAGACCCCGTGGTTTGGATCGAAGATTATCTCCTTCACATCAATATGGCCCGCGGCGACAACCTCCACGCCATCAAGTATCTCCCACTCAAGCTTAAAGGACCAGCTCAGCATTGGCTTAACAGCTTGCCCACAGAGTCAATTGGGTGTTGGGAAGACCTGGAAGCCGCATTCCTCGACAACTTCCAAGGCACATATGTGCGACCACCAGACGCCGATGACCTAAGCCACATAATTCAACAACCAGACGAATCGGCCAGACAATTCTGGACACGGTTCCTTACAAAGAAAAATCAAATCGTCGACTGTCCGGATGCAGAGGCCCTCGCCGCCTTCAAGCATAACATCCGCGACGAGTGGCTAGCCCGGCACCTAGGACAGGAAAAGCCGAAATCCATGGCAGCCCTCACATCATTAATGACACGTTTCTGTGTGGGAGAGGATAGCTGGCTAGCTCGCAGCAACAACCTCGGTAAAAATTCTGGCAGTCCGGATACCAAGGACCACAATGGCAGGCCGCGTCGAAGCAAAAATAAACGCCGCATTAACGGCGACGACAAGGAGGATACGGCAGTCAACGCCGGATTCCGAGGCTCTAAACCCGGTCAGCGGAAGAAGCCATTCAAAAGAACCACTCCGGGTCCGTCCAATTTGGACCGAATACTCGACCGTTTATGCCAGATACATGGCACCCCTGAAAAGCCAGCTAATCACACCAACAGAGATTGTTGGGTGTTCAAGCAGGCAGGCAAGTTAATTGCCGAAAACAATGACAAGGGGCTGCACAGCGACGACGAGGAAGAGACCCGACCGCCGAACAATAGAGGACAGAAGGAACCCCCCCACAAGTGCGGATGGTGAACATGATATACGCAACCCATATACCCAAGAGGGAGCAAAAGCATGCACTAAGGGACGTATATGCGATGGAGCCAGTCGCCCCTAAGTTCAATCCATGGTCCTCTTGCCCGATCACTTTCGATCGAAGAGATCATCCGACCAGTATCCGCCATGGCGGATTCGCCGCATTGGTTTTAGACCCAATCGTCAATGGATTTCACCTCATGAGAGTCCTGATGGACGGCGGCAGTAGCCTGAACCTGCTTTATCAGGATACAGTGCGCAAGATGGGCATAGAACCCTCAAGGATTAAACCTACAAAGACGAATTTCAAAGGCGTCATACCAGGTGTTGAGGCCAATTGTACAGGCTCGGTCACACTGGAAGTGGTCTTCGGATCACCGGACAATTTCCGGAGCGAGGAGTTAATCTTCGACATAGTACCATTCCGCAGCGGCTATCACGCCCAGCTCAGACGAACCGCGTTTGCAAAGTTCAACGCGGTACCGCATTACGCATACCTCAAGCTCAAGATGCCAGGCCCTCGTGGAGTCATTACGGTCAATGGAAATACGGAACGCTCCTTCCGAACGGAGGAACACACAGCGGCTCTCGCGGCAGAAGTACAGAGCAGCCTTTTAAGGCAATACTCGAGTCCGGCCGTTAAACGGCTGGACACGGCCAAACGCGCCCAGAGCAACATCAACCAAGACCACCTGGCACGTTCCGAGCACGCGTAGCAATGCGGCCCCAACCCCAGCCCTTGCATAATTGCAAGACCAACCCTCCGCGTACATCATTATGCTCTGGAGATACCATGGGCCTAGGGGAAGGGGCACGACCACAATAGACCCAGAGTGCGGCTCGACCACACCAGGGGCTCACAAGTGTGTCACTCCTTTTTGTTATTATTTTCTTTCTTTATGTACACAGGACTCCGATCACCAAAGGCCCTGTCCGGCGGTGAACCCGCCGAATTCACGATGCAACAGCCAGGGAAGAAATAAGACTGCGATAAACACTCAGGTGGTCTCCATTATGAGCATTAAATTTGATTATATCCACCAGTTCGCAGCCCATCCCTGGAGGGGGACATGTTTGATTAGTCCAATCCCTTGCTTACCACACTATTTGTATCGTTCCGCACTCATAGCAGAATTCTTTAAATAAATAATGCAGCATTTTTTGCCTGTTATTGCATTACTTTACACATATGTTCATTAATGACATCTCGCACCCGTATATTATTGGTACGGCCGAATACACCAGGGGCTTATGTTCCCCGCATTATGGTGTGATAAGTCCGAACACTTTCACAAGTACGGCACCCCGAACTTATAGCATTATATGAATCGGCTCCGAATCATGTCTTGGGTCAATAGTTGGGTTTGCCCGGCTCCCACGTTTTGGCGCCTTACGCTCCGTTCTGTCGGCTAAGGTGGCACTGGGAGAACCACTGCGATTGCGCCCCGGTTGAGCTGGGCGAGCGCCTCAGTGGAGAAAGCTAAAACTGACCAGCATGATAAGGCGAGAGACTGGTCGCTGTTCGAGAGGTCTTTTCGGGTCCGTAAAGACCCATGCCGCTTCAAGCGAAGTACCGGACAATGTACGATGAAGGCGTGGATAGCGCCCCGAATTCGGTCTTCCAAATACTAGGGGCTTCGCCGAAATTTAAAATTATAGAATTCTATGGCTAAGTGAGAGTGTTCAAGCATTATAAGTCCGGTTGCCTTGTTCATTGTGTTGAGCGCCTCCCTAGATGGACCCAAAAATGGGAACAAGAGTGCTCAAGTTTATCCCGAACACCCCAGCACTCGTGGCTTGGGGGCTGAAGCCAACGACTTGCCATCTCTCAGATTTTATAAACGGCCGCACAGAAGGTAATATTTTAAATTAAACAAGCGTTGCGTAGCGCATATGAACAAAGTTTTCAGCGCACAGGATAATACATAGCGAGTTTCACTCAATAATTACATCTCTGGGGCACTCATCCGCAATATTGCGGGCACCCTTCAGGACAGCCTTATAGTACATTTCGAGCGTACGATACTCCTTGCCCGCTGGCGGCGGGTCAGTAAGAAGCTTCTCCGCATCCAGCCTGCCCCAGTGCACCTTTGCGCGGGCAAGGGCCCGACGAGCACCTTCAATACAGGCAGAGCGCTTGATGACATCCACCCAGGGGCACGCATCCACCAGCCGCCGCACGAGGCCGAAGTAGCTCCCAGGCATGGCCTGTCCAGGACACAGCCGGACTATAAGGCCCTTCATGGCCTCCTCAGCTACCTTGTGGAGTACGACCAGCTGCTTCAGCTGGTCTCTTGGGGGCACCGGATGGCCGGCCTCAGCGTACTGAGACCAGAAGACCTTCTCCGTTGAGCTCCCCTCCTCGCCATGGTAGAATGCGGCAGCATCGGATACACTGCGAGGCAGATCTGCAAACGCCCCTGGAGAGCTCCGAATTCGAGTAAGTGTCAGGTAGTTCACATTAACATGCTTGCTTTGCATGAAAAATGCCTTACCCGCCACTATTTTCTTCATATCCTCAACCTCCTGAAGGGCCTTGCGGGCCTCGGCCTTGGCGGACTTGGCACTTTCGAGAGCCGAGGCGAGCTCAGACTCTCGAGTCTTTGAGTCGCGCTCCAAACTCTCATGCTTCTCCACGAGAGCCTGGAGCTCTTGCCGCACCTCCGCCAGCTGTGCCTCCTGCTTTTCTCGCTCTTCCCGTTCCGCGGCCGCACTGCGTTCGGCCGCGGACACAGCCTCCTTCAAGGCTGCCACCTCGTTTGTGGCCCCTGCAGTACCCGTATTATCCTTGTTAATTTTATTGCAACCGAAATCCTTTTTTGTAAGGTAAAAATTCAAAGTGGTGCTACTCACCTTCTTTGTCCTCGAGCTGCCTCTTGGCATGGCCGAGCTCTCGCTCGGACCGCTCGAGATCTTGCTTTAATGAACCAACCTCCGCAGTCAGTGCGGCAGAGGTCAGCAGCACAGCCTGCAAACCCATATTGACATAATTTATTAGCAACCTGCAAATATCTTTTTAGATCCTCAGTCCGGATTTTCTTTCATCCTCAGTCCGGATTTTCTTTCCGAACACCGAACCGAGCATCAGGGGCTACTGTCTATGCGGTATTACATTACATAATTTTAACTTCTTACCTCAAAGCCTGTTAGAAGGCTACTGCAGGCTTCGGTCAGCCCGCTCTTGGCGAGCTGAACCTTCTGAATCACCGCACTCATAACAGTGCGGTGTTCTTCCTCGATGGAAGCGCCTTTGAGCACCTCCAGCAAGTTGTCCGGCGCCTCCGGTTGGACGGAGGCCGCCGGCGTCACGATCTTGCACTTCTTGCGAAGGGGCCGCTTGCCGGACTCCGGAACCGCTGCAGTTCCGGCGTGGAGTCCGGTGCAAAGTCCGGGAGGCTGCCTTGTGGCGCCTCCAGAGCCTCCTCCTGATGGGTCCCTTTCTGGGATCCCACCTCGGCATCCTTGTCGGCGCGGGGGGTGGAGGCAGTCAGAAGGGAATCCACATCCGATGGGCCCAACGACCCGCTCGATGAAGCGGGGAGATCATCATCGGCCGGACTGCGGGCAATATGCGGCATTAGTAGGACACTATGTGACACAAAAGAAATTGCAGATCATTCAGGGATCCAGATACTTACGATCTCGCCGGAGGCCTGGCCCTTGAAGGCCACTCCTCGCCGCCAACGTCGGTGTTGGCAGAGCTGTCCGAGGGAATAGTTCTCCCCCTCTTGGACCCTTCGGCCTCCCCTGTTGGGGAAGCCTTCCTCTTCCTTTCTCCCCCCTCCGGGAGAGAGTCTTCTTCCTCCTCCTCGTCTTTGGGGGAGGAGTCCGCCTCGTCGTCGGACGCCTGATAACGGGAACTCTTTCGAGTGCCTGTGGCCACCTTCTTGGCCTTCTTCTCCGGCACCACATGCGGTGCCGGAACCAGCAGCCCCGCTAGACGGGCATCCACTGGGTCTTCTGGCATGGAAGCCGGGCAGATGAGCTGCTCGGCCTTCTTCATCCATTCCTGTCAAAGGAAAAGGGAGATTGAAACCCTCTTAGAATTAATCTATTTACAATAAGTGTCCCGTAAAGGGGTAGAATCACTTACCTCGTCAGCCGGATGCTGCGAGTGAAATCCGCGATCTTCCATCGCGGATGCGGGGGCTTCGACGCCCTTAAACAACACCCTCCAGGCGCCTTCGTACGTCGTGTCGAAGAGCCCGCTCAGCGCCTGGTGCTGTTCCAGATCAAACTCCCACAGATTGAATGCCCGTTCTTCGCATGGGAGAATCCGGCGGACGAGCATGACTTGGACCACATCGACGAGCCTGAGCTTCTTGTTCACCAGCTTCTGGATACAGGCTCGGAGTCCCGTCAGCTCCCTCGAATTACCCCATAGCAAGCCCTTCTCTTTCCAGGAGGTGAGCTGCGTAGGGATACTAGATCTAAACTCGGGGGCCGCCGCCCACGTAGGGTCGCGCGGCTCGGTGATGTAGAACCACCCTGATTGCCACCCCTTGACGGAGTCCACAAAGGCCCCTTCGAACCAGAGGACGTTGGGCATCTTGCCCAACATGGCGCCTCCGCACTCCGCCTGCGTGCCCTTCACTACCTTCGGCTTGACGTTGAAGGTCTTGAGCCACAAGCCGAAGTGGGGCCAGATGCAGAGGAGGGCCTCGCACACGACGATAAACGCCGAGATGTTGAGGATGAAGTTCGGCGCCAGATCGTGGAAATCCAGGCCATAGTAGAACATGAGCCCCCGGACAAAGGGGTGAAGTGGAAAGCCCAGTCTGCGGAGGAAGTGGGGAAGGAAAACGACCCTCTCATGGGGCCCGGGGGTAGGGATGAGCTGCCCCTCGTCGGGCAGCCGGTGCGTGACGTCGCCGGAAAGGTATCCGGTGCTGCGCAGCTTTGTGATGTGCTCCTCCTTAACGGTGGAAGCCAACCATTTGCCTCCCCCTCCGGACATGGTCGGAGAAGGTTGAGACGAGATGCGCGAACTTGGGCGCTGGAGCTTGAGTGCGCGGAGGTGGATAAGCAAAGGAGGAACAAGGCGTGGGTGAAAAGGTGAATCCTTATCCCTTATATATAGGCGGGCGAAGACTATGCGTCCCCCACCAGCCTGGTAAAACTCGCTTATCTCCCAAGCGCCACCATCAATGGCACGGCTGGGTTACCCACGTCCGTATTGATGAGAATCCCGGAATAAGGGGAACACGATCTCTGCTTCGACAAGACGTGCCAAGGAAACCGCTTCGCTAGACGTGCTGAGGTGGTATAATAAAAAACGATTCAAGTAAAGGCTTGGTAGTGGTGTGACGTCATGCCGCAAAATACGTCAGCAGATTGAGCTTGTGTACATTTTATTCTCTCTACAGTGGAATGTGGAATTTATTTTGCAGAGCCGGACACTATCCTGGTGTTCACGATCTTCTCTGGATTATTCAAAGGAGGAACCCGTCTTGCAATGCCGAACATTATGCGCGCCGGACTTATCGTCATTGAAGCCTAGTTCAGGGGCTACTAAGGGAGTCCTGGACTAGGGGGTGTCCGGACAGCCGGACTATCATCGTCCGCCGGACTCCAAGACTACGAAGATACAAGATTGAAGACTCCGTCCCGTGTCCGGATGGGACTTTCCTTGGCGTGGAAGGCAAGCTTGGCGATACGGATATGTAGATCTCCTACCATTGTAACCGACTCTGTGTAACCCTAGCCCTCTCCGGTGCCTATATAAACCGGAGGGATTTAGTCCGTAGGACACAACATACATTACAACAATCATACCATAGGCTAGCTTCTAGGGTTTAGCCTCCTTGATCTCGTGGTAGATCCACTGTTGTACTACCCATATCATCAATATTAATCAAGCAGGACGTAGGGTTTTACCTCCATCAAGAGGGCCCGAACCTGGGTAAAACATCGTGTCCCTTGTCTCCTGTTACCATCCGCCTAGACGGACAGTTCGGGAGCCCCTACCCGAGATCCGCCGGTTTTGACACCGACACCCACCCACCACCCACTTTGTAGCAACTGTCGACGACCTAACCGACATGCTAGACTACGACTCCAAAGACATCGATGGTATGGACGACGATGCCGGAGACGACCAAGAACCAGAGCCTACGGGGCACCGGAAGACCACCTCATCATATGATATATATATATATATATATATATATATATATATGGTGGACATCCCAAAGGACGGGAATGGCGAGGAAGCAGCGGAGGAAGATTCCTCCAAGAAACAGCCCAAGCGCCAGCGTCAGCGGCGCCGCTCTAAATCCCGTCACAGCAAGAATGGAGATTCCGGCACCGGAGATAATAACACCCCAGAGAGTGCCGAAGACAACCCCCTCCAGCAAGATTCAGCATAGGAGGACGGAGAAGCCAGCTCTCATGAGAGAGCGGCAGACGAAGAGGTAGAGGACGATAATTACATGCCTCCCTCTGGAGACGAGGCAAGCCTCGACGACGACGAATTCGTCGTGTGCGAGGATCCCATCGAACAAGAGCGTTTTAAATGCCGGCTTATGGCCACGGCAAACAGCCTAAAGAAAAAGCAGCAAGAGCTGATCAGGATCTGCTAGCCGACAGATGGACTGAAGTCCTTGCGGCCGAAGAGCATGAACTCGAACTCCCCTCCAAAAGCTACCCCAATCGCAAGTTGCTCCCCCGATTAGAGGAGGAGGCATATAAACCTGCATCACCAGCGCACAATACGGATGACCGACCACCTCGTGGCCGCGACAGAGAGGCCTCTAGGCCCTCCACCAGAACCGTACCCCGGCACCACTCGAAAAGTACGAAGCCACGGGGGAATGTGCCGGACTTGCAAGACATATTGGAGGATAAGGCAAGACAATCAAAATCGATCTATGGATCGCATGGGCGCCCCACGATGCACGACGACTACCGTCACACCGGATACAACCACTCCGGCCGGGCCGAACACAGTAGACAAAGCTCGCTTGAGCTACATCGTGATATAGCCAAGTATAGAGGTGCCGCACACCCACTATGCTTCACAGATGAAGTAATGGATCATCAAATCCCCGAAGGGTTTAAACCCTTGAACATTGAATCCAACAGACCCCGTGGTTTGGATCAAAGACTATCTCCTTCATATCCACATGGCCCGCGGCGACGATCTTCACGCCATCAAATATCTCCCACTCAAGCTTAAAGGACCAGCTCGGCATTGGCTTAACAGCTTGCCAGCAGAATCAATTGGTTGTTGGGAGGACCTGGAAGCCGCTTTTCTTGACAACTTCCAGGGCACATATGTGCGACCACCAGACGCCGATGACCTAAGCCACATAATTCAGCAGCCAGACGAATCGGCCAGACAATTCTGGACACGGTTCTTAACAAAGAAAAATCAAATCGTCGACTGTCCGGATGCAGAGGCCCTCGCAGCCTTCAAACATAACATCCGCGACGAGTGGCTTGCCCGGCACCTAGGACAGGAGAAGCTGAAATCTATGGCAGCCCTCACATCACTTATGACCCGCTTCTGCGCGGGAGAGGACAGCTGGCTAGCCCGCAGTAACAACCTCAGCAAAAATTCTGGCAGTCCGGATACCAAGGACCGCAATGGCAGGTCGCGTCGCCACAAAAACAAACGCCGCGTTAACGGCGATAACACTGAGGATACGACAGTCAATGCCGGATTCAGAAGCTCTAAACCCGGTCAGCGGAAAAAGCCATTCAAAAGAACTACTCCGGGTCCGTCCAATTTGGACCGAATACTCGACCGCTCTTGCCAGATACATGGCACCCCCGAAAAGCCAGCTAATCACACCAACATGGATTGCTGGGTATTCAAGCAGGCAGGCAAGTTAATTGCCGAAAACAATGACAAGGGGCTGCATAGCGATAACGAGGAAGAGACCCGGCCGCCGAACAATAGAGGACAGAAGGGTTTCCCCCCACAAGTGCGGATGGTGAACATGATATACGCAACTCACATACCCAAGAGGGAGCAGAAGCGTGCACTCAGGGATGTATACGTGATGGAGCCAGTCACCCCGAAGTTTAACCCATGGTCCTCCTGCCTGATCACTTTTGATCGAAGGGACCACCCCACTAGTATCTGCCACGGTGGATTCGCCGCATTGCTTTTAGACCCAATCGTCGATGGATTTCATCTCACTAGAGTCCTGATGGACGGCGGCAGCAGCCTGAACCTGCTTTATCAGGATACAGTGCGCAAGATGGGTATAGACCCCTCAAGGATTAAACCCACAAAGACGACCTTCAAAGGCGTCATACCAGGTGTAGAGGCCAATTGTACAGGCTCAGTTACACTGGAAGTGGTGTTCGGATCCCCGGATAACTTCCGAAGCGAGGAGTTAATCTTCGATATAGTCCCGTTCCGCAGCGGCTATCATGCTCCGCTCGGACGAACCACGTTCGCAAAGTTCAACGCGGTGCCGCACTACGCATACCTCAAGCTCAAGATGCCAGGCCCTCGAGGAGTCATTATGGTCAACGGAAACACTGAACGCTCCCTCCGAACGGAGGAGCACACAGCGGCTCTCGCGGCAGAAGTACAGAGCAGCCTCTTAAGGTAATTTTCGAGTCCGGCCATTAAGCGACCGGACACGGCCAAACACGCCCGGAGTAACCTACAACAAGACCAGACCACCTGGCACGTTCCGAGCACGCGTAGCAATGCGGCCCCAACTTCAGCCCTTGCAAAATTGCAAGACTGGTCCTTCGCGTACATCATTACGCTCTGGAGATACCATGGGCATAGGGGGAGGGGCACGACCACCGCAGGCCCAGAATGCGGCTTAACCGCACCAGGGGCTCCCAAGTGTGTCACTCTTTTTCTTTTTTCCTTTTTCTTACCCACAGGACTCTGTTCACCTAAGGCCCTGTCCGGCAGTAGACCTGCTGAACTCACGATGCAACAGCCAGGGGAGGAGAAAGGCTACGACGAGTATCCAGGTGGTCTCCGTTACGAGCATCAAATCTGTTTTATACACCATCCCACAGCCTACCCTTGGAGGGGGACATGTTTAATAGTCCTATCCCTTACTTACCGCACTATTTGTATCGTTCTGCATTCATGGCAGTATTTCTTGAATAAATAATGCATCACTTTTTGCTTATAACTGCATTTCCTTCTTATATATATGTTCATTTACGACATGTTGCATCCGTACACTTTGGTACGGCTAAACACACCAGGGGCTTAAGTTCCCCACATTATGGTGTGATAAGTCCGAACACTTTCACAAGTGTGGCACCCCGAACTTATAGCATTATATGCATCGGCTCCGAATCATGTCTTGGGTCAATAGTTGGGTTTTCCTGGCTCCCATGTTTTGGTACCTTACGTTCCGTTGTATCGGCTAAGGTAGCACTGGGAGAACCACTATGATTGCGCCCCGGTTGAGCTGGGCAAGCGCCTCAGTGGAGAAAGCTAAAACTGACCGTCATGATGCGGCGAGAGCTGGTCGCTGCTCGAGAGGTTTTTTCGAGTCCTTAAAGACTCATGCCACTTAGAGCGAGGAGCCGGCTTTGTCCGGCCCAGGCGTGGATAGCGCCCCGAACTTGGTCTTCCGAACACTAGGGGCTTCACCGAAATTTAAAATTATAGAATTCTATGGCTAAGTGAGAGTGTTCAAGCATTATAAGTCCGGTTGCCTCGTTCGTTGTGTTGAGCGCCTCCCTAGATGGACCCAAAAATGGGAACAAGAGCGCTCAATTTTATCCCGAACACCCCAGCACTCGTGGCATGGGGGCTGAAGCCGACGACTTGCCATCTCTCAGATTTAATAAATGGCCGCACAGAAGGTAATATTTTAAATTAATAAGCGTTGCTTAGCGCATGTGAACAAAGTTTTCAGCGCAAAGGATAACAAAATGCGAGTCTACTCAAATATTACATCTTTGGAGCACTCACCCGCAATCATGCGGGCACCCTTCAGGACACTCTTATAATACATTTCGGGCGTGCGATACTCCTTGCCCGCTGGTGGCGCGTCCGTCACAAGCTTCTCAGCGTCCATCCTGCCCCAGTGCACCTTGGCACAGGCAAGGGCCCGACAGGCACCTTCAATGCAGGCGGAGTGCTTGATGACTTCAACCCACGGACAAGCATCCACCAGCCGCCGCACCAGGCCGAAGTAGCTCCCAGGCATGGCCTCCTGGGGCCACAGCCGAACTATAAGGCCCTTCATGGCCTGTTCGGCCACCTTGTGGAGCTCGACCAGCTGCTTCAGCTGATTGCTAAGGGGCACCGGATGTCCGGCCTCAGCATACTGAGACCAAAATACCTTCTCCGTTGAGCTCCCCTCCTCGGCTCTGTAGAAAATGGCAGCATCAGACACGCTGCGAGGCAGATCGGCGAACGTTCTTGGAGAGCTCCGAATCCGGGTAAGTAACAGGTAATTCACTTTAACATGCTTGCTTTGCATGAAGAATGCCTTACCCGCCGCTATTTTCTTCAAATCCTCAATTTCCTGGAGGGCCTTCTGGGCTTCGGCCTTAGCGGCTTTGGCGCTCTCAAGAGCCGACGCAAGCTCAGACTCTCGAGTCTTCGAGTCACGCTCCAAACTCTCGTGCTTTTCCACGAGTTCCTGGAGCTCTTGCCGCACCTCCGCCACCCGCGCCTCCTGCTTCTCTCGCTCGGCTCGTTCCGCGGCCCCATTGCGTTCAGCCGCGGACACCGCCTCCTTCAGGGTCGCCAGCTCGTTCGTGGCCCCTATAGTACCCAAGTTATCCTTGTTATTCCTCTTGCAACCAAATCCTTTTCTGTAAGGTACAACTTTAATACGGTGTTACTCACCTTCCTTGTCCTCGAGCTGCTTCTTGGCACGGCCGAGCTCGCTCTCAGACCGCTTGAGGCTCTGCTTCAAGGTATTGACCTCCGCAGTCAGTGCGGCAGAGGTCAGCAGCGCAGCCTGCAAACCCATATTGACATATTTTTTAGACTCCTGCGTATATCTTTTTTTAGATCCTCAGTCCGGCTTTTGTTTCCGAACACCGAACCAAGCATCAGGGGCTACTGTCTATGCGGTATTATATTACATATCTTAAAATTCTTACCTCAAAGCATGTTAGCAGGCTGCTGCAGGCTTCGGTCAGCCCTCTCTTGGCGAGCTGAACCTTCTGAATCACCGCACTCATGACAGTGCGGTGTTCTTCTTTGATGGAAGCACCGTTGAGCGCCTCCAGCAAGTTATCCGGTGCCTCCGGTTGGACGGAGGCCGCCAGCGTCACAGTCTTGCCCTTCTTTCGAAGGGGCCGCTCGCCGGACTCCGGAACCACTGCAGGTTCCGGTGCGGAGTCCGGTGCGAAGTCCGGGAGGTTGCCCTGCGGCACCTCCGGGGCCTCCTCCTCCTGGCGGGTCCCTTCCCGGGATCCCACCTCAACGTCGTCAGTGTCACGAGGGGTGGAGGCGGTCGGAAGAGAATCCATATCCGACGTGCCCAAGGACCCGCTCGACAAAGGGGGAAGATCGTCCTTGGCCGGACTACAGGTTGTATGCGGCATTAGAAAGGCACCATGTGGCGAAAAGAAAAATTATAAATCATCCAGGAGTCCGGATACTTACGATCTTGCCAGGGGCTTGGCCCTTGAGGGCCACTCCTCGTCGCCGTCGCCGACGTTGGCGGAGCAGTCCGGGGGAAAGGTCCTTCCCTTCTTGGACCCTTCAGCCTCCCTCGTTGGGGAGGCCTTCCTCTTCTTCTCTCCCCCCGCTGGGGGAGAGGCCTCTTTCTTCTTCTCCTCGTCCTCAGGGGAGGAGTCCACCTCAGAGTCATCGGACGATGAGTCCGATACAACCTGACGCCGAGAAATCCTTCGGGTTCCCGTGGCCTTCTTCTTGGCCTTCTTCTCCGGCACCACGTAAAGTGTCGGGACCAGCAGCCCCGTCAAACGGGTGTCCGCTGGATCTTCTGGAAGGGGAGCCGGACAGTTAACCTGTCCGGACGTCTTCTGCCAGTCCTGTTAAAGGCATTGGGAGTTTAGATCCCGCATAGCGTCAAACTATGAAAAGCAAATGTCCCATAAAGGATAACATAGCTTACCTCGCCAGCCGGACGCTGCGTGCTGAACCCGCGATCTTCGGTAGGGGATGCGGGAGCTTCGGCGCCCTTGAACAGCACCCTCCAGGCAGCTTTGTACGTAGTGTCAAAGAGCCTGCTTAAGGTCCTGTGCTGTGCCGGATCAAACTCCCACAAATTGAAGTCCCGTTGCTGGCAGGGGAGAATCCGGCGGACGAGCATGACCTGGATCACGTTGACAAGCTTGAGCTTCTTGTTCACCAGGGTCTGGAGACAGGACTGGAGTCCGGTCAGCTCCTCCGAACTACCCCAAAGCAAGCCCTTCTCTTTCCAGGAGGTGAGCTGCATGGGGATGCCAGATCTGAATTCGAGGGCCGCTGCCCATTTAGGGTCACGCGGCTCGGTGATGTAGAACCACCCCGATTGCCACCCTTTGATGGACTACACGAAGGCACCCTCGGGCCAGGTGACGTTGGGCATTTTGCCCACCATGGCGCCTCCGCACTCCGCTTGGCTGTCCTTCACAACCTTCGGCTTGACATTGAAGGTCTTTATCCACAAGCCGAAGTGGGGTTGGATGCAGAGGAAGGCCTCGCACATGACAATAAACACCGAGATATTGAGGATGAAATTTGGGGCCAGATCGTGGAAGTCCAGGCCGAAGTAATACATGAGCCCCCGGACGAAGGGGTGGAGTGGGAAGCCCAGTCCGCGGAGGAAGTGGGGAAGGAATACGACCCTCTCATGGGGCCTGGGGGTGGGGATGAGCTGCCCCTCGTCGGGCAGCCGGTGCGCGATGCCGCTGGACAGATATCCGGCGCCGCGCAGTTTCTCTATGTGCCCCTCCATAATGGAGGAGGCCATCCACTTGCCTCCCGCTCCGGACATGGTTGGAGAAGGTCGAGGTGAGATGTGCGGACTTGGGCGCTGGAGCTCGAGTGCGCGGAGATGGATAAGCAAAGGAGGAAGAAGGCGTAGGTAAAAGAGGTGGATCCTTATCCCCTTATATATGGGCGGACGAAACTATACGTCCCCACCGGCCTGGTAAAACTCGCTTATCTCCCAAGCGCCACAATCAATGGCATGGTTGGGTTACCCACGTCCGTATTGATGGGAATCCCGGAATAAGGGGAACACGATCTCTGCTTCGACAAGACGTGCCAAGGAAACCGCTTCGCTAAACGCGCTGAGGTGGTATAATAAAAACGATTCAAGTAAAGGCTTGGTAGTGGTGTGACGTCACGCCGCAAAATACGTCAGCAGATTGAAATTGTGTAAATATTATTCTCTCTACGGTGGTACGTGGAATTTATTTTGCAGAGCTGGACACTATCCTAGTGTTCACAATCTTCTATGAATTATTCGGAGGAGGAACCCGCCTTGCAATGCTGAAGACAATATGCGCGTCGGACTCGTCGTCATTGAAGCCTGGTTCAGGGGCTACTGAGGGAGTCCTGGACTAGGGGGTGTCCGGATAGCCGAACTATCATCAACGGCCGGACTCCAAGACTATGAAGATACAAGATTGAAGACTTCGTCCGGTGTCCGGATGGGACTTTCCTTGGCGTGGAAGGCAAGCTTGGCAATACAGATATGTAGATCTCCTACCATTGTAACCGACTCTGTGTAACCCTAGCCCTCTCCGGTGCCTATATAAACCGGAGGGTTTTAGTCCATAGGACGAACAACAATCATACCATAGGCTAGCTTCTAGGGTTTAGCCTCCTTGATCTCATGGTAGATCCACTCTTGTACTACCCATATCATCAATATCAATCAAGCAGGAGTAGGGTTTGACCTCCATCGAGAGGGACCGAACCTGGGTAAAAACATCGTGTCCCTTGTCTCCTGTTACCATCCACCTAGACGCACAGTTCGGGACCCCCTACCCAAGATCCGCCGGTTTTGACACCGACAATTACTCCTTCATGTCACATACATCTTGGTGGAGCGCTCAAAATGATAGAAGTTAAAAGCATGCACTCATCACCAAGCAAGTGAATGATCATATAAGGATATAAGAGATATTATCATCCAACAAGCATTAATGGTAGCATATGATCAAACACATGATCGAACAAGTAAACAAGTAGCTCACAAGCACACAATCAAGAAGTTCAACCAAAAACAAGAGAGATAAAAGGCAACACTCTCTCTCGAAGCCTATGATCTATACATTTTCTCCCCCTTTGGCAACAAGTTACCAAAAAGATCAAAAAATGCATAGTGCTAAATGACTCCCAGGCTTGGTCATCATGAGGTGGCGTAGATATGACTCCAAGGAAGAAAGCGTCTGTAGGTGTGGTTGGAGCTGGTGGAGTGGCTGCTGGTGCAGATGTAGTAGCTCTTGTGTCTGGGACAGGCATTGCAGCAGACCTTTGACTCCTGGGCACTCTAGTGAAAGCATCTGTAGTAGACTTGCCCTTCTTCTCCTCCACTTCCTCCTGAAGTTGCTCAACTACTGACTGGATCTCAGTTACCTTGACATCAAGATCATAGAATTTCTGCTCAATGATCCTCTCCAAGCTCTCCTGCTTTTGAGTTAGGGTGGCCAAGCCCTTCTCAATCCTCAAGGTGGAGGCAATCAGATATCCAAGCTGATCTTGCTTGCTCTTCAAGAATATCTGAGACGCTTCTTCAGCTGTTGGCATCTTTGCAGCTTTCTCTGCCCTTGCCTTCTCTCTCTTCTCATGTGCTTGCACAGATGATGGATCTTCTTCATTCATGACAACAATGTTGTCCTCAAAGTCTGGCTTGAGGGGTAGATGCTCCTTGTCCAACAAATATGTGCATGTGCCCATCTTGGAGTTGATGAGCACCTGAATCTGTGGAGCATACCCACAAGATCTCTTCTGATCTGCAGCAGTCCTCTTGATTGTTTCCACAATTAGACTCATCACCTTGAACTTTTGAGGAACATCAAATATATGCAGCAGGTTGATGGAGTGTCCTCTGATCATTCTGTGATCTCCTGACTTTGGCAACAGAGTGTGCCTCAGAATGGTGTTGATTGTTGGCAGCCCTGATAGCAGGTGCTTCACTGAGCCAAACTTGTGAGTCTCTAGGTCTGCATCAAGAATCTCCTTATACATGCTAGCCATTGAGTTGTGATCCTTCTTCTTCTTGGCATAGGCATCCAAGTCATCTTCATGAGCTTCTGGGGCATTGATCAATCTAGCCCACTCATCAACTATAAATTGGTACCTTGTACCATGTGACATCCACACAATTCTTCTATCTGGATAGAAATGAGCAGTTGAATAGAATTGCATGATTAGCTCATCATTCCACTTGGTAAGCTTCTAGCCAACAAACTTGTCAACCTCGCATGACTTGAAGCTGTCATATACACCTGGGAAGTGCTCTTCATTCTCTCTTATGTAGGTCCAGTCCACCCATCTCATGTCACACATTATGGACTTCTTGTCAAGCAGGATTGTCTCATAGAAATCTTGTTGTTCCTTTGTGTGGAACCTGTAATCCACAACAGTTCTCCTCCTGACAGCATAAGGGTTAGCCTTTCTCCACTATCTCAGGCCTACATCCTTCCTGATCCTCATGTCCTCGGCAACAAGATGTGCATCATTATGCTCAGGGATCTTTGGCTTTAGCTTTCTTAGCACCTGGGCTTCCGCTTCCTCTTCTGCAGCTTCAGGCACTGGGGCCTTGTTCTTCTCCTCAGCAGGTATACTTCTGGTGTTCCTCTTGAGTTTAGGCTTTTGAGCTGGAGCAACAGCCTTGGGAGCAGCTTTGGGCTTAGATGGAGCAACCCCTGATCTGATTGCATCTCCCATGAGTTTCTGAGCTTTGGGTGCTGGAGCAGCATCCTCTTGCTCTTCATCATCTGATCTCACCATTGTGGACTTTCCAAGAACTTTGACTGTAGTTGTTCTTGCCCTCTTCTTTTTCTTGTCTTCACCAGCTGCTTCTTCTTCAGATTCAATGGTGAACTTCATAGTTTCACCTATGGCAACCTTCCTGGGTTTGGATGTAGGCACTCTCCTGGCAGGTGCCTTCTTGTTCATGCCTGGTTTAGTTGATGCAGCAGTGCCAAATTCTTTCTTCACAACTTTCCTCTTGGAAATGGCCTCATCATCAGCTGCAATATAATCTTCATCCTCTGAATCAGAAGTTTTCTTCTTCCATGTTCTAGTAGCTGCCTTGGGCAAGTTACTAGGTGTGCTCCTGCTGCCCTCATCATAGCTGCTTGAGGGACTAGTGCCCTCACTCAGTTGAGCTTGTTCCTCTGACTTGTTCTGACTATCACTTTGATCAGACATCTTCAGGCAAACTGTCAGCAGACCCTGTGAATAGGTTGTAGATGAGGTAGAGTAGATGAGCATCATAAAGTGCAGAGTTTTGCAGAACAGATGACTCAAAACTTAGTTTTAGTTCTCCACAGAAAGCATTTCGGAGCTACCAATTTGTAAATTCGGTGATACCGAAGTAGCTTTTGGAACCTAAACTAGTGAACTTGGTCAGACTGAGTCACAGTTCGGTGGCACCAAGACTGCTAGGGTTTCATAGAGAATCGAACTCGGTCACACCAATTTGCAATTCTTGGTCAGACCAAAAATCGCATGTGCAATGGCCTAAGCCAAATCGGTGAGACCGATTTCAACAATTTGGTTGGTCCGAGATGAGTTCGGAGGAAACCTAACCCTAAATTTTCAAATCAGATCTAATCTACATGATGTTTTTGCTGGACAGGATGATTTCATACGTGGCAAGAATCATGGAAAAGCAATGTGCTATGAATTGGAGTTAATGAATAGCACAAAGTATCAAGTTCATACCCTAACTCGGCGGTGAACATGCTACGGCGGCAACGGCGGGGCAGATTGCCGTTGACGGCGGCGGAGACCAGCAGCGGGAGGTCGCTGGCGGCGAGAAGATGATCCGGAGACCCGAAGAGGCAGAGCAGGTTACACGCGGGTGAAGGGTTCGGAAAAATTTCCAAAATTTGACCCGTCAGTATTTATAACCTGACCCTCTCGGTGTGACCGAGTGGAACAACTCGGTGGCACCGAGATGCAAAACTGCGAGCAGTTACTACAACTCGGTGTAACCGAAAGGTTCTAATCGGTTGCACCGGGATTGAAAACCTAGATCAACTTAGTGATCTCGGTATGACCGAAAAGGATGAATCGGTCAAACCAAAATGCACAAAGAGGTTTTGGAAGTTTAAGTCTATGACGATTGGGGACTCCGAGTGCTCCTCACACAAAGTGGATCGAATCTGACTTGATCAAACTTTGTGATGTAGCATGAATAGAGTTTGAGACGAGGAAAGCATAGATAGCTAGAGGGAGTTCTTAGGCTTTCTTGTCCATCCATTTGGCAAAAGAGAAAAATCCAAACAATCAAAGCAACAAATGGATGTCCTCGAATGAGTAAAATATGTGTCCAACATGCTCACACAATAAAATGGCAAATGAAATATGTGGCAAAGCATGCACAAACACTCTAGCATCTATCAAGCAATTGGCAATGACTAGGTCATCTATATATGAGTATATTGACTTAGGAGTCAAATGAGAACATTTGATCATAGGTCATACTCATCGTTTAAGCACAAGTGGGGTTACCACTTTTACATAAAGCATTGTTGTGCTCACACCACTAGAGTTGCTTTAGCTCAATTCTTAGAGTAAAGCTCCCCCTAGATGTGATATCCCCCCTAAGAGGGATGAACTAACCTTGGGTTTTGTCGATAATGACTTCATGTAGGTGTTGAAGATGTGGATGCTCAATGTTGATGTAGATCATTTGGAGCAATCCATTGGAGTGAGTTGCACTTTCAATACCTACATGGGTTAGTCCCACAAGGAACAAGCAAAGATATCCATAGACATAGAGTGATGTATACACAAGGTGTTGTCCATGAAAGCAATAGGTTACCTTCTCCCTTGTCTTACCAACAAGAGGGTTTGTGACTCCTTGGACTAGTGCAAGATATGGAAGTTGATTGCACCTGTCCTTGCCGAAATGATATGAGTGAAGTATATTGGCGGAGTCACCCTCAAGAACTATCTAGTTCTTCTTCTTTGGGATCCACATCATCTTGATGGGAATCCTTGGAGTTGTTGTCGTACTTGATGAAGTAGAACTTGATGTAGTCTTGGGAACCCACTTGACCAAGGCCTTAGGAGCTTCTTCAAATGCATCAATCTCCTCTTGAAGCTTGTCCTTGCCTTTTTGCTTGTGGTCTTGTGGTCGAAGATCATCTTGAGCTTGTGTTCCTTTCAAATAAGTAGGATTGTACTTTAAGGAACAAACTTCATCTTGGGGTATTGATATTCTTCCCACTCAACTCTATTGGCATTGAACTTTCGTTCAAAACCAACACCTTGATTCTTCCGGTGCCTTCCTTGCTTGCGTACAATCTCCTCGAATTGCTTACTTCCGGCAAGGCTCTTGTAAACACCTTTCTCTATAATTCCCTTCAATAAGCTATTTTCTTGCTCAAGTGTAACTTGGCTAAGAGAATCATTAGTGGAATCAAGAGAACTACTAGAAGCAACAACATTGGATTTAGCATGATTATTGTTACTACTAGAAGAAGAATCTTTCTTGTTCTTGTTACTAGACTTGACTTGTGGCATGTAAGTAGATAAGAGTAAACGCTTGGCAATGTAAGAACTTTTCTTGTGAAGATCATCATTGATTGCCTTTAAAAACTCATGCTCTTGCTCAAGGTTGAGCTTTTCAAAGCGTAACTTCTCATGAGTCTGTAAAAGTCCTCGATGATCTTCCAAGATAGTTTCATGAGCTAGCTTAAGAGTGTTTAGTTCTTTAGTTAAACGCTCAATCTCCTTCTTATCATCGTCATTCGTTTTATCTCGATTAGCATGTTTAATTGACATTTCATCATAGTATTCATCACTAGAGTTGTCAACAAGTAAATCATCATCACCTAACAAGTCATCTTCATCACTACTAAAATCAACATACTCAGGGTGTGATACCTTTGGGACTTTAGCCATGAAGCATCTTCCAATTCCTTCATTTTGTGAGTCAAATATGTCGTAGGAGTTAGTTGACACAAGTGCTAGACTGGCAACACCTTCATCTTGAGTATATTCGGAGTCAGAGTGATAGCTTCTCTCGGAGTGATTGTCGGAGTCGGAGCCGGATACCCATTCACCAACATGATCTTGATGTCTTCCTTTTGTGTAGCTCTTTGATGATTTGTCCTTTCTTTTCGGATCCTTGCTTCTCCGGGATGTTCGTCGTTCATAATGATCATCTCTACTCTTCCTCTCTCTTGGTGGTGATTCTTCTCTTCTACTTCTTATTTTTGGAGAATCTTCTCTTCTTTGGTAGGGGGCCGTACACTCATTGGAATAGTGTCCGGGTCTTCCACAATTGTAGCAATTACGCTCACGACTAGAAGATCTTTTGTCATTGTAGGACCTTGACTTTGAACTCCTTTCCTTGATTCTACTCTTGTAGAACTTGTTGAAGTTTTTCACCATTAAGCTCAATTCCTCATTGAAGGTTTGTTTCTCACTTGATGATGTAGGAGCATCACATGAGGCTTTGTAAGCACCACTTGACTTGTTATGAAGCTCCTCCTTATCCTTGAGTGACATCTCATGAGCAACAATTCTTCCAATGACTTCCCTTGGCTTTAGATCTTTGTAATTGGGCATCATTTGGATCAGTGTACACACGGTATCATATTTTCCATCCAAGTCTCTTAGGATCTTTCTGATGATGAATTTGTCGGTCATCTCTTCACTTCCTAAGCCGACAATCTCATTTGTGATGAGAGCAAGCCTAGAGTACATTTCAGCGACACCTTCACCATCCTTCAATTTGAACTTGTCAAGTTGACTTTGAAGCACATCCAATTTGGATTCCTTGACGGAGTCGGTACCTTCGTGCATATCAATCAAAGTATCCCAAATTTCCTTTGCATTCTCAAGACGACTGATTTTGTTGAACTCTTCGGGGCACAATCCGCTGAAGAGAATATCACAAGCTTGAGCATTGTTTTGCAGCATCTTCAACTCTTTCGCGGTAGCTTCACGGTTCGGTTCTCTCCGATCAAAGAATTCACCTTGCAAGCCAATACACACAATAGCCCAAACGGCGGGGTTATGTCCAAGAATATGCATTTTCATCTTATGCTTCCAACTAGCAAAATTTGTACCATCAAAGTAAGGACCTCTACGATGGTAATTTCCCTCGCTAGACGCCATACTCTCCTAGGTTGTGAAACTAAGGCTATGATCACCAAAAGCTATGGAAATCAAGGCAAATGGAGACAAAAGCTCTGATACCACTTGTAGGGTCGAAAATATGTCTAGAGGGGGGGGGGGTGATTAGACTACTTGACCAAATAAAAATCTAGCCTTTTCCCAATTTTAGTTCTTGGCAGATTTTAGCAACTTAGCACAAGTCAAGCAATCAACCTACACATGCAATTCTAAGAGTATAGCAGCGGAATGTAAAACAATTACATATGAAGGTAAAGGGAGGAGTTTGAGGAAGCAAACACAATGTTGACACTGAGATTTTTTATCCGTGGTTTCGATAGGTGGTGCTATCGTACATCCACGTTGATGGAGACTTCAACCCATGAAGGGTAACGGTTGCGCGAGTCCACGGAGGGCTCCACCCATGAAGGGTCCACGAAGAAGCAACCTTGTCTATCCCACCATGGTCGTCGCCCACGAAGGACTTGCCTCACTCGGGTAGATCTTCACGAAGTAGGCGATCTCCTTGCCCTTACAAACTCCTTGGTTCAACTCCACAATCTTGACGGAGGCTCCCAAGTGACACCTAACCAATCTAGGAGACACCACTCTCCAAGAGGTAACAATTGGTGTGTTGATGATGAACTCCTTGCTCTTGTGCTTCAAATGATAGTCTCCCCAACACTCAACTCTCTCTCATAGGATTGGATTTGGTGGAAATATGATTTGAGTGGAAAGCAACTTGGGGAAGGCTAGAGATCAAGATTTATGTGGCTGGAATGGAATATCTTGACCTCAACACAAGTGTAGGTGGTTCTCTCTCAGAAAATGTATGTTGGAAGTGTAGGCATGTTCTGATGGCTCTCTCCATGGATGAAGAGTGGGTGGAGAGGTATATGTAGCCTCCACACAAAATCTAACTGTTACACACAATTTACCAAACTCGGTGGGACCGAATCATGAAACTCGGCCAGACCGATTTAGTTCATAATGTGACCGTTAGGCATTTCGGTGGGATAGACATGTCAACTTGGTGGGACCGATATCGTTAGGGTTAGGGCATAACGTAATCTCGGTGAGACCGATTACACAAACTCGGTGAGACTGATTTTGGTAATAGACAAACAGAGAGTTGGTCAGGCAAACTCGGTGGGACCGATTCGCTCATCTCGGTTGGACCGAAACATTACGAAGAGTTTGCATTTCAATCTTGGTGGGACCGATCGCTCATCTCGGTTTGACCGAAATGTTACGAAGGGAAACAGAGAGATTACAATCCCATCTCGGTGAGACCGAGATCCCTATCGGCGAGACCAAAAAGACTAGGGTTGCTAGCAATGGCTATGTCAACTGAACTCGGTGGCGCCGGATAGAAAGTTTTGATGGGGCCGAGTTTGACTTTTGGTTTGGGACATATGTGGATGTGAGAAAGTAGTTGAGGGTTTTTGGAGCATATCACTAAGCACTTTGAGCAAGAAACTCATTAAGCAACACCTCACCCCCTATTGATAGTATTGGCTTTTCCTATGGACTCAATGTGATCTGGATCACTAAAATGAAAAATGTAGAGTCTTGTGCTTTGAGCTTGAGCCAATTCTTTTGTCCTTAGCATTTTGCGGGGTCCACGTTTCTCATCCATGCCATGCCAAACATTGAGCTTTCCTGAAATATTTATCTTGAAATAGCATTAGCTCAATGAGCTATATGTTGTTAGGAATTACCAAAACCACCCAGGGATAGTTGCACTTTCACAAGGCATACAAATGACAGTGGTGATCTCCAACTAGTACTTTTTATAAGAGGATGATGACTCAGCAATAAAAGTAAATAGATAGGCCCTTCGCAGAGGGAAGCAGGGATTTGTAGAGGTTCCTGAGCTTAGAGCTCTAAAATGGAGATGAATATAATTTTGAGCGGATGCTTTCATTGTCAACATAACAACCAAGAGATCTCACTATCTTCCATGTTAGATATAGTATAGGCGGTTCCCAAACAGAATGGTAAACTTTTTACTCCCCCTCCACCAACAATCACACTCCACGAATAGCCGAATCCACGGGTACCATCCATACCAACAACAGTCCTGGGGGAGTTTTGTTTAGTTTAAATTTTGATTTGATTTTGAGCATGGACCTGGGCATCCCGAATACTAGCCACTTTCTTGTGAATGACAAATGAATAAACACTTATCGTGAGAATAACCACCTAGCATGGAAGATACTGATAGCCCCCAGTCACTACATGAGCGATTCAGGCATAGAAAACAGATTATTATTTAAAGGTTTAGAGTTTGGCACAAACAAATTTACTTGGAACGACAAGTAAATACCGTATATAGGTAGGTATGGTGGACTCATATGGAACAACTTTGGGTTTAAGGAAGTGGATTCACAAGCAGTATTCCCGCTTAGTACAAGTGAAGGCTAGGAAATGGTTGAGGAGCGACCAACTAGAGAGCGAGTCATAAACATGCATTGAGATTAACCAACATTGAATGCAAGCATGAGTAGGGTATAAATCACCATGAACATAAATATCGTGGAGGCTATGTTGTTGTTTCTTCAACTACATGTGTGAACATGTGCCTAGTCAAGCCAATTGAATCATTCAAAGGAGGATACCATCCTATCATACTACATCATAACCACTTTAAATGCATGTTGGCACACATGATAAACCATTATCCACTCGTAGCTAATTAAGCATGGCATGAGTAAATATAATCTCTAATTGTCATTGCAAACATGTTTCATTCATAATGGGATGAATCAAGAATGATGAGCTACTCATATTTACAATAATAAAATAGGTCGAGTTTGTACCAGATTTTCTCCATCTCAATCATTTCATCAAATATCGTCATTATTGCCTTTCACTTGCACGACTGAACGGTGTGGATAATAATAAGAGTGCACATGCATTGGACTAAGCTGGAATCTGCAAACATTTATTCAAAGGAGAAGACAAGGTAATACGGGCTCTCTTCTTAGATCAACAATAAAGCATATAAGAGCCACTCAACATTTTCATCGTGGTCTTCTCCTTACGAGTGAAAGAAAAAGGAAAATAATTTCAAAGAAACACACTGAAATATTTTGTTTTTCTGAAGAAAGTAAAAATAAGAATGAGAAAAACTATTTACATGGGAAAACTCCCAACAAGCAAAATAAGAAAGAGAAATCTCTTTGGGTTTTCTTTTAATACTACGACTAAATAAATTAAGAAAGAAAACTAAAAAGAAGCGAGAACTATTTTTTTTGATTTTCTCAAGGTTTTTCAAACACACAAGAAGAAAGCGAGAAAAAGAAATAAACTAGCATGGATCATACAATGAAAAAGTATGAACACCGACAACTGGAATGAATTGTGTGAACATGAATGTAATGTCGGTGAGATATATGTACTCCGCCAAGCTTAGGCTTTTGGCCTAAGTTGGTCTAGGGAAATGGCTGGCCTGGCTGATATCCAAAATCATAGCTTGGAGGGCTGCCGTAGGCAAGCGGCCTCCCTTGCTCTCTCATCCTCATCCGCGTCCTATATGGTTATGAAGTATCTCCGTTTTACCTGAAAGTCAAAGAAGGCAGGAGCGGGAAGCGTAATATAGAAGACGCGCTCCTTGTCAAAGATTAGTCGGTACAGGAGGGACTGATCGTTCCTCTCAAGAAACTGGTAGCGTACCATAGCACTATAATCAAGAAAAGCAGGTGGTAACTCAATGTCATTCTCTCATATGGGTACCCCAAGATAATTGGCTAAACGGGTGGCATAAATTCCACCAAAGAAATCTCCATCTTTAGCATTATTATGTAACCTCCTTGCAATTACATCGTTTATAACCCATTATTTCACACTTGAGGACACTAAGATCTGATGCACAAAGATGGCTATGATCATGTTTACCATTAATGTGTCTACCTATAAAGAGAGCAAAGTAATGTATGGCAGGAAAGTGAATACTCCCTATGGTAGCTTGTGTGATATTTCTGGTTTCTCCCACAGTGATGCTAGCAAGGAAATCATTATAATCAGTTTTACGAGGTTCACTATTACTGCCCCATTGCGACATTTTGCATATATCATTAGAATCTTCTAGGTCCATTCGAAATGATTTATCATAGAGATTGAATAAAACATAATGTGTATTGCGTTTTGATATAACTCAAATCTCCGCACAAAGGAATTAGTGAGATGATAGTATTACCGGCACTAATCTGACATGAAGTCCTCTAGGCCAGCATTTTGTATGTACGCATCAAATTCCTCCTTAAAACCCGCATGAACAACGAATTGATCTGACGGCCATTCGCAAGGCCATAATAGAGCTTCCCTTTGTGGTTCAAGGTTTGGCTCACGTATCACAAGCCTTGGTGCTTGCTTCCTTGAGGAACCACCTTTGTATATCTTCCTAAACATTTTTTCTTCCTTTGATTCTTTTTGAAATCTCTAGTGACTCAAAATAAAAGTGAACAAAACTCAACAAGATTAATAGCTCCCACAAGTGCCTAGAGGCTATATCATGCATCAAAACTACTTCGAACCATATAAATTTGACTTGCAAGCTTAAGAACAAGGTTACCACAACACCAAAATTTGCAATATATAAATCACTAGAACAAAAACTAATTGGACCATTGGTGGAGTCACATACCGAAGAACAATCCCCCAAAACAGTTTTGCGAATGGAGTTTTGAGCAAGGAGATCGAAAATTGCAGCAAGATGAGCTAGAACACGGGTTTGAGCAATGGTGGGATTTTTCTAGAGGAAGACGAAGTGTATGGGTGTTGGAATAAGTGAGGGGGGCCTACGTGGGACCCACAAGCCACCTAGACATGTCCAGGGTGTGGGCGCGCCCTGTGGGCTTGTGGCCCTGGTGCACCTCACCAAGGTGTTTTCAGTGCCAAAAAGTCTCAAATATTCTAGAAAAAATCATACTAAAATTTCAGGGCATTTGGAGAACTTTTATTTTTGGGTCATTTTTTATTGCACGGATAATTCAGAAAATAGATAAATAATAGTACTTTTGCTTTATTTACTCTAATAACAGAAAGTAAAAAGTGGGTACAGAAAGTTGTGTTTACTAAATTCATCCATCCCATGCTTATCAAAAGGAATCCATTAACAAGGTTGATCAAGTCTTATTAACAAACTTCTTCTGAATGACATGAAATCGGAGAATCTTCGCATAAAACTAAGTTACCTCAACGGGGATATGCATGTCCCTAAAAATAAGAATATCATATTTCTTTTTAACAGTAGGGAGAGGGTACTCAAAACCTCCAATAGTAATTGTTGAAATTTTTCCAATAGAATTGATACTATTCACTTGAGGTTGTTTCTTCGGAAAGTGCACCGTATGCTCATTACCATTAACATGAAAAGTGGCATCGCCCTTGTTGCAATCAGTAACAGCCCCTACAGTATTCAAGAAGGGTCTACCAAGGATGATTGACATACTGTCTTCCTCGGGTATATCAAGAATAACAAAGTCCGTTAAAATAGTAACATTTGCAGCTACGACAGACACATGCCTATAAATACCGATGGGTATAGCAGTTGATTTATCAGCCATTTGCAAACAGATTTCAGTTGGTGTCAACTTATTCAAATCAAGTCTACAATATAGAGAGAAAGGCATCACACTAACATCAGCTCCCAGATCACGTAAAGCAGTTTTAACATAGTTTCTTTTAATGGAGCAAGGTATAGTTGGTATTCCTGGATCTCCTAGTTTCTTTGGTATTCCACCCTTAAATGTGTAATTAGAAAGCATGGTGTAAATTTTAGCTCCCGATATCTTTCTTTTGTTTGAAACAATATCTTTCATATACTTAGCATAAGGAGACATTTTCAGAATATCAGTTAAACGCATACGCAAAAAGACAGGTCTAAGCATTTCAACAAAGCTCTCAAAATCCTCATCATCCTTTTTCCTGGATGGTGTAGGAGGAAAGGGCATGGGTTTCTGAACCCATGGTTCTCTTTCTTTACCATGTTTCCTAGCAACGAAGTCTCTCATATCATATCTTTTATTTTTAGGTTGTGGGTTATCAAGATCAATAGCAGGTTCAATCTCCACATCATTATCATTACTAGGTTGAGCATCAACATGAACATCATCATTAACATTATCACTATGTTCCTGTTCATCACCAGACTGTGTTTCAGCATATGAAATAGAAATATCATTTGGATTCTCAGGTGTGTCTATAATAGGTTCACTAGAAGCAAGCAAAGTCCTATCCGTTTTATTTTTATTTTTAGATGGACTAGGTGCATCAGTATTAATTCTCTGAGAGTCTTGCTCAAATCTCCTAGAATGGCCCTCAGGATACAAAGGTTCCTGAGTCATTTTACCACCTCTAGTCATAAATCTAACAGCATTATCATTGTTCTTATTATTCATCTCATTCAACAAATCATTTTATGCCTTGAGAACTTTTTATACTTGAGTTTTTACCATGGAGGCATGTTTACTAATAATCTTGAGATCATTAACAATTCTACACATATAGTCACCCAAGCAGTCAAACATATAAGCATTACGTTTCAATTGTCTACTAACATATGCATTGAAGCTTTCTTGCTAACAATAAAGTTGTCAAATTCATCCAAGCATTGACTAGCAGACTTATTATAAGGAATATCACCTTCATCAAATCTATAGAGAGAATTTACCTCTACTACCTGTGTTGGAGTATTAAGACCATGTATTTCTTCAATAGGTGGGGAATTCTTAACATCTTCAGCTCTAATACCTTTTTCTTGCATAGATTTCTTTGCTTCATGCATATCTTCAGGTCTGAGAAATATAATACCTCTTTTCTTCGGAGTTGGCTTAGGAGGTGGTTCAGGAAGAGTCCAATCATTATCATTACTCAATATTTTATTCAATAACACTTCAACTTGTTCAACAATTCGTTCCCTGAAAACACAACCAGCACAACTATCTAGGTGGTCCCTAGAAGCACTGGTTAGTCCATTATAAAAGATATCAAGTATTTCATTTTTGTTGAGAGGATGATCAAGCAAAGCATTAAGTAATTGGAGAAGCCTCCCCCAAGCTTGTGGGAGACTCTCTTCTTTGATTTGCACAAGTCAAATATTTCGTGTAAGGCAGATTGTTTCTTATGAGCAGGAAACTATTTTTTAGAGAAGTAGTATATCATATCCTGGGGACTATGCACACAACTAGGAACAAGAGAATTAAACCATATCTTAGCAGCACCCTTTAATGAGAAAGGAAACAACTTAAGAATGTAGTAATAGCGAATTTTTTCCTCTTGAGCAAACAGGGTGGCTATATCATTCAATTTATTAAGATGCGCCACAATAGTTTCAGATTCATAACCATGGAAAGGATCAAATTCAACCAATGTAACTAACTCAGGATCGACAGAGAATTCATAATCCTTATCAGTAACAGAGATAGGTGAAGTAGCAAACTTAGGATCGTATTGCATTTAGCATTCAAATATTTTTCTTTCCACTTGCATAGTAATTTCTTAATATCATCACTATCCTTACAAGCAAGAAAGTCCCTAGCTACCTCTCCATCCATAACATAACCCTCAAGCATAACAGGAAATTCATATCCAGGAGAGCTAGGTCTAACATGTGTTTCAAAGTGTTCGGTTTCAATACTTTCATCAGTTTCGGAGATATCATCAGTTTTAGCATTTTCAGTATGATTAACTCTAGCAATTTGTTCATCAAGAAATTCACCCTGTGGCACAGTATTATCAAGCAAAGTAGTAGTATCATCATAAGCATCATGCATAGCAGAAGTAGCACCATCAATAACATGTGACATATCAGAATCAATAGCAGGTGTAGGTGTCGCAACTTTACTCAAAACATAAGGTGAATCAAGTGCAAAGCTAGATGACAGTTCCTTACCTCCCCTCGTAGTAGATGGTAAAATCTTGGTTTTGTTATCTTTCAAATTCCTCATAGTGATCAATAGATATAAATCCCTAGTGACTCAGAGAATAGAGCTATGCTCCTCGGCAATGGCGCCATAAAAAGGTCTTGATAACCCACAAGTATAGGGGATCGCATCATTTTTCAAGGGTAGAGTATTCAACCCAAATTTATTGATTCGACACAAGGGGAGCCAAAGAATATTCACGAGTATTAGCAGTTGAATTGTCAATTCAACCACACCTGAAAGACTTAATATCTGCAACAAAGTATTTAGTAGCAAAGTAGTATGGAAGTAACGGTAACAATGGCAAAAGTAACAGTAGCAGTTTTGTAGTGATTGTAATAGTGGCAACATAAAGTAACTTAGCAAAGATCAATATGTGAGAAGCTCGTAGGCATCGGATTAGTGATGGAAAATTATGTCGGATGGCATTCATCATGCAACAGTTATAACCTAGGGTGACACAAAACTAGCTCCAATTCATTAATATAATTTAGGCATGTATTTCATATATAGTTATACATGCTTACGGAAAAGAACTTGCATGACATCTTTTGTCCTACCCTCCCGTGGCAGCGGGGTCCATAAGGAAACTAAGGGATATTAAGGCCTCCTTTTAATAGAGAACCGTAACAAATCATTAGCACTTAGTGAATACATGAACGCCTCAAACTATGGTAATCACCAGAAAGAATCCCAATTATTGTTACCTTGGGGTATGTGGATTATAACTCGTAATAGGTGTCTACAACTTGCAAGATAGGATCAAGAACACACACACACACACACACACACACACACACACACACACACACACACACACATATATATATATATATATATATTCATGAAAACATAATAGGTTGAGATCTGAAATCATGGCACTCAGGCCCTAGTGACAAGCATTAAGAATAGCAAAGTCATAGCAACATCAATCTCAGAACATAATGGATACTGGGGATCAAACCCTAACAAAACTAACTCGATTACATGATAAATCTCATGCAACACATCACCTTCCAGCAAGCCTATGATGTAATTGCTCACGGTCGGCGGTGAGCATCATGAAATTGGTGATGGAGGAAGGTTGGTGATGATGATGGCGACGAATCCCCCTCCCCGAAGCCCAAAACAGACTCCAGATCTGCCCTCCCAATGAAGAACAGAAGGCGGCAGCTCCATACCGTAAAACGTGATGAATCCTTCTCTTTGATTTTTTTCTCCGCAAATAGGTACTTATAGAGTTGTAGTTAGGGTCGGAGGAGCTCCAGGGGGCCCACAAGCCTGCAGGGCGCGCCCAGGGGGTGGGCGCCCCCCAAGGCTTGTGGCCTCTGGGTGGCCCCCTCTGGTTGATTCTTGCGCCAATATTTTTATATCTTTGAAAAATATTCTGTGTAAATTTTCAGGTCAACTCGAGAACTTTTATTTCTGCACAAAAATAACACCATGACAATTCTACTGAAAACATCATCATTCTGGGTTAGTTCCATTCAAATCATGCAAGTTAGGGTCCACAACAAGGGCAAAAGAGTTTGGAAAAGTATATACGATGGAGACGTATCACGACGCGCCACGAGTGCCCTGGTGCGCGAGTGTTTCCCAGCATGGTGACACAATGCCTCTTCCTTGGCCTCGCAACTCGGGAGGTGTTGATTAGTGGCTTACTGGTGGGCGAGCATGATCTCACTAGTCTGGTGATATGGCGCCAACAGGTACTCCTCCTCCCTGGAAGCGTGCACCCTATCCACGTACCGCCAAGCGTAGATGAGGTGCTTGGACCTGACTGCACTCAAAGTTTTGGCACAGGCATCCTCTGCCACCCATATGGCCCTCGCACGAATATTCTGCCAAAGAGCCAATTGCCTGACTCTCTCGGACGCGACATAGGCCTGCCAGGCATCATCCACTACAACAAAAAGACACATATGTGACATTTTGGCCCGAACGATTTTTTTCCTGTCATGGTTATGACACTTTGATACGTCTCCATCGTATCTACTTTTCCTAACGCTTTTGCTCTTGTTTTGAACTCCAATTTGCATGATTTGAACGGAACTAACCCGGACTGACGTTGTTTTCAGCAGAACTACCATGGTGCTGTTTTTGTGCAAAAATAAAAGTTCTCCGATTTGGACAAAACTTTTTGGAGAATGATTTTGCAATAAATAAAAAAATACTAGAACCAAGACCCAATGGAGGGGGGCCTGGCTGACCACAAGCCACCAGGGTGTGCCACCCCCCTCTAGCGCGCCCTTTTGGTTGTGGGGCCCTCGGGGCTCCGCTGACTCTAATCCCGTTGCTATAAAATCCTATTTTCTAGAAAAAAATAGGAGAGGAAGTTTCATCGCGTTTTATGATACAGAGCCACCACCACCTCCTGTTCTTCATTGGGAGGCTAGATCTGGAGCCCGTTTGGGGCTCCGGAGAGGGGAATCTTTTGTCTTCGTCATCACCTTCATCACCAATTCCATGATGCTCCCCACTTGGAGTGAGTAATTCCTTCGTAGGCTCGCCGGTCGGTGAGGATTTGGATGAGATTCATCATGTAATCGAGTTATTTTTGTTAGGGCTTGATCATTAGTATCCACTATGTTCTGAGATTGATGTTGCTATGACTTTGCTATGCTTAATGCTTGTCACTAGGGTCCGAGTGCCATGATTTCATATCTAAACCGTTTATGTTTTCACCATTATATCTATGTTCTAGATCCGATCTTGCAAGCCATATGCACCTATTATGTGTTATGATCCGTAAACTCCAGGGTGATAGTAATTGGGATACTTTCCGATGATGACCGTAGTTTGAGGAGTTCATGTATTCACTATATATATGTGTTAATGCTTTGTTCCAGTTCTCTATTAAAAGGAGGCCTTAATATCCCTTAGATTCCTTATGGACCCCACTGCCACGGGAGGGTAGGACGAAAGATGGCATGCAAGCTCCTTTCCTTAAGTACGCATGACTCTCTACGGAATACATGCCTGCATTATATTTATGAACCGGAGCTAGTTCTGTGTCGCCCTAGGTTATGACTGTTATATGATGAATATTATCCAACGAATTCACTGATCCAATGCCTATAAGTTTTCCACATATTGTTCTTGCTAAGTTAGTATTGGTATTGCTACTGTCACAACTGCTACAAAATTATTGCTCTCACTTCCACCATTACTATTACTTTTACCACTGCCATCAAACTATCATATTACTGTGCTACTAATCACTTTGCTGCAGATATCTAATCTCCAGGTGTGGTTGAATTGACAACTCAACTGGTAATACTTACAAATACTCTTTGGCTCCCCTTGTGTAGAATCTATAAGTTTGGGTTGAATACACTACGCTCAAAAACTGTTGCGATCCACTATACTTGTGGGTTATCAAGACCTTTTTCTGGCACTGTTGCTGGGGAGCATAGCTTTATTTGTTGAGTCACTTGGGATTTGTATCTATTTATCACTAGGAAGAATCTGAAGGATACCAAAACCAAGATCGTTCCCTCTAGGACGAGGGGAGGTAAGGAGCTGCCATCTAGCTCTGCACTTGATTAACCTTCAGTTTTAAGTAAGCTTGCAACACGACAACCTGCTATTAATCCTGATATGTCGCAAGTTATTGATGATGCTACTTATGCTATGGATGATGCTTATGATGATACTAGTACCTTGCTTGATGATAATGTGCCACTAGGTGAATTTCTTGACGAACAAATTGCCAGAGCTAAAGATATTGAGAATGTTGAAACTGATGAAATTACTAAAACTAATGAAGTCTTTGAAACTAAGAATTGTGAAACACCTATTATACCTAGCTCTCCTAGATTTGAATTGCCTAAGATACCCTATGTTATGGATGAGGAGGTAGCCAGAGACTTTCTTGCTTGCAAGGATAGAGATGACCTTACAAAATTACTATGCAAACTGAAAGAAATCTTTGAATGCTAGAATGAAATTTGATCATAAGTTTGCTACTTCACCTATCTTTTTCACTTATAAGGATTATGAATTCTCTGTCGACCTTGTTACTTTGGTTGAATCTTATCCTTTCCATGGCTATGAAACTGAAACTGTTGTGGCACATCTTACGAAACTAAATGACATAGCCACCTTATTTGCTCATGATGAGAAAATTTGCTATTATTATATTCTTGAGTTATTTCCTTTCTCGTTAAAGGGTGATGCTAAGATATGGTACAATACTCTTGCTCTTGGTTGTGTGTGTAGTCCCCAGGATATGATTTACTACTTCTCTGAAAAATATTTTCCAGCTCATAACAAACAAGCTGCCTTACAAGAAATATTTAACTTTAAGCAAATGAAGAAGAGAGTCTCCCACGAGCTGGGGGGGGGGCTTCTCCAATTACTTAATGCTTTGCCTGATCATCCTCTTAAGAAAAATGAAATACTCGATGTCTTCTATAATGGACTAACCGATGCTTCTAGGGACTTCCTAGATAGTTGTGCTAGTTGTGTTTTGAGGGAATGAACTATTGAACAAGCTGAGGAATTGTTGAATAATATACTAAAAAATTATGATGATTGTACTCTTCCTGAACCACCTCATAAACCCACTCCGAAGAAGAGGAGTTTCTTATTTCTCAGTCCTGAAGATGTGCAAGAGGCAAAGAAATTTATGAAGGAAAAAGGGTATTAAATTTGAAGATGTTAAGAATTTACCACCTATTGAAGAAATACATGGACTCTATACACCACCACTACAGGTGGTAGAGGTAAATTCTTTATTAAAGTTTGATGAAGGTGACATCCCTTGTAATAAGGGACATTTACATCTATGCCCCTAATTTGCGCCCACTCTCAGATTTACCCCTAATTTCAAAGCCTGCTCAAATTTGCCCCTCGCCATTAGGTGCACTTACAAAAATGCCCTTTTATGCCGTTACCATCCGGTCAAAGCAGGTCAAAGCCGGTCAAAGGGCATTGACCATCCTGAAAAAATAGCAAAAAAAAATCTAAAAAATCTGAAAATTTGTGACATCAAAGATACTCAGGTTCGCAAGGGGCGTGAAAATTTTTATGCTGTTTGGGCATTCCAGGAGCTCGTGTCAAAGGAAAAACAATAAATATGTAAGCATGTGAACAGTAAATTCAAAAAAATAGCAAGAAAATTCAAAAAAATATGAATTTTTTTGGCATCAAAGAGGCTATGGAGTACAAGCTGTGTGCAAACTTTTGTTGTGTTTGGACATTGGAGGGGCTTGTGGAGAAAAAAACAAAATTTGGCTCGGGAAAAAACTTGGGAAAAAATGACTATTTTGTTTTTTCTTGCTACAGCTCCTCACATGTCATTTGATCACAAAAACTTGCAAGCACCTTGTGCACCCAAGCCTCTTTGATGCCAAAAAAATTCATATTTTTTTGAATTTTCTTGCTATTTTATTTCAAATTTACTGTTCACAAGCGTGAATATTAACTGTTTTTCCTTGCCACGAGCTCCTGGAATGTCCAAATAGCATGAAAATTTGCAGCACCTTGCGCCCATGAGTATCTTCGATCTCACAAAATTTTAGATTTTTTTAAATTTTTTTGCTATGTTTTTCAGGACGGTCAAAGTTGGTTGACCCGACGGTAACGACATAGAAGGGCGTTTCTGTAAGGGCACCTAACGGTGGAGGGGCAAATTTGAGCAGGCTTTTGAATTAGGTGTATATCTGATTAGGTGGTTCGAGTTAGGGGCAGAAATGCAAATGGCCCTTATAATAAATATCCTAGTCAATGCCTATATGAATTTGACAATGACATTATGAAGCAAGATCACTTCTGTTGGGGATATAACCCACGGTGTGACCCGCCCAGAAGGGGCCGGGTTATACTGTTGGTGGCTCATGAAATGAAAGGCTTAAGATGGGCCTGAGGAGACATGAAGACTAGAGGCCATTTAAGGCACGATCCCGTTGAAGGCCCAAGACCTGGAGGTATAAGCCGCCAGGTGGTGACTTGCCTGGTAAGGCAAGGTGACTTAGAAACCGAGTTGTTCACATTGTGTGATTCGGCTTGGACTCTTGTAAGCCCAGGGCCTCGACTTGTGTATATAAAGGCGAGTCCTAGCGGCGGGTTAACTTAAGAAACAATTGACCGAGAGATAGGTCAAGTGATTCCGGTCCCTTGTAATCGATATCCAATCAATACAACTCAAAGCAGGACGTAGGCTTTTACCTCGTTGTGAGGGGCTGAACCTGGGTAAACCTTGTGTCCTTTGTCCCGCTTAACCTCTTCGAGCTAACCTACGTTGCGATGGCTCCACACCTAAGTCCTTTCACAAGGGCATCTGTGGTGACAAAACCACGACAACTTCAATGCAAATGTTATAAAGCAATTGAAACAAAATTCTGATATGATTGCTTGCTTGAGTGATTTGTTATTTAGAATCACTAATGATGTTAGAGGTGTAGAAAAACATGCTTCTATGGTTCAAACTCAGTTAGAGTTGCTAAATCTCAAAGAGAACTACTTAGTGAAATGAACAATAATATGAATGATTATGTTGTTAGAGTAGCAACTAGAGGAGGAATGACTCGGGAACCACTTTATCCCGAGGGACACCCTAAAAGAATTGAACAAGACTCTCAAATAATTAATACAGATGCACCTAGTCCTTCTAAAAAGAAAAAGAGAAAGAAAAATGATAGGACCTTGCGTACCTCTAGTGAACCTGAAATTGAAAAAACCTCCTAAAGATAACAATGATGTTTCTAGATGCTGAAACTCAATCTAGCAATGAACATTCACCTAGTGATAATGAAAATGATAATGATGATGTTCATGAAGATACTCAACCAGACAATGATAAAGAACCAGATAATGATGTTGAGATAGAGCCTGCAGTTGATCTTGATAACCCACAACCTAAGAATAAATTTTATGATAAAAGAGACTTTGTGGCTAGAAAACATGGTAAAGAAAGAAAGCCATGGGTTCAAAAACCCATGCCTTTTCCACCTAAACCTTCTAATAAAAAAGATGATAAAGAATTTGAACGCTTTACTGAAATGCTTAGGCCAGTCTTTTTGCACACTCGCTTGACGAATATTTTAAAGATAGCCCCTTATGCTAAATATACGAAAGAAATTGTGACTAATAAAAGAAAGATACTTGAAGCTGTAATCCCCACCATGCTTGCTAACTATTTTGGAGTACCTAAAAAACTTGGACATCCAGGAATACCAACTATACCTTGCTCTATTAAAAGAAATTATGTCAAAACGGCTTTATGTGACTTAGGAGCTGGTGTTAGTGTTATGCCTTTCTCTTTATAAAAATACTTGATTTGAACAAACTCACACCTACTGAAATATCTTTGCAAATGGATGACAAATAAACTGCCACACCTATAGGTATTTGTGAGGGTGTGCCCGTTCTTGTTGCAGATGTTACTATCTTAACAGACTTTGTTATACTTGAGATGCCCGAGGACGACACATGTCGATTATCCTTGGTAGACCCTTTTTGAATACTCCAGAGGTTGTTATTGATTGCAATAAAAGCAAAGTTACTTTTCATATCAATGGTAGTGAGCATACGGTGCACTTTCTGAAGAAACAATTCCAAGTGAATGGTATTAATGTTATCGAAAAGTCTCCGACAATTACTATTGGAAGTTTTCAACTCCCTTTACCTACTGCCAAAAATAAATATGACATACTTATTGTTGGGATATACATATCCCCGTTGAGGTAACTTAGTGTTATGAAAGTTCTTCGGGTTCATGTTAATCGAAAATGATTGTTAATAACACTTGATCAACCTTATTAATGTATTGTTTTGGAGAGGCATGTGGTCGATGAATTTAGTAAGCACAACTTTCTGTCCCTGCCTTCTGTTTTCTGTTTTTCTTAGTTAAATAAAATAAAATGCCATGTTTAGCCTGTTTCCTGAATTTTCATGCAATAAAAAATACCCAAAAATAAAAGTGCTCGGAATGCCTTAAAATTTTAGCATAGTTTTTTCTGTATATTTCTGAATTTCTAGGACAAGTAACATCAGAGGGGGGCACCCCTGGTGCCCGACACCAGGGCACGCCAGCCACCCCAAGCGAGCCCTGGTGGGTGGTGGTCCCCATGTGGGTCCCCTCACTTATCTCTTTAGCCCATGTCATCTCCTACCTCCAGAAAAAAATCACTATAGCTCTGCCTCTCATGTTCTTGCTCTCAAACCCGTGGATTTCGATCTCTTTGCTCGAAGCTCCGTTTCCGAAACTGTTTTGGGGGATTTCTACTTGGTATGTGACTCCTCCATTGCTCCAATTAGTTTTTGCTCTAGTGGATTTTGAATAATTAGCTACTATTGGTGCTGCTATAAATGGGCTTGCATGTTGAATTCTTAGAGTTCTAAGTAGTTTGAATGCTTGATATATCCTTTATGCACCCATATGAGTAGTTGCTACCAATCTTGTGAAGTATTGTTAACAAAAAATTTATGGACCAAAATTTTCAGAATTTCATTCATAGGAATAAGATGAGTATCTTCAAGAAGTTTTCCTCCAAAAAGAATTCTAAGGGAGTCATTGGGGAATCATCGGACAATGACCACAACACTCCAAGAACAGTGGAGGTGTGGCCGTGCGAATGCCCACATAATGCCTTCATGGACGAGGCTGGGTTCCATCAAGAATTTACCAAATTCATTGCAAATGTTGGGCTGACTAACTTCCTCGCAGATAATTGTGACCAACACCACCTCCTCACAAACTCCTTTGTGCAAAAAATATATATATTCTGAATAGGCATTGTCGCGGGAAACCACGACTATCTATGGGGCTATGAGCCCCTTTTTGGTTTGGCGGGGGGATGGGCACGTTGCACAAAGAGCAGAGAAGCATCACGCAGCGTGCCGAGGATCACACGGGCAATTTTACCCAGGTTCGGGCCGCTGTGAGGGATAAAACCCTACTCCTGCTTTGGTGGATTGATGGTGGAAAAGGTGGTGGTGGACGCAACACACTTCGCCCTACAGAGTTGCCTCAGGCAAAGTGGCTACACGCGTATGGGTACGTGAGGGACTGAGCTTGGCAACCTCATGGACAAAACCCTTTTTACGTTTGCCATGGGCCTCCTTTTATAGATCAAGGGGTTACTGTCAGTGTCAAAACCGGCGGATCTCGGGTAGGGGGTCCCGATCTGTGCGTCTAAGGCTAATGGTAACAGGAGGCAAGGGACACGATGTTTTACCCAGGTTCGGGCCCTCTCGATGGAGGTAAAACCCTACTTCCTGCTTGATTGATCTTGATGATATGAGTGTTACAAGAGTTGATCTACCATGAGATCGTAGAGGCTAAACCCTAGAAGCTAGCCTATGATGATTATGATTGTCCCTATACAGACCAAACCCTCCGGTTTATATAGACACCTGAGTGGGCTAGGGTTTACAAAGAGTCAGTTACAAAGAAGGAAATCAAATATCCGGATCGCCAAGCTTGTCTTCCACGCAAAGGAGAGTCCCATCCATACACGGAACAAAGTCTTGAGTCTTGTATCTTCATGGTCCAACAGTCCGGCCAAAGTATATAGTCTGGCTGTCCGGATACCCCCTAATCCTGGACTCCCTCAGTAGCCCCTGAACCAGGCTTCAATGACGATGAGTTCGGCACGTAGATTGTCTTCCACATTGCAAGGCGGGTTCCATCTTTGAATACTTCAAAGCAGATTTAAGGATTGCGTCCGGCTCTGTGAGATAATTTCCGCACACCATCGTAGAGGGCATAACACTTCACGAATCTGATCTGCTGATAATTTTTCTTGCGGGAAGCCCTTACACCGTGGCCTGTCCCAATACGAACCGGTTTTCTCGGCCTGCCTCGACACGTGTTGCAAGGCGGTTTTATTGTCACGCCTTGCCAGAGCAGAGATCGTGTTCCTTTTATCGCAGGATCCTCCATCAACACAAGCGCGTGCAACCCCATGACGCCTGTTGGTATGACTCCCTGTTTTCAGGTAAGTCCCAAGCGGTTACGCTGAGGACGCTTGATATTCACCCCCTTTATAGAGGGGCCGAGGCCTATCCCTCGTTTCTACCACGCTTGCGCCTTTCCGCCCCTCGAGTTCCAACACCCGAAGCCCAAGCTTAAGCACTTCATACCTTCAATCATGTCCGGATCCAACCTTCAAGGCCGATGGATGGCCTCCTCCGTCACAGAGGAGGACATCGCGAAGCTTAGGGAGGTCAGATACCTAACCGCCGACATCAAGCACAGGCTTCCTGCTCCAGGGCAGGTCATCCCTACTCCCGAGCCCAAGGAGAGCATCGTATTCGTTTCTCACTTTCTCCGCGGCTTAGGCTTCACCCTTGATCCCTTTGTGAGAGGGCTCATGTTCTACTACGGACTAGATTTTCATGATCTGGCCCCGGATGCCATCCTTCACATCTCGTCGTTCATCCTTGTGTGCGAAGCCTTCCTCCACATCACCCCGCACTTCGGCTTATGGCTCCAGACTTTCAGTGTGAAGCCGAAGATGATTGAGGGGCGACACGCGGAGTGGGGAGGTGCTGTAATAAGCAGGAACACCGACGCCCCATGGCCCGAGGGCTTCTTCCCGGAGGTGTCCGATCTATGGCAGCGGAGGTGGTTTTACGTCACAGCTCCCAGAGGTACAAAGTGGGTGGCTGACCTTGACTTCCGTTCGGGCCCTCCGCCTCAACTAGCATCATGGGCCAATGTAGGACCGGATTGGGGGCCTACTACTGATGTACAAATATTGCAGAGCCGCATCCGGGAGCTTCTTGAGAGGGACATTAGCCTTGTCAGCATAATTGAGGTAATGCTAGTCCGGCGGATGTTGTCGTGCAAACGCCGGCCACTCCGGATGTGGGAGTTCAATCCGGAAGGTCTGCGGACTATTCTGCACTTCTTCGGCATAACGCTCGAATGGATGTGTAAGTTATTCTTCGGACCACAAGTAAAGTGTCCGGACACCACCGAGGATGCGGGCCTGAGCTGCAACTGCCCAAATACCCGAGTAAGTAACCCAGAAACCGAACACTTCATTTATATTTATCATAACATTATTCTGAAAACCATCCACGACCAGGAATGGCTCGACACGGCGGAGAGGATTAGGTGTCCGGTGCCACTTCCCGAAGGCTCGCCTAGCCCTGCCATAGCCAAGATGCATAGTCGTGTGCTAAGTCAAGTACCCTCGGGGAAAGATGAAGGGAAGAACAGAGAAGCAGAGCTTCACACATTGCACATTGAAACCGGGGGAATTACTACCTCCACGAAGGAGGACAGTCAGGGAGGAGAATCTAGGGTCTCCTCCCCCCGCGGGAAGAAGAGGGCCGCCTCCGAAGATTTGGAGATGGAGGTGCCCAGACAAGGAAAGAAAACTTCACCAGGGGGCCCTGCCCTGAAGGGTGTCCTCACCGCGCCGTGCCTGCCAACGGGCCAGCCCTCAGCCGAGTTGTAAGTTTAATTGCAAAAACTTCTGCTTCCTCCTCCAAAAACAATAACCAAGATCCATTCTTTGCTGTCTGGCTAGCAGCTCTTCTCGACAGAGTTCATCTTTGAGGGATCTCCTTCCGGAGATGATGGAGAGTGAAACCCCGCCAGCCTCTCCGCCCTATGGGGCGGGCGACCCCAAGGTGTCGTCACGGAGGAGTCCAGATTTTCCGAGGCCGAAAGCTAGTACTTCGGCCGCCCAGAGCCCTGAGCGCTCGGCTCCCACAGGAGGCGATAAGAAGGGTCCGACACAGTCCAGCGACCGGCCGGACACGCTGACGGGCCTTCTGGAGCAAGCCGCTCTCTCTGAGAATCACCATTCATTAATGAGCACGGTGCTTGAGAAGATTTCATCCGCCATAAGAAGATTGAATGAAGCTTTTACAAGCCTGCTCAAAGGCTTTGAGGTATGCAAGAAAATACGTAACTTTTTGTTGTGGCGCACGCGCTAGGTGTGCTCCGTATAGATAGTAGCCCCTGAGACTCTGGTTTCCGGCCCTAGGCGGCAAATAGAGGATGACTTTGTTAAGTAATGATCGCACTGAATTCATGCGCAGGTGGCTAATGGTCCAGCTACCGACCGGACCATTGAAGTCGCCGAACTGTGGTGACAGATTGATGTTGTGGACGCCGACCTCACGCTCATGAGTGAGCGGCTTAACGAGTCACAAGGTATGTGCTCTGCTTTGATTATTTTTTATAGGAAAAATTAAGAGGAGCATAATGTTAATGTGATATGCTTGGACTGTAGATGGAGCTTGCCCTGGCCAAGGAACAAGCCCGGACTAGCAATGTGGCTGCCCTAAAGGCGGCCGAAGAGTTGAGAGCCGAACAGGCTGCTCATCGCCGGAGCGAAGATAAAATAGCCGAGATGGCTGTGGAGCTGAAAACCGCCGCCGACTGGTATGAGCTCCTTGAAAAAGAGAATCAGGTCAATTCGGCTGACCTGAAGAAGGCCCTTGATGCGGCCAAGGAGACGCATTCCAAAATTAGGGATGCGCGGGAGGAGCTTCGACAGGCCGGAGAAATCGCGGCTGGAAACCCCTATTTGTTGGGGATGAAGTTTTTAGATCCGAAGTACGCTCCTCTGGATCGATGCTGGAGCCCCGCAGACGCGTATGTGGATCTGGCGAAGAGTACGGCTGATGCGGCCAAGTTTTTCGAGGATCAAAAAGATAATGAAGTGGAAAAGCTATTCTGGCCGCAATTCAGTGCTCCAACGCGCCCATTGCCATTGAGTGAGAGGATGGCTGCTGTGGCCGAGCTCCATAGGTTGTCTGGTCTTGCAATGCGGTCTGTAATAGACTATCTATGGCTGAAGGGGCCGAAGCCGGACAGTTATTTTGGTTTAGTGCGACAATTCCTTGGTGCCGTATCATGAATCGATGCCATGAAGAGGTCGGCGTGCATAGAGGGTGCGCGAATGGCTCTTGCCCGTGTTAAAACATACTGGACAGAAACGGAGGCCACCATCATTACAACCCAGAATCTGGCGGGAAGCCAGGATCCAGCCAAGCACTACTTGGAGCAGGTAATAGAAGGTGCTCGTTTCATAGAGGCTTAGTGCTCGAAGAATGTCATGTTCGAGTGACAAATCGTTTCATTGTAAAAATAATTCTATTTTAATTATGGAGGCTATGTTTATACTTTTTGCCCGAAAGTGTTATTGTGCCTCCTGTGCGGCCGTTTGATGTATATATGTAATCTGAAAGTTAGCAGTCGTTGACTTCAGCCCCCACGCATATAATGCGAGGGTGTTCGCGAGAATATGCGTAATCACACTTGATCCAACATCTTGGTCCATCAAGGAGGTGATCGCACGTCGAACTAGGCAACCAGACTATACAGCTTTAAGACTTTCACTTAGCCATAGGAGTTTGACGGTGGGGCTACTATGTAGCCCCTGGTACCTTTGTGTGCATCCGAACATGGGCGCGTGTGCACATGACCGGGAAACGGTCCTTCGTTAATGCGGAGGAATCCTAAAGATTCTGATGAGTCCTCGAGTGGTTGACCAGTCTCTCGCTATATCATGATAGTCAGTTTTCGAATTTCTCTACTGAGGTGCTCATCCGGAATAACCAGGGCACAATCGCAGTAGTTCTTCTTTGTCCGCCTTAGCCGATAAGAACGGAACATAAGGCGGCAAACCCAGGAGCCGGGAAATCCCAACATTTGACCAAAGACATGATTCGGAGCTGATGCAGATAAGGCCAAACTCGCGACGCCGAACACTCCCGAAGGTATTCGGACTTTAGAACATATACTGGGCTGAAGAATGCCCTTTATTATGAACCTTGTTTTTCCAGGTACGTGCATTAGTCTGTCGTGGCGAAATGCCAATAACGGCAGTATCCCCTGTGGGTGTAGTACCCATGGGATATGTAAGCAACAAGAGTCAATAAAGAAGGTTTACACAGGGGCTTAATCTAAAGAGAAACCTTTGAGCGGGGCCCTACTCCACGTCTGCGCCTTTATCTCCGTTGTGCCGTGTCCTGGGAGGGTATCGCACGAATGGTGTCTGTAAAAAGGAAAACTCATTGTTGACATTGGATTTTGGCAAGGTACAAAAGGCAAATAAGATGGCCTCAAGTGAAAGAGTTTTCAGCATGCAAAGTTTCAGGTCTCCGAGTGGAATAACTTTGATGTTTAATTTATCGCCATTCGACCTTATCTCGGTGGCCGAAGTTGTACTTCGAGTGACAACATTCAACATTCCGAGTGGTTTTCGGCCGATCATGCCCTCAAGACGACCTCGGATGAAGGAGTATTCTAAAGGAATTGTCTTCGTCTTGTTGAGGCGATCGATTTTGATATATAAATCATCTCAATCCGAGTTCATATGCAAAAGTTAGAGGCAATACACTGCAGGCCGAAACTGAATGAAAATATGGCGCAAAGTACCAGACGCCCTGTCTGATGGCTCGCGCGAGCAATTCGGCCCTTAAGAAGTCCTTGAATCGGAAAAACTTCAACATGAGAAAGTTTCGTCTCGTCGAGCCGATCGATTTTCATATATAATTCGTCTCAATCCGAGGTCGTATGAGACTTGGGGAGACAAATCAAGATCAGGCTATGTTTTTGGTCGAGTGAAAAGCTTACCATCCGAGTGAAAACTCACCGGTCGAGTGAAAACCTACCGATCGAGTAAAAGGTCGAGTGAAGACCTACCAATTGAGTAAAAGGTCGAGTGAAGACCTACCAATTGAGTAAAAGGTTAAAAACCTACCGATCGAGTAAAAGGTCGAGTGAAAACCTACCGATCGGGTAAAAGGTCGAGTGAAAACCTACCGATCGAGTAAAAGGTCGAGTGAAAACCTACCAATTGAGTAAAAGGTTAAAAACCTACCGATTGAGTAAAAGGTCGAGTGAAAACCTACCGACCGAGTAAAAGGTCGAGTGAAAACTTATCGATCGAGTAAGGGATTACCATCCGAGTGAAAGATTCTAATATCCGAGTGGATGAGCTCAAATCCGAGTGAAACTGAACATGTGCCCGAAAGTTTATCAAGATGACCTCGGATGAAGAAGTGTTCAATATAGAAGTTGTGCGTATCATCAAGACGGTAAACTTTGGTTTTGGGGTCATCATCATCAGAGATAGTATATGGCCGGAAAATTCACTACGAGACTCGGATAATTCAGTCTACCGCAAGACCGAGTCCGACTAGAAGGTAAAGACGACCTCGAAAAGTATTCAAGATGGCCTTATTTGAAAAAGTGATCAACATGAGAGTTGTTCATATCGTCGAGGCGCACAAGTTTGATATTTGGGCCATCTTTATCGGAGGTCATATGGAGGCTCGGCGGCCTGCACAAGGAGGAAGACAGAAGTTGGGCCAGATTCAGACTGAATCCGAGTTGGAATAGAACTAGGACTCTAGGACGCGAATTGATGTAATTTTTCTTGTAAGGAAAGCCTAGATGAATCCTTTACTTGTACGGGAAGTCCAGCCGCCTCTTATATATGTTGGGGGTGATGGCCGATTGAACAACACACAATCGAACAAATCAATATACTACTTTTTCCTGTCTACTTTTTATCTCTCCACCGTTTTTCTCTCTCGTTCTTCGCTGTTCTTCGTGTTTGAGAGCTGCGAATCCCGAGGCTCTAGGGGCGAGCGAATCGACCTAGGGCAGCCCATAGCCGCCACAATCCCTGACGGGGTCCCTCCCGGGTGCGCGGGGTTTCGGGTCTGCAAAAGCACCCGCCGACTGTCTTGCGTATCGCGCTGTTGGTCGGGTCTCCTTCGATGTGAGCTGCGATGCATCACCCCCGGCGTCGAGGGTACACGTGACGTGTTCGTGTGTCAACACACTTTTTGGCGACTCCGCTGGGGACACGAAGATCAATCATCATCATCCACCATGTCCGATCTTCCCAAGCCATCCGAGGTAGACGCCGATAACATCATTAAGCCCAGTCTTGATGAGATATCGGCTGATCATCGCCAAGTCTATGAGGAGTACAAGAAGGCGCGTGAAGAGAAGGATTTGCAGGAGTTCCTTGCAAAGTTCAAGAAGGATCGCCAAGGCAACATCACTCCGATTGAAGAAATCAAGTTTCCTCCTCTTCAAGCCGAGCAGGTTAAACCCTCTGTAAGTACTGCCTTTTCTCCTGAGTAGTGGGCTGAGATTGAAAGTCGTATTGCTGATGGTAACAATCTAGTCTATCAAATTTTCATAGAAAATACTAATGCTCAGAAGAATACATATCAATCGACTAGTGGTAATGATGGTGTAGCTGCTAGTGTGCAAAACCCTAATCTGGCTTTACCTATCTCATCGGCGCCTCCCGTGCCAATGACTTATTATCCTACCCAAACAAATCAGATTGTGGCTGCACCCATTAATCCTATTATGAGCATGCCAGGTTCGGTGGCAACGCCGAACCCAACCTTACCTACAGCTACAACCACTCGACCACTAGCAAATTATGGGTCGACATACCTGCCACAATTCCTACCTACAGCTAGTAACCCTACTCCTCCTATGCCACTGCCACCAGCTTCATCGTCCACTATGGATGATGGTTTAGCTAATCTTAGAGAGGAGATGGCTAAGATGCTTCGAGAGAATTTCGGAGTTGAGTTACCTCAGAATCGGATTTACCAAAAGCCGTACCCCGAGTACTTTGATGCCATCCAGTGCCCTCCAGGATATAAAATTCCAGATTTTGTTAAGTTTAATGGAGAAGGCACAAAAACCACATGGGAGCATGTTAGTCAATACTTAGCACAATTGGGTGAGGCAGGTGATGGAGTCATGTACCTAGGGTAGGGTCATAGACCTGATCTAAGTATCCTGCCCAAGGACACCCTTAGAAGAGATCACCTTCCAATCGACCTACGAGGAACTCACTCGACTGGCTTGAAGGACTCGACCACGAAGACTCACTCGACCACCAGAAGGTCAAGAAGCATTCTGCACTGCAACGGTCTATAATTAAGTAGACTTTATGATAGTTAAGACACTTTATGTGGGGCGTTACCAGTAACGCCCCGGACTTAATGTACCTTAAACCCTTCATTACGTGGGTTGGCTGGGGTCCTGGCGCACTCTATATAAGCCACCCCCCTCCACAGGCAGAAGGGTTCGCACCCCTATAACTCATATACACATAATCCACTCGACCGCCTCCGGGCTCCGAGACGTAGGGCTTTTACTTCCTCCGAGAAGGGCCTGAACTCGTACATCTCTTGTGTTTACAACCTCTCCATAGCTAGGACCTTGCCTCTCCATACCTACCCCCCACTCTACTGTCAGACTTAGAACCACGACAGTTGGCGCCCACCGTGGGGCAGGTGTTCTAGCGATTTTGTGGAGAAGTTGCGATTCTTCCGAGTACTTTCGTCATGGTGGCTGCTGGAGTTTTGGTCGAGAGACGCGAGATCCGTCTTGGCGCTCTCACTTTCATCGCCGACGACTCCGCCTGGCTCCAGGAGGCCCCACTCGATGTCGGTGCGCTCCCCGTCCGCGGTGCGATGCATTTTCGCGCGTGTGTCCGCGGCGTTCTGCTGCGACAATCGTCGACCCCGTATCGGTCGACTCCCCTATCGACCACCCTCCCGGTCTCCCGCCAGCGCAAGCGCTCTGGTCGGTCGAGACTTCAACGGTGGGTGAGACACACGGTGGGTGAGACACGCGGTGGCTCGCCAGACGGCCATCACTCAAGTTGCGGCAATCGAGCCCAACGAATCTCTCTATGGCCTGTTCGATCTGTCGACTGGCTCCGTAGAGACTGCATCCGAATGCGATACCAGTGATCCAGCGGCGGAAATCCTGATGGTCAACGGGCCTCGCAGTCCGCCTGGCTTCGCCCATGATGGTGGGGCAGGCGGCGGAGACGACCCCGCACGAGACCACGAAGAGTACCAGCTCGAGCCACTCGACTCTCTGCAAAGAGAGGAACTTCGCCGCAGGAACATGGATGCCTTGCATACTCCCATCGCAGGAGAAACCCCCGAGGCTCGCGCCTTGGAGGAGGCACGTTTGGCCAATTTGGCCGAACGCGCTCGCTTGGAGAATCTTCAGCGAGCACTCAACGAGCGCGCGCGGCAACAAGTTCCCGATGCCAATCGACGTCAACTCTTCCCGCCGACTCAGGTATATCGAACCCCAATCCAGAATTTAGTAGCTGCGACCCGTATAGCAGAATCCATCCAGCCCTCTTAGTCGGAAGCTGGCAGAGGCTTGATGCAGATCAGGGATTTGCTCCGGGCAGCAGGAGACCAGAATTCAGTAGTGTCGCAGTCGCACAACAGAATTCACAGTCGATCCGTCGCTGCGAACACGGTTCAGTCGGCTCACAGTCCCAGATCGCCTCCGCGGAGAGAAGGGCGCGAGAATCGGCGGGACTAGTATGGAGACCGACATGACCAAGATGATAGGCGTCGAGTGCCCGCTTCCCCTCTGAGGGCTGGGTCTTACGCTCCTCGGCAGCAAGATGACAGACATCAGCTCAGTATGGGGTGAAGAGCTCCAGTCGACCCCAGAGAACCAGGCTTCGACGCGCGATCCATTATCGTGCAAGTCTTGGTCGACCGGAACAGAGCCCATCGGGGTGGGCCCGACAGAGATGCGCCCACGAGCAGTCGAGTGCATGTTTCTGGTCCAGAATGTTTCAGCAGGGCTATCAGAGCCGCAGTGATCCCTCCCAATTTCAGGTTGGCAACAGGAGTCAGCAAGTTCACCGGTGAGTCTAAGCCTGAAACTTGGCTTGAGGACTACCGAGTGGCGGTTCAGATTGGTGGTGGGAACGACGAGGTGGCCATGAAGAATTTGCCCCTCATGTTGGAAGGTTCTGCCAGAGCGTGGTTGAATCAGTTACCTCCTAGCAGCATTTACACTTGGGAAGATCTGTCCCGAGTGTTCGTCAGAATGTTTGAAGGAACTTGCAAGCGACCGGCTGGATTGACGGAGCTGCAAGTCTGTGTGCAGAAGACCAATGAGACTCTCAGGGAGTATATTCAGAGATGGATCACTTTGCACCATACTGTGGAGAATGTGTCTGATCATCAGGCAGTCTGTGCCTTCAAGGATGGCGTCAAGAACAGAGAATTGAGTCTGAAATTTGGTTGAACCAGAGACATGAACCTGAGTCGGATGATGGAGATTGCTACCAAGTACGCCAATGGTGAAGAAGAAGACCGACTCCGAAGCGGGAAGTACAAACCGAGTCAGTCGGAGAAGGGAAACACCAGTCGGAAACAGAAGCGGAAGGCTGAACCAACAGCTCCTGGAGAGGCTTTGGCCGTGACTCAGGGAAAGTTCAAAGGGAAACCAAAAGGATCCTGGAACCCTAAGAAGGTGAAGGATAAAGAAGGGAACAACGTGGTGGATATGCCGTGTCACATCCACACGAAGAAAGATGAAGAGGGCAATATCATTTACCCAAAGCATACCACTCGCCAATGTCGACTCCTGATCCAGCAGTTTCAAGGAAAACAGTCTAAGGACAAGGAAAAGGAGTCGGACAAGGCCGAAGACAAGGAGGACAGTGAGGAAGGATATCCGCATGTCAACTCCACTCTGATGATCTTTGCAGATGTGGAAAGCAAGAGTCGACTGAAAGTCATTAACCGTGAGGTGAACATGGTTGCCCCAGCAAAAGCAAGTTATCTGAGATGTCCCAAACACCCATCACATTCGACCAATCTGATCACCTGACTCATATTGCCACCCCTGGGAGGCAAGCTTTGGTGGTCGATCCAGTTGTCGAAGGCACTCGACTGACAAAAGTACTGATGGACGGTGGTAGTGGGCTGAACTTGTTGTATGCAGACACACTAAAAGGAATGGGCATTCCGATGTCCCGACTGAGCACCAATAACATGAGCTTTCATGGAGTTATACCAGGGAAGAAAGCCGAGTCACTCGGCCAAATAGCTCTGGAAGTGGTGTTTGGTGATTCGAAACATTTTCGCAAAGAGAAGTTGACCTTTGAGGTCGTGGATTTTCAGAGTGCGTATCATGCCATTTTGGGGAGACCAGCTTATGCACGGTTCATGGCTCGACCATGTTACGTGTACCTCAAACTGAAGATGCCCGGCCCCAAAGGAGTGATCACTGTCACTGGTGATCGGAAAAAGGCAGAAGAGTGCTTTCAGAAGGGCTCAAAGATTGCCAATTCCCAGGTGACAGCGGTCGAGTTTGAAGAATACAAGCAAAACACAGATCCGAGTGATTTGCTGCGATCCAAGAAACCCGCCATAGAATCTGCATTTCAGTCGTCCGGTGAGACGAAGCCTGTTCACATTTACCCGACCGACCCCAATGCAGCCCCGACCCACATCTCCACAACACTCGACCCGAAATAGGAAGAAGCGCTCATCCAGTTCCTCCGTGAGAACTGGGACATTTTTGCATGGAAGCCCGCTGACATGCCAGGTGTTCCCAGGGGACTGGCTGAGCATCGCCTAAGAGTCGACTCATCAGCAAAACCAGTCAAAGAGCATCTTCGGCGGTCCGCCGTCCAGAAGAGAAAAGCCATTGGTGAGGAAGTGGCTCGACTGTTGGCAGCAGGATTTATCCGAGAGATATACCACTCCGAGTGGCTCGCTAATGTCGTCATGGTTCCTAAGAAGGACAAATCGCTCCGAATGTGCATTGATTTCAAGCACATCAACCGGGCCTGCCCGAAAGATCATTTTCCTCTCCCTCGCATAGATCAAATTGTTGACTCGACCGCGGGATGCGAGAGATTGTCTTTTCTTGACGCCTATTCCGGGTACCACCAGATCCGTCTGTACGGACCCGATGAGATAAAAACAACTTTCATCACTCCATTCGGGTGCTTCTGCTATATCACCATGCCATTCGGCCTCAAGAATGCCGGAGCCACATTCATGCGAATGATTCAGAAGTGTCTGCTCACTCAGATCAGTCGGAATGTGGAAGCATATATGGATGATATCGTCGTCAAGTCACGAAAAGGTTCCGACCTGCTCGCTGACCTCGCCGAAACATTTGCCAACCTCAGAAGGTATGATATCAAGCTCAATCCATCAAAGTGCACATTCGGAGTTCCTGGTGGCAAGTTACACGGGTTTCTCGTTTCCGAGCGAGGGATCGATGCTAATCCAGAAAAGATCGGCACTATTCTCCAAATGAAACGCCCTGTGCGAGTGCATGATGTCCAGAAGCTTACTGGATGCTTGGCCGCATTAAGTCGATTCATCTCACGACTCGGTGAAAAGGCATTGCCTCTTTATCGACTGATGAAGAAGGCAGACAAGTTCGAGTGGACTTCAGAAGCTGATGCAGCGTTTGCCGAGCTAAAAGCTCTGCTCTCCACCCAGCCAGTGCTTGCTGCTCCAATCAGCAAAGAGCCTCTGTTGCTTTATATTGCAGCCACAGGACAAGTCGTCAGTACAGTGCTTACGTCGAGCGGGAGGAAGAAGGAAAAGCCTTCAAAGTTCAGCGCCCAGTGTATTATTTGTCTGAAGTCTTGACTCCATCCAAGCAGAGATATCCTCATTATCAGAAGCTTGTGTATGGAATATACATGACCACAAAGAAGGTTGCTCATTATTTCTCTGATCATTCCATCACAGTCGTCAGCGACGCTCCACTATCAGAGATTTTGCACAATAGAGATGCAACTGGTCGAGTGGCGAAATGGGCGATTGAACTTCTTCCCCTTGATATCAAGTTTGAGGCAAAGAAAGCCATTAAGTCCCAGGCAATAGCAGATTTCCTCGCCGAGTGGATTGAACAGCAGCAGCCGACTGAAGTTCACTCGGAGCATTGGACCATGTTCTTTGATGGCTCTAAGATGTTGAATGGTTCTGGTGCTGGGGTTGTCCTGGTTTCCCCCAGAGGAGATAAGCTCAGATATGTGCTCCAGATTCACTTTGATTCCTCCAACAATGAGGCAGAGTATGAGGCCCTCTTATACAGATTGCGCATGGCCATTTCACTCGGCGTCCGTCGCCTGATGGTCTATGGCGATTCAGATTTAGTAGTCAATCAAGTGATGAAGGAGTGGGACGTGAGAAGCCCAGCCATGACTGGATACTGCAATGCAGTGAGGAAGCTGGAAAAGAAGTTTGAGGGGTTAGAGCTCCATCACATTCCCCGACTGAAAAATCAAGCAGTTGATGATCTAGCAAAGATAGGTTCCAAGAGAGAAGCCATTCCGAGTGGTGTGTTCTTGGAGCATATACACACTCCGTCAGTCAAAGAAGATCCTTTCACCGAAGAAGCTCCACAGCCCAAGAGTGCCACAGATCCGACTAAGGTTGAAGTCCCAGCAGTGGTCGACTTGGTCATGGAGGTCTTGGTGGTCATTCCCGACTGGACAGTTCCATATATCGCGTATATCCTGAGAAAAGAGCTTCCGGAGGATGAGGAAGAGGCTCGACAGATCGTCCGTCGATCCAAAGCCTTCACCGTGATCAAAGGACAGTTATTCAGAGAAAGCGCGACTGGAGTTGGTCAGAAATGCATAACGCCAGAAGAAGGTCGAATCATCCTTAATGATATCCACTCGGGGACCTGTGGTCATCATGCGTCCTCTCGGACCATCGTGGCCAAAGCATACCGAGCCGGATTTTACTGGCCAAAGGCGAATGAGAAGGCAAAAGAAATAGTGGACAAGTGCGAAGGATGTCAGTTCTACTCGAATATGTCACACAAGCCTGCATCAGCTCTGAAGACCATTCCACTCGTCTGGCCTTTCGCAGTATGGGGGTTGGACATGGTCGGTCCTTTGAGAACAGGTCGAAGTGGCTTCACGCATGTACTGGTGGCAGTCGACAAGTTCACCAAGTGGATTGAGGCTAAACCAATCAAGAACCTTGACGCCGGTACTATTGTTAGCTTCATCAGGGAACTGATATTCATATATGGAGTACCGCACAGCATCATTACGGATAATGGGTCGAACTTTGACTCGGAGGAATTCAGGAATTTCTGCAACTCTCAAGGCACACGAGTCGACTACGCTTCAGTCGCCCATCCGCAGTCAAATGGACAAGCAGAGCGAGCCAATGGCCTGATCCTCAAGGGATTGAAACCCCGACTGATGCGTGATCTCAAGCATGCGGCTGGAGCGTGGGTCGACGAACTTCCCTCGGTGCTTTGGGGACTGCGGACCACACCTAATCGGTCGACCGGAAGAACTCCATTCTTCTTGGTCTACGGAGCTGAAGCAGTCTTGCCGAGTGATCTTCTCCACAATGCTCCTCGAGTTGAACTCTACAACGAAGAAGAAGCTGAACAAGCGCGGCAGGACGCAGTCGACCTTTTAGAGGAAGAAAGGGAGATGGCTCTTATCCGCTCGACCATCTACCAACAAGACTTGCGTTGTTTCCACGCCAGAAATGTGAGGGGTCGAGCCTTCCAGGAAGGGGATTTAGTTCTCCGAGTGGATCAGAAGAAACAACACAAGCTTGCTCCTTCTTGGGAAGGACCCTTCATCGTCACCAAAGTTCTCCACAACGGGGCGTACCGTCTTTACAACGTCGAGCATAATATCGACGAGCCCCGAGCTTGGAATACGGAACTACTCCACCCATTTTACACTTAAGTTTATCACTCGGATGAGTTGTAATAAAGTACTTCCGTAGTTCATGGATTTCAAAATAATAGTGTCATAATTCCTCCATAGTTTTTGTCACTCTTTATTTGTCCAATAAAATTTTCCCCTCAGTGGGTGACTTAGCCGCGAATCCGTTTCGCCTAAGTTTGTAAAAATCCTTACCGAGTGGTGAGCCAGACTCCCACTCGGGGGCTTAGCTGCGAATCCGTTTCGCCTAAGATTAAATAAAATCCTACCGAGTGGTAAGCCAGACTTCCACTCGGAGGCTTAGCTGCAGTCCAAGTACTCGCCTAAGTTATAAAAATCCTACCGAGTGGTAAGCCAGACTTTCACTCGGAGGCTTAGCTGCAGTCCAAGTACTCGCCTAAGTTATAAAAATCCTACCGAGTGGTAAGCCAGACTTCCACTCGGAGGCTTAGTTGCAGTCCAAGTACTCGCCTAAGTTATAAAAATCCTACCGAGTGGTAAGCCAGACTTCCACTCGGGGCTTAGCTGCAGTCCAAAGTACTCGCCTAAGTTATATAAATCCTACCGAGTGGCGAGCCAGACTCCCACTCAGGGGGCTTAGCTGCAGTTTAAACACTCGCCTAAGTACAATGTGCGCCCGCAAGGAGGACGAGGTGCAGGTCGACTGTGATCCTCTCCTCTGAGCTATGCCACAAATACAACGTGCGCTCGTAAGGAGGACGAGGTGCAAGTCGACTGCGACCCTCTCCTCTGAGCTACGCCATAAGTACAATGTGCGCTCGCAAGGAGGATGAGGTGCAGGTCGACTGCGACCCTCTCCTTTGAGCTACACCACAAATACAACGTACGCTCGCAAGGAGGACGAGGCGCAGGTCGACTGCGACCCTCTCCTCTGAGCTACGCCATAAGTACAATGTGCGCTCGTAAGGAGGACGAGGTGCAGGTCGACTGCAACCCTCTCCTCTGAGCTTCGCCACAAGTACAACGTGAAAATCCTACCGAGTGAAGAGCAAACCTCTCACTCGGAGGCTTAGCTGCAGCCCCAGTGCTCGCCTAAGATATAAAAATCCTACCGAGTGAAGAGCAAACCTCTCGCTCGGGGGCTTAGCTGCAGCCCAGTGCTCGCCTAAGATATGAAAATCCTGCCGAGTGAAGAGCAAACCTCTTACTCGGAGGCTTAGCTGCAGCCCAGTGCTCGCCTAAGATATGAAAATCCTACCGAGTGAAGAGCAAACCTCTCACTCGGGGGCTTAGCTGCAGCACAGTGCTCGCCTAAGATATAAAAATCCTACCGAGTGTAGAGTAAACCTCACACTCGGGGGCTTAGCTGCAGCCCAGCGCTCGCCTAAGTGGATTAAGGAATAAGTCGACTGCAGTAAGCATCTTGCTTCGAACCTGCAAAAGACATTTCGAGCCAAAAGCAATCATATTCAAACATCAAATCCAAGTTCGGATCGATACCTAAAGGAACCGAAAGTGCTCAGGCGCTAAGCCTATTAAGGTTTATCGGTTACAACTCCACTCGGCATACCGAGGCAAATTTAAAGTGTCGAGCTTAAAAGAAGTTTTTTACCCCTCCTGTGGAGGGCTGGAAGGAGCAACGAACTCATCAAGATCAATTCCATCTGCGATCCGAGTGGCAGCAGCAATGAAGGTTTCCATGAAGGACCTGAAGTCGTGTTTCTTGGTGTTGGCCACTCAGAGAGCCGCCAGCTTGTCTTCTCGCGTATCTTTGCAGTGGACTCGGGCCAGACACAGAGCAACATCTGCACCGCACCGAGCCGAGGACTTTTTCCACTCCTGCACTCGACCAGGGACCGTGTTCAGGCGAGCCATCAGCGACTCGAGGTCGTTCTGGAGTGTCTCCCTGGGCCAGAGCGACGAGTCGATGCGAGATGTGGCGACCTTTAGCCTTGGAAGATAGTCCACGACAGCTGCAACACGGGACTCCAGTCAGAAAACATTCATGGCAACTTCGTCGTTCACCGGAGAATTGATGGGGTCAAGGTTTGGTTCCAGCCGGCTAGTCTCTTCTTCAAAGTTTTGACAAAATTCTGCAAGGATAATCACCGAGTAAAGGCAATGGTCGAATGGAAAAATCACAGTTGAGAATGATTGTTGAGAGTAAAGGGTTACCTTCGAGCATAAGGAACAGCTTCTTGGCAAGACCACTCAGGAAGGCCTCCAGATCATTTTTCTTCCCAGTCAACTGGCTGACTTGGTCGGTCAGGGCAGCTTTGTCAGTTTTCAGTCGACTGACTTCCTTGTTGGCAATCCCAAGAGCAGCTTTCAGATTGGTATTTTCTTGTTCAAGCTTGGTGATTGAAGCTAACTTCTCGTCAGCAAGCTTGATCTTCTCAGCTAGTTCAAGGTCTTTTTTCTGTTGGGCCTCCTTCACCTTACCTGCAAGTTACAGCAAGATCAGATTTTGAAACAAACAAAGGGAAAAAGCAGTCGTCGAGGCCTCACCAAACATACCTTTGGTATCCTCCTTTGCCTTCGTCAAATTCTCCTGAACCAGCTTCAAATCCAGCTCGAGTTGAATGTGCTTGTTTTCCTGCTCGGTGTAGCGAGCCGCAAGGTCACAGGATTTCTGCGAAGAACCAATCGACTAAATGTCAAAGATAATTCACTTCCGAGTGGAAAAGGAAAAATCATGCGTTTCTAAGACTACAGCCGAATACAAGCATTCGACCATAGTCTCGGGGACTACACCCAGTGGGTGCACTCAGCGTGCCCCCACTAATCCTATTGAAGACAGAGTTGACCAGTCGACCTCAAAAAAAAACAAGATGTATTCTTTAAGACTGTAATCGACTGAAAGCAGTCGACCACAGTCTCGGGGACTACACCCAGTGGGTGCACTCAGCGTGCCCCCACCGGTTTGAGAAATACATTCGCCTCAGACGAATGACGGAAAGATTCAACTTATAAAGCCTAAGGCCGACTGCCAGCAGTCGACCTTAGCCTTGGGGACTACACCCAGCGGGTGCACTCAGCGTGCCCCCGCTAACACGGAGTTTAAATTGACGCACCCAGTGGGTGACTGCTGTGAATTTCGGAAAGAAAAGTTTTGATAGCATATCCTAACAGAACAAGCGGTGGTCGACTGACCTGAACATTGCTTTGAAGGGCGGAACTGGCGTCGTAAGCTGCCTGGCTCGCATCCCGGATGGTCTTCACCTGCTCCATCATGATCCCTGCTTGGCGTATCGCCTCCTTCGCGGCCCCAGCTTGGTCCTCTGGGACGTGGTGCGTCGTGAAGAGGGAGGGCTGTGCGGCACTCGACGAAGCAGGGAGAGCACTCGTCAGTGGATCTGCGAAGGACACAATGTGTCGAGTGGTGTTCTCCTCCTCCGCGACCAGAGTCTCGGGCGCCGTCACATCCTGGGGCACCCTGCCGGCAGACGCTTTCCTACTCCTTCTGTGCTTCAGCGGTTCCTCATCTTCATCATCATCAGGGAGAGTGATAACAACATTGGATGGAGCTACAGAAAAGAATCAGAATTAGAGATCATGAGTCAGTCGACTAAAAACAGTATCAAGAGTACAGTACCAGGATTTGAGGTTGCTGCGTCCTCCATCTCATGGTCGTCAGCCCTGGCTGAGGTCTCAGAAGTAGCAGCACTACAATTCCAAAGAATCAGTCGACTAGCTCAAGCGTCAACCAGAGATAAAGCTCGCACAAAACAGGAAGACTTAAGCAGCATGATTACCCTGATATGGTGGGGATGGACACCTTCATCTTCGGCAGGAGCTTGGTCGGCTTTGACGGGGCCGTCCTGGGCTGCTTCGACGCCTTTTCAGTCGGCGCCGGAGAAGTGGTCCGAGGGCGCTTGGTCGACTGCGCAACAGTCGCAACCCCCTTGCCACGTTCAGTTGCAGGGTCATGGACAAGCTTCGACCGCCTTTCCGAGCGCGGTGGTGTGACCTCCTCCTCCTCCTCTTCTTCGTCCTCCTCATCGTCATCATCATCATCATCATCATCATCCTCAGCGGCATCCGAGTCCCACTCCTCCTGGCTCTCACCCCCGCTCGCTTCTTCCTCCTCAGTCGGAGCCTGTGCTCCATTGGGCATCGAGTACAGCTTAGTGAGGGCCTGATAGACATCAAGACAAAGGTCAATCGACCGATTGGCAGAGAAAACAGAAATAAATATGACAAGAATACAATGGGAAGTGGAGCAGACATACCTTGTTTGGAACACTGCGGTGGTCGAGTGGAGGAATCCTTCTGGCTCCACGAGGGTTATCCTTGTTCCTAGTAACAGCGGCCATCCACCTTTCCAAGTGGCATCATCGACTGCTTCTGGATTGATCCGAATCTCATCTTCAGTCCCGCGGTACAACCACATGCAATGGCTCCGGAACTGAAGAGGCTGGATACGACGCCTAAGAAACACCTCCAGGAGATCCATACCCGTCATTCCCTCCCGAACCAACTGAACTACGCGCTCCATCAACATCTTCACGTCAGCTTTCTCCTCCGGAATCACCTTCAGAGAGGAGGGCTTGTTCACTCGGTCCATGGTGAACTGAGGGAGTCCACTCGACTTCCCCGGTGTCGGTTGATCCTGGCAGTAGAACCAGCTCGACTGCCAGCCTCTGACTGACTCGGGAAACGTCATGGCTGGGAAGGTGCTCTTGTTCCTCACCTGGATCCCCAGGCCTCCACACATTTGGACAACTTGGGTTCTTTCGTCGCCTGGGCTCGCCTTCTTCACGGTCTGAGAGCGACACATGAATATGTGCTTGAACAAGCCCCAATGCGGTTGACAACCCAGAAAATTCTCACACATGGACACAAACGCGGCAAGATAGGCGATGGAGTTCGGGGTGAAGTGGTGGAGTTGCGCTCCAAAGAAGTTCAAGAAACCACGAAAGAAAACGCTCGGTGGCAAAGAAAATCCGTGGTTGACATGGGTGGCCAGAAGCACGCACTCACCCTCTTCCGGCTGGGGCTGCCACTCTTTCCCCGGAAGCCTTGCGGCTCCGTGGGGGATCAGCCCGTCGTTGGCCATGTCGAGGAGATCCGCCTCCGTGATGGTCGACCGGATCCAATCTCCCTGGACCCAGCCTTTCGGCAGGCGAGATCTAGACGAAGACCCGCTGCGACTGGTGGATCTCCCCTTCGCCTTCTCCGTCGCCGACGCCTTCTTCGTGTGTTCCAGCGCTGCCATCTTCTCCTTGACCATGGCTGCCGGCGAGAAGCGCGAGGAGAAGTTGTGCGGAGGCGAGAGCGAGCGCGTTGGGCGGAGACGAAGGAAGCAGAGAGGGAGAATACTGAGGCATTGTTCAAAAAACCCTCGCCGGGCGCATTTATAAGATCCCTTCCAAGTGGATGACAGGTGGGCCCGGTCGATCTAATCATATCCCGAAATAGTTGCACGGACGTGATACATGGCGAAAAAAGCGGCGCGGAGATCGAGGCGTCTGTGCCCTATCCCATCTGAGCACCGCAGTCCGCCCCGCTTTGCGCGCTTCCCCAAATTTCGTATCCCGCGGAATCCGCGAACGGCAGATCGGTCTATCAGACGCGGGATTTCCTGTGATCCGTCACTCGAAAATCGGCGAAGTTCAAAAGATCACTCGACGAAAGAAAAGAATGGATCGAGTCGACTGAAGAAAAGTTGCTCACTATCAGCAAAGAGATTTTTTGGTTCAAAACAACGCACGACCAGTATGCGAAGGCTAATCGGAAACAACATCAACTCCTTCATCACTCAAGCCTCAATCCATTCGGGGGCTAATTATGGAGTCATGTACCTAGGGTAGGGTCATAGACCTGATCTAAGTATCCTGCCCAAGGACACCCTTAGAAGAGATCACCTTCCAGTCGACCTACGAGGAACTCTCTCGACTGGCTTGAAGGACTCGACCACGAAGACTCACTCGACCACCAGAAGGTCAAGAAGCATTCTGCACTGCAACGGTCTGTAATTAAGTAGACTTTATGATAGTTAAGACACTTTATGTGGGGCGTTACCAGTAACGCCCCGGACTTAATGTACCTTAAACCCTTCATTACGTGGGTTGGCTGGGGTCCTGGCGCACTCTATATAAGCCACCCCCTCCACAGGCAGAAGGGTTCGCACCCCTGTAACTCATATACACATAATCCACTCGACCGCCTCCGGGCTCCGAGACGTAGGGCTTTTACTTCCTCCGAGAAGGGCTTGAACTCGTACATCTCTTGTGTTTACAACCTCTCCATAGCTAGGACCTTGCCTCTCCATACCTACCCCGCACTCTACTGTCAGACTTAGAACCACGACAGCAGGCTCACTGAATGAGTTGAAAGTGCGTTTATTTCCTTTGTCATTAATTGGTACAGCATTTTCACGGTTTTCTTCTTTACCACATGGTTCCATTCGAGTTTGGTCGCAGCTAGAGGAGAAATTTCATGATCACTTTTATAGCGGCGACAATGAACTCAAGTTGTCACATCTAACATCGGTTAAGCAGAAGCATGATGAATCGGTCTCCGATTACGTCAAGAGATTCAGAGAAACGAAAAACCGGTGTTTTAGTTTGGTGATAACCGAGAGAGACTTGGCAGACCTAGTGTTGAGTGGTTTGAGAACTCCCATTAGAGAAAAGCTAGAAGGCTATGAGTTTTTAAATATTAACCAAGTCTTACAAAGGGCTTTGGCTCAGGAAAGCCGAAGCAAAGATCTCAAAGAAGTGCATAGGTACAAAGCCGATCGTCCAAAGATGAATATGGTGGAATATGATAGTGATCACTCAGACGATGAGGGTGATGTTTTTTCTATTGAATTTGTTTGGCCATCTAAGGCCAAACCCTTTACTTGCAATGATCTGAAACCGATTCATAAGAATCGTGATGAAGAGATGAAGTTTACTTTTAACATTGCTAAGTGTGATAGAATATTTGATGCTTTGCTGCAGGCTAAGATTATTAGAATATCTCATACTTTACCGTCGTTTGAAGAGCTGAAACGGCGTGCTTATTGCAAGTATCATAACTCTTTTTCTCATGCTACTAACAATTGCAATGTTTTTCGACGACAGATACAATCGGCCATTAATGATGGACGACTGAACTTTTCTGAGATGCAAGTTGATAAACAGCCCTATCCAATGAACACCATGGATTTAGAAGGGAAGAAGCTGCTCATTCGGCCGGAGGTAGCCGAATCTGCTAATAAAGCTAATGTCATTGTTGGTGAGCCCAGGAAAGACAAGGAGGGCGACAAGGTCTTGGGGAGACATGTTGTGCTTGATAAGCAACCCGATGGCAAGGAAGTGATCAAGATCACCATCAAGAATCCTACACTCGGGGGGCAAACACAAGTGCAGCAGGACACTCGAGTTAAATTTGTCAAGCCCAAGAGTCCTGAAGTTGGAAAATGGAAGATGAAAAAAGCCAAAGTGCAGCGCAAATGAATCAAACCAACTTTTGACATGTTGTTGTCCAAATACGCCAACCAGTCGGCTAGTTCCAGCTCTAACCGGCCATCATACTTGAAGCGACCAAGGTCACCATCAGATGATATGTTCAATCAATATATGAAACCGAGTGGACCAAAGGCGTTATTTCCAGAAGAGCAGAGGCAAACTGTTTGGGACCGACTTGAATACTCATATAATGGCCGACTGAATATCGATAACTATCGGTCGGCTGGTCAAAACATACGACCGGATGGAAATTACCCGAGTGTAAGAATGCACCCTGGTGGAAGCTATCCGAGTGAAAAAATGTGGATGGGTAGATCTCATCCACGTGAGTTCCATCCGAGTGGATACCATCCGAATGACATCAATCCGAGTGGATTCCATGCAAGTAAAAAGGTGCGCCCGAATGGAAATTTCATGCATCTGGAAAATCGAAAAGAATGGCGTGTTAAGTCACCAAGTGTTGCAGCAGTTGAGTCGGGCAAAGGCAAGGAGAAAATGGATGTCGACTCACTTATCTTGGGCACCAAAACATTCCCCATACAGCAGCCGACTGTGCATAATCACTCAACTGAGCCGATACTTTCTATCGCGCCAAAGCACTCGGCTAATGACCATGAAGCAAGCAGCAGCCAAGTAAAGGTGAGAGATGCTAAATACACTCGACCAAAGTGGTGTCCTCCAGGGCTAACAAAGACACAGAAGAGGAAACTACAGAGGTTAAGAAGTCAAGAGATGGCGGAGCAGGAGGCCGAGAAACAAAGGGATAAGTTGTTCAATGACACTCGGCCCATGGCTCCAGCAAAACAAGTGTGGAGGCCAAAACAAATACAAGATACATCAGCTTCTACATCTATCACAGAAGTGCCTACACCACCCAAAGAGGAGGATGCGACAGCTATTACATCGTCTGTGGCACTTCTTACCTCTCCTTCACTCGGACAGATTTCAGAATCGGTCGATCCACTTGAAGAAGAGGTTCATATGTTGGACTATGAATCTACGCCGGTTCATGAAGGTATGGATATCAATATGGTGTATTACTTACCTGCTGAGTTTCGTGCTGTAGATGAGGAAGGGGAAGTGGCTCAGCTGGATTTTTGCCCTAAAAACGCAATATTCGAGAAGCCAAAAGAACCAGTAACACATTTGAAACCGTTGTATCTCAGAGGTCATATCAATGGATCGCCACTTAGTCGAATGCTTGTTGATGGTGGTGCTGTGGTAAATCTTATGCCTTATTCGGTCTTCAAGAAATTGGGTTTGCCTGATGAAGAATTGATCAAGACCAATATGGTGCTCAACGGGTTTGAAGGCAAAGAGAAAACTGAAGCCAAAGGTGTAATGTATGTGGAGCTTACAGTCGGAAGCAAAACTTTGGCCACTGCATTCTTTGTCGCTGAGGTGCAAGGTAACTACAACGTTATACTAGGCCGTGATTGGGTTCATGCAAACCAGTGCGTGCCATCCACTATGCACCAGTTTTTGATTCAGTGGGTTGATGATGAAGTGGAAGTCATTCATGCGGATAACTCGGCCTGTGTTGCTTTGGCCGATGCATCGGTGGATTGGCAACATCCCAATGCTACTTGCTTGACGGGACGTGACTTATCAGAGTTTGATTTTCTCAGCGCGACCAATAATGGTTTTGTGCCCGTGTCTTTAAAGCCGACTGAATGCAATCGGCTCCAAGGTATGATATGTTTAAATGGATTCTAATTCCGAGTGGTTACAAAAACGTCTTGTAAAATATCGATCCAGTGAGGACGATATGTATGAGTCTATAGAGGAGTTGGATGACATGGATAAACTTGGACAAGGTTTTACATCGGCTGATCCATTAGAAGAGATAGATATTGGAGATGGTTCAGTCACTCGACCGACATTTATAAACAAAAATTTGAAAGCCGATTGTAAGGCTAAATTAATCGAGCTATTGAAAGAATATGTTTGTTGCTTTGCATGGGAATATCATGAGATGCCAGGGTTGAGCCGAGAGCTAGTGGAACATCGGTTGCCTATAAAAGCCGGTTTTAGACCTTATAAATAGTCGGCCAGAAAGTTTAATCCCAAAACATATGACCGGATCAAGGAAGAGATCGGTCGACTGCTTGAAGCTAATTTCATTCGACCTTGCAGGTATGCCGAGTGGATTTCTAACATTGTCCCAGTGGAGAAGAAGGGATCCGGCAAGTTGAGGGTATGCATTGACTTCAGAGATTTGAATAGGGCTACACCCAAAGATGAGTATCCCATGCCAATAGCCGATATGCTTATTAATGATGCTTCTGGACATAAGGTTATTAGTTTTCTAGATGGTAATGCTGGATACAATCAAATTTTTATGGCCGAAGAGGACATGTACAAGACAGCTTTTCGATGCCCTGGTTTCCTTGGTTTATTCGAGTGGACAGTGATGACATTTGGATTAAAAAATGCTGGCGCCACATATCAAAGGGCTATGAATTTGATTTTTCATGATTTACTCGGTGTCATACTTGAAGTTTATATTGATGATATTGTTGTCAAATCGGATGCTTTTGAATCTCACTTGGCCGATTTGCGTTTAGCTTTTGAAAGAATGAAAAAGTATGGACTGAAGATGAATCCTTTGAAGTGTGCTTTCGGTGTGTCAGCTGGCAAGTTTTTGGGTTTCATTATTCATGAAGATGGCATAGAAATTGATCCCAAAAAGATAGAGGCTATACAGAAAGTGGAGGCTCCAACATGCAAGAGAGATATGCAAAAGTTCCTTGGCAAGGTCAATTATTTGAGAAGGTTCATAGCTAATCTATCAGGGAAAGTTGATGCATTTACTCCCATCCTTCGGTTAAAGAATGATGCTGATTTCACTTGGGGGGCAAAACAGCAAGAAGCATTTGATATGATCAAGAATTATGTGTGCACTCCTCCGGTGATGAGAGCACCCAAACATAGGGAACCCTTCAGACTTTACATTGCAGCAGAGGAAGGAGTTATTGGTGCTGTTCTAACTCAAGAGACCGAAGGAAAAGAGCATGCCATCACTTATTTGAGCCGCCGCTTATTGGACGCAGAGACAAGGTATACATTTATTGAGAAATTATGTCTATGCTTATATTATGCTTGCACAAAACTGAGACATTATTTAGTGCCGAGTGCTTGTGTAGTAGCTTGTCAAACCGATGTCATTAAATACATGTTGCATAGGCCAATTCTTAGTGGTAGAATTGGCAAGTGGGCTTATGCTTTGATTGAGTATGATTTGCCTTATGAATCTCTAAAATCCATGAAAGGCCAAATTGTTGCTAATTTCATTGTTGAACATCGGATTAATGACAAGCATGATGTTGATATGAACCTTGTTTCATTAGTGCCATGGAGATTGTACTTTGATGGTTCAGTTTGTAGCAATGGCCAAGGTGTTGGTATTGTTTATATATCTCCTCATGGTGCTGTTTTTGAAGCCTCATGCCGCTTAGAATATTTTTGCACAAACAATCAAGCCGAATATGAAGCATTGTTATTCGGTCTAGAGATGTTAATTGCTATAGGTGTTACACATATTGAGGCTTACGGTGATTCATTACTAGTGGTGCAGCAAATATCCAAAGTCTTTCAGTGTTTTGACGAATCACTTAGTGTTTATCTTGATAAATGTCTAGATATAATTTATACTTTGGATTGTTTTAGCATTGCACATATATCTAGACATGACAACTGGAAAGCAAATGAGTTGGCACAGCAAGCATCTGGATATCATGTTGATCATGGCATGTTTCATATCTCTCAAAGACCGATGTCTTGTCTTGCCAATATGGGAGAGGCCGAACCTGAACCCACTAATTCGGCCATTAACAAAAAATGTAGTGCAGGTGATAATTCTGACTAGAGAAAGCCCATTGTTGATTACTTGTGCAATCCGAGTGAAAGGGTGGACAGGGCTGTTCGGCGTATGGCTTTCAAGTAAACAATGAGAGATGATGGTCTTTATCGCCGAACAGTCGATGATGTTCTTCTAAAGTGTTTGGATGAGGACCAGGCAAGAGTTGCTATGGGAGAAGTACATGAAGGTATTTGTGGCACTCACCAGTCGGCTCCCAAAATGAAGTGGTTATTGCGACGTGCTGGGTTTTATTGGCCGACTATGATTAATGATTGCTTCAGATATTATAAAGGGTGTGAAGCTTGTCAAAAGTTTGGTGATATTCAATTCGCTCCTGCTGCTATGTTACATCCTATTATCAAACCGTGGCCTTTCAGAGGTTGGGGTTTAGATTTCATTGGACAAATCCACCCGTCTTCCTCAAAAGGGCATCGGTTCATATTGGTGGCAACTGATTATTTCACTAAATGGTCTGAAGCAGTACCTCTCAAGAACATGACACATACGGAGGTAATTCAATTCATAACCGAACACATTATTCACAGATTCGGTATTCCTCAAACGTTAACTACAGATCAAGGTTCATCTTTTATGTCACACCAAGTCAGAGAGTTTGCCGAATCTTATAATATAAAGTTGCTCAATTCCTCTCCATATTATGCCCAAGCTAATGAACAAGCCGAGTCTAGCAATAAAATTTTAATCAAGCTCATCAAGAAGAAGATTGAGGATAATCCGAGGAGATGGCATGAATTGTTGTCTGAAGCTTTATGGGCACATAGAATTTCAAGGCATGGTGCTACGAAGGTAACTCCATATGAGCTAGTATATGGTCAGGAGGCCGTTTTACCAGTAGAAGTAAATTTGAATGCTTTGAGAATAGCCAAACAAAATGATTTATCGGCAGTAGACTTTTATAACTTGATGATGGACAATATTGATGAAGTTACCGACAAACGTTTGGTTGCTTTGGAGTCCATAGAGAGAGACAAGTTGAGGGTTGCAAGAGCTTACAATAAGAAAGTTAAGTTGAAGAATTTTCAAGTTGGTGAACTCGTCTGGAAAGTGATTCTGCCGATTGGTTCAAGAGATAGAAAATTCGGGAAGTGGTCTCCAAGTTGGGAAGGTCCTTTTAGGATTACAACGGTTGTTCCTGGAAATTCATATTTGGTAGAATCAATACAAGGGGCATTGTTACCCCGAGCTCTCAACGGAAAATATTTGAAGAAGTACCACCCGAGTGTGTGGCAGAAAGCCTGAGTAGGCAATTGCCGATAAATGATTATCGCCCTTAGCACAAACATGGCCGATACATAATTATCGCCCTGAGGAAAATAAATGGCCGATGGCGTGTTGACATCGTCCTTAGAACAAACACCGTGCATATTATTTTTCGGCGTGCAAGCTTTGCCGAAAAACAAGGGGGCATGTGTTGACATCGGATTTTGGCAAGGTACAAAAGGCAAGTAAGATGGCCTCAAGTGAAAGAGTTTTCATCATGCAAAGTTTCAGGTCTCCGAGTGGAATAACTTTGATGTTTAATTTATCGCCATTCGACCTTATCTCGGTGGCCGAAGTTGTACTCCGAGTGAGAAAATTCAACATTCCGAGTGGTTTTCGGCCGATCATGCCCTCAAGACGACCTCGGATGAAGGAGTATTCTAAAGGAATTGTCTTCGTCTCGTTGAGGCGATCGATTTTGATATATAAATCATCTCAATCTGAGTTCATATGCAAAAGTTAGAGGCAATACACTGCAGGCCGAAATTGAATGAAAATATGGCGCAAAGTACCAGACGCCCTGTCTGATGGCTCGCGCGAGCAATTCGGCCCTTAAGAAGTCCTTGAATCGGAAAAACTTCAACACGAGAAAGTTTCGTCTCATCGAGCCGATCGATTTTCATATATAATTCGTCTCAATCCGAGGTCGTATGAGACTTGGGGAGACAAATCAAGATTAGGCTATGTTTTTGGTTGAGTGAAAAGCTTACCATCCGAGTGAAAACTCACCGGTCGAGTGAAAACCTACCGATCGAGTAAAAGGTCGAGTGAAGACCTACCAATTGAGTAAAAGGTCGAGTGAAGACCTACCAATTGAGTAAAAGGTTAAAAACCTACCGATCGAGTAAAAGGTCGAGTGAAAACCTACCGATCGGGTAAAAGGTCGAGTGAAAACCTACCGATCGAGTAAAAGGTCGAGTTAAAACCTACCAATTGAGTAAAAGGTTAAAAACCTACCGATTGAGTAAAAGGTCGAGTGAAAACCTACTGACCGAGTAAAAGGTCGAGTGAAAACTTATCGATCGAGTAAGGGATTACCATCCGAGTGAAAGATTCTAATATCCGAGTGGATGAGCTCAAATCCGAGTGAAACTGAACATGTGCCCGAAAGTTTATCAAGATGACCTCGGATGAAGAAGTGTTAAATACAGAAGTTGTGCATATCATCAAGACGGTAAACTTTGGTTTTGGAGTCATCATCATCAGAGATAGTATATGGCCGGCAAATTCACTACGAGACTCGGATAATTCAGTCTACCGCAAGACCGAGTCCGACTGGAAGGTAAAGACGACCTCGAAAAGTATTCAAGATGGCCTTATTTGAAAAAGTGATCAACATGAGAGTTTTTCGTATCGTCGAGGCGCACAAGTTTGATATTTGGGCCATCTTTATCGGAGGTCATATGGAGGCTCGGCGCCCTGCACAAGGAGGAAGACAGAAGTTGGGCCAGATTCAGACTGAATCCGAGTTGGAATAGAACTAGG